>OY365791.1:28457809-29657809 GCA_959347355.1 Napeogenes inachia | reverse complement strand
TTTAATAGACTTGGGAATGAAAAGGACTAGTGATTTAATAATGTTATAGCATTTCTATTGGTGAAGATATATTTAATGTCGGTTCTGTCAGTTTGTCCGGAATGTGCGATCTTTTATTGCAATAAAAGAATAAGAAGATTCGAAAATATCGATAATGCTTTATTTTTTACACTGTCTTAGAATTAAACTTTACGATAGAATTAATATTTATTATATTTCTGAATCTTATTTGAAAATTAATAATGAAAAGGAATGTTTAAGAATACATTATACAATATTTTTATAAAGAAATTATTTATATTTTGATTATATTTTGGTTTTTATAATATTTAAGTATGTTAAATACACCTAAATTTTGTTATCATACCTACCATAAATACAACTTCTTCAAACTTATTTTTCAATTTATTTAATTAATATTAAAATACGTATTTAATTTAGCAAAATTTAAGCAATTTTAGAGTCGAATTGTTGGTAAGTTTCGTTATGAGATGATAACAGTAAACAATCTTAAGTTAGCAGACAAAGGAGATTGTTTTTAGTTTGTTTTAGTGCTTTGTGACCTTTGGGACGAGTGTCTTATCTGACGCGAACAAAGTTATATAGTAAGTAGGTATTGAATTATCTTACAATGTGTGAGTAGTGCCTAATATTGTTTATATTAATTTAAAAGTAGGTATCAGAGTAAATCAGTCACCCTTTGCTTTTAAGTTTCGTCAGCGGATATTTGGAAATTCATATAGGTACGATCAATGTACTGTTGATTAAATAAATTGATTAATTTTAAAATCTGAAATCATTTTTTAATGGTCTAAGTTGCATTTTTCATTGTTATTTTTTATACATCGAACTATTATTTCTTACGAATTTAATTATTTGGTATGAATAAATTGATTTCGTAAACAGTTGCCCGGAGACTTTATACCGAGATATTAAATTTACATAAATAAATTTTATAATGAAAAATATTAAAATGGTTCGTTTGTGCTTTTCTTGGAATTGTAATAAATCTATTTTAATATTCTAGATAAGATTATTATTAGATTTGATTGACCTTTAAACGAGAAGTAAATGTTAATATGAGAAAGACGTATCTTATGTTAATGTTTTTAATAATAATATATAAAATATAAATATTAATGATGTTACCGAAACTGTGTTCTGTCCGTGGACCACCAGTAAGAGTTCTTTAACATAAACTTAATACATACAACGATATTATTGTATATATATTATATATACAGGGTTATTTTTACTTACTTGACCACCTCTTGCAGGCAGCCTCTCAACATCAATCTTAACAACGTTTGTTCTACGACTTTTTAAAATTAATAGTTTTTAAATTTTGAGTTTTCTTTTACAAAATTTATTTGTTGCCTCTGAACTGACATTAACTCGGAGCGTAGGTATGGCGCCCGGGCGTTGACCTTTTAAGCACTTCTTAAAAAATACAGAGTAATAAGTAAAAGAGGGAGCAAAAAATTTTTGTTTCGTTTTTATTGTGTTATTTATCAAGATTTTCAAAAAGACGTTGAACAAATGTTCTTGAGATTGATGCAGAAAGGCTGCCCACAAGAGGTGGTCAACTAATTAAAAATAACCCTGTAAAAATTTAATATGGTGAAAATACGTAAATATGAACAATGATGTATGTTATATAGGTAGTTACGAAATATCAGTAAATATTAAAACAGATGGATTAAATGATCAATATCCAAATAATCATTAAACTAAGCATAATAGTAACCGATCTTGTTTACTTCAAAAGCTATTCACCCTCAATGCCGCCCTACGTATTTACATATTTACCCTGCAGCTATTTAATATTTTTATGATTTATGCTAAGAAGCTTCGTTCCATACATTTTAATATCTTTTTATATAAAAGTAATGTGTAAATATTGTTTTGTTATATATGAAAGAATACAATTTTGATGTTAATTTGTTTAAGCGTAATATTTTTAAAGTAAATTTTGAATACCGTCGAAAGAGTTGTTCTCTTAAAGACCTTTTTCTTAAACTTCTCAGAATAATTAAATTGCCTTGTGATTATTAGGTATAGTAATAAAATACACAATAAGATATCCCATCAAATACTTGTTATACTTGTATAATATGACATTCACAACTAAGAATACTAACTACTACTGTAATAAAGACAGTACAATAAGGCTTCATTAAATTTTATAGGAGACATAAAAGCGACATGTAAAACTGGGAGCCTTATCAAAGGCGCCGTAAAACGCTGGCGTATTATTGTAGGCTTCACGAACTATTGTCTGAATTTCGGCATCGATCGACCATGAGCCTAAAAGGCAGCCGGGCGCCAAAATTACAGTTGCAAGGAGGGGGAGCATCTTCCCCTAATAATATCCGCTTGGAATATTGCCTGATGCACCCTGCGTTGTTTGTAAAAGTTTTGCCATTTTTACATTATTTTTCTTGAGCCCCTTAACCCTTCGGATTAACAACGTCAATATTGAGTTGATAAGAAATTGTTTTCACAACTATTTTTTTAATTAACGAGAGATATTAAATTTAATTGTTACATAAGTGTTAATAGAAAAATAACAAATCTAACAGATTTTTATAATAGAATTATTTTAATAAAGTATGATTGACGAATTATAAAATTATTTAGTGTTGCACGTTACATAGTTGAAGTACCCCTTAAATAAGTGAATAGTATTTATGTGGTAATAGTATTATAATATGAATAATAAAAAATCTGTATCAATAAAAATATACAGACATTATATAAGCAGAGCAAATAAAGGTAAGTCATGTATGTTTAAAATGTACATATTATCATATATGTATATTATAAATTGTTTTTTACTGGTAGTTTTATATTTTTATAAAAATAATGTTTTGAACTCGCGAAGTAGGCGGTAAAATATTTAATTAATTTAACTCTTTTATATTTTCAACATTTATTTATATAATGGTTAAAATTTTTAGTCATGATATTCCTATTTTCTCACACTTGACACAGTAGCAGATAAATTCTCTTATTTAAAGCGTACCTATTTGAAAGACGACTCGTTATCTAGACATGCTTATAATAAAAGGTACAACAGTATATTTATGTTTCTGGTACTGTTTTATCTTCATAGACATATCTTTGATAACATGACTCTGTCAAGGAAGTTGATAGTTATATAAAATTAACATAATATGCTTGGCAATGTCACAGGTATTATTTATTTTCCTTATGTATTTTAGGGAGGTTATGATTAGAACATAAATGTTGAAATCATAAATAGTTTTCTGAATGTCATGTTCGTGGATTCTCATGTCAGAAATAGTGTTTTAAATTTTTCAGTGACTTATTAATATCTAATTTAAAAAACTTTTATATACTACTACTTTACAACATGGGTCTAGATGAATCCCTTCGTTAACGGAAGGGAGGGCCTTTATTGTAGGATGGTACAAGCGTTGTCTTTTCCGATATTAAACAAACAGTCGGACCACGGTGGTTGGTTTTATGAATGGCAATAATCTCATTTTTATTATATACATTTTATACAGCTATTCACATTAGATTACAGTTAATTATATTCTTAATACACATGTATAAAGATTTCGTAAAAAAATTACGGCCTACGGAGACAGCGAATAAAAAATTACACTTTTAATTAATATTTTATTACAACAGTTTACAGTCATTTATTTTGGTTTTTGATTGAAATATTGCCAATATTTCTCACGGAAGTGATATATAAGACCACGAACAGTATTTTTTTTTTACTTTTTACGTAGAAAATATTAATAATGATGTTATAGAATATAAACGATCCAATAAAAAAATCAATTTACCACATAAATTCTGAGTAACAACATTTTATTATTACGATTAATCCTACAATCATAAATATCCATACTTTACGATCAAGAAACAGAAGAATAGGAAAACTCTGCATAACATGAATAATGCAAACATCATACATACATACATACATACAGTGTGTATTGAACGACACGATCGTCTGCGAGTTGAGCGTTGCGGCATTCACACGAGTGTCCTCATACGGTCTTATGTAACAGCTTAACTCTGAAACAGCTAGAAAAAGTAAACATTTGGGTTAATAGCTTAAGTGAACACTTTGTTGAGCCTAGTACAGGATGCATGTAGCTAGAATTTAAATGAAGAAAATAGTAGTGTTACTGAATGACTAAACACAACTTATATTTTTTTAAACAATTGTTGAGCTGGTATGTAAAGAATTGTTTCGATGATATTTAAAAAGCACAACGAACCATGTGTAGAATAATTTTAAAATGTACTCAAAAATACGAAAAAGTTTTTATACTGCTAATGGGTTTTAAATTCCACGCATCCCATCTCCGAACACGTGTTACGCCATTCGCATTTTGGCTCCGAATTGACATCGAGCCTTATTAAACTGTCGCCAATCTTGTCCGCGCGCACAGTGCTGACAACATAAAAAATAATAAACCGATAAAAGTGTATGGTGCCTCCCGCACTCATTACCAACTTGCTGCTACTAATCAATCAGAATATTTATTATTTTCTCATTCTGAAATACGGCTGTTACTTTGTGTGTTACAATATTTTTAATTCAATTTCTGAGTTACATTTATTATGTAATAAATTACATGTTTTAGTAACTAAGTAGCTTTAAAAATAATAATAATATACTTTATTGCACACCACAAAATTGAAAAACAGTACATAAAAAAAACATTATTAAAAAAATAGTACATTTATTGTCGATGCAACTAAGTAAATAGTACCTGATCTAAAGTATAGTCATGGAAGCTATAGCCGAAACGTCAATAGAAATAATATTTGCAACAAAATAACACTTTGAACTGTCGTCAAATAAGAGTTGAAAAATATCATCATATCAATATGACGTTATAAAGTTTCTAGTTTGGCATTTCGCAAGTTATCTAGAAATGGAAGAAATCGAAGAGGTATCATCACACGTCTCTACGGACAACATTCGACACCAGTGTGTTAGGGTGTGTTTAGAAGACACCAATCTTAAGCTAAGTTCGTACCTTTGAAATACGATTTAATAATGGAATTGTAGTAGGTACTAAATGTTAGAAACCGTTTTACAGATATGTTTATTGGATTAATAATACAATTGTATGTTTATATATTTACCATTAAGCATAAGCTGATCACATTTGAAAGAAAAACTTGTTTTTTCAAATTTGATAATAGAAAGTGTTTAAAATAAAATGCCTCACATATGTAAAGTAATATATTGGCTACAATTGATTAATCAATTGATCCTTTACATGTTTCTAACCGCTGCCAGTCAAGTATAGTCTCTCAAATCGAGTTAACGTTAGTCTTTGAAAGGAAAAGAAAGAAAAGTATCACTGGAAGGTATATTTAATATTTACATAATTATAAACGTTGTGGTACAAATATATACAAATAACATACGCTGTACATCATAATTTAATGGTGTTTTTAAGCTTTATATAGTAGTTTAGTAATACATTTAATAATAGTAGCTTCTATTTTATGTTTTATTGATATTCAAGATTTATTTTGTGTTTATCTTGAAATAAAAGGATTATGAATTGTTTTTAACTTTACGATCACGTTAATTTATTTCTAACTAATACGGAAAAATAATGCAATATTTTAACTTACAAGTTTAAACCAAACTTCATAAATAATCGAAACATATCCTAACTGATAAAAAGGAAGAGTTGGCATTTCTATATGTGAAATTTCCCTTAGTTTATGAGGATGCTTGCTGACCCAGTTCGGAGTCGTCGCGGGATCAGGAGAAGGGTTTACGGTTTTCAATATTTGTTATCCACTATGTACCACTTCTACATCTGATGGGAATAGTTCAAGTTTTATTGTTAGTGCTCCCGAGTGTCTTCAGCGGCCACTTTATGTGTGACCTATATAATATATTTTTAGAACAATAAACAGCTTACTGTAAGTTCGTTACGTAACACCGAGTAGCCTTCGTGAAGAATAATCCGGTCGGTCCAGTAGTATCCAATTTACGCTGGTTATTGCGGGGCTTCGGCCGCAGCTTGATAATTGACACCGAACGCACAACCGCGATGGTAATAACAATTACAGATGACAATCGCTGCATGCAAAAACCTGAAATTGCAGCACGTCGCCACTGAGAATATCCAATCTACAAAATGTTTTATTACAATTGTTCCGACTGTAGTGACTTCCAATAAAAATAACGTAATTCACCGGCCCGATAGTGCGGTCTTATAGGTTTAGTTTAGAAAGTTGGCATCTTGTCCATAGCGGTTATTTCGAGTTCCTTACATAGGTTACCGGCGGCGGTTGCACAAAAAGAAGGCTCTATTTAACGACCGATGATTCGGTAAAAGGCGCTTTAAGCCTCGGAGCGAAGAATCGGATTAGTGTGGCCGGACTGAAAAACAAATCTGCTACGATTTACGTACCGTAAACTCGTTACGCGATGTGAACGAGGCGAGTTCGGGAGTATGGGGCAATTGAATTTGTTTTTTGTTATGATAATGATAGGGTCTAGTTCGGGTTAAAGGCGTTCCGATAGAGATACGTTTGGTGCGTAGACGGGGCGAGAGAGAGGCGAGCTTATACGCTGACTATACAGAGGTCCGCAGGTTCATTCGTAAGAAGAGTCGTTATCGCAGTCGCTGTTCGGCGTTCGGGCGGCATGCTTGTTGTAGGACTTCATACCCGTGGCGGAGAGAACCGCTTCGAAGTTTTACGAACATCGCGCTCGGATATTTAGAGCCGGCAGTCATTTCCGAACCGTGCTTTATTACGGGATCCCTTGAAAGTGAAACTGAACGATTGATACGCGATAACGCGATTGTGTGAACTTTACTTTTGGTGTTAAATGGGATGACCAAGTGGTACTGACAAGTTAAACAATAAGAACTTCTTCTGGACAGGCTTCGATATCAGCGCGGTTTTTTTTATAAAATTGTGAATGATTATTGATGCTTGAATTTAATTATTTCCAAAAACGGTAAGTTATATAATTTTACTTTTAAAGTAATCTCAAGTATGAGAAAAAATAGTTTTTTATAAACATTGTTTGTGGTGAATGTAGGTCAATAAAAATATAAAAAAATGGTATGTCGAGTGATGAATGCAAATTGCTTTAGCGAGCTATATATTTTGGCTTAAAATGGGGGAGCCACTTCAAGTATTCATGAGGAAAAATGTAAAAATGAAATATCATTACGCCGAGGTCGAAATTCCCTTTTGGCGTGATGTGTAGAGCAAAAACATTTAGATTACTAATGTTTAATATTAGGAGCTTATTATTGTTAATTAATTAATCAGTACATTTATTTGAAGACAATCCCTTATATTCAAAACCGGATATATATTGTATAGGTTTTTATATAAATCATTATTTTAACACCTGAATGTATCTTAAGAAATGATTATTTCACGTAAGATATTTTCAACTTAATCATACCTTTTAATACAATACAAAATATGATACAAAATAAAAAAAATGGATTATTGTTTGTAAAGTAATTTGCTCCTTTGATCGGATTTCAGAAGACAATTTAAACAATAACTAGTTTGAAAGTCATTAAGAGTGGAACTTAGATTAAGCAATTAGGGTCCCTAGCTGACTTAAGGATTAATGTTTAAGAAAGATAAAAACGACTATCAGGCATCAAAATGAGTACCTAAGATCAACTTACGCCTAGCGTTAATTTGGTTCAATTAATATTCACATGACAATTAAATAACTTACTAAATGCCAGTCATATTTTAGTTAATTTAGGAGTGTAATTAAGTTACCTCAAGCACGCGTGGCTTTAACGTGATAAGGAGCTTTTAAAATTATGATAATCGAATGAATCCCGGGCCAGGGTCTGCTGTACTTATTCTGTAAAGTTACTCCATGAAATCTAATCAATTAAACTTTGAATAACTCTGACTTTCACAAAGTAAATATAATCTAGTTATCACGAATGCGTTCTGTGGTTATTATTTAATGGAGTGACGTCATTAATAGTCTGCATGTTTTTAAGGTTTTCATTTCGGCTTTCATAATAAATACTTTTTGTACTCAACTTACTCTACTTTTTTTACTTTTTGTACTCAATAATCTAAACTATTGCTATTTTTATAATTAACTAGATGTTACTAGAATTTTCACAATCATTTAAAATTTTTATAACATCTGTGTAGGTACCTAAATATAGTTTTGTTATAATTGCAACTTAAACCGGTTTTTGGTGTTTTTTAGTTCAATGAAAATATATTTCCAAATAAAATGTTCCTTGAAAAAATTTATCATGACATCTAATGTCGTGAGAAACCACGAAAGCCATAGTCATAATAGTTTGTACAGACAGAACAAATGTCAAAAATAATTGTCTAGAGGTCAGAGTCCTATATTTAGCACGAAGCAATTACTTTAACAAAAAAATTCATTAATAAGGTTTTCGGTGCGTTTTGTTTTCATTTGCTTGTAACATTGTTAGATGTGTCTCACTGTTATTAGTTAAGAAGGTCAATAGCGTTTTTTGCTCATTACTTTTTGCTCCATACACATTGTGTTCGAAAAAGTGATTATTATCAATGAAATCGATCTACGAATAATATTAAGATACCGATACATCTTGGTCTTTTGATAAGAATAAAACGGTTACAAATAGAAACGCATTTGTATATCATGTAAGATAAATAAATAATTTCTAAATTAAATTTAAATTTAAATTTTGCAATGCAAAATTGTATATAAATAAAATCGTTGCATTTCAAAAATATTAAATTTAAAATAAAATATAGTTGTCGGACGCTGGCCAGTGTAATCTGTTAAACTTTCGGAAGCGTTCTGCCCCTCGGCGTCTTCCGTGACTTGGCGCGGCTATGAGAGAAACGACAGGGGTGGAGCGTCTTAAACGAACCTTCTCTTACACTGTTACTACAGGAATATGTAGGGAAAGATATATTTACTTTATAGCAATATTACAAAAAGTTCAAATATTGTCTTTTTATTTATTTTTTGTCTTCTACCTTAAAGTTAATATTATTACAGTAAATATTTAATAACTTAATGCATCTCTATCAAACTACAATTAATTAGTTCGCCTCATCAATACGCATAAATCTTAATAATATAATTGTCGCTAATATTAGTAATTGATGGAGTATTGAATACCGTATTTTAACCGAAGTTCTGTTTCATCTGCTTTATGTCTAACGATGTCTGGACGGTTGGATCTGTTTTCCGCCAATTATTAACTAAAATATTAATGGTTATTAAATATTTACCGATCCCGACTTTGATCCCTGGCCGGTTAGAAATATTTGTAGGATGGGTTGTCCGGGTCTGGTCGGTGAGGCATCCTGTACTGTATTACCATCTAAGAAAAAAATAGGAACCCGGGGAAAGGGTTCAGCGCCCTCTCCATAATTATTAACTGGACATAAGCCCAACTGTGGGACGCAAAAGGCAAAAAAGAATATATATAAGGTAATATATAAAATAAAATTACTAAATAAATCCTCTTCAATAAGCTAGAGGCGGTAACAAATCTTGAGTTAGTAAAAATAAATACCTAAGTACTACTTATTACTTGTTTCAATTGTTCATATGAATAAACTGTATTAAAAATGACATCATTAGTATTATTAAATAAAAAAGGTAGAAAGAAAAAAATAAAGTTTTTTTATTTGTTTTGTCTTCTTTGTCCAAAAACGGTACAATAGACGGACATAATGCTAAAAAGCGTTCTCTACCAGAATACAAGATAAAACAAAGAGGACTTAGTACACTCATGAAGACGAGCCAATTACTTTTGTACATTTTTAATTCACAGATTAGATTTTTTGATAGGTAGATAAAGATAACAATTTACTTTTTTACTTTTATAACGGAAAAAAATAACGTAATAATGGGATTTAGAAATATAAAATCTCGAAAATAAATAATACTCTCGAAGGCCGTACATTGTAATAGTTCGTCACGTTCCTCTTTTTTCACTTTCAATTTTACGTCACAAAGGTACACCTCTTGCTATTAAGGTATTACCCGTTTTCTTACAAAACTAGTTGCCAATACATTAGTGGTTGGGTTTATGCAAACCTTTGCAATAACGAATGATTAATATGCGATAGGAAATTAATGTACAAGTGTGTTATTAAGAAACGTCTCGGTTCGTATAATTTAATTGTATTTTATGTTTAATTACTTTCGCAATAGAATAAAGGAATCAAAAGTTCGTCAATAAAAGATTTAATTTACTTACATTTTTGTGCAACATTTATTGCTTGTTCAGTGTCGCATGTCATAACACTGACATAACAATTTTATTACAAATAACTACAAAATGAACGGATTTTATAAAAATAACATCAACATTTCAAAAAATAATCTTTATCATCCGGATAAATAATTGTGAATTGCTTTTTAATTAAATTATATTTCATAATATTTATTCAAAATAAATGTACATAAAATATACGTCTTTTCCATGCTAAATGCAATTAATTTACGAAAAATTTATTGAAATATAATACCAATAGTACCTGATTGCTTCGTGCTTGAGTTATGGCTTGTCCAAAAATAAACTGTAAATCATTTCCAGGGTAGAGGGGGCTAATACGCGAAAAATGGTCTCCACTTTTCTTCGTTATCACTAAACAAGGGCGCGCAGTGGATCGCAATTTAACGGCAAAATGTTAGCTAAGCTATATAATTATGAGGTATCTGTTTGTTATTGTTATTGTAAGCGAATACGAGCAGAGCATATGTTTCTTTAATCAAGTTGTGCTGCTTGGGTGCGATGGAAGAGGGAAGTTTGGAAATAGTTTTTATACCTATTTTATGTTCCAATATACAGATATCGTAGTTATTAATAATATAATTACTTTCTTCCAAGTAATTACTTAATTTATCAACAATGTGTTAATGTGTAGACATAATCAAGAAGGATGACGGACCGTTATGATACGTGCCAGAATTTGGCAATACCGTTATGACGATTTGTTACGGTCTCTATAAACTTAATTGACCTTCGTTTATTATCGGGATTATTATCCACACCAAGCTAATTGGTATTAAAAAAACTAGCGCTTGCTCGGGGCTCCGCTTGTGGCAAACCATTATTCAGTCGACCGTGGCAACTTCATATTCAGTTGTGATTGGTAATTTTCTTTTTTGGCTCTAAGCCAATATACATTGTTCTTGAGTCTTTTTCTTTAAAAAATGCAGAGTATATTATCGTTGAATAGATAAATTAATAGTAGGGTGTCTACTCTACAGTTAATTTGTCCATCAGTTTGCAAGCCTTTGCGGTAGCCTCATTTGTTTCTCTTTTTTTTGGATGGACATATTTTAGACTGACTCTTCACTATATGTATTATAACACTAAGCCTAGTTAGCCTCCCTGACATCTCTAGTACACGTAACGTACAGTCTTATAGATGTGGTAAGACTTCAGACCTGCCGTATGAGGTGTCCTGTCCAAGTACCTTGGGTAGCGACTCTATCTTTATAACCAATGGGTTGGTGGGTTTGTGATAATATATACATCTTCATTAGATAGATGGAGAAGAGATGAGGGTGTAAGTGTCAAATTAACAATTTAATTTGTTACTTATTTCAAAAAACCAGTTTTAAGTAACGGAACAAATTTCATGATGTAAATCAAAATGTATAAAATTATTAATGATATCATTGTATAATAGACCTGATATTTTTATATAATATAATTTGATAAAATATTCAAAATGATAATAATTATGCAAGCCGGGACTCGTTGAAGCGAAATCTTGATGATCAGTGATTATTCAAACATTTAAATATTGTTACATTTAAATAATATTTTAACCAAAGCAAGTTTATTATAAATTCAAAATAAATATTTATTCATTTATGTAATTTACAGGATATTAAAAGTATTTTAGATGAATTTAATTTTACTTGTTTTTTGCTTAATACTCTCAAAATGAACTAAAGACAGTTTATAGTAAAATTTCGATTATAGGCCCTTCTAATCCCTTTGACGTACACGGGTGATCTTGGTATGGATTCAAAGTGAAAAAGATATAAATAAATAAATTATTGATGTAGTCAGTGAACCAGCTAATGCAAAGTCTTATAAAATATATTCTAAATATCTGAATTATTAATTTAAAATAAATGAGTTACTTACATATGTCAGAATTAAAAGCTACATTAAAATAATAAGTCCAACTGGCACCAAGATCTTAAGTAAGAATGTTATATAAGTAAAGTCAGGATGTCGAAGCGGGCTGATATTAACACGGATACGATAACTGACCGTGAAGATTGTGTTTCAGTGCGCACGCGACGCTAACAGGTGCCACTTTCTTCACGACCGCACTGCGTGTCAAATCAACGAATTATAGCAACTCTCTTATTATTTATAAACTGATTTTGATCTTTTTTGTCTATTTTCATATATAGTAACTATTAAGGATGTTTATTACTTTTCAAATGTATAATTTGTTTTTATTACTCATATGATGTATCAAAATGATAACGTATTTACATAATTAATTATATATTAATAAATAGTGATGTTTTAAATTATATTTTTATGTAAAATGATCATAAAACGATAGTTATTTATTACACAAAAGACGTAGATGTGGAAACATTGTGGTGTGTTAAAAAAATAATTGCTACTTTTAAAAGTAATGGTCAATGGTTTTAAGATTGTTTTAACTATTTCACTAAAAAATATGTTTACGGTTCGCAGGGCGTGCTTTCTAATTGCTGTACGGTTAAAAACCTTTGAAACTATTAAAAAATACATGCTTTTGGTTTTATTTCGCCTTAAAGATTGAACACCGGCTTTTTATCTGTTAGAAACCAATCTGCTGCTTTGGGCCTTTTAATGTGCTGGACATACAGACAAATATACTTAATATAAAGATGCCTTAAAATCAATACGTACCATATATAAGAGAATATTAACAAAGAGAGAATCTTTTATTGATACAACAACAGAGTTGAACTACTGAAGCAATATTGAAATTTGGACATTTCTTTCTATTGTATAGACAAGTGTAAAGAAAGGATTTTTGGCAGATTTTCCGTCGAAGTATTTTTACCTTTTAAAGGATTTAATATTTGTTTTGTGTATTTTTTGTTCAACATGTCAGAAATATTCTAACTATTAAATAAACTATTTGGTTGTATTTATTTACTTTGAACATCGCCGGCACACTCGTGTTTGTTTGTCTGTTTGTTTAATAGCTTGATAGCTCTGTGCCACAGTATTGCTAAGAAATGAGCAAAAGTATTATTTATTATATTTTTATATATATCTCCTTTTTGCATATGTGCCTATATTAATTCTCCGTTTCCAGAATCGAATTCCCTGTCCACGCTTAGAATCAAAATATTTTAAAGTGTATATTTAAAATATTCTTTAAAATAACAAATGTATCTTTTTTAATAAAATATGAATATTTATAAAATTTTAAAATAATAAATACAAAAAAGTGAATAAAATTTACGACGTCATTGCCGTTTATTCGGCACTTGTAATCAGTGGTCCGGAAAATTAAAAAATACCCTTCGGACTTGACATTAACATACCTTTATTCTTTGATATTCATAATAGTGGATGGAAATTATTTACATGATATATACTTGCATTACAAGCAATGATCTCACGAGCGTAATAACTTAATAATACCTGGTGCGGCCTTGACTGTTACTTGCGAAACCGGATGAGGTGATCACTCATGAATACTTCTGTACCTTATATATTATAATTATATGTTAATACAATTAAATAACTAACTTGAATCAGGGGTCTTGCTTGTTCATTTATATTATATGCGTAATTAGACGGTCTTAATTTTTTTTTTTAATAAATACCGGTCCGTTTTTTGAGTTTTGGAAGGACGTATACAGATAAGAATTAAGAGAATATTCATTTTAGTATATATATATAGCTTTGTTTAACTCCCAGCGACTTATTAAACTACATGAAATATTCGGCATATTTATTTATTTTTAAAGAGATATCAAATAGAAAAATGTTGGACGTTAACAAAAATATAAGAATACAAAATACATAATAAAATGATAAATAAATATACAATGAAAAATAAACCGATACGGACGGGGATTCCAACTCGCGATATCTGGAGAACCGACCAATGGCTCTACCAATTGATAGCTCAAATATTTTATTCTATATTTATATAAAATCCACAGAAGCTTAACATGGCTGTACATGTTTATAGATATTTTCAAAGAAGAACTAAAATGTGTTTAGAAATACATACAAAATTACTCTTATTAACCGAAATATCAGAGAATTACTTAATTGTTCTATTCATTATTGAAGTTTCGAGGTCGTTGAGAATATCTGTGAAGTTGTGAAGTGAACATTTTTGCTTCTGTTTTATTGGGATAACATAAATTATCATTATTGAAAACTATACTATATAAAATATGTTTTTCAAATGCTTGTAAATGTATACTTAATATTATAGTACATTTTAAAATATATGTAATAAAATTCGAAGCACTATTGTGATAATATGTTATCGGAAATATTTTCTGCCAAAAATAGCTTCTATTCAGTATTTTATCCAAAGCAGATGGCACCATACACGTCGCAGTTTTAAATCGACTTTCAATTGTAGCTTTTTATATTTAGAATATATTTCTTTTGCGTATTTTTGGGTTAAATTCAGATTTTATTATTAATTTACAAATTAAATAATAAATAAATATCTTTTGTATATAGGTTGCTAAGTTGAGATTATTAACAAGTATAACACTATGAAAACCCATTCAGGGTTCTTTCATAGTGTTATTTAAATATCTACCATTTATGTTAATGTATTTGACCTCCAGATTGTTGTGATCGTTCACGGTTATAGACCCACTATCAAGAATGTTGGTACTTGAGCAACACTTCAAAGAGAAGGCAGTTGAGTCATCGGTAATTGACGGCTAAAACTACCGAATAACTGAATTTCAAGCTCGAATATTACAATTATGTAATATGAATACAAAAATGCGAATGTTATTTAATTTATATAAAATATTCTTATTAATTAAAAATGTTTACAAATTATTACTTTCTATTCTAATACTATGTCTTAATGAAGTCTTCGAAGAATTACGTAAGTCATATCGTGAAAGTATTGGTGACGTGGAAATGCTAATTATCAGATTTATATCTTTCACTGTTATTTAAAAAAAATATATACAAATATATACAAATTTTATTCAATAACAGTGAAAGGATCCATAAGGATATTTTATGTTACTAAAGACTTACTAGACTTACTATTATGAAAGGTATTCGACATAAATAAACCACTATGATAATCAGGTCTTCAGTGGTTTCATGTTTATTTGTTTACTAGAAGTGCATTGTATTGCTGGTATGGCAATTACTTAAATTTCTGTGCGATCTTAATTAAAGTAGAGTTTTAATACTGTACCCCTCAGAGTTCGTACATATGTTAATGTAATTTCTCCAAAGCCTTTGATGAGATATTACGAATATAATATGAAATAGTCTTAAACAATATTGAAATAAAACAAAGTTGACGTATTTACATTATATCTTTTCTGTCAATAGCCATAATGAAATATTTGAAAATATCTATAAACATGTATATCCAGCCATGTTAAGCGTATGTTTAAAGAAGACCAAGCCACGGTTTTAAAAAGGTCGCGGGTTCGAATCCCTCGCCGTATCCGTTTATATTTCATTTTATATTTATTTAAAACCGTAATAAACATTTAGAAATGGAATGAAACAAGATAATTATTAACCAAAACAAATAATACTAATCCGCACAATATAATGTGTTTATAAATTATAATATAGTAATATGCTGTTTCAGTTTGTTCCAATCTAAAATGGCTTTGATGCTAATTACTTTAGTCTAATTCTAGACTATAAGTCCCAAAACGTACTAAATGAAATATGTAATTACTAAATCGATGATGCAAATACGTGATCCTGGCAGTGGTCACTAATAGGATTCACGCATGGTCTCCCGCTGCCCAATGAGAACAGCATCACTAGTGTGTTTTGTCAGGGCTTAGAGTTACACAACCTGTGTGTAAATTTATAACTAGAGAAAATAGTTTCTATTATATACTTTAAATATTATCGAATATAAAGTTTAAGTAAATATTGACTAAAAATTTAATGTGTAATTAGTTTTTATAATATTACTTAATGTATCTTGTTAAACAACTTCTTTATATTTTTTTATAATAACTACAAAAGAGTTGAGTAAAAGTCAATGGTAATATAAAATCTTTTTCAAGTCTTTTATATACGATTAATAAATATATCCAAACACAGTATAAGTTCTATTAAGTATTTTTTCTTGGTTAGGTTATTAATCGTTTACGAAGACTGATCAGAATACAATATAAACTTCATTGTTAGAGTTGCCAGCTTAATCAAGTCATAACACAATTAACAAGATAGAACTTCAAGTACGGAGTGGATTTTAATTGTAATTACAGAAGCTATGATTTTAATGCTGAGTTCAGCAAATTTGGCCACTAATGGAATTTCCGCATCGGAAGTCAGCATACTGCACGCGTCCGGGGAGAACACACAGCACACACAAACTAACCTATCTCTAACTATATATAGATTATAACTTGAACGTTATTTTAGAAAAAATATATCAAGGAATAAGTAATCTTACGAGTTCATCATTGATGTTAGATTTATAACATTTTTAATCAAGTTTCTTTCTTAATAGTTATTGCATAATTAATTTATAATTCTCGACCAATCGTGGTATATATTATACAAAACTCTATGAATTTGTTTTTCAATGCTTAAACGATCTCAATTATTTTTCAAATATTCTGTATTATTGCTTTACATGTTCCAATAAAGCCACTTACCGAAGGGCGTCTAGTGTTCTACCCTAACCCTTATATTAATTGGATTAATTCCTAAAGGCACCTCACGCCTGAAAGGATTAGGGCGTGTATTTAAATGATTTTTGCATGTGGCATTTTGACGTCGACCCTAAACATCACGTTTTACAGAAGGGTATAATTAGAGCTCTACGCTTTGTTTTACAATGAGCAATAAATATTTAAATAACAAATCGTAAGTACTGAACTCCATTCAAACGAGATTACATTTCGAAGAATGTAATATCGTCTTCCTAACTGTGTTATGAATAAAATATTATTCTTTAAATTTGTATAACAAATTTAAGAGTAGGTAAACTGCGATAGAAGTTTCCATTTTAATTCCCGGACACACACAACGCCTGGAGTTCAAATAAAGATATTCTCATTCATCTGGAATCAGTGCATAGTGCTCGGGGTTTGCTTGATTTTAATCAAAAGTTTCGATTGGACTCCAACCACTCGGGTGAGTGCAATCGAAGCGTATGTTCGGCTCTCATGGCACTACGAGAGTATTTAATAGCTTCAACCGAAATGTATGTGCTCAGTAATATCTATTTGTTTTCTAATAATTATAAAGTTCCATTGACGACGCGCTAAAGTTCCATTTGAGAGCGACACATGTGACAACTTTTGTAGGAACTGGAGATGTCGTAACTTATAAAGTTGCTAAGTGAAAATGTTTGATATCTTAAAATAATTTCATTGTGAAATAAAGCTTCTGGAATGAAAAATTAAAGTAAATCTCCTCGGATCCATGTTAAGTGAAATAATAATATAAATTGTTCCAAAAGTAGGATGGCCGCTCAAATTAATCACCTGAATAAATTGTGTGATAATCTGTAGCAGTCTTTAATGCTTTATTTAGGGAGCCGCTGGCGAAAACGTGCAGAGAAGAATAAACGAATAATATAATGATTACTCTCATTTCATTTACTCCTCTTGATCCCGGTAATTGAGAAAATTTGGTCACATCTTGATAAGAGTATTGGGTGGTTTTGGGGTGGTGTCATTAAGAGCGTTTAATCTCATTAAATGCTTTTATCACCTGAGGGTGTGAAATGTTGCGTGACATAAATAATACAATTATTTTGAATTTATTTATTTTATGCCTACTTTCTTCTATGTGACCAAATATATACATAGGATTTTTTTATATTTGTCCCAATATATATATACAAATACGTATAAAGGATTTTAAACAATTAATGTTTTCTGTATACAAAAAATTATAAAAAAAAACCTAATTAGTTTTAAAAATCTGTCCAAAGAACGCTCATTTAAGATAACATAACATCGCATCTTTACTCGAATGTCTTTGTCTGGTCGGATTCAGAAAAAACAAAGTAGAGAGTGCTATGACCATCAGTGGTTTTAATTTATATTTCTGTTTCCCCAACTACGGAGTTCATAATGGACATAACATTAGCACGGCCTACTTTGGGTGAAAGCTTTCAGAGTTTTTCGACTCATCTCGTGTTAATATTCTTATTTGCTAAAAACCTTCGGATACATTGGTCATTATGTTTTATTTTCAATCGAGATTGAAAACACATATCTGTAAAAAATGCAGGTTTTCTTATACTTTTGCCAAAAGTACAATATTTAAAAGTTTATTTAAATTGCTAGAAGTAGTATAAGTTCTTCATTGACATTTAACTTTAACCAAGTTTCTTGAAAAGTACGTAGAAAGTTATCGACTTACAAACGTCCTCATAAATTAATTTGAATACAAGAACCGAGCCAGGCGACGCGGGGTGGCGGGGGACGGTAGACAATGATACTATTTAATTAAATTATTATTTGCTTCACTTCATTTTCAATTCTTCAAAGGAATTTGTTTTCACAAAAGGGTAAAATTGAATGAATTATAAGTCATAAAATTGTATATTTTAAATAATGGTTCGTTTGTATAATTGTATTAATCGTATTAACCTACCAACAAAATAATATTAGAAATTTATTTATTATTATGTATAACAAAAATAATATAATATGATATTAATTGCCAAGGGCCTAAGATATTTGTTATTATAATGATACCTACAAAACCAGTTGCAGACAACCTTGAGAGAAAGTGCTGTTTGAGTGAAACTCACAAAAATGTGGCCCTACAGCTTTCCTAATCTTTATATATGACCATATGTGACCACACTGGTTAACTTTCGTCTGATTTTAATCATTTTATTAGGCTATACATGTTAATTCAGACAACTTTCCCGATCTCTTAGGGAGGTTATTTTCTAACAGGTTTACGTAATGGTTATTTCTTCTTTCCGATAGAACATGTTTATATTAGAAACTATGAACTATCTGTGACTAAGTCGTTTTTGGGAGTTGTTTACGAAATGTAGCAAGTTAATGCAATAAAATATTCGTGGGGTTATTGTACTACGTTCAATCGCATTAGATAATAAAGGTGTTGTGACACCGAGATCAAACCTAGCCGCAAATCGCAGTCCTATGATTTCGACACTTGTTTACCAAGCGCTGTATAACATGGTACAATAAACTCGCAAATTGCTGCTTACTCAGAATATTACAATACTTAAATCTTTTACTAAATATAGATAGATATAATGACTATTTATTCTTCATTCAAAAAATTGTCTACATATTTATAAACTTAATTATTTTATTGACTCCAGATCATATATTACTGAAGTAGTATGTCCTAAGAAGATAATTAGTTAATTAATTAAAAAGGGTAACAGAACAAATAGAGATCGAATCACACGGAGAGTCCGCCCAATTAAGGGTTCGTTGTTCGGTTATTACTTGCCGTAATGTGCTCTTTAACTTTTATGGTCTGAACTTTGGAATGGAGCGGGACGGATTATGTAAAGCAAGAGTTTTATCAGTTTTGACTTAATACATAATTTTCCTTGTAAATAATAAACTGAAACGAATACAAATATCAAACAAATACATTTATTTCAAATTAATTATTTTAGATTATTTATTAAACTGATTTATGAAAACCATTTATTAGTTTAGTGACTGACTTCGTTTTTAAGAACTTATAGTATGTGTTATTGAATTAATTTTATGTTTTTTTCCTTTCAGGTAAGGCTGATACATACGTGATCTTCCCTAATATGTCAGTATTCATTAACATATTGTTTATGCTTATTACATTGTAAGTTTGAATATATATTTTATGTGAAAGAAAGACCAATTAAAATAATATTATCAGCAATTTGGGGTACAATCAACAACCACTTCACACCTTTACACTTCATCGAATAATAGAAGAGGGTGCTTTTAAGCACAATTACAGGGTAATATATTGCGGAACCCAAAGAGGTCGCGAATTCTAGCGTTTTAACTCAGGTACCTCCTACAAATACACTGAGTACCATTACAACTTTGAAGAGTTGATGTAACTTAGATGGAAGAGTCATTTTTTAGCTTTACTTTTTTATGTATATTTAATTGTTATTCCTACATAAAAAAGCTCTTAAAAGTTATGTTAAATAAAATTGTTACTGGCATATAAAATATATATTATTATTATGATAATGAAAATAATAAATTGTACACTTATTGTAGGTAAGTGAATTTATAATGTAGAGTATTCGATTCCATATAAAATTAATGGTTGGAATTAAATTTGATGTAAATGTTAATACGCGTTTAAGTGTTTGAGTGGGTCTGTATCTTTAAAAACCTCTTGTAGTTAAATTGAAATTAAATACATAAGCTTTAATTATTTATATTAATCTCTACAATCTAATAGAAACCAAAAAACAAAATAATCGTCTTTTTAAGTCACAATATTTTAAAATATCTATAACAAAAGTGTGAAGTTAATTTTTACTATTCTACTTTTTAGAAATATCAAGATAGATAGTGAAAGTGGTCCTTTCCAAGTTATTTTATTCCTTTACGCACGCCTTCGTAAAAGTGTCTCTCGTACTTTACAACTAAGGTGGGTCGCGAAATTATTGCGAATATATTATATGCGATAACACTGTACCTGGGGAGAGCATTGTGCTCTCGCCTTGACGACTCTTCTTGCATAAACTTATCCAATTACTCAAATTTATTCTCAAGGAAACTGCGACTTCACATGATACTAAAATCTTAGTATCTTGGATGTTTGCTTAGAACATTAAAACGTTTGGGAATTCTAGGCTCTGTCTTCTTCTTTGTGAGTGAAATTGATTTTAAGGCTTAAGCAACAAATCATAAACAAATATAAACCGTTGATAATATGTTCCAGATTTACCAAAGTCATATTTTTCATTTACCAAATAATAATATATTAAACTAACTTCCTAATCTACTCGTAGCCATGTAATCTCCACTGCGGAGAGCTCAAGATTCCAACAATTCGGTAACAGTCGTCAATCTTGAGATTGGCGTCGTAATCCCCGTATGAGTTAGTTGGATGATCGTGAATTACGTTGCTGGGCCGCCGCTTATGTGGTAATCTGCTTGTCAGCGGTTCCTGCTTTACGAATTTAATGTATAAGTCTGATATATGTTCATATACTTTTTAGTAGTTATTTAGACCCAACATTTTATTTCATAATATATTTTTTAAAACATCTGAAGGCGAGCTCTTGTTTATGGTTTCCTTTTCTTTTTTTCTGTAAGCTTTGTATACTCTGTTGGTTACAGCCATAAGTTTAAGAAAACTTTCATAGGTAGTTGACGTATGAATACTAAGACTCCTTCCGTAAACCTGCATGCATTTGACATTAACTGATTTGAATGCATATTTGCTGTTTGCAGAGAAACTTGCTCTATCGTTTGAATATACAAGAAATTATTAAACTAACTGTTTAATATTTATTTTCTATTGAGACTTATATTGTTATATCATTTTAAAATTTTCAATTCAATACAATCTTAAAAATAAAAAAGTATGACTTCATTGAATAATTATAATATTTTTATCATTATTAAATGTTATTTTAATTATTAAATCATAATTGCTGAATTTAAAAAATCTAATCACAAGATTACTTACAAGTTTCTCTTTGTTATCAAGGCCAACCGTAAAATGATTTATTTTCTTCTGATAAGACTTTCTCGCTGTTTCGAAACGACCGAACTTTGTGAGATAAAAAATAAAAAAGAAATAAAAATTGTAAAAGAATGGCAGATGACCTTAAAATCTCCGGTTATTGTTTATCGGATGACTGTGGCAGCAAAAAGGATAAAGTTTAAAAAAACTATGAAAGATTTTCATTGTTTGTAGTCTTTTTTAATATTTTATTAACACTTTCTTTACTTATATGATTACTTTACTGATTGTTATTGGTTGCTCGTGTGAGTACCTCTGGGTAAGAATACAGCCACTCCTGGCAGTCGTAAGCAGTCGTAGGAAGCGACTGAGGGTCTAAATAATGTGTTATGAATTATGTCGAACTGAAGCTGCGTTTTCCATAAGTAAGAGCAGAGAAATCGCTACCGATATAAACCTCACAGTATTCTTTTGACTATAAAAGTTTCTAAAAGAGTTATTCACCAAGTACAGTACCAATGAAATCATCAAAGCAGTCAATCGACTCAAAACAAAGTCGAATTATTACATGTACAAAAATAAAGTAGTAATTAATCTCTTTAATTTCACATCTTTAAAAAATTACACTTTTAATGAGTCCTATGTAAAATACTGATTTACCTAGATTTGTGAATATCTTTGTTGAAAGTTATATTATTCCGTAATAATTACCGATAATCATAACATGGATATTATGTCTGACAAATCAAACTTGAGAAGCTGAAACATCCGTTCAAAAACAATGCCTGATCCGCCCTCAAAATGAAAACAATTGTCGTTCCACCCATAATTGGCTATAGAGTCATAATTCACGACAACAAAAGGAGAATATCGCGTACGGTATCAGTGATTCTAATTAACATCGCGGAATTGAGTCAACTGAGGTAATACACCCAAACAACGGACTTGTACAAACAATGCCTCTTCCATTGTCAGACGAGCCTTGACTTAATGGTGACAGTGGGATGTTTTCCTCGGGGAAATGTTAATTAAACAAGGATTCAAATAAGATATTGTGGGAATTCATAACTGGATTTTGAATGTTACTAAACTTAATTGTTTTGTCGTAAATAGATATTTACTCCTGCTCCTGGAATTTAACAAGTTTAATTTTCTTGTAAATTCATTTTCTTGAAAACAATGTAAAACTTTGTAGTAAGTTAGCTTAGACATTTTAAATACAATTTTACATATAATACTATAAAAATATATGAGGTTATCTGTAATACATTTAATATAATAACTTATTGAAATAAAAATAAATAGAGCGAAGCCCAGAGTCATGGTAGACGAACTTTCCACGATGTAACAATAAAAGATCGAATATATAATGGTTTGGCTCAGGTTTGCTTTTATTATTCAGATATTCCATTTCAGAAAATTGATGCATCAATCAAAATTTGTATCTGAAACAATTTATATGGTACCATATATATTTATGAATAAGCTTTAAAAGAATAAAGGTTTTATTGTATTTAAACTTAAAGATAATACCTAAGCGTTATAAAAATTAAAAAAAATACACTATGAACAGTTTATCAACACGGGTACAGCTCGATTTGTCTATTGATTAATTTAAACTCAACATGGCTAATTTAGTTTATAAACAAATATGAATAATATAATTGTATTCTGCGCATCTTAAGATTTAACAATATAAATGTGTGACATGTTGTCAAAATGAAGGGAGACTTTTTGAGGAAAACCGGAGGCGCAATAATGAAATGACAGCTCACGTACCATCCATCATTTTCTTTCACTTCATTGGTTGTATACTCGGAATACGTTAGGTGTTGTCCACTATTATGTAAAAGTAAACCTATCACTCAATTTACAATTCAAGAGGCGTTTTACAAAAGCTATATATGAATAAAAAGTTTTAGAAATGACTAGACAATCACCATTTTCTATTACGAACGACCCAATAAAAATGTTTTTTTTTTCCTGTTCAATGACAGAGTTCTTATTCGATATTTATGGTATAAAAAAAACACTGAATGTAATTTAATCAGATGAACTTTATCCTCGAACAAAAACCACAGGAGGAAAGACGACGGTCGTTTATGATTTCTCGATAAACTGATGCGGAATATTGCAGATTTTTTGGCGCAAGTCCCATAATAGAATACTACGAACAAAACAAGCTTTGCTATTGAATTGGTTTGATTGTTGATTTTGTTATACTAAATATTGGACTATTGTGAAAAAACTGCAGTGTCCGACGACATCAATGCGATTAGTTATTTTTGAAGGACTTTTTACATTTTTGTAAAGTTCTATTGAAACTGTTACCATGTTAATATTATAATAATATATAAAGAACTAAGCTAACTATTACCCAGACACCAGTGGTTCTAATATCAAAAATAATCATGCGGAAACATTATTTTGAATAATTATTTTACAGTCAAAATTTCTATGACAAAAAGTGTTGAAATAAAAGAATAGCTAACAAAATCATTTACTCGTATGATGGATTACGTTTGAAAAATTAATGCACTGACAAAAAACTGACACTGATGATATTATTATTAAGTCAACTGTAACACGCGTCCCCGATAAATAAGAAGTGGCTGTGTTCCGAGCACAATTTTACTTGATATAAAATTTTGTTACCCTTCGCAATGAATAGGCCTTATATGACCAGGAATGGGAGGGCCTATCCTATCTTGGGCTATATCGCTTTTGAAACACCTCATAACTTGCCGATTTGCTGACTTTGCTGTTTTATTTGTTTAATGATATGAGAACATGATAATAGATTGGGAAATAAACAAATAATATTTTTTTATAAATCTTTTCTGAAACGGCGATATTGGAGTAATGTTTTTTTTTATATTAGAACTAGAGTGTTGTTCTCTTTCTGATAATATTGATTACGTGACTTCTATATTTGAGATCCCTAATCACAAGTGTTTTACCCTCTATAACAACTTCACTATAGATAAATATGGTTATATGTAGAGATGATATCAATTTCACGCTACTTATACGGATACGTCTTGTACAAACACGCTTGAATCTCGAAGTGTTCGTCGTGGGAATGTACACTTGTTAGTAACAAGAGGAGAATCACACTATGTATATGCCGCCGGCAATATTGAATTTTGTTATTAGGGCCTTGCACTTTTTTGATAACCTAAGAAGATTATTTTTTTATTTAAAACAAGCGTGAATCTCGCTAAAATTATTAATTTACGCAACATGATTTACGCGAATTTTGTTTAAAAAAAATATTGTACACAAATCCAAAAAAGTTGATAAAATGAAAAAAATGTTCAAAGATTTTTTTTTTGTATTAAATTAATAATTATTTTTGGGATACTGGCAACATGTTTTAGTTTATAGTAAATATACAGTCAAAACATTGGATCTCGAAATACTTGCAAGCAATGTGACTTACAAATATATTTGTACAAAAAAGAAATATGTTATGTTATGTTTATTGTCTCTAGCTTATTTGATTTGTTATTTGCTTAGCTGATTTCTATTAATACGCACAAGTTATTTATTTCTTTCAATATATGTTTAGAAACATCATGATATAGGCTCGTAAACAGTATAAAGAATATTTGAAAATATTTATAGTCATGTATAGCCATGTTAAGCTTATTTAAATTTATATAAATACAGAATGAAATATAAACCGACACGGGCAGCGATTCGAACGATAGATCACATATAGAATTCTTAATGCACCGAAACTAACAGCGATACGGTAGCTCAATTGGTAGAGTGACGGGACGGTATCCCAGAGGTCGTGGGTTCGAATCCTGTCTGTGTCGGTTTATTTTTCATTCTATATTTATATAAATATAATAAATGTTTAACCCTTTAGTTATTGTCTCTTCAAATTCATAAAACGGTTAAACACACAAACTATTCGTCCATGGGTAAAAAAGGGTTACCATTGATAGAACTTCCTTAATTACATAAACAAAGTAACAAAAGGTGCGCGGGCAGTGTTTTAGATAATCTCGGTAGATTATGACTCTTGATGAATGCCCGCAGTCTGAGCCACGTGTTCGTTATGATCCCTACATTTTGTACAACGGAAAACACCCGGACTATGTATTTGTTCAACCACTGCACCCATTACTGGTTTTTATATAAAACCGCAGGTTATTTCTTTACTACTATAATATAAAACTTTTTCTTATTTAAGCATACATAATATTTCTTCAGACTGAACATATAGAGTATATTGTATTACTTAGTTTTTTATTTACTAATACTTTCAATATTTTTAAAAGAACAATGTCTTTTTACAAAACTCTCTTCGAAATTAGCACATGACCTTATCTACTGACCTAAAAAAGTGTATCTCATAATGCCTCAATTTCTTAAATCATCAATGTGACGCTCGTGCTAATAGTGTTTACAAAGAACAGTGACTAACGAATCGTAATATATTCGCTGTGACAGAACACACGGTGTTTTCCTTTGCGTTGTCCCCAGAGTCAATAGGGAGTTTGTTTGCTTCTACACGGTTATGCAATCTTAAGATACAGGATTTTGTATAGCTCGAAATAAATGTATAGACTAACGAATCTAATTATATTTTTGCACATTCAAGTATTTGTATATATAAGTCCATTTTGTACTCAGTTATGGATATACATATATATTTGTTAGTTATTATCAAGTGATTAATTATAATTTTTTTTAACTTAAATAATTTGTTAAAATTTTTAGCTAACTTCAGATTAAAGAATATTGTACAAACTGTGACTTCCGATCACAAATATCTTTTCAACATTGCTTAGCAAAACTTTAAAGAAATTTGGGTAAACTCTAAACTCCGCCTAACTTCAACTCACTTTAACAGCTTTTGAAGGGTTTGTTTCCTGTTTAAGGAAAATGTATATACTGTACAAGTTTACGACCAGTGGCCCCTCAAGGGTCATTTAGACCACGTGCAGGTCGGATATTTTTGGTTTTTTATGTTATTTTCTTATTAAACGTAAGTTTAAAATCAGATATTAACCTCGAATACGTAACTGCATGGTTGGCTGAAGTACGTGTGGCTTAAAATAATAATAAGAGTTTTAATTATAAACATAAAGCTGATGAAACTACCAACAATCCAATATAATACATGCAACGACATAAAACAGTGAAATGATTATATTTGTGTTGCCGCCTTTAATAAATTAAAATGGAAATCCAAAAATGAAAAAAAACTTCCTAAAACGCATATTACATAGAGTTTTGGTATTCTGATAAAAAATAATCTTACAGTTTAATAATATTATGAAGTATCCGCACTGTAAAGTACGATATTTATGAAATGAGTCGAGAAGATTGAGATTTGATTTGTTGATTGAGAATTTAAAAAACATATCTTTTGTTTGATCAAAATAATGAAAAAGGTAATAAATTAAATAAAGCCTTCTATATCGAAACCGGAAATACTAATCTGAAATTATGAAATATTTAGTTATGAAGTAGTCCAAATATTAGCTATGAAATCAGCACGTAACATACATTTAGCAACGATAATGGTTTTAAAAGTAGTACAAGCTAGTTCATCTTTATTCACGGAGCGTTCATGAATAATACAACGATTGTAAATACGATCCCGTGAGATTGTATTCCCTCAGAACTAGTGATAACGTACAGGCAAGGTTCGCGCTAAGGGCAATTCAGTTGAGGATCTTTACGGCATAGGTACTCGTTACAGAAGTTTCTGTCTTAAGCGAGGGATAAGCCAGAATAATATGAGATTAGTAAAGTTCCAATTTGAATTATAACCGCGCTGATACTTGGATATTGTACTGTTAAAGTTATCTGATCACTGCTTGTAAGACATATAATCTATTTAAGGATTTAATAAATGAAATAATAGCTGCATAAATTCATTCATCCATATCTTTATAATGATATTTGTTGATAAATGGTTTAATATAGTAGTTTTTGAATAATATATATCAAAGCCCCAAGTTCTAATAATTGTTATTGCACACTGCATATATTTCAAATCAATTAAAATGTTTCAAAATATAAAAGTATTCCTTTCGGAATTCAGGTCGTTATTCATTAATTAATTCATGGCATTGCATTCCCAATCCGTGTTTCGAGTGAATAATATGAAAGTGCGAAGTAAATCCGACTCGTTAGCCAAGTGCAATGTATTAGGTGTTATTAATCGTGTAGGTCTCCAGAAAGATTTATCGGTCTCTGCGGCGGGAGGTGTAATGGAGACAAGATGACTTTACTTAGCAGGAATTAGTGCAGTTTCCGACGAAATTCACTTTAAGCTGCCTTTTAATTTTCTTTAAGGCTCTAATTTAATTAGGCTTTTGAAAATACCCGTTTATATTCTTTTCTGTGTATTTTTTAAAATATGTAATTAATTATGTATCTATAAAATATAACTATGTTTTAAGTATACAATATAAAAATTATAATTAGCTTCGGCCTGTGATAATGTGATATAATTCCATTTTATACCATATAAATTCATTTAACAATTAATGTGTGGTATTTATGGATAGTTCTATACTCATAATTTAGATACATCGGAAGTTAGATATTTAATACATATTCTATATAATTTTTTCCGTTTCCTTTTTAATCTGTACATTTTTGTACTCTATGTTATAACTTCTACGACTTATTAAAAAAAATATGACTTTCATTTTTGCCACTATGTTACCCAGATTATTTAGGTCATTAAGTCTTAGTTTTTTGAGGCTTACTTCTTAAAACTATTTTAACATTGCGCAAAACAAGCTTTTTATTTATTTCTACTTTTTATTTTATTTTGTATGGCAGTGGTTTCCTGTCTTTGTACCACTATTTATTGTTCTGAACATCCTAGGCTTATAATCTATTCATCGATAGAGCTCTCATAGCTCTTTGAAAACTTTTTATATGGAATAACTAAATAAAAAACTAGAAAATCTATAAGTGAGTTATATTTAATTAATAAAATTCAATTAGTTGATACAGTATGCCGGTCTATCTAGTTAATGAACAGAGCACATAAGGCGTTTCTGGACGTAGCGTTACGTCATAAATCATGTAAGTACCAGCATGGCTTTATTAAATCGTTTCAGTTGAAAGCTTCGGAATTTTTATGCATTTTCTATAACCAATCCTTTTTAAATTTCAATGTATGTACTCTCAAAAAGTTTAATAAAGTGAGGTATTTCATATATTTTAGTATTTTTCATTGTTTTACGAAAATTGTTTAAAACCGAATATAATAAAAGTATTGATCTGTTAATTAAATATATTTTAAGTATTAATGTGTTATGTTATAATACTAATTATAATATATAATGAACTGATTATGAGAGAAAAATACCTTTAATGAACTACATGCCATGTTTCCTGAAACCTCTCCACTGAAGAGATATTTTCCAGAAGCTATTGGTTTGAGTACACTCGTTGCTTTTATGTTTACTTCGATTCTATTGTTATTCGTCAAACGTACTTGGATTAAATTTTATTGTATAAAAATATATTTTTTTGAATTAGTTTTCTCTTATTAGCATTTTATGAGTTGTTTTGTAAGCGTGCCTTTTTAAACATGCTGTGCATGTATGTCTGTATGTAGAGGTAAATATTGCTTTTTATTATAAAAAGTACTACAACTCATAACGGACCTTTTGACAGACTGTTGGTCTATTGGTTAGTAACTCTGAAAGCTCAAGCAAGTATTATATGATGGTCGTAAATTCGATCCCACTTCGACAGTTGTGTGTGTGATCTTTACATTGTTATGTATAGTTTAAGTGGTTTTTGTTACCGTTGTCTATGTTTGATATTTTTTTTCTGAAATATTGAGATTTTTTATCGCTGATGTGTTTAGTTAATTATGCAAACTAACTAAAATATAATAGTTCTAATTTTATTCGTTCATTTAGTTTTACGCTTGAATAATTTGATTGGTGATATGAGAGGTTTATTTATATGATGATATCAATCGTGAATAGTATTTGATTACTCAAAACAAATATATTTTCTCTATAATTGTTAAACTTAATATTCATGATAATGGTGCGCAATGCGGTGACATGTGATAATTTATTCCCCATCGCCCGCAGCATTAATAGCACAGAGTAAAAATATAGCTGTGGAACTGAACAGGACTGAACGAGTTAAGAGCTGACCTAACATTGACATTAGAATGACGTCATGAAGTTGCATGCTTTTTATATATTTATAATTAAACGCGTTTTGAAAAGAAAACCATAGGTAGGTACTAAAATTGAATTTCTTTAAATTAAATATATTTTTACATAAAATTTAAATGTAATTTAAACTTCTAAATTTAAACTTCGTTATAATATCTGAATGTCACAAAAAAAAAAATATGTTTTTAATAATTAAAAAAGAATTTATCCATACATATAATAAAATTGTCATTGATCCATTTCTGTACAAGGTAAATATTAAAAAAAAAATTCTTCCTTTATAAGAGCAACAGAATCCAAAACAATAGTTTTCAAGTTTGTCTGTTTGTCTGTATATCTGTTTTTTGTGCACGCTTATCTCAGAAACGGCTTAACCAATTTGTATGCGCTTTGCAGGAATATGTTATCACTGTCTTCACTTAACATTTAGTGTTTATTTTATCTAAATCGGTTAAGAAATAAAAAAGTTATGTCAATTTATGTCAATCACGTAATAGGTACCAAGCAAATCTTATTCTATACGTGTAATAAATCTGTAGAGGAGTAATCTTTGTACATTGAAAATATTTAAAAAAATATAACAGGATGTGAAGTGATGACTAATAGAATCTATTTTCAGCATTTTTAAAATCTTTGTCTGTTTATCTTTTAGTTGTGTTTAGTTTAACAATTGGTTAACAAATAAAGCAGTTAATAATCTTTTATTGTCTTATTTTTAAAGTTTATAGGTTTTACATACATTGGTAAGTACAAACTTTTTATCAAAATCGAAATCATCACAGCTAGTCTAAAATATAAATGTACGAGGAATTAAATGATATATCTGATTAAGCATTACGTTTCTGACCAGCTCACCGCTTCAATTGAAAGATGGAGAGTTATTTGTAATGCTGAATGTTACTGAACTGGCTAACTTTACTACACTCACGAATATTTATAGTATTTTGAAATTGTTTGATAATATAAGTGTATTAAATTTTCGTTTAATTCATTTGTTCACATCAAATATATTTCTAATAAATTGATATTTTATAAAGTGATACTTCTTAAGTAAAGGGCCAACCTTTTTTTTGATTTTCAAACACCGTTTATAGAACAGATTTGAGAAGAATAATCGAGAAACTCTATTTAAAAACAGATTTTTGAGTTTACGTAACGTAACATAACGTAACAGCCATGTCGTGTTCGAGTCATAGTAGTACACTGTTCTGACACGTCAGCACGTTGCTAATGTAAGCTCTACGGAACTTTCGCGATCTGTCGTTAACATAGAGAAAGTAGTGTTCTTCCAAGTTTTCCTTTTCTGAATTCTTAGAGCTATTTTATATAATGATAGTTAAATAGAGTGGCTTCTGTGGTTTTCTTTAGTGAAATATAAACAAAAATAGAATGAGGTTTTTAAGTATAGCCAAAATATTTAGCCTAGTTCAGAGAGTTCAAATTATTTTGCTATTTATATATTTTGAAAGTATTTAAAAGACTGTTGGCAAGTACCACAAACATAAACAAATAAACTTATTACGTAACTGGCTAGACTAAGCAAATCCCAAATTAAAATGTGAGTTCAGACAAACGAACCGAATCCGCTCATCAAAATAAAAGAGTGAATTTATAAAGGACGCACGCACGAAGGTGTTAACTAACGGTAGCCTTTTGACGGTTCATTTCCGCTCCTGGCACTAATTAAATGTTTCGTGAACTTGTTGCCATTTCATTTAAATCTCCTAAAGTGAAACTTGAGACGGAAATTAAAAATGCCCGGCGTTTTTTATTGTAAAAGTTTCTCTTGTTTGTAGACAAGTTTTGTCATTTCGAGAATTTCGCTAGGATTGCTCGAAAAATGTTCTAGTTTTTTAGTTATTCTGTCGGGCTAACACTAATTAAAAAAATCGTTCACTGACGGAATATATTCTGACCCGATTTTTTGGTCCTAACGATTTCAAAAGTACTGACGCGTTTTATATATTTTAGGATTTCATATTCTTTTTTTCTCTGTGTGATACGGTAGGTAGACATTTTTAGTTCCTAAATATTTTCAGTAGTCTTAATATTTATAGTTATAAAAATAATGTATATTAATATTTCTGTGACGTTTTAATAGAAGCAATAATTAATTGATAATAGGACAAAATACAATTTGTTCATTCATGGGCCTAACACAAGAATTGTCGAAGCATCAAAATTATTTGCACACCAATGTTCTTCTCCTAACAGTGGAGTCAATAAACGATTTGACGGTTGAATAACTATGCTAATGGCACTCAAACCACAACAAAACAAACGTCTTGTTAGATGTCCGAAGTCGGACTTTCACTAATAATACTTCCCAGAATAGCAAACTAGATCTGTATTGTAGGTAGATAATATTAATACTACGTTGGACTTTTGATAATATTTCTAGCTTTATTTTATTTCGCATTTATAACTTAAGTAATTAGCAAAAATAGGACACGCTGAGAGGGATCTAGATAACAAAAAAGACCTTTTCCCAAAAGATTAGCAGCGGTTGTATTTTCTATTAGTTGAGCTGAAAACTTTTGCATTTAATGTTATTAAAATCTTAGTCTCTAAATAGTCGGTATGTTTTTGAAAACTTATTGGACCATTTAATTAAAAAAGCTATTATAAAACAAAATAGCTGCATATGGCCTTGTTTCCAATCAAACAGATAAATAATTGAACATGTTAAAACTAAAGTGTATCGAGAGCAATTGTGGTACAGATTATTTATTGTTAAACTATTTTAAATGTTTAACCATTGAAATCGTGCGGTAACTGTAATGGTATAACAGACGAACAATTACCATATATAAATATAGGATTATGAAAGTGATCGTTGTTATTATTCTAAAACATAAATACATATACATGATTGTCACTCTAACAAATATATTAATAACTAGCTGTGCCTGCGAATTCGTACGCGTAGATTTCGATTTTGATAAAATGTACCCTTTGTACTTACACATGTATGGAAAAACTATAAACCTTCAAACTACCACATGTAACGTAATTACGTAATTGCCATAAATTGACATAACGTTTTTATTTATTAACCAATTTAAATGAAATAAACACTGAATGTTAAGTGAAGACTGTGATAATATATTCCTGAAAACTGCATTCAAACTGGTTAAGCCGTTTCTAAGAGTGGCGTGCATAAACATACAGACATACAAACAAACTGAAAAATCATTCTTTTGGGTTCTCTTGCTCTTATAAAGGCACCTATGATGTTTTTTTAAATATTTTCCATGTACAGAAATGAATCAGTGACAATTTTATAATATGTATAGATAGTTCAGAATGGCCTAAAAAAAATATTTTAAAATCTTGTATACTTTGCAGTGACGTACATATATTATATAATGGGGTGTATTGTGTGTTTATCTAAACATGATAATTAACTTCTGTCCATTCAGATTTAAACGTGTTTATATTCTGATATAACACAAACGCTAATCGATTTCTGTTCTGCATCCAACAGTGCTAGAATTGAAATTTGCTGTGCTTACAATTTAAGTATACAATTTAATTCGTTTGAATAAAAAATATATTAAGCTAATAGTGTGTCTAATTACTGAGCCAAAGTCGTGGGTTTGATTCACAAGTGTGCCATTAAAGAATTGTCTTGTGATCCACAGATTGTTATTCGGAGTCTGTGTGTACTTTGCTCGATTTTTTAATTTGATAGTTCGGTTTTTTATTATTTTAAAACTTGTATAAGGTTGAAAATAACATTCATCGTTATTAATTTGAATAACAATACTGTTTTCATGATACCATTGTATAATTATAATTATAATTAAGAACGTGAATTAAAATAATACGAATTCCTCCTTGTTACCGATCTGCAGATACCAGATTTTGTGACACTCATTGCGGCTTTACGAGCAGTTATTCCTTTTAAATCTTCATAAAATAATAGTTTTTTGGCACAGTTAATCTTTATTTTCTTATACTTTCAGCTTTAAAGCTATATTGTTTTAAAACTTATAAATACATCCAACCATCATAATTATAAATGAGTAATAAATGTTAACAATATTGTAATTGACGCTTAATTAGGATTAAATTATCTTCAACTTCAGAATTAATTGAAGTGTATTGTTTTGAGGTAAGACAAGGAGGTTGAATTAACTGGCGAAGAAATCAGAGCAGATAAATAATAAATACTTAAGTAACATAATAAACATCTTGAAATCATTTTGAACAACTCTTTTGTATTTTCATTGAGTTTGAAAATAAAATGGATACAAACAAAGATAACAAAGCATATACTGTATGTTACAATTCCTTCTAGAAAGAATTTTAAAGGAAAACATGTTACTTTGTTTTATTGTTGTTTAAGTATATGTCAATTTATTTATATACTTATAATAAACAACATAAACACAACAACTTCTCTTGTGTATTTGTTGTGTATTATAACAAATTGTCTGCTACTTTTGTATTTAAATAACAGCTACGAATATTATGTAAATTGTTCACGAAATACGGAAAACAAAATTGATGTTAATTCGCTTATTTGAGTTATTACAAAATTGTATTCATAAAACCTCTTTTCTGAAAGGAATACATTTATACAGAAACCTCTTAAATAAATTGTTTATGGGAATAATTCCTACTCGTGTTCAGTTAGTATTGGTTCTTTCGTAATAATTATTTAATTGGCTTTTGTCATTTCGGCTGAATGCTTACCGCTTAAGTATTTTAATTGAATTTACACTCCTTACTTAAGAAACTGAACGTTAAAGAGGGTTGAGTAGTTTATATACCACAACCAAAGTTTTCCCTAGTTTCTAGAAAATGTATCTAACCTCTTTACTAACCTAGTATTATCCGGTTAAATATTGTTATCATAAGTGAAAAAAACATTTAAATCAGTTCAAATTTTTAATGTTTATTAGAAATAATTTAAAAAAATATTTAATTCAACCTAATTGATAATGTTCCACAAATATTGCTTTCGTTTTAGAATATTTGGTTCACTTCTACGTCTTTAACAACGAAACCTTTATGGGTCGTTAATCAAAATCCATTAAGGCAGTCCAAGTGGTCCAAGTGGTAGATCCGGCGTGTTCAACTAATTAAGATAAGTTGCGTTACAAAGAACGATTTTGCAAACTTTTCTTTGAATATTCTTCTAAGTATTCTATTACATTTGGTTGGTTATTAGAAGGAGTTAATGTATCTGTTGCTAAATTGAGTAATTTACTGCTTTTAATATAAAGTTTTAGATGTGTTTTTAATGCTATTAAATTTTTGATGTATCTCATCTCATCTATTTATACAAGTCTTTATTATTATTAATAAGTTAAGGCACTTTGCTTCACTTCATGCAATTTAAGTGTAAACCTCGGAAGTTGATTCAAAATCGAGGTATTGGATTTCACGTCTTCAAGACCCACAAGTTCAATAGACAGGCGAAGTTTTAGTATATATTATGCACTTACACACACATATGTTATTCTAACCGAGATCATCCAGGTACCTACTATATATGTAGAATGAACAAAGTGTGTGTTATAAGGCGTGTATCATGAAACCTTGAAACCTATTGATAACGTAATTTATAATGCTTCATAAGGGTGGCTGTGAACAAAGAATGGTTTATGTGTAGCATTCGTCAATGTCATCGACTAACTGATGTCTTTATTTAGTATAGCTTTAAAACCAGTTAAAAATACATGATATTTCCAGTAACAAAATAAATATGAAGTCCGGTGTTCCCACGCGTATCAATTTCAATTATTGGTTTATGTGCAGTGTTATCTTTATTCAATAAATTTAAGTAAAAAACTCCACTTGTTTTGATTGCAATTTACATTTGATTTCATATTTGTATCTATCGAAACCGTCTAGTAAATGTTACAACTCAACCAGCCTCATGGATTTCAATTACTTTGGTGTCAATAGATTCGTTAGTCGTTTGTGATCAATTGCAATTGGATGACATTTTGTTGAGATGAAAAAGAATTGAAGCTTTCAATTTGCCCGTGTATTGGATTTAGTTCGAATTATGCTTTTTGGAATTATGTATGATGTGTACATGTAGTTGTATTACATACAATAAAGGGCTAACCAATTAATTGCTTGGAACATTAGTTATTTAAGTACCTGTCGTGTGATACGTCACATGGTAGATACAATCAATTCGACTGGACCCGGCGTGCCAGCTTCAACTGTTCCCACAGTGTGAAATGCAATTTAGAGTTGTCCTTTTAGTAACCGCTATAGAAATTATAATAGGTATCGCACCAGGTTGAAAATGTCGAGAACAGGTTTGAACCTTATTTAACTTTTGAAAGCTGTCACATGTCATATCATAAAAGGGCTTTTATACATGTTTCTAAAGAATCGATACTTCATAACAAGCTTCATATTATTATCAATTACTGCTGTTTATGCATAATCCAATTCTACCAAAGGCAACATTAAAAATAATAATTTTTGACTAATATTTAATGAAAAGTATTATGTTTCATAAGAGACATATACATAGATATGCAAACATAGCTATAAAATAATTTTTAATTTATATATGGCGCTTCTAGTGTAATTAAAGTGACATAACAACTTTTAAAAATAAAACGCCTGCCAGTTAAATACCAACGCACTCGAAATAAGCGAGTTTTAAAATTACTTCAGTTATATTTGCTCGCAAAGCGTCGGGTTATGTTCCCGCATCAACAACCACGCGGAGGGCAATGAGAGAAATTCATCCATATTTATTTATCGCTTTCAAATGTATTGGCAAGAGATCGCAATTACGTCGACCCTCATGCTACTGCAATTTTGCAAATTGCAGATTTTACTTGCCGATGGCAAGAACTTCGAAATTGCAAGTCGTTATATGCATTAGCCCATCTTCGAGTCGTCGTAGCCTTCGTGACTTGAGATCGTGTGGAAAGTGTAATTATATCAATCAATATCTACATATTCTATTGTGCTGAAGAGAAAATATTCACCGAAAATATATTTATATTTTAATTTGTAGAAGTAGTCAACTAGAAATATTTTAATTGATATAGTTGCTTTATATATAAAAAAATATTGAGATCAAATGTACAAAAAATCAACTAGAATGAGTAATTAAAGTGTATAATTGCTTGTTATTGCATCATTAACGAGTTGCAAGATCGTGAGTGCAAGACATTTTTCTTAACTGGAGCAGACGGCCTTATGCATATTTGATGTACCATAGCTGTACTGAGGACGGCTGCGCTAACGATGTAATGACTTTATGTGACTGCGCTAGAATAGACGCTATTATATTTTCTTTAAATATTAAAATTGTGTGCAGAGGTATGCAGAATTGATGCGATTTAATCTCTAGCTCGTACATTACGTCGGCGATATAAAGTGGTTGGCTAACTAATTAGGAGTACACGGAGCTGTTTATCGTTCTTATCGCTTTAGAAATAAAACATAAATTGTAATTTTATTTTATTGTAAAGTTTAAAAGCGAGGTGAATCGCTACAGCCTGTGTCAAGGACGCCTGGCTGCGTACGGAGTCACAGGCATTCAGGTTAACGTTTTAATAGACTCCTCGTAATTTAACTCTGACTAAGACATATGTTCGTAATTTATGAATAATATAAATTTTAAATCGAATGTTGTGTTGTTTTTAAAATATTTAGAACCACCTTCAACACTTCCTATCTTTAAAACTGTTAAGTATTCTACAGATTGGTTTATAAACCTACGATTAGTGCTCATTCCTCAGCACGTATCAAATTGAGCCTGAAAAAACAATTCTGAAACAAAATCCTTTAAAAGTCTTCATTCCGGTGGCTTATCCTTATCCAGAGGGACGCTTTTAAGTGACATACGATAAGTGGGTCTGTCTGTATTAGTTCAGGGACATCTCATTTTATCAAACCACTTTATTTTGGGTCAATTAATTGTAATATTATAGTAGTATTTTATAGGGATTACGATAAGTTTTTAGCATACGAGATGGTATAAGTCTTGTTAGTTTTCTAAATTATGTTATAACAAAAATGTAAATCAAAAACAAAAACGCAAAATTAAATACACAGCATAACAATAAAAAAAAGCTCTGAAGGTCCAAAATAGACTATATTTTAGGAATATTTCACAGTAAATGTAGAGGTAGTAACAAGCCGACCCGTTGCGGACAAGTTTTTATTGTTGTCCCATTTTTGTTATTTTCTGTCGCAAAATAAGCTCCAATATACGTCTAAATCACACCATTAAAAGGGAACGGCCACAGTTTATAAATATACCGCGTGATACATTTATTTCTTTGGGAATGTTTGAATTAGGCGAGTTGATTTTATTCGTTTGTTGTTGAACCTAACTCCGTGTCAGACGTGTCTCGTTTTGAGAAGCAATCTGGCTTTGTGTTGCGGGTTTTACCTAACGAATGTGAGGTTTAAACGTGGCTTTACTAACTTTTGGGTTTTATCGGACTTAAAATAATCTTAAAATTTAGTTAGGTTCGTTAGTTAATTTTAAATAGTAATAGTACTATTCAATACTATATATATATATATATATATAGATAAAATACCGTTTTTTTATTTTAAGAATACATGTTATTCTTACCTTTTATCTAAAGATCATCACTAAAGTGAGCAACTTTATTGCCTCTGAATGAATCCGACAGAAAGAACAATAGGCACATTTACCTTCAGTCAATACTGCCGCAGTGAAACCAAATTGGTTTCCCGAACTTTAAAAAATATATTGCACAGAAGATACAAGGCAGGCTTTTTTGTTTGCAAATCTCCGTTACTCGATAAACAAACCGTTTTATAAAGTGGATCCAGAGGGAATGGTATCTGTTTGGGGAAAATGCTAAGAGAAAATCGTTACAATCTCTATATTGTTGGAATTGCATAAGCGGTGGGATGGGTAGCGTGGTCTCCCGTAATGAGAATAAATCCGTGATTGATGGCAGCATTGTTCTGATATATGTGTCCATTCGGCTATTATATAAATTGGTAAGTTAACTTGCTTTTGCTATCTCATACGACATAGAATTGACTCAATCGCTTCTGGGTTCAAATGACAGAAATAAGTATGATATTATATTAACTTCCTCTTGTTATAGTTATCTTTAAGATATTTGGTGATTTTTTAATAAGGAATCACTACATACTCGTATAATGTTACCAAAAATAAGCGAAATGGTAAATATATTTTTTCAAAAGCTACAAATATCGCCAGAATGATAATAAATGTCTTGGTTTGCACGTGATGTCTAAAACAGTGCCAAAATATTGCGCATCATAAATTACTGTATTTTAGTATTGTTTTTTGCTAAATTGTCCAATTTGATAAATAAATTTGGAGCACAGTTTTGGTAATCCCAATATTTTGCTCGAAAAATACCCGTGACTATATTACTAAATACGACGTAAGAGAGAGTTAAACTGGCTGTGTGTTTGTTTGTCTATTCAGGTAAAAAATACTTGACACGATGTCATAAACGTGGTTCATGTAGGGAGTTTATCGCCCTGGGTAACAATTGTGCTTTTATAACTGTTTTCTTTAGAAATTTCTTTTCATATATATTTGCTTATCCCTAACAAATAGGTATACCATCTAAGATCTAATAATGGGTATTTTGTTTATTTAATAAGTGCTAAAATATTTGAATCGTAAAACCTTGTAAAACTAACTGTAATGCTTGGATCTGCTTTCGGTACACTGACAAAATGGCGAAATACATTATACAATATAAGAAGTGGGAAACATTAAAACCCTGTTTTGGTTTAAATAAGATTAATAAAATATATTGGTCTGTGAACGAAGACTGTATACTTGATGGTACCTGCCACCCATCACTACTACACACCTTTACCCATGGACATATGCGAAACTGAACTTTTACAAATGCATTGTCATCCTATATTGGGAAGGGCAAAGTAGAGTAAGTCATACTGAGAGGAAGGAAGGGATTCGGGTATCCGACTCTCTCATTCCAACATAACTATAATAACTACTTTACGCAGATCTTCTTTGAGAGGGTGATACCACCCCCCCCCACCCCAGCCAGCCTACAGGTCATTCTTGTATTTCTTGTAAATCGCATTCTTGTATTCTTTAGAATACTTAAAAAAAATCTTCGTTAAGTAGGTATCCTGATTTAAATTATCTAAAGATCTTCTCCTGATATGGCAATTTTCGTGTACGGCGTAATATTACAAATTCTAAAGACTTACGACCTAATCTCTTGCATCAATAACATAGTGACAATAATAATATAACGGATAACTCATAAATTATCTACAGGCCATGAGGTGCGAAGTAAGTTACAGTGTTATATTTTAAGTACGGTAACATATAATACATGCGAGGTTGAAATTATCTTGATTTATTGATAAAGCACTCTCACCAAACACTTTGATATCATATAAGTGTCAAAGAACGTGTCATTTGGAGGATTTTTATTACATTAAAAGCATAACCTTGCATGTCCGTCCTCGTTAGGTTGATCGAATGTTACAATTGGTGCGGCCATTAAGGTATTTTGTTGATATGATCTTTTTGTAATAGACGCGGATCACGATACACTTACGTGGTTGGTCTAAATTTCCTTTTACTTTACTATATATGAAAATGAATATGATGATGGTAGACGATAGATAACAGAAAGTATAAGGGAAAGTATAATTTCGGGAGGAATTCAGCTTAACTAAATGTAAAACTTAAATAGATAGGTAAAAATCTAAAGAGACTTCAATTGAATTACGTACGTAATTATTGCAGACATAGTTGTAGACACCTGCTAGAAATGATACAATAGGCCTTTGGCTATTTTTCATTTCTTGAAAATCAATTGATATATATTTTAGTGTACTGAAGCCATTAAGGTATATATAATTAGTGAGCAATTTTACATGACTTATGGAACACTGAGATGTCTCCAGGATTGCTCTCTGCTAGAAAACGCATGGTCCGGTGGGAGATTTTCTTCGCTTGAACGCAAGTTGTTACACTCATACCCTACTTAATGTAATCAAATGCATACTACAACTTGACCGGATAACCCATATTGAGACATGCAAATTAGACTAATTAATAAACAAGAAACATTAATGTTTTATAACATGTAAGTAAGATAAACACACTTAATGTATGGATGTATTTAAAACTTATTTGTAAGCGAATACACAATTAGATCGTTAATTAAAATCTTGTAACTAAATAATATAAAAGGGAATGATCATTTTATTAATGTTACAATGTACGCCTGATTGGAATGAAAACGTATATAAAAAGTAATTGAATGATTTCGATATGCAAATGAAATTTCAATTAATTTTTGGTCATGCACTTTCATCACGTCGCTGAATCAAATGTAATATTAATATTGAAACTGTTGTGATATACGGATGGAAAGTCTTTTATTTTTATTTTGGTCTTCGTAATTACGAATATTTTACTAAGAAATTTATGATTTTTCCCTGGGATATCTAATCAGATTTTAATTAACAAGAGTCAAAAGAAGCCAAACACTTTTGGAATATAATTTGATCTAAGAAATCTTATAAACTTGCTTTAAAAAGTTTGTTTTTTATAAATAAAAATAAATATAAATCTTTGTTAGGGCAAGCACTCGGATATGTTTCAACTCGCACAATTTTCTTAAAACGACCGCAACTAATTGCGAAAAGGGTACGAAGTAATGAAACTTGGCAACTAATTGAGTTGAAAGTGCTTTGTTTATCCGTATTTTACTTAAACTAACTTTGCTTCTGAAGCAAGGTATAAGATAATCAAAGCTCTTAAAACAAGTCATGATAATGCCTTAAAAATATATATGCATTATCTTAATCCTCAAACTTCGTTATAAAGTTGGCGAGCAGTATGCAGGTGATATCACAGTATTTTCATGTAGGTACAATGTACAGATATCGATATATATATATATATATATATATATATATATATATATATATATATATATATATATATATATATATATATCGATAAATATCTAAACAACAAGTTATTCACTATTGTGTGAAATAATATATATTTTTTTCAGTTGGAATGTGATATCAACTTAGTACGTAGATATTTGTTGCAGGTGTGCGTAGTTTATTTAGGAAGACCTGGACTTTTCTCTTATTATTTAGAATATCTCTATTAGATAACACTTTCTTTCTAATTAGCGGTTAATTGTTAGACTAGTATTGTTTTAGTAGTTAAGTATTCTAGAAACATACTCAAAGTTGTATTCTCGTGTTGGGACGTGACGAGAAACTTACAAATACAACAAATTTATAATAAATAACTCCGAGTAACTCCAAAACGCTGCGAAGAATCCAATTGACTTCTGGACAATTCAATTAATCTTCACGTTAAGTGCGAGTTTGCAAACAAGCGTGGGGCAAGTTGCCTTCCAAGTTTATCAAAGAGATTGTAGCGAATAAGTTAGCCTTCATCAAGCGTACCTACTTGAGTTGGGCGATGTTTTCCTAGGTCTGTATTTATATGCAAAGCAATCTCTACGATGGATGTAAGTCAATTAAAACTAAGCGGTAAAATTATGAGCTCACGTCAAATTATAATTCCTCTGATATTGCTAAAACTTAAGTCAAAACTGTTGTTGATAGTATGTTTATTATTTATGGAAGCGAAACTAACATGTTTTTTTCATGTTACTTCCAAATTTAACTTTTTTCGAAATAGTTTTTTATTGTATTGAATTGAAAAAGAAAAATTACGTTGTGTCATATTGCGACATAAAAAAAGGAACCTAACAATTTATTATCAAACAAATGACTCTTGAACGTTACTTCTCCAAACTATAAAGCTGCAATACTGATTGCGTCTGCTAAGCGTTTGGACAAGATAAAGTTATTAGAAACGGATTCAGTTTCAATACGTCTAACTGATTCCAAATCCTCGAAACCTTAATTTAGTTATGAAACCTGTGCGCCGTCTGCGTGGTAACTGAACCGACGAATTAAATTATAAGGTTACTCTCTAACTTATATAATTCATGTTATTAAGGGAATAGGACCATCCAATTTAGGATTGTTTACACGCTTCATCGTTTAACGATATAACTTTTAATAACCTTTAATACATCTGCCTATGTTATAACATGAAATATTACATGTACACAGACTCGGTTATTTACGTTTAATGCTGTAATAAATTTGATATTAATAATATTGTTTTCTTTCTATTTTGATTTAGTATGTTCTTATTAAACTGTTTTCGTTCCTCCATGAATATTATATAAGGATGGGTTAGATTATATCTTACAGGGCTACTAAAACTATTGGAATACGGGATTTCATCAGGAAGTTTAGTTCAGAAAAAAATAAGAGTTTAGTATAACCAATAATTTAAAAGAAGTGTTTTTTTTAGAACATATCCTAGTATTATAATTATATAAAAATACAGAGCACACTTAAAAGTTAAAAAGAGTTATCGCTAAGAAAATTTGAAGCATACTATCGATGCTCGGCAAAATACGAAGGAAATAAAACTCTCTTACGTTTTCAGCCCATTTTAGAGCTTTTGAAAACTTCCCGAGGCACCAGTTATGACCGAATGAATGCAGCTTTTATAACTACCTGTTTGCACTTTTTATTTACCTGCGTATTATGGGCAAAGTACTTTGAACGGTAATAAAAAAAATAATATGCATACAATAAAAAAAGGAAATACCATTTAAGTACAAAGCAAGAAAGAATATGTTTTTAGAAGATGAAAAAGACATACTATAATAACATTTACAATGTTATATATCTGTCTAATAGATAAGTTACTAGTTACATATGTAGAGTACACTTAACAAACAAACAAACTAATCAATACCATGTTGATACGGATTCTATTAGTATTTCTGGTCCAGGTATCATAACCAATAAAGGTCTGTAGCTCATTAAACGGTTCACCACAAATTCGCAAGTGGGAATACACTGAATACCTGTACAATGTTCGCTGACTATTTGAAATGCATTTGTTATTAAAAGTGATCATTTCATCGAATGTTCTAGATCGAAGTTCATTGTAATGTTAAACAGATGCCTCACATTGTTTGACTGCAGTTCATAATGATTTTAGAATGCAATTGATAAATAATTAACATTATTATCCACACTATTATGACCACAAACTATGAGAAGTATGTTTATTAGAATGTCAAATGTATATTACATTCATTAACGAATTTCATAAATATATTTTCTATTATTAATATTCAGACCGCAGACAATATTATTTTTAAAATTAATTTGTTGAGCTTAAATTATATTTTTTATTACACCTTATTTCTTTTTTATTGCCGCTAAAAACAAAACAATGACAAGAAAATAATTAAACAAACCGTTATCACTAATTTATAATTGAATCGTCTCAGAAGGGAGGAAAAATAATTCCATGATTAAATTCTTGGCGGCTTAAATACTAAATTTAGAGTAAAGCTTGGAATTGGTAAGGCGCTTACTGGAATGCTCAATTTACTTTTGACTCAAAAGTGCGATTTGGGCTTTCTATAATGATTACACTATTGAAGATAACAATATTTATAGCAGACCTGTTAGGAATATATAGTATTTTAATAATATTTTGAATGTAATATAGTGTTGTTCTTATTGCATTATTTAAACAAATATTGAACGATATGTTATGAATACCACCAGGACTCGTAAGTATAGACTGTATATATGTAGGTATTTCAGTTATTTTGAAGTTATTAATCCTGCTTTCAATTTCCAGGCGACCTCACTCTGTGTATTTGTGTACTCAATAGATTATAATTACATACTGCTTCATTAACGACCGATTGCTCGATGCTAATGCAATCAAAATTCATTCGAACCTTAAAATTCGCTCGCGCGGCCCTGACACGTCAACAAATAGATTTTAATTATTTTATCGTCATCAAAAAATGACAATGCTCGTTAAAAACATTATTGTAAAAAAATTATTTGTTCCAAAAATATGTAAATTTCATATGTTTTTTAAATTGTACACATTAAAAATAAATTCGGTATTATAATTGTGGAACTAAAAGTATTAAAATAAATACGTTAGCTCGTTTATTGTATTTATTTTTACTTGTTTTTTAAATAAACATTGCCTCAAAATATCACGACCGTATTTCATTTAATATTTATTTTAAGAGCTCGACATAGCTTGATACGTGTATTTAAATATTTTAATGTACGTATGGACTTCATACAAATATTGATTAGATTGTACTTTACCAGAAGAACTCGGATAAACTGTCATAGGTTTTATAATTGTATATATTTATTACTACTACTAATTTACACTTAGTTATAATATAAACCAATTCCCTAAGCAAATAATCCTAAACAAAGTCTTATATTAAATCCAATGTCAACATGTTCTATGTGTGTGTACTATTTGAAGTATGGGGGCTGTTAAAAATGTCCTGCATAATGGATACCGGAAGGGGCTCTAATTAAAAGTCAACTCACTAACCTTCTAGAACAAACACACTATTTAGTTTAAATGTATACTTAGAGTTATTTAAAATGGTTATTAAATATTTAATTATTTTAGTACTATAAAAATAATTGGTCATTCAACAGAACGGGTTTTTTTTCACAAATTATTTTAATACATAAAGACATACGAGTCTCATTTTATGTCTTTACTTCTCGATTCTTCAAAGGTACTTGTTTGGTTTAAATAAACAAAATATTCAAACAAATATCTGATCAGTAACAAAGATAATATTGTTTCAAAGATCTTGATATAATTCTTGTTACGTCTTACATTTTACTGGTAATATCTGGTAATATTTCACGGCGGCTAAGCTCAGATGAAACAGGGAATTTCTTGGACATATCTCATTGATTTATGTACTGTTTAAGTACCCTTTAAAACAATGGCCGAACTAAAATAAGTGTCTTTCTTTTATATATATAATTCAATGTAGTGAGCAGTATTAAATAAATCTGAATAGAAGATCTGAAGTAGTAGTTAATTAATTATTTGAGGAAGTTTAATTAAATATTATTAAAAATCTTATACTTAGTTAGGAATTCACCAGAGGTGGATTACTTACTTACTAAAAAAAATAATTTCCTTATAATCGTAACCGACAATTAATAATATTTAATTTTAATATTATACATATAAGTGCGCTGGATTTAGTTTATTTTTAATAAAAAATCCTTAACATGTGATACAATAAACCGAAACGATGAAAAGTAATTTAAAATAGTCATTTAATTTAAACGTTGTACAATCTAAAAGGGTAAAAACAATTAACTTTTACTAACTTTATTTCTATTTTCTTGATATGTATTAGCAAATGTAATTTTGGTACAACTTCCCTGCGTAAATTTAATTTCGTTCCAAATTTTCTTTGATTAAAATCAAAATGAGCGTGAGCCTCTTGAAAAGTTTCATTTAATTACAGAGCAGACATTAGTCAAGACATGTGGATTAGACACTAGTGTCTGGAGTTACTTCTGTTTCGACATACGTTAATTATATAAATTAAACATTTCCCAAATATATACACATGTATTGTTTTAAGTTTAAATCATAAGTACCTATAAAAGGAAAGATAATAAATAGGAGTCCATCTAATAATTAGTAAATTTATTACATATGTATGAGTGTTCATTAGTTTTATGTACTTAGGAATAACATTTTTGTATAACCATTTTTTAAATTGGCTGTATAACCATTTTTTCTCTGTATTTCTGTAAACATAAATCACACGTACAAAAAATATAGGACATTGAAGAAATAAATACATTACCGATTGGATCGAAATATGTCTCCTACAATTTATTTTACGAAATTCGGACAAAAAGCGACAAATAAGGAAAACTCGCGAACGTATTACTTATGAATATTCATAAGATATAATTTACTACCAAAAGCAATCTTATAAACATAAAAAGTAAACATGGCGGAATAAATTTCGGCGCAAATAAATATACTCATGTCTTTAATAACTCTAGAAGCATGTCAGTAACCTCCAATATGCTGGTAATTTTCGGAAAATGTCTTTTACAAACATTCATTTTATTAAACCACTTCATTGTAATGTCAAAAGATTTTTGGCAAATATCGGTGTTATATCGCATTTTATTAATTTGTATTCTAGGAAACATTTTAATTTAATACAAGTAAACGATCATCTGTATGTTAAAATTAAATTATTACAGAAAACATTTTCGCATAAAAAATAGGTTCAACAAATAAGGAATCAAAAATGCTGTAAAAAAAAATCTAAATATCCTCATAAAAAAATGACAAAATGTATTGTTTTTATGTTAACGGAACCCTAAAATTATAGTAAAATGTTATTACCCGATATAGATAAATAGTTAGAATAGTAATAAATAACAGAGAACGATTAACAGACCGACGGCTGGTGTCGTAATATATTCACTAGCTGATCCCAATTTGTCGGTGTAATGCCATATTGAACCTCGCAGTTTGCATAAATATATCTGTAATACTTTGATTTTTACTTTAATTATCTTACGCAGACCGCATTACAATAACATTATTAAAAGTAAGGAATAGATTATGTAAAAAATATAAAATATTTTCTGAATTCAACATTAATATTGAACATTATCTTATAAACTGCCCTGGTTTACTGAACTAAAGTTCTTTATTTGTCACACAAATATTTAAGAGAAGAGAAGATATTTTTTATAATGTAAATGTAAACCACAATATATCTTTGATGATAACCAAAATACTTTTTCTTTTATGTCTATTGGGATTTTACTAGATAGCCAAAACAGGTAAATTTCTAATATTGGCGAGGGTAGTACCTTATTCTTTAATATGGAATACCTCTCCAGGGTATAGAAATGTTTTTACTGATAAGTAATCGAAAATTTGCAATCTTAGGTTTTGTTATGGTTTTGGAAAAAAAGGGACTATGTATGTGTGTGTATTATATGTGTGTGTTCACATATGTCATAGAATTGGTATTGGAACTCGACGCATCCATCTTCTATGATCAATTAAAATGTATTAACATCCATACATTTTTAGGTTTATTATATTATATTATACTCATTTCCAGGACTTGGAAATAAGAGGATTCTATGTAAAGCTTCGTGTAAGGCTTCGTATATGTTGACAGATAAAACGATATCAGATTTTATTAAAATCCCTCCAGTAGCTTATATTTAATTTAGGCGCCAAACCATTTTTTGCTATCTCGATAAAATAAGGAAAAATCTGGAGTCAAATATATTCTCCATTCTGACTGGGCTCTAACCTACAACCAACAGAAATTGCAACAAATTACGTCTGCGTGACAGACGTGATGCTCCCACAGCCAAAAACAGACAAACATGCAAACATTAAAAAATATAAAATAACATTCTATTGCTTTAATCTATTTTTATATAATTCTTCTGAAATTATTATATTATAGAGACTTGAGTAAGTATGACATGGTTAACATGTTTGCACATAATTTAAAATATTTAATGTAGTACCTAATGTCTAAAAATATATATTATACATATATAGAAAGAATGAGTAATATGTTTTATTTCATGTTAGTTGCAAATTACTTAAGATTTTTTTATGTACATGAGTATCTTAATACGAAATAGGGCTAGGATAAAGAATTACAATGAAACAGCGAATATTTTATGCGAGAATAACACAAATAATTATATTGTTTACTTCATATTTGTAATTCAATTTTCATTCGCATATGATAATAATCTAATAGATATATTAATTTGTTTAGAGCGGAGGTAAATTAATTACTTACCTGAAAACCAAAATCATATTATATTACATATTTATATAAACAACGGCAAAATGCTTTTAAATATCCTAAAATCTTTACGAACAATGAATATTGTATCGGAATATTATTAAGAAAATCAAATTACAAGTATAATCGGATACACAGTACCGAAGAATAGCATCTAACTTTGAAGGTTTTAAACTTATCCAGCTCACAAATGAATGGTTCGTAAGCTGATAGTATTTTAAAAGTTTCCTAGATCATATTTAGTGGCCGCACTCTTTAAAGATAAAACGGGCATCTCGCCATTGGTCTATTAAATACTATAATGTATTTTTTTAGCGCGGAACAAAGATAATTTTAATTTATCTTTGATTAATTTAATAAGCGTTAGCAACATAATAAACAATATTTGAACTGTAAATATGTAACCATCTTTTTAAATAAATAGAGAATGAAAAATAAAACTATATTTTTTTTAAATCATTTTAATAATGCCTATTTAATTAAAAATGTAGAATAAAATATATAACTATGTTTTTATAATGTATGTATTTGATAAGTATAAATAAAAAAGCGATTGCTAAAGTTTATTAGAATTGTTTTTATATATAATATGTACTATTTTACCTAATATATATAAATATATTTTAATAAAGCACAAGGTATACAAATGTAATCAGCTTTTTTTCTTCTTTTATAGGACTTATTAATCATATTTTAAAACGTAGTCGTAAATTAGGTTATAAAGTAATGTTATAATTTTGCAAGACATCGCGCTACAAAGATTAAAATAACGCAGCACTAATTACAAATCTTGGAGCATTGTAAGCCGAATTCACGGTTCATTTGGTATTCTTTAACTTTTAACGTCTTTAGCGATGGACTTATTTAATAGTTAATACAATTTGGACGTTTAATTTCTCTCTTCTACTTCAGAGAATAGCAAAGGCATATTTAAGATGCAGCCATACAAATAGAATAACTTTATCGAGTACAGTGTAAGAGCTCGCGTGGTTCTTGTAAAAGTTTGGAACGTTTAATTGTTTATCCATTTGGAACGTTTGCCACACGCCTCTCCAGTGTTGCCTATTACGAGGATAATTAAATTAAACTCTGCTTATACGAATCCTTTAAAATCTTTTACACAAAGGAAATTTCTTCTCTGTATTTGTAGTAAAGAGCGTGCAAATATTTTTTTTAGGACCTAACTGTATTCATTCGAATAAATGAAATGTTTCCGAGTGAGCAACACTAAATTACTTTTTGTTTGTTGAATGTGAAGTACCAGTTGCACCTGTATTAAAAATCATACATCACGTCTAGATTTTGAACATTAAGCTTTATTGTAAGCTTTAAAAGATTAAAATTAGTGAAGCAGTATTTCCATATTCTAATATTGTAGTCAAATATCAATTATCGTAATAATATAAACTTCAAAACCTTGGCTCACGTGTGTTTCAATTTAATTACCTCAAGTAATAAAATTAGGCTTAATTTGAAACTCAACTGAGATGTCATCAAGCGCCGTTAGTTTTAATCGTTTGCAATTTACTAAGGATTCGTTTAGTAAATTGCTTAATGCTTATATTTCGAAGAACAGCCTCTATGATTATGTCATTAAATATCAAATGTAATATAATCATATATATGCGCAGTATCTATAATGTGTATTTCTATGTATTTATATCGTTGTCTAACACCCTTAATACAAGCAAATAAATTGCTTATTTAGGGGTTAGTTCAATGTACGTAATTTGTCCCGATATTATTATTATTATTATTATATATTATGTATATGTCGGTGTCTTTGAACTGCTATGAAATAAAAAGTGATTGCACATTCATTTTGATATAACGCGACCAAAGAATACTCAAATACAAATATTTATTTCACAACTCATAATTTATTTATTCAGGTTTAAAGTATTGCAGGTTTTATTTGATCTTATATTTCATATCAGATTTATTCGTAGTTGGTTTCTTATTTTAATTATTTAGAGATGAGTTATAATATTTAATTTAATTTATTATTAACACTTAAAATTCCCATTTAAGTTGTAGTGCAATGTATTGTATGATATAAGTATTCTCGTATTTTTTGTAGTAAAGTTCCTTCCTTTTTAAATTTATGGTGCATGAAATATTTAAAAAAAGATATCTGACCCATAAAAACTCTCAATATAAATTAAAAAGAACCATGGAGAGTATAATGATCTTAAGAACACCCGCGTGTTCGTTCTTCTGTACTAATTGTTTTAAACACCAATTTAAATACAATTTGCTTCAAAGTAATTAGTTTCTAGGTCTTTACTGAGTGTCACTGTATGTGTGTTTGCGACGTGTGCTACCGATACAATTTAGATTGCTTTTAATTTACGTCTATCTGAACTAAAAGTTTTAATATATCTGAATTTACCGACCTAAATTAAATATGATTTTATTATTTCTTCTTATATACAGTCAGGAAAAAATATTAAATAAAGGTGACAGTAATGTTAAAAAGTATGAAATTGAATTTCAGTCGCCAAAAATCGTTATAAAGTTGAGTATCAGGTTAAATCCTTGTTAGCGACCTCCTGGGAGGTCTGTTACATTAAACCCGAGAATGCGCCGGAAAATACCCGACTATTCCCGGGAATACCGGAATCATTTCCCACAATGAGATGGACGCTTTTAGCGAAATTAAAATGTTCCACGGGAACTGTCCACATGTTTTATTGATAGCATGGGCACCTGTTTGTAGTTGTTACTGCTTCCATTACTGAAAGAGTTGTGATCGCTGACTTCGATTAAAAACTTTTTAGTATATTTAAATGTATGTTTGAGAACGGTTATCAAACTTTTATTAACATTTAAATGATGGAGTCATTCACTTAGTTTGAATCTGGCTTTCATTTAAAAATATAAAATGAACTTTATTATTTTACCTATAAGTGCCGATTTTTAATGTTAATGTCAGAGATACAATTTTTTTTGACTATTAAATGTTTGATCAACAAATAGATTTATATTTTCTCAGGCTATTCAAATTAAAAATAACTTATCTGATAATTTGAAAAACGTGTTGGTGAAAAAAAAAGATGGCATTTTAAGCCCCGTTCTTTAAAGAAACACAGCGGTGAGTAGACAATACTTCCAAAGATATAATGTAATCTTTAAAAGGCAGACAACTTGTTTGAAAACATATAAAAGAAACCTACAATTCCATATTAAATAAAAAACCTTATAATATTTTAATATTTTTAATAATCATCCAAAACAAGTGTATTTTATTTTAAAACGTGAAATGACTTTACCGTTACCATGATTTACAGAGTCAAATAAATTGTTTATTGACTTAATACTTCAGTAGTGTAATGACTCCATGTTTTTATTGCAGGCGGTCTATTATTTGACGCAGGCTTTTGTAATTAAAGTACTGTATTGACTTATTAAGGTATTATTATGGTATTGTATGATATTGTATGATAATGACATTTTATCTTTTTATGAAATTAAAATTGATGCATCATTTTTTAGTTGATTAAATGTAAATATATTTTAAATAATTATTAATGTTTTCGTTTGATATCACACATTTTATAAATATGAATAATATGTACCAAATTAACAATAGTCAAACGTTCAGTTGGTGTATTTTTGCATATAAATATTTAAAAACTTTCTGGAAACAAAAAGTTTTTCTAGAACTCTATTTAGTTTATAAATAAAACATTTAATGTGTTGTTGTTTACAAGTCATTATAACAGCTCTGTTCGTAGAATGTTCTCGGTCCTAATTGTGTGTCACGTGCGAGCGCGTCATGCAAAATTAAGCTCAGAAGTAAAATGCTTTGCGAAATTCCGTGCATTTTTTGTACTAATTTATCTAACTGCTGCAAATCATTTTAGGTATAGTCCAATAATCATACTCTCACCGTTGCACCAAAAATTCAAGTCACCTTTAAATAATTCATAATAAAATGCTGATATTTAAAAATATTTTTCTCAAACAAACATCAATGATTTATAACAAATGCATGCGCTTTATTCATTCCTTTATAGTGCAGAAGACGCTCAGAACTATGATCATATTTCGCGCCAAAGAGAAAAATATTTTTATTTTAATCTCAACATACGTGTTCGCTGCAAAACACATTTCCAGTGTACTCAGAGTCTAACAATTACACTTGAATGTACAATAAAAATATGACTAAAGTATATTACAGTTAAGATAGCAAAAAGGTTTTTATACTTTTTATACCGTGTATCTATTTTAGGTTGTTTACCTTAATATATAATGTTAATTTAATATATTTTATCGATGTTGCTATAAACAGTCTTTTTGTAAAACCTATATATACTCTTATGAAGGAAAATAACTACACGTAATATTTATCCTGTAGCTTCCAAATATATCAACGTGTATTAATTTAGGTTACTTTATTTATTATTACAGGTAATTCACAATCTTGGTTATGACAAGAAGTGATTTGCTGCGGGGAAAGGATTGATGTAAGTATATTTTTGCTCTTTTCCTGTGATCTTTATTTACTATTTTCTTCTCTATTTGGTGATAATATTGTGCCAACTTTTTGTCGGATTAAATTTCGTTTAATAACAGTGAAACATATAATAGCTATTAATAAAATTAAAGTACTTATGATTCGTCAATTATTCTTGAACCTCGGTATGTAGAGTAAACATGTGACTATAATTCCTATAGTCCAACTTTTTCATGCTGAACGTAAACCCGTTGTTGACAAAAGTTTTATATCGTATTTTCAATTCAATAGTTCGAAAAATCTGTTCCATAAGTTAGTTCATGATTTAAAATGCTTTGTTTTTATTTTAACATCGGAACTGTACTTTATAATTTAAAGACACAGACAGAAATAAAGTAGTCGAAATAAAAGTGAAGTTAGGTGGTATTTTGAGCACGTTCGCTTTAGCCGGCCGATTGTGACTTTTAATTAATTTCGGAAAAAAATCGCCCTCTAACCACGTTCGAAAACACCAGAGAATTTGGAAATAGTCTTCTTTGGGTTCATTAACGTTTCAAACTGCCTTAACAGGGAGTAATTTGGTAACACGGACAATTATTATGCTTTTGTGTATATAAAAGTTACGGTACATATACAGTGATCGATGTTTTTTAGTAAACTTATCTTGATGTCGTTCTTAAATTTCCAAACGGAATTTAAATGCAATCTGTGCAATAAACGTCGAGGGAAATATATTTTAGAGATATAAATAAACTGAGTTTCTCTTAGCATATAGACATTATATATATCCTGCGATAACTTTCAACCTGGTCGCCAAATAAACTCCCAAAATTATTACGCCAATTAAATATAATATCACCAGTAATTAAAAGCACATTAATTGTGAACGTTTGGTCTAATTAGACTTTATATACTTATTTCGGAATATAATAATAACTTTGGATAATTATATCCCTATGTATGAGTGAAAAAAATATTATTTTAAATATATTTTATTAAAATAATAATTTTGAGTAATAAAATCGGTGTATTTATTACAATAAGCCATACTAAGGGTGTTTATTTATTTATGATTGCAGAGCAGAGTCGTTTTATTTACTTTGGTTTTGGTCATTTTCCAATATTATAAAATATTTATAAGGACATGTACATATGGTTTTAACATGTCCATGTTATTTCAATATATATTGGTTCAGCAAATATGTGAATGGGTTTTGTCACAAAACTCTCATTACGAATACATATTATTTCGTATATTTTTGGTAAAGTTTTAATTTAAATCGAAACCTTAATACAAGAAATTTTATGACTGTAAATTTATTACAATGGGAAAAGCATTAGCTTAATATTATTATTGTTTTAAGATATTTAGATATTTGAAGATATATATAAAACTTATAGATATCTTCAAACAATGTATCTGATATTAGAAAAAGACAATATAATTTCTAATTAATTATCATTAGTAAATGTAAAGGTTAATTACAACATGGGTTTGGATTATGAAGTTACCGTAATTTAATAATATAATGAAGTGCTCTCTTATTAGGAGGGGAGATAATTACTGGTATGGTTTTCAATATGCTGTAAATGAGCGATTCAAATTAAAACTATATAATAAGGTATAATCATGGAGTCATATTTTATTAATTAAGTATTAATAAAGTCTTATTATGCTTCTTTGTATATACGAACTCTTTGATCTGTTTATTTAGCATGTATCTTTATATAAGATGGTTGTTAATACCATTATTATTGTTTATTTATTTTTTTTAAACCCCGACCCAAAAAGAGGGGTGTTCTAAATTTGACCTGTGTATCTGTGTGTCTATCTGTGGCAACGTGGCAGCCAAACGCGTGGACGGATTTGAATTTGTTTTTTTTAATCGAAAGCTTAGTTCGTCGAGATGATTCTTAGCTATGTTTGGTTGACATAGAAGCAGTCGTCTCCAAGATTTTGAGTTTTTAATGGTGCTGATGAAAGGTTCTTACATAATATTGATATTAAGTACATAAACAAGTGAATTTAATGTGTGCGTAAGTTCATTTAGTACAACATGGAAAAAAGGTGAAATAATTTTAAACAGAAGAAAAAAAAATATTAAAAAAACCTCCGCTTCTAAAAGACGTCTAAAAAGGACAAAAATAGTATTATTATGTACTTATTGAAGTCGTTGCTTGAGGGGAGGGGAGGGGGGGGGGGGTTGGCTAAATAAAGGCAGAATGAAAGAAGAAATCAAATGCAAGTAAGTTATCAAGGCAAAAATTGAAATAACAATATCAAAAAGTATGGTCCTCATTCATAAGCTCTGAAAATTTTGTAAAATAGAAACCATCTTGAACGTACGTACAACGGTCAACTGACGTAACAACTTCAATAAGTTCATAATAATATTGTTTTTACCCTTTTTAGAGATCTTTTTTGTATTGTATATAATTTATTTTTTTTAATATATGGTCATTAACTTCACTTTAATAAAAACGCTCACCAAACAGTTTATATTAATATTAAAATAATAAGCATGTTAATTTTATTTGGACTCATAACTAAGTTTGTCATCGCGGGTCTGATCTTTAAAAAACTAATGAACATATAATAATTATTATCTATTTTCATAGTGCATTTGAAAAATAGTATACCAAAAATAATTTGTTGTAAATAGTAATGTGTGTTGTATATACCACGATAGATTAATATTATATGCTCAACTAACTTTGAACAATAATTCAGAGGCGTTGCAGACTCGCTACTTACGCGATGCAGTCTCGCGGCAACAAATCGCGATACTAAGCCCCGCAGTCTGTATGCAGATACCACATAGGTATATTCCACTTGGTATTAAATAAATGAGTCCACTCGGTTTGATTCATGTGTATGGGGAACGGAGAGGAAGAACACAAATAAAACAAATCAAATTGTATTGTACTGTACCCAATTCACCGATCCACAGTACACGACTGCTCCTAATAGAAGCTTTCAATTTTATTTAATTTGAAGTATCTTTACAAATTAATACTTTTTCTATTTTTATTTATTATATATTAGGTTTAACTGTTTAGTCATAAAAGTTTTTAATATAATAGAAAAGAAGATATAATTTATTACAATCAATTTTAAACTACATTACACTAAATACATTTGTAAATATATGAATAATTATATATGAAATACATTTTAGTTCAATTAATTCACAAATAAAACTAAACGAAAGTTAATTCAAGGTCTATTTCAAAAATAGAAACAGTGAAGTACCGACAGAGACTTATTTACGGCTTGATTTACAACAAAATGAAAGTACTTAAATACAATCTGGGATCGTTTAAATCTCAAAATGACACACAAAGCTGTTGCAATTTAACGCGCGACTTGTTCCATACGCGTGTTACAGAGAAACACTTTTCATTCGCATGCATTTTTGTTGACAATAATTGAATTAAAATCGATTACGTAGAAATACATTTATGATCTTATTATACACATTAACAATGTTTGTTTTAATAATATGTATTCAATATCTCTTGTCACACCTCAGTTTAATATAAGCTTTCTATAAAGCCGTGAGCTTTAGCTCTGATCTTGTGATAATCTATTGTACAAAGCTAGTCTTATTATTGCAGGCTCGGTAAGAGAGAATCTAAAATAATATTAAATAAATCTGAAGATAAGTATTGTATTACCATAAATTTGGCAATCAATTTAGTTTAAAAGATTCGGATAGAAAAATAAGTTTATGCTTTTTAAGTGGTTTATGCTTTTAAATATTAAATTATAAAGATAATATTGTTTTAAGGAGTTATGTTAAATCTGATAAAGATAACGTTATTACTTTACGTGAAATAAACGATAAACCTAAAAGTTATAGCTTTATGAAATGTAGCGGCTCTTTTTACTTTTATTTTTTTACTTTAACTTTGTCAAAGAAGTCAATATAAAACTGCTTACTCGACAAGCTGTGTAAAATTATTGATATTACAGACTTTATTATACTTACTAGTTACTGGATTAAAACTATACAAATATACACTAAAATGGAAGGTGTTGGTAGAATGAAAATATGTCTGATTATGTTGTTACCTGAAAAGTTAAAACATAAAAGAATATAATTATAAAAAATGGTCTTGACAAAGAAGGCAACGAGCTAATACAATTTTCAAAACGATTTAGGTAGCGAAAAATTATTAAAATATTAGTTGGATTATACTTTTAGCAAGAGAAAAATTATGAATACAAGAACAATGTTGCTGTAAAAATCATTTGTTACTGAAAATCACCGACATATGGTAAATGTGTCTAAGCCTGAGACTACAAAAATCAAATTCAGAGTGCTTTTGTAATTTAATGCATCAGTGTCGACGTGTGAACTAACTGAGGAAACTAGAACATTCTTCATTTGCATACGTTTTTGCGATAATGTATGGTAACCTGAGCAAGAATATTGATTATAGCATAGATTTTCATTTGGGATAGTAAATACTTAAAAAATTTGTTACAACTTTAGGTACGTTAAAAATTTCGAGTATTCAAATATGAAAAATACTTTTAATGTTTTTAGTTTCTTTACTTTACATTTTGTAATATTAGTTTCAAAACTTTATTATTAAATATGGTTCTCGTATTAACTTATACAATAAGTCCTATTTATTGAAGCTGAATATTTGACAATGTGGTAACTATAGACGGGCGGATAGTATTTTGTCCTTTGTCCCCTTAGAGAATATGTTCTAAATTATTTGTTTACACACAACACATTTATATACAAATTTATATACATTTTTTACACATTTCATATATAAATAAGAAAGTATTGTTTAATAATTTAAAAATAATTAAGTTTAGTATAGAAATTAAGCGAATACGTCCAAAAGGAATATTTAATTCACAGAGGGTTTGGCAATTGTCATTATAGGACGTTGTTTGTTAAAACAATTAATATATTAATGTCATTACACTATGAATCATTCATTTATTCAATCAACACAATAATACTAACAGTGAATTGCTCATATTATATGATTATTATTGTAAAAATAGAATTAAAAAAATCAAAATCTTCACTGAAAGTCATTTTTATACACAAAAATCACTAACAAGCTACCACCAGCTTGAAAATACAATTGCCACAAACCTGTGAAGACAGAGACTAAACAAATTGTCATATTTTTTTTTATATAGGCGTCCTCCCTGAAAGCAGTGATATTCTCAAGAATATTAATGTTTAGGCAATTACAGTACGGACTGATTAATTATAAGTATTTTATTTTAGCAATCATAATTATACCTATTAAGATTATTCCAAGATAACCTCGCTCATCCTCCCTGTCTTCCTCGCTCTTCAATCCCCGCCCATTAGGTCTATCTGTCATACTGACATAATAAATGTTATGACAATCGTTTAGAAATCTTAAATTATCTATATTTTATAAAAAGAACTATTGTATTTCATATGAATGATTTTTTTCCTTTACATTTCTATTTATTCGACATTATGGAATACTAATACTAACAATTTAAATTATATATATAAAGGAACCTTAATTAATTATTAACACCAGATATTTTGACTTAACAAGTTTAAATTAAGCAATTTCATAATAACGAATACCAACATATCATCAGACGTACCTACCAAACACGCAGTGCGTCTCGCGTTGAATTAAAAGTACCGAGTTACAATAATCTTTACGGTAAACAACTATTACAATAACAAATACCTAAATTAATAAACGACCTTCCATCTTTACTTAAAAATGAAATTACAAAAATAAATATAAAATATAAATTAAAAAAATATTTCCAATCGATAATAAAAAACAAACATTGATTAATATAGTTCATCATAAATCACCCCGTGTGTACTCACCAGTTACTGCGACTGCATTATCATTGTGTATTTGTAGGAACTGTCTTGGAATTGTGTAGGGTAGTTGTGTAAAAATGTTATTTGAATTGTTAATAATGACTTGTTACATGCTACTTACTAGCTCATATTTCAATTTGAATACTGTGAGCGTACGATGTCCAATGCCGGTGTGCGGATAAATCAACAATGATTTTTATCACACCGTTAAATATTAATGTATTAGGTTAAGATTCTTATGTGTTTTTTTCAAATAATAAAAAAATAATAAAATGAAATTTGAATATAAATAAAATACCACAAAACATGAGTGATGGTTATGAGGACACAAGTCCAAATGATCGTGAATATTTACAGCACATAAACAAATTTAATAACACCTACTTAAAATACAGTTTATACAATTCTGTAATTTAATATTTTAACAACAATACAGTATATATACGTGACAGAATTTAAAATGAAATGTAGATATTAATATAAATAAATAAACCACCAAAATGTATGTGATGATTACGTGAATATATTTTAAAAGGCCTGTAAATCCCTATTTACGACCAATACAATAAAAGTATCATTATATTCTACATTAATTTTGATTTCACAAGTCTATTAAGTTTTATTTGTTTTTAAATTACGAATTGTTTTTAATTTATTAAGAAGTTATTATTTATAGCGAATATATTTTAATCTCATTTGACACCTGTCTTGTTATATGAATAATTTATTATAAATAGAAGTGTTTTCTTAAGAAGTATGAAATACGCAGTAAGAATAATAAATAATTTATTTAATTTTAAACTGATTTTTTACTTGATTTATAAATAATAACTCGATTTTTAAATTTATAATTGCAGTTTATTTGAAGGCTGTCACAGACTATAACGCTTCAGTACCACAAAACATTTCAGCTCGGGAGCAATTGAGGTCTGACGTTATTGCGTACTATCGCGACACCTGTAACAGACATGACAGATAGTATATTACTTTTATTGTAAACAAGCACGGGGTAGTTGGTAGCAAGTGCGTACAGAGCAGTTAACTCCCCATACTATTGACATTTTATGAGGATTGAGGATATTATTTTTTTCCATGAGGAAATAAATTTAACTATGAATTGAACTCCTTTAGTAGTTATTTACATTTATATGAGGTAATTACTAAATAATATTCCTATAATTTTAATTGTAAATTTTATCCTTTAAATAAATTTATCATTAATTGATTGTATATGGAATAAGAATATAATTTTCAATTAATTTGCTTGGTAATGGATCGTTAAGTAATTCTTAAGCTTCGTATTTTACATATTCACATATGTAAAATAGTAAAACAGAATGTTTAAACGATTCTGTTTCAATTAAAGGCATTCTGGTCCGGGAAGATCGGTCCGCAATATCGCCTCGTAGATATTATAGACAGTTATTGAGTCCGCCCAGTTATCGTTCTACTGCACCCGGGTCCAAATATCAGGATTATTAGCAAACCATTTATTACAGATCAATGTTAAGATCTTGCGGTTTAGGTTGAAAATAAAATGAAATTTTCTTATTCAACAATTTTCTTCGCAAAATAAAGTTATGATGGTATTAAATTTTAAAAATAAAAATTTGTAAAAAATTCTTAATAACGAGCGAAGCTTGAACATGCAATCTTGATTATTGTATAATAATAATTTTTAATTTATTTCGCGTACCAAAGTTTTACAGAACAATATTAGGACGTAGATGTAGACATAGGATGAGTATATCTCTGTTTAGTGGGAGTTCAGCCAATATCTGTTCTCTATTTGTCATAAGTATTGAAGACATATTTATATAATGCAATACATATACATACAGATGTACACACAATAATATATACAATAAAGGACAAAAATATAATTACATAAACATATAACTTATGACAGTGACAGATAGTGTTATTCATACAACTATAATTAAATAATGCTAACTGTTTTCATATAAGACAACAAGCGGTGATTAAAATACCTGATTGTTGTAAAATATATGTGTATTAAATTTGAACATAAAAATTATCACCATGAACCTGCGACTCCTAGGAATCCGTCACCGCCACTCTGACTGTTAAGCTATCATGTGATAACTCAATTTGATAAACGTAGCATACTCTACTTTACTATATTGGAACGAATAATATTACCATAATGACATATTAAAAAAACTACTTACGTTTTAAAACTTTTATTAATTCCGTTTCGGTAAATAATTTCTGACGAAGTTATTCTATCATCAGCTAAAGTTAAGAAAAAAATATTTTCAAAAGACTTCTTGTAAAATATTTGTCGTTTCTCAAGAATTAGGCTAAACTTTGTAATTAGTTTTAGGTTCTATAAGATGAGGCCAGAGATAACCTGGGTCCCCGAGGCAAATTAAATTATAAAAGCTTTTGATGTTAAGTCTAAAATTCTTGTTTAATCAGCAAAATTAACGCGATAACGGGTTTTGCAAATAACGCCATAAATTTGTAAGTATTTATTGGTATCTCCTTCAAACTTTTTTCTTTCTTTGTTTGGCAATATATATGATGTTTCTAAGTGTAATATTGATTTAATCTAACATTTACACACTTTATGTATGATATATTAAAAAACCGACTATTATTTTAATTACTTAAAAAAATATGTTATTTTTTATGATTTTTTTATATTAATTAAATATGTTACCCAAATATATGGGCAATCAAACTTTAAAACTACGGAAGCGCTGGCATATGCTAATATACAAATAAAATATATTTGTACGGTATTTTAAAAAATACACCGAATTTAAAAACATTCGAAAGTCATAACTATTATATTTGTTTTTCATTTAAAAAGAGATTTGTGTTTATCTGTTCCTAATTTATCTCGACTTGTTTGTTTTATTTCCTTACTGTATAGACTGCTGGAAGATAGTTCTTTTATAACGAGATTCATTCTTGGATTTTATAGTTAGAGAATACTTTATAACTTCATTTGCAGGTGTTGCAGGTTGCAGTCACTGAGTCATCTTTTTACAAACAGTCTTGTGATGTTTAAGATATAATGTTACAAAATGAAAGTTTCATTAGGTCTTATTTATCATTAACATGTGAAGTAAATAATAATTATTTTATCGTTAAATAATTATTTAAAATAACATTGCTCGTTAATTGTCGGTTTCATTACCTTTATTAATTATTATTGACACAAATACTTTTACAGTTCATTGAGTCTCGACTACATAATAGTATATTAATTGAACTTTTTATCCTTGGCCGTAATAACTTTGGTAAAGGTTTTTAGTATTTCAAGTATAGGTCACAAATCGCTGTTACCGTTCATAGTAATATTTTACTCCAATGCATCGTGGATGGTTCTAGAATAAAGAAACTGCAAACGACAGAAGACCCTGATGTTGGGTCGACTGCGCCTGCCGACTGAACCTGCGGTTTTGCGCCGAATCAATTAATTGGTTAATCTTAGCTGACGTAGCTTTTTGCAATTACGGACTATGCAACTCAGATGAGTCGAATTTAATATATAACTATATTTCAAAGAACGAGTCATTAATTACACACCTAACGGTTAACTGAATAAGTACTTTTATTTGATTATACGTCTTTATGGCAATTATTAGAGCAGATCTCGTTATTTTTTAACATGTACGGTAACTATAAGACTTAATTTAACAGTTAAAATGTATCACGTTTTGTCTGTTTACAACCGTTGACAATAAAAAAATTAGTTTAGAAATTCGTCATTATTGCACTAGTTCAGGTATATTGACTAAAATCATCTAAGTGGATGATATCAATGATACATGTGTGGAGGCAGACAGATCTTTCCGACAATTCCAAATTTGACTATTGATCGTGTTCGTAATTGAAAGGGATCGAGTTTTGGAGATTCAGATCACGTAGACAACTTATCTGGTGTTGTTTGCAACCGATCTCTACTTAATAAATTATCGTTATCCGCGAAACAGATTATCAATGCCTTTAGTTATCACTTCTGAATAGTGAATGTTTAATAAATGAAATACTTTTGTTTTGTTTTTTTAAATTTAAGTTAGTTGAATATAAAAACAAAACAAATAAAACATTTGGTGTTTGCTGGTAATTTTAACTTCTACTCTAAGGATGGTGGGTTCAATTCCCAAACGGTAGAATTCTTTGTGTGCTTTACAAATAGTTTTTTGGTTGGTTATTTATATATTTGTAAGACCTCTTGAGACAGAATGCCATGTACCATGCCATAGTACATGACTATTGTTTTATTTTAAACAACAAAAAAAAAATATGTATGACATACATTCATACACATAAAAAAATATATACATATATGTACAGAATGTACTTCACAAAATCATCTAAAATACACTTGATAAATACATGCTATAAAAGAATAGCACTTAGGCTTTTCGTAGCTTTAGTTTATTCATGTTGTATGAATTTTTCAATTTAAACGTCGCTTCCGAAAAAGTTATCTCCTCACTTCCGCCTACGAGCATCAGGTGCTCTTCTAAGTGTATATTGTGTTATGATATTTCATCTAAATATGGAGCAGAAGATAATAAGCGGGCATCTTGGTTTGTTGGGACACAACAGTATGTTTATTGTAGTACATTCAAAGTAATACCAACTCAAGTGAAATGTTCGAGTTAGGAGTAGAATTGAAACAATTAATACAATTCCCACGCGGACGTAACAAGGTTCGACTTTCCAATTTAACTTGATAAGTCGTAGCTCCTTCAGTGCCTTACTTTCGATACTTTGGTCTCGTCTCTGTTATTTTTATGTTTCTTATCTATTTTATTGGCCCATTCGAAGACGGATGTTCGGCGTTTCGGCTCACTATTACTTTTATATCACTTTTTTCAATTTGACAGACATATTTTTATAAGATCAGAATCTTTTTATGTTTATATTAATAATTGAAAGTTATTATTTTATTTACTCTATACCGCCAAAGCAGAAAGCTTCTTTAACCTTCGAACATCACGACCACTGGAAGTATGATATTATTTGTCTAAAAAATGCTCAACCATAACGATGTGAAATGTTATTGTGTTGGTTTTATAAAAGTGCTACAAGACAAGTTGTTATCGTTACACATAAATTACAGATGTGTAAACATTTGACAAAAACTTTAGATGTAAAATTAAAGAACGTATTCTTTTAAAAATGACATATTTCTTAAGGCAGTCTTAAAAAAATGGAGGTAAACATTGTGCGCCTCAGCTTGCATTATGTAATACTTTGTGTATATGACTTTGAATTCATGACTTAAACATATTTTCTACTAAACACATCCGTACGAACATGCAAAATAGTAACCATCAACATTAATTACTTAAGTTATAATATACTAATATTTCATATTAACCAAACAACGAACAAAACTTGTACATAAATCTTAAACGCTTTAATATTCTAATATCTTAAACCATTAACATAAATCCGGAATTTAATCTAACTTTCTCCTCCAGTGAAATATCGATTTATAATGACTTTTCTATAACCCATCTAAACAATGCGACTTCCACGGAAAGCGAATCTCTCAATAAAACGAAATTAATGATGCGAACAACGGTAAAACTCACTTTACTAAGTTCACAGCGTTTGTTATTGTAGTGTTGTGCTTTACCGTAAATACACGAACCGGTTTTGTGTCAGTGCATTGAATGCTTACTTTCACTCAATCAGTACACTGAATTCCCAATCGTCTGGTTGTGTACACGATTTCCTCATTACTGTCCTTTTGTTGGGACGTCTCCACATTGTAAGAGGTTAAGGGATCAAATACACTTGATTGGTCAGATGGCATGGTACTAATATGCTTAATACAATGATGGTTTATAATAACATTGTATATACTATGTAACACTTAATACATTTTCACTTCCATAAGATGGTTGCGTCTGGTGCATTGCGTTAATACAAATTAAAATTATAAGGGAGTTCACTTAATTAAATAGAGAATATGGCAGTGACACCTCATCTATAATCTATATATTTGATATTAAATGTTAATTATTTTAAAAGATAATCTCTTAGCACTCAATAGATCTTATCATGTTTGATGTCGTTTGTTCAATAAACACTGATAGTGTACTCCATCCCTTATAATCTGTTCCGTGTTCCTCGCTTCTGAGTCACGAAACACGCTCTAATTAACGTTTCAAAGTGTCTTAGCTATCAAACCTCTATCGGTACTGCATGGCGCGCAATTTAGCTCGTATCTATCGATAACGAAGCGAAGACAGTAAATACAATTTAATTAACTATTCTATCTAAACACGGCACGGATTGCTTTCCGTACGACGTTTATATTTCAAATGCCTTTACCTAACTACGATATCTATACGATATCTATCGCAATATATAATATATTCATGTAGAATTAATGAAGATAAACTCCATGATTTCCAGTTCTGGTTTAGAACTTGCTATCAATTGATGTAAGATCTGTACAGAGGTATACCTACTCTGTGCTGTAGCGTACATGACTCTGGGTGTAGTTTTGTCTTACTAGAAACTTAGGTAATAATGGAGATGTCACATTTTCTCTAGAAAGTAGGTTGTCTTGATGAGGAACATCTTAGCGAATATGAGCCAAGTACGAGAATAGCAATATAAGTTATTATTAACTACAGATGTAAATATTACAAACTCATTAGATATATTTAAATGTTAATAAAAACATCGTGAAAAATTATTTCCTTTTATGTTTTTGTAAGTAGTTATTTTTTTATATCAATAAAAACAAATGTGTTATAAAATATATTTTTATTATTATTCATTTATTTTATTTTAATCTTATTATTTACATTTATACATATAACATTAAAAAAAAAAACATTTTAAATATAAATATAAAAAACAGTATCCCGCCAACGCGACGTGGGCCTTACAACCAGTCCGTCGGTGGTTAGGGCGACAGCGAAAGAAACTTCCTCACAATGCGTGCCGTACCCAAAACTGCTGCTCTTTGCATCCGACCCTTGATCCAGTTTTTTAGTGAGAGCCTCTTGAGATGATGATCGAGACTCTTCGCTATAAGACCATTGACGGAAACTACCATCGGGACAATTATTGTTGAGTCAACATCCCACATGTCGGTAATCTCGTGAGCTAAGTCCAAGTATTTTGACAGTTTGTCCTTCTCAGCTTTCACAAGATTAGCGTCACACGGGACACTGATATCAACAAGAAATGCCCGGCGCTCTAACCGATCTACCAACACGATATCAGGCTTATTGGCTACAATAGTCCTGTCCGTTATGATAGATCGGTCCCAATAGAGCTTAGCATGACCATTTTCCAAAACTGGCTCCGGTGAGTACTTATAATAGGGCACTTCAAAAGGTACAAGACCGTATCGAAGAGCAAGTTCTTGGTGGATAATCTTGGCTACTTGGTTGTGCCTGTGCAAATACTCTCCATTGGCAAGATGACAACAACCGGAAATAACATGTCTGATGGATTCTCCTGGTTGGTGGCACGCACGACATATGTCAACAGTGCCATCCTTTATTATGTATTTCCGATAGTTGTTCGTCTTGACAACTTCGTCAGCAATTGCACAAGCAAAACCTTCGGTTTCACCAAAGAGATCACCAAAGCGTAGCCAAGCCACGGACGCCAGAAGGTCGACATCAGGCCCATAAAGTGCCTGGTGGAACCGTCCATGAAGCTCCTTACTTTTCCATATACTTATACGGTCGTCAGTGCTAAGTACTACCGGTTTATGCCAGTTATCTTTGGCTAAGGAGAGCGGTGTAAGACCATTATCTACTGCAACAATGTCCCGATGCATTCCACACTCAGCATGAAGGAAATATTCCCTAAGATTGCATACCTCACGGTTGTGTAAGTTTTTGGCATTAAGGAAGCCACGACCCCCACACTTCCGTGGAATATACAATCTCATCACTGATGAGCGCGGATGATGCATGCGATACATTGTCAATAGTTTTCGGGTCTTTCGGTCCAGGGCATCTAATTCAGTCTGAGTCCATCTTAATATGCCGAAAGTATACATCAGCACGGGCATTACCCAACTGTTGAATGCACGCACTTTGTTACCTCCTGACAAAAGACTTTTTAGAACTTTTGTCAAGCGGTTAAAGAAGCGTTATTATTATTATTATTATATTATTATTAAATTGTTTTCATATCTTATATCTTTTTATTAAAAATGTAAGTAATATGAAAGTGTATGGACATGTAATTTAAGGGTCTAGACGTGTTAACTGTTTAACTTTTGAAATGTCTTTAAAGTTGATACTTTTTAACACACACACGCGGAATAATTATTTACTTATGAAAATATAAACATAAATTTATAGAGGTTTTCATACAGTTTAATATTAATGATGTTTACTTGGGTCTCATTCTTGTCCATTTGATGTACTTCCTAAAAGTCAATAGTATTTGTTTGTCTGGTCCTACTCGTATATGAAGCATCACTTTTGTTATTCCAGTTTCTTTTCCGTCTCGGCTCTTGAGATAACATCTATCAATTTACTTTGAAGCCATGTGGATTAAGTTGTCTTTTCTTATTTCCTGAGAGAGGAAAACAGTAAGGGCTTTGAGGAAATATGCCAGAAAATTCCGATGTTTGAAAACAGTTAATTAAGGTCAATTTACGAAAACTTGGAGACTCGTATTACTTATTATTTTGGGATTGTAATTTGTACGTATGATTTATACAGAAATAAAAACATTGAGGTATAATACCAAATATTTTAAGATAAGTGTTTCGATGAGTTTAGATACTCATGTTATTGTTCAAAGAAATGTTTTTGAGGCGTAAAAGTTATCATTATAAAAATATTATAATTCTATTTCATCTACAGTTTGATCTTTTAAATATTTTTAAACATAGTCATTATATACATGCGACTACGTAATCCTTTATTAAGAGTTTTTTATGTCTAACTATTCTTAAATAAATTTTGCCTGGAATTAACTAGCGTAGATTATATAAATAATCCATTTGTAATAAATTATACTTTATTTTTACAGAAAAGTACTTCAAAGAAATTGCCGTTTTGAGTTTTATAATCTTAATATTATTGAATCGGAGTTAAGTGAAAAAGTAATAAAAAGTTAAAACCACTTGTAAGAAACAGCAGAAGATCATAAAAAAAATATGAATGTACAGTTTAATGACACATATGTTTATCGAAGAAATTATTAACCTGCTTAAATAGAAACTACTGCTGTTGGTTTAGTAATTTTTCATATATTCCACACGGTTTGTAGGAGTTTAGTATCATCTTAAATTATGATGACGCTATTTCTTAAAAGATATGGAATATATTAGGCAAAGCTCGTATGACGTCATCATCATTGTAATGATATGATCTACCCTTAGCTCCTGATCAAAGAAACTAGAAACATCTCGTTAAATAAATAAAAAAATATAACACTAAGAGAAAATAAACTACCTTTTCATAATATATTAGACAAAACGAATATCGATATTTAACAAGATTAAAAAGTAAAAAAAAAAACCATGTTTGGTTCGGCATTTGTTATTTGAGAGTCAATTTCGACCCAACATTATATTTCGGTACAATATACGTCACAACATATCTATTCATCTTATCTGATATCCGGGTGTCCGTTGCGATGCAATTTTGACGACAAGGCGACAATGAACAGCCGGCGACGAGCTGACGCGGTCAAAGGCTTCGTTCAACTCAAGCTTATATTCTGCTAAGAAAAAATATATAATACTTTTATATCTCTCTTTATTACACATAAAAAAGCAGTGAAAAAGTTTTGCAATTTGCTTCGACGCAGTTAAAACTTAAATAATACAACGCTTAAAACTTGATGATAAAAATATATTAAAATGCTACTCTTTTATATTTATTACGTCTTTATTATTGATATTTAGTAAAAGGTAATAGTTTCAGTGACAATATAAACCAACCCTATTGTTACACGTCTGCAAGTGACGTGTCATTTTCAGCGAATCTCTTTCAGGATTTTCGGATGGTTTATTTTATTAGCGTCCGTGGTAATGTGTTATTGGATTCAGTCAAATCTCTGCCTTGAAGGGATCTGTTTTTTTGTCTACAGAATAATATATATTTTCTACACAGCAGCTGTGTAGTGAATACGAAGAGACGTGTGTAATTAATGGGGGATAAGCGAATAGTCTTGACAATAATAACGAGACTTGCCATAGTGTTTTGTTTATAAGAACTCCTTTTTGTGTATTCGCATAAACATTTAAGAATATCTAGTTAAAATCTTCCAGTTAAAATACTTAATAACTTAAACACCATAGACTTTCAAAAATATGCTAATGAAATGCTATTTTGGAATATATTAAATGTTAAGAAATAACACACTTAATTCAAATTGCATAAATTTATGAACCCTGAGGGTTAATTAAAATTTCAGATATATTAAAATTTATTGTAATTTAAATCACCCTATCAATTTTGTTGGGAGTTTGTAGCTATATAGTTTGTAAATTATCTAACCGTCTGTATGCTTAGCTCAGCGCATTTGACACGTGAAAATTTGTACTAATATGTTAATATCTACCGTACATCATAATTCGTGTTGCACAAAATACTTACGCTCTAATTAAACTTTATTTCTCTTAAAAATTTGTCCAATAACCAAATTGACAAATACTAGTTATAAATAAACATATTATCCAAAACTATTCCAAAAATTGTAATATTGAAAAGGCATGAATCCACAGATTACAAAGATTTACAAACTTTCAAAATATTACGATATTTTTATCTACAACTCGAAATAAAATTTCCACTATGAATGACGTATTCGTTTTAGTGGATCAAAACGCACGTCCACTTGCTACTCAACTTTTTTAAAGCTCTGTAAAATAAAAGATACGTACCTACTGTCCAACTGGTTTTTATGAAAAATCCAACTTCGAACGTGTAAATAAGGCTACGTTTTAAAAAAGCTCGGAAGAGTTTTTCGAATGTAACTAATTTTGATTCGCTACACGGAACATTAATTGTAGTTTTAAATATGTCCTGCTTTTATTAGTTATAAAATATTTTTTTTTCAATACATTTTAATTTTTAGGAAAAGGGATGCTTATAAAATATATGAAGAGATATCTGCAACATTATGATAGATGTAGATAACTATTGGTTGAGTGGTTTGAATGCTATTGATTTATTAACTTCATAAATCTAACAATGAATTAATCAAAGTTTTGTGAGCTCTGGCACATGACGGTTGTTTGAACTGCAATGACTGTTCTGCAAACAGTATGTTTATTGTTCCCATAGCTATTCTGCGCCAGATAATAGAACAAGTTACTATATACTATTGAATATAATATTATTGTGATCATTATTGTTTTAAATCATTATTAAGTTAACTTTCTGAGTATTTTGTAATTTTTATATCACTCTTGTAAAATTTGGAGATTAATAGTTATTGATTATATAAGAAATGTTTTAAAAGTAAAAAAAAGATTATATAAGTTAAAGGAGCAGTTACGATTTTTTTTAAATAACTTTTAATAACTAGATAAAAGAAAGCTTCTAATAAGGAAAGTCATAATGAAATTCCATCTGTGCGTCTATTTTAGTAAAAAACTTCCGAAAAGCAATCAAAAATATTTGAAGCAAGTAAAATTTTTCTTTTATAAATTATAGGCGTAGGGTTCCGATTGCTCGTTCTTACATCATCTTCAATGGGATCTGGTTTTGGCAACCCATCTTTTAACTCTGTCGTCAATTATCATTAGAATTGTGGTATCAGGGGTATCGGGTACTTTGCGATCGTTACTCAATATTAGTGCCTATAAAGAAGACCGATAACCGAATATCCTCTTAGGAACCTTTTCTGAACTCTGGTTACATCTCCGACACAGGTTATATTTATTTGGTTATTTCAAATTTTACATACATGTTATATGTAATCTTTGGAATTTTTGGACGAATGTTGGGTGTTTAAGAAAGTTTATAAATTATATTTTAATTCTAAATTGAAGTCCTCACTATTTCTCCTCACAATAATTCCAAGTGGGTGGTAAATGAGGACACATGCCAGTGCGTGTGTGGTGGTGTGGGTCACTATTGAGATGCAGTCCGTGTGAACACACTACGTCCAGAATGTGAGATGTGGCTCGTCTCTTGCTCCCCTAACATGGACTGAATTCAGAACTAAAAATAAATCCTCTTTGTATGTCCTCATATTTTTTTATGTATGACACATAGGTACTTATAGACCAATAAACTTTGAAATGAACGATACTTTAAATATCAATATCAAGGATTAAAAAAAATGTGTCAAAGTAAATCAGAAGTCTCTTTGTATTACACTTCAATGAAATAAAGGAATGGTCTGTGGTAAATTTAAAATTTATTCGAATTAAGTCGAGACCCCTCTCAATGAACGTATTTAGATATATTTGAATTGTTTTTCGCTACAGATGATAATGAAGTAAAGGCAGTTAAATTAAATGATTATCAGTATTCCGTTATCTATAGTAAGAGTTATCTAGTAGGCAGTAGGCTGCGCACGTCGTCGGATGCTGTCGGCCGCCTCTTAAACCGATTACAACCAACCGAAAATACAGTTTGAAACAAGAATTACGAGCACAGATTGTGTGAAATGGTAATATAACTATCTCTCGACATGTTTGTAACATTGGCCATTACTGAATCTTAATTTTATCTTCATTAACTATTTCAGTAGCAATAACATTAAATTTTTACTATTGTAAAATTGAGTCTAATTTTAAGTGAGTTAAATATTTGTTAATTTCATTATTGTTTATGTAACATATTTACATTAAAATAATAGGACAAACCCTTATACTTAATAAAATTATGATTTATCATATTGATTAAAAGCGAAACTAGAAGTTATTGGGAATTTGTTTTGCATAATGTGCATTTTAAATATTTATCAACCTCCGAGAAGATGTTTGTATGTAGGTATAGGGATTAAGGAAATTATTGATAAGAAAACATAAATTAACGTAAACATAAACCCACAAATCATTGTGTTAAATTAAAAAATCGATATATTATGACCACAAACTCCTTTTATAAGTAATAAATACTTTGGCAGACATCGATACTATTTGACTTCATGATATTAGGTGAGATTTGAATATTTCATTTTGAAAATTAGTTGATTAATGCGAGTTTCCGCTAAACCATATTGGAAATTGTAATATTTTGAGTATTTGATCCGGTACATACTGTTCCAACTAACAGAGTGGTTTGTTCTCTATGTGGTACCTAATCTTTACACCCGACTGTTCGAAATATAACATAGTGGAAATATAACGTAGTGTTCTGGTTTCTGGTTTCTAGATGGTTTCTATACCTCAGGATGTGAATTGTGGGAACTGTTTTTTTAAACATTTATATATTTAACACGACTTATTTTAGTTAATAAGTCATGTTTAATATTATTTGAAACTATCAATATATAAAATAATAAAGATAAAAAGTAAAAAAAATGCTCTGATAAAGCATGGATATCAAATCTCCATTTTATTTGTTATTATAAGGTTTTTTTTAAAAGTTAATATAAATAGAGAAAATGAACATTGTTTTTAATTTTTTAGTAAATTTTATATTGTGAATTGATCTCCATTGTTTTGATGCCTGGAACCAATTATAATGCAACTGTAAGTACCTTTTACAAGTATTTTTATTTCAAATTTTAGTATTGTTTTAATTGTAATATATCTAAAATATTTTGACTGCATACCAATTATAAAAATATAGATACCTAAGTAAAAATGTATGTCCCATTGCTTTGAATAATTACTTCATTGATAAAGTTTGAACAAACGGGTGAATGGGGAATGCAGGAGCATGGTTTTGTTATTCCTTTATATTTATTAATATGAAAAAATTTACGAGAAATTACCTTCGTTACAAAAAGAAATTAGCTCTCTAGAACAAATTTATATTTATTTAATATTGTAAAACGTGAAATGAATAGTAGAATAAAGAATCCTTTTTTGGTAATAGAACATGTGTTTTCATTTAACAGTCGATATCAATTATTCACAAATTAGAGTTAAATTGAGAGCAGACATTACCCGGTCGGGCTCTGAATATTGAATAACAGTGTTGGTACAAACTGTATTGTCTGTAATTACATTGTGTTAATTCCATTTATGTCTGTGCGTAATCGTGGAGTAGATGTATCGGTAGTAGGGACACAGCTACGTGTCATACATTGTCATAGATCCGATTAGCGCGGACATTGAAACTATCATCAATTCGCATTATTCTTAATGCAATTGACAAGCTGTTTTAAAACTCACGTTAAACTGGACTCTAGACTTTTCTAGAATATTCTGTAAGTCTTACTATACAATTATTTAAACGGTGTTTGAGTTGTATGAAATATATTCTCATATGTAGTATATTCACAGGTCTGTGGTACATATCCAGTTTAATACGTGTACAAATGCAGTACAATCAAGTTAACATCACGCTGTGTTGACATGACAGGGCTGACCGACACTCGACAATGACCAGTTGTCTCACTAAATACAAGACATGAAAGTTTAAGATTATTAAAAAAAATAATAAAAGTATTATAAAGATACGATCCTTTTTTTAATTTCTAAGTCATAGTATAGAGAAACTTTATGACTTTTAATAATAGTTTATTGAAAGATGTTATAAAAATGGATATTTGCTTAATAATAAAATAAAACATTTATTGTTTGAAAATATCTATAAACATGTATAGTCATGTTAAGCTTATTTAAATTTATACAAATATAGAATGAAAAATAATCCGATACGATATACGTATCGCGAGCTAGCTCAATTGGTAGAGCGACGGGACGGTTTCCCAGAGGTCGCGGGTTCGAATCCCTGCCCCTATCGGTTTATTTTTCATTCTATATTTATATAAACATATTTATTTACAAAAGTATTACAAAAGTCTTTAAAATCAGAAAGTAATATAAAAAGAGATCCCAGGCCATGAATTGCATTAAATTCAAAACGTGTTCGAAATACTCGTCTAAGAAACATGCTATAAAGTTTTATTTCCGGGGCATTCTGCTGCTGTCCATTAGACCTGCAATATGATAAGACAGCGTATTAAGCTTTGCAACTGCTTTTAAATAAGAAAATATTTCTCATATTATTTTGAACGAATGCGCAATACGAGTCATGTCAGTCAAAATGAAACGTCGCTGATATTATCGTAATTATTTCTCATCTGTCGACTTATTTTATTATCTATCATCCTACGTCCTCTCTTAATGTATTATTTGGGGATCTATTTTGTTTTTGTCGGGAATAAATAAATGAAACGGTTTCCAAGGCTGCTTATGTGTTTCAGGCAACTTTTTTGTAAGCGGAATTAAAACACGATATGTATCAAATTTTCTAAAATGTACGTTTATTTTATTTATGAAAATAAATTAATTTTTGCATTTAAACTATAATACTTTAGGATAAATTGTACAAGTATTTTATGGTATAAATATGAAGGAAAACTTTTTTATTTAATAGCTTGATGTTTAAATATTGTTGAAGTGTACGCGAACCGTTTAGGAATTGAAATGAGTTATTTCTCTTCATCTCTGTTCAAATAAAAAAAGGTACGTTTGCTTCAGAAAAATAAACGAACTTACTCGTACATAGTGAATTTCCATAAAAGACTTAACTTAAATTGAAGATAATGTATAAACGTCATTGTCAATTTAGAGACAAATATATATTAGTGTCACTGTTTATTCTCACGACATTAATAAGTAATATTTCCTTCCGAGACATAAGCCTTTTCGCAGGCAGGCTTTTAGCGCTGTAAATATAACCAAAATGAACTAAGCATATTACTTTGCTCATAGCTTTTATCAACTTTTATACTTTAATATATTATTCTTGAATAAATAAGGATTGTTAAGATATTACTTTGGAACTTCGGAAGTGTTTTTAGTTTTATAAAATATATGAAATCAATTTATTGTATCAGTAAAATGTGTTATACTTTTACGGAGAAATGATATTGTAAAAGTTGTTCTACTCTCAGTATTAGATAAGTTGCGGAAGTTCATAATGTAAGGAACTTTGTTATTCCATTTAGTTGAAGGTAAATGCAAAATGTTACAAAACTTAAAACTTGCCAGACAAATATAGCAGAGATATTACTTAATAGATAATAATTGTATCGCCATAAGAGCATTACGATAATGGTGAATTACGATGAGGTGGGTTTATAATCTGACCTTTTCCAAAACATAATATCCTCTCATTTAATTGCACACATTTAGTGAGGTACCACATAAGACAATAAACAGTGGTTATGGTTAAGTCCAGCCTTTTTGCCTCAGGCGTGATTTATGCTGCGCCTGCCCGGAATATGATTACCCGACGGAAGAGCCCTTAATGGATATAAACGTGGTATTAAACTGAACGGTAAAAGAGGGGTTTTTGTTGCATTGCTAACATGTTTGTTTGTATGTGAATATAGCAATACGGGGGTTAATTGTTAATTTTAATTTATTTGTTAAAATTAACACAAGCTGCTTTGTCAAAGTTAAGATTGCTACTTCATTTTGATTTTGAAAAGTAAATCTAATAAACCTTACAAATTTGGGACAAAATATTTTAACACTAACGGCTTGAGTAACATTAAGAGGCATAGAGGGTCTCCCTATAGTATTAGTGCTGGAGTACGACTTCCATTCTACCCGGTAATAAATGAAAGTGAAATGCTTTATAGGATATATATAGGGGGAACAACTCAATTGACTTTCCTTTTTGGAACCCAAATATCATTAGAATTTCTACAGTTTTTGTAGAAATATAACTTTACAAAAATAAAATCCATCGGGTACTTACTTATTTCTTAATTATTAATTAAATCATAAAACTTTTATCATAGTAAAACCTATTTGCTAGTAAAATATTCATTTCACTTGACTTATATTTAAAAAAATACCTGCACATTTAGTGATTTTTTTGCTTAAAATTCCTTTGTAAATATCCTAATTCTGACCTTCCCATTTACAGAATAGAGTTTCGTATGTTTGTTTATTCATGATGTTTCCCTTACGACATTACCATTGAGCACAAAATATTTAACTACAAGCTCGGGAGCTGACAATTCTAATGCCCGCCATTGGAACCATTACGCTGACCGGTCGTTTCTTTATTTATTTAAAATACATTTCCTTGGTAGAAGGCATTATTATAAGTTTGCAAAGCTTCTAATGAGGAAAAACTACCCACATAGTAGTTGAGAGCACGTACTCTTATGTTCTTAACAAGTTTCCCCCACAATTAACTGCTTTTATAACTAAGGATTATTTTTATAAAATAAATAAAGATACCTAAATTAAAATAGTATGTTATTTATGTTTTTATTGCCAAATAAATGGGAATTAAAAGCATTTATATTCTCCATGTGCCTACAGTTATGACTCCATGAATTCGAACGGCAATATATCTTTTTCAATATCTAAAACAAATAATAAACCGAAAAACCAATGTTATCTTAAAACCAATAAAGCCACAGTATATTAGACATAAGCTTTATCCGATGTATGGTAACAATTTCACAATTTTTCCTAAACGATATTAAGATACGAAATGTAAAGCGTTATCTGTTATTTAAAATATAATATCCACTTCCACAAAGCCTGAAGGGATAAACATAGAGTTATAGGGCTAAGGGCTTGATATTAACATTGTCATCATTTTACACCTCACGATGTGGTTACGACACGACATTTTTGGAACGTTTTATCGATGCAAATTATTTAAGTATATGGAATTTCAATTTTTTTTTTATTAACTTCGGGTTCGGTTAAACAAATATAGGTACTCATAATATTATGTTTCTTTATTTACAGATATTTAAAAATTGAATTAAATAAAACAAATTAGAGTGGGTGTAGTTTTCGAAAAAACATATTTAAAATAATATTAAAATATAACCAAAATGCTTACCTGACTGAGTAAATATTTTAATCCTGCAGCGATACGTTTTATCCCGCCTGTGGTTTACATAATAAAAATATTATAATTTTATAGTAAAATTCTCATAAATTTAATTATTTATATCAGTAATTAAATACCAATATCATTATAGTTGTCTTGTTAAAAGTTGAATGTATATGATTTATTAAAACTGCATTTTAAATGTGAATTCATTCCGCATTAAAATAATTTCTATAATTTTCATATTTTGCTCTGTGATTTTATAAATATAACATCTGATTTCGTAAAAAACAAAAGTTGAAAATGACGATATCTTTTCAAATATGTTGAAAAAAGAAAGAATTGTATTACAAGCTGTAAAATGTTAGTGTTATGTGTAATTTTGTGTAACCGCCATAAGAAGTAGTCATTACAAGATAACGGAGGCTTTTCAGGCAGAGGCTGTACGTTTTTGGGAACCAAAAAATAAGGAAATGATTTTTCAGTAAAATATATTTTTACTTATTCATATAATACGAGTACTTAATATCATATTTTTATGATCTGAGTATTGGCTTACGTAATAAAGATTATTTATAAATGATAAAAGATAAGCTTTTATAAATGTACTGTTTATTAATTCTGGATCGGATAAGAATATTAATGGAGTTATCTTCATTTTGTATTATTCGTATTTATTAACTTATCTTGTTTCCACCTCAGTAATTTAATGAAAGACGCTTATATAAAATTAAAGCAAAGAACGGCGTCTGATATTAAACAATCTTTATTTAAACGTATTTAAAATAATAATTAGTTATACAAAGACACATAAGCTCACAATATACGCATTACTTATTTTTCATTATTTATTTTATTTATGTATTACTAGTATACGATACAATATTGAAGTTAAAATAAAATAATATAAAATCATACCTTACCCCACTATGCAAAATAAATTTAGTTTACTATTTTAATCTTCCTTATAGAGACATTTTCTCTGTTGCATATCAGACATTAGTACAACATTTTTGTGATAAAAAATTGGAGTGAAGGCTGTTCTGTAAATATTATAATGATTGATAAGGACTTGTGATATATTTAAAATGTAAGAGAGGTGTCTCGTAACAAATAAGCTACGTCAGGAGGTATTTTTTGTTGTCGCGCATGTTAACAAGAGGGTGGCTACATGACCGGAATAATTCCGGCGGCAATTTCCGTACTAACGGCTTAACGTCCAGGAAAAACTTACTCAAACTTACCTGAGCCTCTTTCAGACTTGTCAAGATTTAGTTATTTATGGACCTCTCGTAAATACACTCGGTGGTAAGGCGTTTATATACTGACAGAACTCATTAAAATTTAAGTATAAATACTGAATATTTTTGTTATTATATACTGTTTATAAATTTATCTTAAAAACTGCATGTTATAATAAATATATAATTAAATAAATGTAACTAAAAATAAACATATAAACTTCTTACATAGTTTTTCTGTAAAAGTCATAAATAGTAATCAAAATCATAAATGGTACCGTTGTTAGGAATAGATAGTATATGGCACTTTAGAAAATATTTTGATATACTTTATGAAGAAGGCAACTCTAGATATTACTAAAACGTTAAAAAACACTATTAAACATTTCCTTTAAATTCTTATATCCGACTTAAAGTATCGAATTTCAGGCATAAACAGTACCTTGAGATCGTTCGATATCTCGAGCCCAGCGCCTATATATCACTTAAAACGACGGAGCATAAATCCGGGGTTGTCTTCGTTATTTGTAGTCGCCACGTGAGCCGCTGGTTTCGGGTGAATATTAACGATATCGCCAATTTTCCACCAGCTTACTCCCGTCGCAATTTCTCGCCAATTGAACAGTCGTATCGTGTCGAAGGGTAGACGGTTTAGTTAAAAAGTTTACTTAAATATCGAATTATGATGCCGTCTGCGTCGCAAGGGAGTAGGGAATGTAGATCTAAGATGACGAGACAATTTATTAACAATTATATTTACCAGTTTTATAAAAGTAGGTTTTAATAAAAATAATGGAAAAGGACAACGCTCTAATTATCATCTTGTATAAATGTGTGAGATTTGTTCAGAAAGTAAACATTCGTTATTTATACTCGATAATATTTCTTCTTAGGGCAAAGTTTTTATCCATATAATGAGTACATAAAACTTGAAATACCATAATATACTTTAAAGTCTGCTATTAGGGTCGGTACCCATTAATTATGGACATTTACCTTATTAAGATTAGATTATCAAACCTTAAAAGCCTTGGGTTCAAATGAGAACTAAATTATCAATTCGTATCATATTGAGAAAACTCATGTCACGGTTGCAACCTTTTTATTAATGTTTTAATTTTTTTGATTATAAACTAAATAGATAGTTGAAATGGAAATAAAATTTTATCGCTATGAAATAAAATCACGTAATATTTTTGTTTGTTTCAGATTGTATGATTTTTAAATATTATCAGTTACATTAAAAGCTTAATACTAATTTTGTAAATTTAACTTTCGGTTTTACTCTATTTCAACTAATATTATAGTAATAAACTTATGCCAGGGGAAGGTGTTCTTGCACTAACTCAAACACCCCGTGACACGCAAGAAGTGTCGTGTGTAGGCGGTTAATATAACGTGTTACAAACGACTCTGAGATTAAGACCCGTGGTGGGGATGCAGCGTCATGCTCCCGGTTACTAAATAAGTTACTTAATAGGCTTGATTTATTTAGCATTGTATTTACCATAATTACTCAGTTAACGGTCGCTAACCGTAAACGAAATATTTGCTGTTACAACATGTTTCGCGCAGGTAGCTGTCCTTGCATTATTCACATGACACTAATTTGAAAGCTTGCTAAACCTAGGCGCAACTACAACTATATACATTCTATAGTTGTACTTTCCGTATGTTTATAATTTATAAACAAACTATATATTACGATAAAAATACTAAATATTTCTTTATTGAACAATGTTCTAAATTCAGTTCTGTAATACAAAAATTATATATTTAATGAAATACAAATTAATTATTCTATCAGCCACTTAAGGTTTGTGTACAATTTTTGTTTGTATTAAAATGATATACATTATCATTTGATTTTTTCATTTAATACTAGTGACCCGCCTCGACTTCGTACGGGTTTCATTTACTAATCAAGAATACGTAATAGTACTTAAAAACACATTAAGTATGTCTATTTTGTAGTCAATCCGCTGTTAAATAGAATGTTACATTTTGTTTATTAAAAATAATCATATTGACAAGGCTATTATTTTTATATAACCCAGATATTTTATATCTTTATAGATAATTCAAAATAAATGGATTGATATATGAATCAATATAAAAAAAATCCTAATATTTTTAATCTTCCAACCTAAATACGTAACACAGTAATAAAAGTTAAATTGATTCTTTTAAATAATACTATTCACATCTTCATATATATAAGAATGTATATAACGAGCTCATACAAGCACATCGACTAATAGATTAATAAGTTTCCATGGAGTTTTTTGTCGACTTTTCTACTTGAACCTCTTGCCTTTGAAATCGTGCCCCTAGAGTGCGTCGCTTCATAGCCGAAGTATGCCTGCTTAAAATAAAAAAGGTTATTGACCTGACTTAGAGTATTTAAGACCTCGTCTGCGTGCTTTTTACCGCAGCAAACATTTATTTCATTTCAGTTTGACTAAAATCTTACACTGAGAGTTGAAATTAAGGTATTAATTAGTATCAATTATAAGTGTTGATAGATTTTCTATAATTTAAGAGATAGAGGGAGGGCAATCAAACCCACAGTCACTGGCAACGGCTAGTTTAAAAGATAGTCCTTTATAACAAATAGGCTTACATTGCGCTCAAGAAACATCTCTAACTTTAATAGCACGATTCCAAAGTAAAGATTAAAGTTAATGTTTTTGTTACGAGTTTGTAACAACATTATGACTTGTAGTTTTGTATCTTATTGTAACTTGCTTTTACCCGAGGCTTTACTCGCTTGATTACAGGAAATGTTTTCCGGAATAAAATGTTGCAGAGATTAATTGTCCATGTTACTTCCCGACTCGACAACAGTCTGGAACTGTTGAGAAGCTAAATAAGTGGAAAATAAAAAAGATTGCCGAAATAGTCAGTCTTCTCAGCTTATTTAGCATTCTTCAGCATCCTTAAAGTTATCAAAACCAATTTAATAATAGCTTTTTCACTATTGTACCACTGATATGGTATAATAAAGGATTATTTTCAATATGTAGGTATTTAAGCAAAAAAATTAAATGTCCTAAATCTTTATAAAAACCAAATAAATTATCTACTTTCTCTATTTTAATTATTTTAATTAGAAATTAAAAAATAAATGTTGCGAAATTCAGGGTACGGTATATTAAAGAAGAGTGTGATATAACTTCAAATATCTTTAAGATTATTTAAAATCTTCGTTACGATAATGTAAACTAACGACGGTTTTAAATCAGTGTTATAAACTGATTAACGGAGAGAGTTTTCTTGATACTTAATCTATCAAATAAATTTATAAAGCAATTATCGACGCACGCGACTGCAAAGAAATAGACTTTGAATCGATACATATACGTATTCATCGGAAAGAAATTGGCTATTACTTTAGTTTATTTTGTACCTATATTAGAAAGTACAAAGACTCCTTTATGCGTTTATCTTCTTTAAGGAACGGATTTGTATTTGAAATGTATAGATCGCGAACAATGTTCGGCTTTGTTGTCATAGCAGTAATAGGTTCTTAGAATTCGCGTAGATTACCACGGAAGCAAATGTCACAAAGGCCGTCCCCTTTCGTCTGGTCATAAGGAATAGGGGGCTTGCACAGCGCTCGCTACGAACAATGCTCTGTAATGAAGTGAGTTTAAATATAAACATTTTGAAATCTCATTTCCCTGCTTAAACATCGTTAGGTCATAGAACATTTCAAAATGTCTAAGTTTCTAATATTTTATTAATATAGTGTTTAAAAATAATTTAATATATTGTCTGTAAAAGCATCTACAATAACGTTATCTATATCTTATATTCTTTAATTAACATTTGCTAACAAAACACTAAAAATAATAAATAACACTATCGTGACCAAAAATAGATATTTTAAACAAGCTGCTCTATTCGTAAACACTTTCACCAAATAAAAATCGGTGCATAGTATAGTTGTAGGAAGCTGTCACTTGCACGCACCCTGGCTTGTATTTCAGGCAAACTGCAGCAATCACTGTTGGGTAATGATTCGTCCCAACAGGGACTGTGGAGTGCTGAATAGAGTTTTGGGAGAGCTATTCAAACTTTGGTCAAAAGGCAATTCGGTTTTGCAGACTAACCCCCCAAAGCCTTTGTGTGTTCGCTGTGATTTTTTTATATAACATAATAAAATAATACGCCGAGAAACGAGCTACCTAATAAATATAAGACATTGCATTTGATGTTTATATAAGTTTTAATATAAATGGTTGATAGTCATTCTCAGTTGCTATTAAAGCAAACGTATATTATTTAAATTTTCCACCCTTGCCTTCGAATGAGGCGGTAAGCTGTCCGATCTCTCCTTGAACGGTGTTTATCATCACCGTCCGAGAAATATCGAATATCGATCAAAGCAATGAATAATTGAAACGAAGTCCCGTCATTTCGATGACGGATTATGTGCTAGTATACTATGGGATATTTCCCGTGAGTGTATCGGAATCTCATTAATGGTAAGTCCACAAGTGCGGTTGACAGATGACGGATTCCCACCGTACACAGACAAACACTCATATACCACATGTGACATAACTTCGAGGATCATCAACCCTTATTTTTATAATTATTGATACAGTAACGAAGGAGATTGTGATGATGATAAGAGTCTCAAAATTTTAACATAGCTTCATACAGTTTTGATGATTAAAAAAAATCTTATCTATCAATTATATAATTTTGCTATATTAAGCTTTCTCAAACATGAAAACCGCTTAATGGATACATGGAAGAATAGATGGATAAATAGAATAATAAATAAGAATGAAAATAATGATAGTAATGGAAACTAAGATAGAACAGTACAAGAACATAATAAGAATAGAATAAAACAATGAAAATCTTTTATCGATCTCACAATACCTGTGGTGGCATCTTCGATGCAAATCCGATTTGACTAAGCAACGTTGCAACGGAACAAGAATACGTGTATGAATATTCAGACGTGTAGTTGCATTATATATCACATTCACGATAACAAGGTTCGTCAGCAGAACAGAGCTACCTACGTCGACTATGCATTTTGTGCTCAAATCGCACCATCACTTAAACTACAACTTGGCATACAATGTAGAACTGTCTCATATACTTTCAACTTTTGGTATCAAAATCTTAAATAAACTCAAAAAACAATCAGACTTTAAAAGTTAGAACTAAAGTGAGACAGTTTCAAACGAGTTGGCAGGAAATATTATAAGGATATCGGTTTCGTTTTTCACTTTGAGAATCCGGGGATTTCTTACGAGGATTGCTTATTCTAAATCTGAGTGAAACAAGTTCAATCCCCGCTAAACAAGTTTAAACTGAAATAAGCACTGGAATACTTGTTTCTTTACGCCTCGGGGAAACAGGGAAGTAAAAGAAGTGTGAAGCTCTTTCAAGATTGTCCCGTGTGGGTGATGTGTGGGTGCACATGCAGGGATATCCCGACGCAAATCTCTCTTATTCAAAATGAAGTTACGGACTTGCCGAGAAATTGTCTCTTATATTTTTCCTTGCCATGTGACGCAAACTTTAATATAAATCTGTTGTATTTTTATACCAGCTTATTTTATTGTACTTAGTGTTGTTAAACATTTACTTTATATATTTAAATTGTATATATACCAATATTTAATTTTTAGATAATAATCCTATACTTTTTGTATTCAAATGATGTCGCTCTCAAAGTTTTAATTAAACATCAAGTTTATAACAAATTCGGTTTTGACAAACATTAGGTGGGAATTATTATTCGAATTTAATGAACTTAGGCGTCGCGACAAGCTATGCATACGATTAGCATCTAGTGAGTGCATCTCCTCGTAATTATGTAAATTTTACACCATCATCGTTCATTCACTTGAGCGTTTTGACGGCATTTGCGTAAAACAAACATAAATTGCGTAAATTTAGAAAGTAACAGTGAAACGTGCCGTACTATCCGAAACTAGAAGACGTTGTGATGAATGCACGAGATATTCTGTAGGTAACTCTAAATATGTAGGAAGATATCCTGCATAATAACAATAAATACGACTATTGTATTCAATTATGTGTAGGTAACAGTCGGCTCAAAATGGTAGGCTGCGCTTATGCTGCCAATTACTTTTGTGGCATTGACAACATTTCGTAACGAGCTTAATAATATTTTACACCACGGACTAGCAACTCACGACTTCATTAACTTAGACATAAGAATTCCTAAATATTTATTATATAAACGATATATGACGTTCTTAAAAATACATTGTTAAAAAAATATATATATTTTAATAAATATTTGAGGCGCGTTCATTGAATACTAAATATATATTTTTCCAATGCCTTTCTAATACAACAACGTAAATCATTTACCCAAATAATAAGTATGTTGGTGACCTCAGTTGAAATGACTATCCTAAATACCAGCAAATCTAAACAATTAGGCGTCTAACAGTACAAAGGTTTAGACATCAACGGTCCACTCCAGTCACTGCGTGTTTCAAAACACTCGCGAGATACGAGTGGAGGCAGAAGGTGACTCTACCGGCCTGCTCCGTCCGCGGCGCACGTATCTCGTGATAATAATCTAAAAGGTGTGAAACGATTGCGTAATTTGATTTTATCTCATTTATAGTAATTTTTTTTTGGGTATAATTATTAACGAGTTATTCTCAAATTATACAGCGGATTTTATTTTATTTTTGTAAAACGAAAAAGTTGGCAAATTTAAAAATATCGTGTAACCGGATTGCATTTGAATGTTTTGTTTTTAAATAAGTTGAAATGTTTTGCTCATAATGGTTTTTTCTTGTTTCAGATGTTGGAAGGATTGTATTCTTAAGTGTATAGTGAGTTAAAACATTTAGTGTATTGAAATGTGAATTTTGTGCCAATACTGTTAAAATCGTTTTTCGTGTAAAACTTTTTCTAATGAATTATCTCGTGTAACTTTATTGTTCTTTAATTGGTTCACTTACATTTAACAACCATGGAGACGGAAGAACTTACGAAACTTGTTGATGGCATTTACAAGGTAAGAATATCATTTATCTAATATATCTTGTAACTCTTCATGGTTCCTTAGATTTATTTAGAAAGCTTACAATGATTAAATAATGTGGCTCAAAAGTTTATTCTTATTAACTACTAATTACTGTATTTTTTTACGTCTAATAAATTAATAAGTTAATTTCTTCATTAATGTGAAATTATTCATATTTTTTGTTCCTCGTAATTAAATAACGAAACGGCATCTAATTGGTTACGTAATTTATTTTATTAGCTTCTATCGGAAATATAGGCTTGATTTCAGATTTCTACAGGTTATTATCATATTGGACAAGTGAAAGGGAGAGTCAGAGGCCGGAACGTGGCCTTATTGAGAGGAAAACAAACTTATAACATTAACTCGGTGCTATACATAGCATCTACACGCTTATTTGTTTCTAACAAACACTTCTACTTACATATATTTAAGTGTATGGAACAGGTTTACGATAATATTAGTTGTGTTTTGTATTTCTGTCTGTATATATATGACAGCTCCCTGTTACTTGAAAATACCAGAAGATTTTTTTTTATTAAATTATTTTAGTATTTCATATAATATTATTAACAATAATTATATACGTAGACATATCGTGATATTAACATGCAATTTGTCTTATATATTTATTAACAATAATATACATAAACTTTTATTACAAACATTTTAATATTTTAACTGTCCATTGAATCAATAAAAATGATGTTAACAGCTTAAGAATGATGTTTAATAAAAATATATCGTTTCTTTATAATTTAAAACAATAATGACCACCTAAAAATAATAAAAACATAGCACGTTCAAGAGGCTTCTTCAATTAATTCTTAACCTTTAAGAAAGGGGGGACAGAAAAGTAGAAAACAAGAATTCTCAAGCGGATCTCGTAGGGGCAGGTGGCCTTCCAAATGTCAAGGTCAAACGGTCAACAATAAAACCATACGATTTCACTAACTCGTTTTAATATATACAATATATAGTTATCGCATTCCACGCGCTCGAAACCAGAGGTCAACTTCTTGTTTATTCTTAACAGCCAAAAAATGGAAAGCAGATAAAGTTTTTAAGTAATTGAGTTATAATGGAAACTTCAACAGCTTATAAAAAGCTTACAATAAACTTATACGATCTATCTACCTTCAAATGGGATGAGGTCAATTTTAAGCGTACAAAAAATATCGTTAAACGACATTGTAATGATTTTGAATGTTTGATATTAAAATAGTTATTTTAATTTTGCTATGTAGAGACGGAAAAAATTGTTCCAGTTAAAATAATAAATAAATACTTGTAGAAAACCTTTTATTATAGACTTATTGCAAATTCGACCAAAATTGTACAAATGTTGGGATTTTATATCTCTATATCGATAAAACGACCAATAAAATAAGGTACACCCTTTCGGATCTTATATAGATTTTATCCCAAATCAGAAACACATAATTCTGTATATTTACACCGCGTAAGCATTAAATAAAACTTATTTTTATTCATATATTTTTGTCTTGTAACCTAAACCCGTTACACAATTTTACAAATAAGTAAAAAAATATTCCAAATACTATACAGATTGGCCTCAATATTTGCTATTCTGAATTCCTAATAGCTACAAAAAACTTGTGAAATTTAAAAGGTAAAACCTCTTTTCATCACGATATTCGTAATCGATTTTAAAATATATAAAAAGTTTGCGAAATTTATACCAATCAGTGCAGCGTCGAGAAAGAGAACTAATCAAAACGTAAATAATTCTTATAATAAAAAATATATATAATACATTAAAAAGCACATATCAAAGTATTATTTTAAACAAAGTAGTGAAATAACTGACTCGTCACTTCGTAATACGATTTGCACAAAGGAAGGTCGCGTCAACAATGTTCTTAATTAAATGATCTCAATCCACGGACGGACGATGTATTAGAGTTCTAATATTGAATTAGACAAACACTTGGAAGGTTTTAAGATATAAAGTAATAATAGGATTATATTATATATTCCTATTAAATCAATATCAGTATTTGATTTATCGGTAAGTAAAGATTTACGTGAGGTTATAGAATGGCAAATGTCATGACTCTATAGTAATGGAAAATCTTATCCTTTTTTTATTAAAACAATAATATCGTGATACCAAATATATGTTTACTTTATTACAAATATAAACAAATATATTTTATATTTGATAAAACAGTATTTTTTTTATCACTTTTGGGGTTTTCTGAAATCAAATAAAAGGTTTATTAGTTCTACTCTCGCTATTGTATATTCTTAGAGCATTAGTAAAGCATTAGTATACCTTAGGCGTACTAGATAAGTATTTAATACTGCTCTCTCTGGAGAATTGCCAGATGCCTTAGAAGCTTTACAATAAATTTAAGGTTATTTGGGTGTTTTTCCCAATTTATAAAAATATTTTTGAACAATTCGATTTCATAATTTGATTTACCTACTTCGTTTTTAAAATCTTTAATCTAATCTTCAAATCTTTCGCTATTTTTATATATTACTCGTAGAATCATATTTTTGCCGCTGTTACATATAACACAATACTGAGAAATATCTGACTAACATTATAAAGCTTAAGACATGTTTTTGTTTCAATAAATCAATCTTTGTTATTGACAGTTAAATAATATAACAAAATATTAAAAGTATTCTACTATATAATACAGTTTTGTTTAACTTTTCAATCAGTACTACTTTGAAACCTTTGGGCAGTTAACATAGACAGAGTCGGGAAATCAGCTAGTTAATTTTAAATTTCAACAATAGTATATAAAGAGAAAAAATAAAGTCTGTTTAAGTTTCTAAATTATAATTGCATTTTTTCTCTTAGCGCAATATGGGTCCATCTCATAAAGCACTTAATTATCACGAGAATATTGTAATATTGTCTTATTTGATGCGGGTCATAATTAAAACAGTATCTGACATTTTTATATACAATGGAAAGGGAAATTTTATTGCGTTATACAATTTTAATATCTTGGAGAACATTAAACGAGTTCAATTTCCTCAACAAATATCTCAATGTTCTTGGATTTATTGTTTGATTTTCATAAAAATCGATGTTTCTCGAGTGGAAAAAATATACTGTTATTGAAACGAAAATGCCAATAAATTAAAGAGTTTTCGAAGGAAAATAAAAATTACATTATAATTTTTATGTCTGTTGTTGGAAAGAATTTCAATGTATTCGAGATTCCGAATATTTATGGTTATCAATACGTAAATGTGACAATGAAAATATTCGTATTACTGAAAATAAAAAAAAATCTATACAATTTTTTGACAATATTAGTTTATGTATTAAGTAAATTTAAATATAAAATTGATTACGTTTAAATACAACTACGAGCTAAACTCGTTTTTAAAAGCATTTAACAGAATAAGAATGTCAAGGTTGCTTGGAGATATACACATTTGTCTTGTGAATATATCGTGCAAGACATCTCGCTGAGGTTACAAACCCAGCTGCATTGACCTTTAGGAATCAGCCAGCGCGATACGTACCACGGTTCAACGTAACTAGTCATGATCTGCGCCTAAAAGAGATTGCCTAACATTAGCCAGCACAAACAGAAAACGTAAATTTTCGTCGTGTGTGGTTCCTAATTCTTGTTTTGATCATTGTGTGGTTTTCTGTGGCCATAAGAAGAAACATCCCACAAAATTAAGGAGATTGCGAAGCCTCTAATACCCTCAATCATCTATATTGCTGTATTTAATTTAATGTTTACATCGCCCCATAAGGAAATCACACAGGACTGAGTTAGGGTTTTTACGTTATAGCTATTGTTGTTCTATCACTTGATTAATAAATGTTCATAAAAGGACTGGTAATTGATATTTTTAATTTCCTTTAGTGGCCTTCTTGAGATTTTTATAAGGCTTAGTCAAACGTTTCTTGTCTTTGACAGTTTTCTTCTTCAAACAGAATCTATCACAATTGGTACACGAGAAAAGTCATTGTAACGAGACGAGAAACAGACATTTAGCTATATTTTAAATGTTAAATAATTTAGACAAACATAATTCAATACTATTAACAAGCATATCAATGTATCAAAAGCATAGATAAGATAAAATTATATGTTTTATATATTATATATTAGACAAATTTGTTCCTAAGAATATATTCAAAGCTTGGATAAACCCAACATATAACAGATAGTGTAATCGAGATTGCATTGGTGTCACAAGGCTGGGAGGAAATGAAAAACCTTAAACAAATTGCCACTGCGTGAGACTGACTGTTAATACGAAGGAACATGCGTGTACTGAGTGCTCTGGAATATAAGATATGGAAGGACAATCCTTTGTAGTTATGTTAATATATTGATGTAATATCTTCATTATAAAATAATTTACTAAGAGTTTTTATGCGCGTGAGAAATTCGAAATAGATATTAATTATAACTGTCTATATCGTTGTTCATTTATGTTCACTTATTTTTAGTATACATAGTCCTTTTTACATAATAGTAAATGCTTATGCTATGTATGTTATGCTAAAAGTTATTTCTTATGTATTACAATTAACAATGTAGAAGTGAGATTTTAGTGTAACACGAATGGGAAAAATCTTCCCAACACTTTTAAATGTTTTAATTTAATAAATATAATGAAATGAGTTTCTTTTAAAACTGAACCATTGTAAAAGAGAAAAATTTTAAGGTTTGTTAGTTTAGTTAGTTTGAAATGAATCATAAATCAAAATGTCTGACAGAATCTTATCGAAAGTATTTTTTCATTATTGTGGGCGCAGTCGTTGGAGGGCAACTAGTGTGTTAATAAATTACATACAGGTTATTTACCATACAATAGAGACAGCTATTTATCATAAGAAACATGTTCACATAATATTATACGAGTGCATTCTCTAGTAACATGAAATTCCTAACAAATACTTAGCTCAAATAATTCAAGTTTGAAACATTTACAAAGGCATGACTCGGACCCAAAGAACGGAACAATAAATATTCTGTAAAATTTAATATCAGGCATCTATTGAAAGGAAGCTGTGAGTAACATTTTTCAACTAACTATCGAATTTTAACCGACTGACATAAAGCGAAAGACTTCTTTACTCAACCTACATTTATAATACAAATATATCCTAAAATCAGCGAAGCTATTTGAAGTCGTAGTGGTTCTATCTGGTCCGTGCAGCCGGGTCGGTCGGTCGGTAGATTCCGTGGCCACTTATTTGAATAAGAATGGCTAAGTCCCTCGGGTATACCAGTAGTTCACCTCTTGTCAAACCCCTTTGTAATTCAGTTGGACTATTTAAACTAGCTCCTTAAAACAGGCGAGATAGAGATTCATACTATTTGCTAGGTATATATTGAGGCTACATACAATTGATAGCGAATGCAAATGATAATATTTAATTATTTCCTTTTAAATTGGTGATGGTTTAAAATAAATGTGTAAATTTTTAAGTAATTATATTATAACTATACGTATTTTACTACTTAGCATATGTAATGTATTGTATTTTTATTAATTATTTCAAAATTGATATTGAACTTCAATACAAAATAACAAATACCTACACTTAATCTATTAATGTGATTTAACTTCTTGCTATTATTACAGTTATTGTTATTTGTAGTAAGCCGGAATCCATTATAATATTAGAGTCAGTTGTTTGAACGTCACTGTGTTTATTTTCATAACATCAATCAAGTTACCCTTGTGCGTGTTACGATATTTTCTATCACACAATCACGAAATGTAGCAATATATGATCAATTGCCCTAATCGTGACAAATTACTTGTCTTCGAATAACTTTATGCACTTTGATTATAATAATGATAGGAACTTACTATAATTTTAGTTTTTATTGAGAGTATAATATTCTTCTTACTCTACTAGTGTTTTAGACAGAGAAACACTATTATTTGATTATAATATATTACGTACGCGGTATCTTATGTCACGTGCAAATTAAGTCATATCCCTTGAATCTCCTCTCGAAAGTGAGAGTGATAAATTTGGAAGTCTATCTCTTAGATGTAACGATGGCGTTATCACAGTGACGTCTGGTCCCATACCCTCTTATAGCTGCGTCCTCCCTATTAACTTAAATTGCATATTAAAGGGACTGAAAGGTTGAGTTTTTGAAGATGTTGAATCTTTAAAAACTTTTCAACTTTTCCTTGATTTTCTACTCAACTTCTAAAAGACTTTTATTGAATTGAATTTTGTGAATATTTAGTATTAAAAATAAAGCTTAAGAATTTAAAAACCCGTGCTGAATATATTTCTTGTATATGAATAAATTTAGATAACTAAATATCGGCAATAATTTAGATCTATTAAAATAAATTCACTGTAACATATTTTTATAGTCAATATATATATATACACTATGAAGGCACTAAAGATTTTAAAATTTAAAAGAGCAGTTACGGTCTACCTATAGTCATTATTGTGGAGAACTTACGACTCACTGCATGCATGTCGAATGGATAAACGATTGTCAAACGACAACCTACGAGCTTTATACGATATTTCTATCTTATAGGATTTGTGTGAAAGATTTTACCAGTTGTCATTTAACTTAATTATATTGGAAACTTATCAAAGGAGATTTTATTTATTATATTTTTATTCGTTAGGCATATCTATTTAAAAAAAAAGATCTATTAAGATTAAGATTTAAAAGCATTAATTGCAGGTTTATATGATCTCAACATGCAAATGCTTTAAAGAAAAGCTAGTAAGTTTATGGTGCAAGCTATAAAACAAATAGTATACGGAATACAGGCTAAATATAAAGAAGGTTAAATATTTATCTTCAACTTGTTTTGTATGTACATTAGCATGATATGTTAATAATAAATATTTAATTATTATTACCTGAAAACTAAATAACACAAACAGAAATCTTAATGAAATTGCAACTCTAGTTCCGTTAAATAATTCCATATAATAAATAGTATTTAATATCACTGTCTGGTTTCTTCAGCTCAAACGACCTTTGAAGAATCATGCTTAAGTAGTCTGCTTCTGTTTGTGAGAATTCTGATAACAAGCTCATTAAAATATTGATTTGTAAAGAATTTCCTTTTAATTAATTACACTAGGGTTTTCAAAAAGAGTTATAAAATAAAAATCCTTAGTTTTTTCACAACGCAACCAAAACAATATTTATAAATTCATCTCGTGGCATATGTATTTAGTTGACGCGTATTCGTCCAAATACAATTTAAGGAAGGAAATTGCTCCGCGGTGGAAACCGTACAAAAAGGAATATATGATATTAAATCTGTATGACAGTTATTAGGACACTCGACTGGCGGTCCTTGAATCGCTACAAAATAATTTAGAACGACACGATGTTATATTTTGTCAAAAGAATTTTAACTGGGTTTTTCTCCTTTTGGGGGCGTTGAAGCTCGGTTTATTATAATTTTATTCGAATGTTAGCCATTATACTAGACTCCCTTATTTTGTATTGAGGTTGCTTTATATATTTGATGTGACATATTTTTAATATTACTTTTTTTAACAGTTTATATTTTGGACTCCGTATGAAAATTATTAAGGGCTCTGTTTTTTTTATTATCTACTGGCTAAAGTTATGTGTTTCGGAGTTTATTTAGGCTTACGATATCCAATTTTTCATGCAGGGGTTTGCTTCACACAATAAATAAGTAAAGTTCTTATATGGCACATAATTATATATAGAATTCTCGTCGAATTTTAACGATTATTAACTACTCACGATTATTTACTATTATCTAAACTATTTCATAACTTCACAACATAGAACACGAGACAAAAATAAATCTAAAAAGTTTGACATTTGTGTCTAGCTGGCATTAAATTAAGGTATAAGCCTGGCTGGACGTTGGAATCGATGTGATTGGCTAAATTACCGTTCAGAGCCGGACGTGATTGGCGCACGACCAACAAAAGTGACAACGTACACTGGGAACTTATTCGCAGCTATTTAGAGGTACCCTTGTACGGGCACTGGCGAGCCTTAAACGGACACTCATTGGAATATTGGATGGAATGATTAAATGATTGAGTTTGAAGGATGGAATTAGGAATGAAATGTTAATTGATAGATTGCCAATTTATTTCAAATTATCAAGGCGTTTAATTTTCGATAATGTCACACAAATGTAACATTTTATTTTAATAAATGCTAAATATTATATATTAAGCCTCCTTTCAATGTTTGGTATTTATTATGTTAAAAATAATTATTTAGACTTACCTAATTTTTCTTTTTCTAAAAAAAAAGTATTTTTTTGTGTACTAACAAAATTAAAAAGGTTTATTTTTTTAAACAATATTCAAACCTTTCTACTATTTTATTTTAAAAAAGTAACCAATATTCTTTATTTTTGTGTTAGCGACTCGGTTTTTCTCGGCGACTCGATTTTATTATTTCTATGAATCATAATATACTTATTTTAATACTCAAACGAAAACATGAATAGAAGCTTGCTCCTAATACATTATTTAATTCTGTTCTATGTTTACATTACTCAAAGAACATTTGCATGCCAATCTATTTACATCTAAAACAGTCTTACAAGATTGCTTGCACTTCAGAGCTTCACTCATATTTACATACACTTATCTATAAGTAATTTCAGTATAGCAAGAGCAAGCATAAAATATCTGACAGGAATTATTAACTTAAATCTGTCATAAAAGCTTAACGATGCTAAATAAATTACAAGACACTAATGAATGAAATGAAAAGGTCTTTAAATGTAATATTAATATTCGGGGCAGTCTGAACACGTAACATCTAATCCGTCATACTGCTGGTAAGTGTCAACGTGGCATATCTGTATAATTACGTTACGTTACTTTCCCTCTTGTCTTTGTACGGTTGATAGTCGTTTACGTAATTGCCTACATTCTGTACTATCACGGCCTGATTCGCTTGTCTCATCTTAAACGAACTGAAATTAGTCACTAGACAAGAAATATTTTCTTAATTACGCGCGAAATTCAAAATGGTGTCGTATTTCGTGTTACTTGATCTCTCAGTCCAGAGATAATAAGATCAGATATCATTTTAATTTGCTTCTTTCTTTGTAAATTAAGAAAGTATTTTATGTTTTAAAATACAAGAAATAAGATGACTAAGAAAAAAATATCCATTACCTTACATTTAATTTGAATTTCTATTAAACTAAAAGGACAATATAGACTATATTTTATTATAAATCTATGAATATAAGAATATTAAAAGCCATAATGTAGGATGAAAAGTTAAATTCAATTTAAAGAAATATAAGAGCAATATATCTTAATTTGAAGATATTAAATTGCAGTGCAAATTAGGAGTTCCACTATTTCATAATACCCAGCAGACGCCGCATGCCGTTGAGAAATTTTAAATTTAAGTATATTTACCGAGAAAGGTTTTTATACCTAGAAAGTATTACCGTTTTTTACTTACCTACTTGTCTTCTAAACTGGTGCTTACATTAATTCGTTTCATATTTTAGAAGATTGTAATAAGTACTTTATTTAGCACCAAATTCAAATTGTTTGCGAAATGTATATTTCTAGTGCTAATTAACATTCAGTCTTAAAACAATGGCTGTTTCCATTCATCCGCTAGTGACAAGAATCGATGGGTCGTTTTAAAACAATCCGACACCACCATTGTTCTGTTGCTTTCAAAGAGACATACTAAGTAGTCAGCGATCACCGCGAAATTAGAATTATACAAAACACCTTTGCGAGTTCAAGAATACACTTTCTCGACGCATTTTTATTGTGTATTCTGCACATGCTAGTGAAATTGTACACATTGTATTTGTATTCTTTATCAACTCTCTTTACCGTTTCCTAACACAGTGTCGTTATATTAAACGCAATAGTCGTGTTTTATACTAGAATCACAATTATTTTCTTACGTATGTTATGGTATGTATTATTCTCGGTCCGCTGACGATTTAATATATATTATTATATAATAGTTAGTGCACTCTTGTACGTCGTCATGTTGCTTTATCAGCTGACTGACAGATATGTAAACAATGTTTTTGTTTTCTTAATAGTTTATTAAATAAACGGTTTGCATAATTTAGTCAGAATCCAATGGTTAACGAACGAGCTTTTAATGACTGTTTAAATATAAGAAGCGTTTGTTTTTAGATATAATAAAATACATTATGTATTGGTTAAGTTATTAGTTTATATAACATTCTCAACACTACATAATCTTCTAAATAAATTTATAATTAATCATTATTGCCCCAACACTATTATATGGGTTGGGCAAGTTTTCGGAAGCTTAAACAAATGAATGGCTGAATTCCAACGATTGTGAGAAAGATGCGAACTTATAGTGGAATTTTAGATGAAAATAAGCAAAAGTCCGAGAGAGTAATGATACCGCCCGCCTCCAAAAGACTTTCTAATCAAATTATCGGTAAGCCACTTACCACTTTCTTCAAGGAATGAAAGTTCTTAATGTCTCGGAGAAGTCATTTAATTTTATAACCTTCATTGGACAGAACAGCCAGGAATCAAAGTTCCAATTCATTAATATCTTTTGTTTTGTTAGAGTTGAATTGATGAAAGCTAAGATAAATCACCCATATGCATTTGAAGTTGGAGAAATAATTGGTTTTAAGTAAAACTATTTTCTCCATATTGTGAAAGTCAGTTGACTAGCTTTCAGAAATATTTTATCAATATTAATATATATGTTTAACTTATTATTTATTTTATTCAATTAAATAGCAAGCAAAACCAAAGGTATTCTCGCCCGATATATTTCATATTGGATGTATTATATTATACAAAAGGATTTTTATGGATTTAAGATCTTTGAAGTATGGAAGATAAAGTTTTCTTTTATTTATTTATAACAAAAGTCTATTCTCAACATATAAGATATTTGTTTTGTTAAAGATATGAATTTTAATCCGTTATTGTGAAGTTAAAAAATACGTTTGTATTATTTTGTTATTTTAAGGAAAATAATATGCCCGCAATTACAATCTTATTGTTGGGCGACCGAGAAACAAATAAATGCCCATTAAAGCCTTATTATAAATTATAATATATATGACAATTGAAAGTCTCATTAACTCAGTAAATATAATATCGTAGAGTAAAATCCTAACTATTGCGCGGTTCTAAAATAAAGAATAATTAAAGCTATAATTAATTAACTGTTATTTCATAAATATTTTTAAAAGATTCTCAGATTTAAAATTATTATAAAGATCGTTGAATAATGTTCACGGCTAATTCGATTTATAATGTTAATTTGTATCGTAAATAATAATTCTTCAAAGCGTAACTATTGATTTTTATCAAATAATTGATTTTCCGAATCAGTGGCAGCTTTGTCAACAATATAAAAGCTTATTATACAATCTTATAAAGAAATGCCAATTGCATAAATTGTTTCTTACTCCTGTTTCACCATTAGGTAAGAAGTATACAATATTATAAAAATAAAGTCACTTACACTGAGTACGTCAGAAGATAAAAATCAAACATGTTCTATTCAAGAATGTTCTTAACTTCAAACCGCAAAATTACAAACGACAAAAAAACTTATATATTTAATTTATTTATAAATATTTTAAGGTGTGTTCTATATTAATCCTAATCAATATAATTTAGATTATTTAACTAGCAGCGGCCCCGGCGTCTCTTGCGTTATTACGGGGACAAAGCAGAATCATTAGTCTCAACACCAGCCCCAATCAAAGCTGATTACAATTCCGCGCGGTTAACACGTGAATCCGATGTGGATAAATATTTGCACGCAGGTTGTAAACCGTACGTGCCCCGCCCGATTAATACCCTGTACAGTTAGTCGACCAGCCGTGAACGATTCTACAAATAACCAATACATATCATGGTTACCATACATATCCTTTCTTCAGTACAGTTAGGTATTTAAATTTAATTGTGTATACACAAAACACATAGCTTAATCCTATATATGTATGTGCCATATTTTTGTAAATTTTATTTGCATTGCCTTTATTATCATTACTATTATTATGATTGTAACTGGTATTTTTTGCTCATTTTAATAGCATAATCCAGAGCTTAACTACTTACTAGTACTTGTTTATTAATTGATACCTAATTCTAAACAGGAGTTGATATCCACTCAGTAATCATGCACAGAATACAGTACAAGATAATACCTCGCTCGCTCACGCTTTAGTTTGGTTGAATTGGCCCAAATTCGCTTCGATACCATCAAACGTCAGTATTAAAGGAATGCCTCATAGTACTAAATTCAGCAAATGCATGATATTTACTATTGTTATTACTTGGTGAGTTCTAACTCTAATTTTTTATTCTATAATCGTTAAAGTACATTATAACATCTATTGTATTTTATTTTAATAAGCAGTTTGTATAAAAGCTTTGTATCTAACAAGCAAACCGCACATGTAATTGCATGAATTTTAATCCCATGAGGAGGATAATATTCAAAGAATTTCATTATGGTAAAACTCTGGACCGACTCTTAAATTCATTTCATTTGTACCGCCTTATCACCGACATCCAATTATATTACATTTGTCTTACAAGATACACAGCTTTTAAAATAAAAACACTCACAAATACATTGAAAGCAAAGTGTACAAATACTTTCAACAAAGCTGATCTTCTAGACTCTTTAGTTTAAAGAAATTCTCTTATTTTTATACTGTGACGGTAATATTATGTTATTCTTTAAACATACTTAAAAGGACTAAGCTAGACAAAGCTTAAGTGATACAGCTTTTGAATTTAAATGATCTCTAATGTAACAAAAATGCTTGTTAACTTTTTATATAAGATGTTATATAAATAACTACATGATGTATATTGCGGAAGAAAAATACAGAATGTATGGAACGCGGCTGTTGTCTCAAATCGTGACTGCGATTAGACTGCGTAATGCTAACACAGCGTATTAAAATTAAATCGAGAAAAACTCGACTCGTTTAGTTTTAACAGTCCTTGTTATGGTTCTTATATATTAGTATAATGCTGCCATAAAAGTATTCTCTTACAATGTTCTGTTTTATATTATTTAACGTTACGTGAACTATACTGTACAGAGTAAAAAAAACATGTTTTAAAAATAGATAAACTGGCTCCTAACATAGGATGGTTATTAAAGATTAAAGATTAAATTCTTGTTTAGGAAAATCAGAGCGTGGTAGAATGAATCTGCAGGCGTAGCATTATCTGTATCTGGCTGTTTCGAATGTAATTAGCCTACATTAACTACCGGTAAATTATAAATGCTTAGTAAACACTAAGTTTTGTAATGATTATGAAGCTTTTACATAGTAAGTTCCAAGCCTTTAACAAATTATCAAATTAAATTTGTTTCACTATCAAAAAGATATCTCGGGTTGTAATTTCATAACCACTAAATCAACGAAACTTTTTTACTTCGACGGCATCTATTTAATGTTATATAAAAATCCGTACAATCCGGGGACAACCGCAAATTATAGCCCACAATAAAATTCGTTTCGTCTGTTTCATTATAAACCGCAGACGGAGCTGGTGTTTCCACAACTTATTATTTGAGAGAAAATATCATCGCGTTATTTAATATCGTCCAATTCTAATAAGCGGCCCTAATTAATTGTTATTGCGAATCCTTTTTGTTCCCTGGAGTATGAATATAATAGAATTACTATAGACATGTAAATAATGTCTAATAAGTCATTTATATTTGTACAGTTAAGTGTTTTTCTCCCTTCTTAGTTTGCTATTTAGTCCTCGGTACAGTTATTAAAGCTTTGTTGTATAAGTTACTACTGGTATAATATTCGTTTTATCTTATTTAATCATTGTGATACACTCTTCAGAGTCATAACATTAATATATTTCAATTACCCCACTTGCCAGATTTGTTAAACATCATTGTAAGAAGTATTAAAATTGTGAAATCTTGATGAATCTTGAAGCAGGTTTTACAACACTCGACTTTATCAAGAGATAGCTCAAGGCGTCTTCAGTTTGCATTTAAATGACATTTTGCATATTAATTATTCCCGTATACGATAATAATCGATAATTCTCTTTATTTACTGCGTGAAGTCAATAACTAATAATTAATAGATTAATGATTAGTTATTGAGCGATCAATACCCATTATTGTTGAGCTTTAATTATGTATATTGAATTGCAATAGCAATCGTCATTGTTCGAGGTGGCTGAGAAATACAATAATATCTATGAATATATGAATTAAATTGAAAAGGTATAAGATAATCGCCAACCTTCTTATCTAAATAACTTAGAAGGTTCGAATACAAGAGTTGTAACTAAACTTGTCTGGTTTTATAATTTATTCAAGGCTTGAATAAAATCTTAGCCAGTATTCTAATAAAGTAGCCTTGGCTGTGATTAAAACCTAAGTCTGTCAGCGCTAGGTCTATACATTATGAAGACAAACAGCCGTGTCGTCTATATAAATTATAATTACTGTTTTCTAAACCATTGCATAGTATCACTATTACCGAGTTACATTCCTGCGGTGTATGTTTATCTGTTGAAGCGGGTACCTATTAAATCGTTTCGACGCATAATGTCATGGGAAGGGATAAATTACTACAGCCAGTCTCGTGATGCAGTTATCGTGTAGCCATTTTTGCAGATATTGTTGATACGCTAATTAGTCATAAAGAGATATATAGTATTATACCCTGTATTAACATAATTACATTCTTTAATAATACCATGGTTTGTTTTAGATTCAAATATATTTAATCTTTCTTCTTGTCTAAATTAAACTATAGTGTTTTGGAGCTAATAATATTATTATTATGTAAACCTTCAATTTATACTCTTAATATATATTTGACATTCAACCCATGTTTGAATTCGTCACCTTTCCTCACTGTGTCGAAGTTAAATAAACAAACCTAACTAAGTTTCAAGTTCAGCCCCAATTGGTGTATTCTTGTTTGACTTGACTGAAAACATGAACCCATAGGATAATCATATTGTGGAGCATCATCTAGACAAAATAATAACTTTCGTTATTTATCTTATGATTACACTTTTTGAATACTTTAATTAATTAAATTGCGCGTACTTTTATAGAGCGTAAACTATTCATTATCTCGGGTCTTAATGATAATATATTTACCGTGAAATTATTTTGTTCTAAAAGTAAGAGAAATTCGTTACAGAGCAGCTCAGAAAAGATGATTTTATATATTTTATGGTTTTAGGATCTAATCTAGGACAAAATTAATAAACAACCTTTATATCTATCTACTACGATACTATTATTGTTATTACGATGTTATTAAAACAACAGTTTACTTTTACGCGTCTATCGTTAGGGAAATAAAAAATAATGGATGACCTTGCTTTCAATTGTCTATCTGACTGGAATGTTCATTATGAAATTATAACTATTTACTAATCTCATATAAAAATAAAATAATTCCAGATATATATATCAAATATATGTAGTTGATCTCTTAAAAGAGTTTACAATAGAGTCTTTATCTATATGTTTATACTATTTAGTCTAACGAATTACTTATTTTGAGGAAAAAATAATATATTTGGTCTCATCATTTGAAGTAATGAGCTCTGGTATAGTATTCTCATTGTAATAAAGATGTCGACCTTGAGTGTATACGGCCATGTTAGACATTGGCATTCAAGTTGAAGTTAGTCGTGTCTAGGATTTCCGCTGTGATTGAAACAAAAACTAACCTCATTGTCAGTTTCGTGTTTTAATAAATAATTATAATTATTGACTAGTATTACAAATACTTTTGGGTACCTGCTATAATATTATACACATAACCGTTTGTATAAATGCTTATTTTGAAGGTTACAAGAAATACTTTAAAGACAAGTCTTGAACAAAAATCTAATAAAACATTGTACAAAAATTCTTATAATAATTTATTCAAATGTGTTTGGTATTCTTACGACCAAAACAGACAATTTATTGTGACTCTTCAAGGTTCCTCAGTCAAAAAAGCCTCTCCACATTCTTATATTTTTTAGGGTTCCGTACCCAAAGGGTAAAAAACGGAACCCTATTACTAAGACTCCGATGTCCGTCCGTCCGTCCGTCCGTCCGTCTGTCTGTCACGAGGCTGTATCTCATGAACCGTTATAGCTAGAGAGTTGAAATTTTCACAGATGATGTATTTCTGTTGCCGCTATAACAACAAATACTAAAAACTAGAATAATATAATTATTGAAGGGGGCTCCCATACAACAAACGTGATTTTTTTTTGTTTGTCTATATGTCATGAACTTTTATAGCTAGATAGTTGAAATCTTCACAGATGATGTATTTACCATAGCCCTTTATGGATACAATTTCAAATTGAGCAATAGACTTTATTAAATCTAAAAAATCTATTCGTTAAGTGTGAATAAAAACACAGATGATGTACCTATTTCAGTTGTCGCTATAGCTACAGACACTAAAACAAAATGATAATTATTTTTTTAAATAGATAATAATAGTACGGAACCCTTCGTGCGCGAGTCCGACTCGCACTTGGCCGGTTTTTTTTTGTTGCTTGTTCCGATGACATCGAAACAAAAGGTTTCATTTCCAATATTCGTATACAAAACACACAAATACTAGACAGGGTCAAGCCGTCTATATAAATTATTCATTCCATAAAATCATTAAATCTGTATTCAAACTACAAAGCGTATTCAAAAGTCCTGCGACGGAAAGTTTCGTTAAAAATTAAACTTTTCAAAGTACGAAATCGAAGGCAGGAGTGGTCGGCGCCGGCAGTGCTCATTTGAATTACGTTTTACTCCGCCTTTTGTAGTCAACTTCATTTAGGAAAGTTAAAGGGAGAAATACTTTTCTTTTCTTTTGCAAAGGACTTAAGAGATGCATTGTTGAATCGGTAACAAATTGCATACTAGTTAATTAATTTAAAAACTTTACATTGAAATAAAGAATAATGTTGAAATCAGTTCTGCTGTAGATTTATAACGGTATTTTTGCATTTTTTATGAAATAGACATTATAGAGGAAATGCAGCAATGTTTTAACTTGTCTCGAAGGTAGGAATCAAACTTTCAACCTCTAGATGCCATCCTGAAACGATTATGGGAAAGTGATTTTTCATTGTAAATTTATTTGAAATTGTAAATATAGTAGCGTAGAAGTACCTACTCCCAAGTAGTTTTTATTGTTTGTATTTAAACAAAATATCATAAAACACAAACAGACTCGCAAGATATACTTTTCATGAATATTATTGTAGTTGTGAATTTTGTTTGCAGTCTTGTAAACAACGTCGTGTCGCCGGCGACACACGGGTGCAGCAACAAGTGTTCAGTAAACAACTTCACTACGTAGCTGTAAAGCACATACTTTTGAAATTTCATATTCGAGACTATCCTAATACAAAAAACTTACGAAATCTATGTTATGCTATTTACATAGAACAGGTTTATTTCAATATTCATTCTTACATTTTGAAATTTCATTTTCCAAGAGTGAATACAAGACTTAACACCAATGGTTAATGGTTTAGTTTATAAGATAGATGTAAATACGATAACTGATCTCTGTGATTGTTGATCTCACGTAGTCCCGTGCGTCACCGTAGCTAATTACAACATAAGCCAACATGATAAGCTATGTGATACTTTTTGTCCTTGGATCAAAACGTAGGCGTGTGCTCATTTATCAAAATCGCTTTAAGCTCTTGCGCTTACAGCGAAGTAAGCTGGCATTAAAGTCGCTTTCGTTACGACAAGCTAATCTTTATACTGAATCTGAAGTTGTATTATGATATTTATATTGTAGGATAATTTACAATGTATAGTATTGTAGACTATTGCTTCTACTAATTATAGTAAGCTGTAGAAAGCGTTAAAAGGTATTTCTCGTATTTCAATTATAATAATTTATTTGCACTAGACTTAACATGATCTAGAACTGCCAACTTATAATTAGTAACATACAAAAAGGATATACATTTTATGACCTTTGATTAAAGTATCACAAAAAAATTGGGAGTGTGTAGGACATTAGAAAGAGACATAGTCTATAGGGGTCCAGTCACGAAGTCTACCCGAGGCAATTTGGTACCAAATGTCGTTTGCTACGTGCCCCACAAATAAAGAGGATGGAATAAAGCCGCCTGTATTACTTTAGGAGCTGTTAGTTCACAACGCGCCGTATCTTATGTTGTGTATGCAAAAGGAAAACGAATTTGTTATTTCAAACTGCTTTTCCTTGTAGCAATGCCTTCTCAAAGTTTTGTGTTACGTAAAATCTAGTATATTTGATCTCGAATGTTTACTTATTCCTTTTGTCAGGCTTCTCTTTTTGTTTTAGTTTTGTGGCATAGCAGGTTTTTTAACAAATATTTGATTATTTAAAATATAACGAAATTTTTTCTTTGTAACATTGTTACAAGATTACCAGTTGTAATTATTCAATTTATAATTACTATTATTCTGAATACTTAATGTAAGAATCTGAATGAGTGAAAAAAGGGATGCTAAATTCATCGCACTAGGTAGAAATACGGTAGCTCAGTGGGTAGAGCGACGGCACGGTATCGCAGAGATCGCGGTTTCGTATCCCGCTTGTATAAATTATTTTTTCATTGCAAGTATATTTATTAAAATTAAATTCAAATTATAATAAAATTCAATACACACGAGTCAAAATCATAAAATATCTACTTTAATAAAAAAGTTCACATTAATATTGCTTATGGAAAGCGATGCCTTAATTCCCCGACGTATTTAATTTTTATATGTCTGCATATATACAACCGCGACATTTTGTATGGGAAAAGTCCTCTAAGATTTACGAGGCATGCATTGAACAATAGGCTGGTCGTACACACATGGCGTATTGGCTTTTTAAAATGTATGCGGGCTTTTCTGATATACGTTTTCTATTTGTCATACAAGAAGCACTAAAATGAAGCCACTCTAACTAAAATTTGAGTAGAAAATTAATATGAAGTAACTAACTGTAAAAGGCTGCTTAAATGTTTTGCTTCAAAGCGCCTTAGGGAAATAAGTCTGTAAGTTTTAACAGTTTACCGAGTAATAAAGAACTTCCTTATATATACGAGTAGAGAAGTGTGATACCATAGAGATTTGATACATCAAGTTACAAAATATGAATATTTATGACTTTAGAAACTTACTATAGTTTTATTCATAGTATCGTTAATATATTTCACATAGACAAGAATTATATTTTTTTTAGAACAAAAAGATGGCATTTTGTTAAATTAAATTAGTATATGGCAATATACCACTAATTTAACAAATTTAAATAAACGTTTAAAGTTAATATATGATATTTACAATACAAATACAAAAACATAATATAAAAGGAATAAAGTCCAAAACACTAAAGCACAAATACAGCAGATTAAGTGTCAGGACGTCGTAAAACACATTAGCACGTAGCACCCCACACCCTGATATTGGGGTAAAAGGGAAAATGCATCGCCTTTATGTAATATGCCTATAACTACGGATTAGTATGTTGGAATCCCTCATCTGCCTTTTACTTTCACTTTGGATCTATATTTATGAATATGGCTTGCAATTACGACCGGCTGCTCTGTTATCTATATTCTGTACAAGAAATATAAGAACGGATATTGGCATGAATATCAAAAGTCTTTTAAAATATCACCACCTAACTATACAGTATTTAAAAAACATCTGTATTATGTAACTTTATTATTAATAATACTTTATATCAATTCTAGTCTGAAACATCCGCTATATCTTAAATAGTTCCAATTAAGTGTACCTGTTACGCTAATTTCCTTAAGTATATTTTCTTACCTCAAATAGGGCCTTTTCTTAAATAAACCAGAATTTGGGTCGCAGATTCTGCGTCCTTTCCTGGTATGTAGGTTTCTGAAGAAGTCGCTTGAAGTAATATTTACAATGGAATGCCGCTAGCAGCCGACAGAGTGCCGCACAGTGCCGCACCTCACTAACGAGGTTGCAGCATCCTTGGAAGGCCACATTCCTAAACGTCTGTTTACGGTGTAAGACCTCATTTTCTTTGGCGATTGCAAATTAATGTTCATACAAGAAAAAGTGGTTTGCCTATAATAGCAGATATTTAAGATTTATAAATTAATTTAAGATTTATTTTAAAAACACTTTAGAGTATTAAATTAACACGGTTAAATGAGATATTGAAGGTTTTCGCCAGGCTCGGTTCTATAAATTAAATTCTATTTTTACTTTTTTAAACGTTAATATTTTTTGTTTCAGAATATCTTGGACAAGTTCAATCCCGGCGCCCGTCAGATGATAACAGCTGGTAAAGCCTACCTAAAGGCTTTACACGGTGAGAATTTGTAGAACTTTTTTTATTTTTATTTGTATATAACAAGAACGGATAACACACTATTTACGTTTTACAATGAGAAAAACATTTGTAATGAAAGTTCAATAGATGTCATGAAAGTTAATTATCATTTTGTCTGTCTAATTATAAATAAATTGAACACATGAGTAAAACACAATACAGAGCCGAGTCGGTCGCTAGTAACCTAATTAAGTATCGTTTACACAACTACCATCCCATTAACATAATATCAAATATTTATAGGTCAATTCATTCGCGACCAAGTCAAATTAATTCAGGATGACGCGTATTCAGTAAAACGGAGACAATTAATTTATATACCGTAAGCCAAATGGGTGCATCTATATGCAAAACCTCAGTTGTGCTTGTTTGGCTGCGGAACTGGGGCGTCGCTGGTGCCAAATTGTCTCTGTTGGCTTATCTAGTGTATTATACTCGACGCTAGACGTAATAAACTTTTCTATTGTGTAGCGCGATGTATTGCTCTCGATACTTGCATTATTTTGAGTCTTCACTGAAGTGTTTACACATCAAGCTAAGTGGAGACGTTTTAGTTTTTATACTTATTTGACTTTTATTTTTGATGGTTTGTAGTATTGAATTTAATTTAAAAGTTTAAACGATATTACTTTACAATAGATGTTAAAGTATGTTTTATTTAATTATATCTTCCTATAAGGTGCTGCCGCTGCATCTCGTATGTATGTTGATGCCGTGGGTAAGCTCGGGAGACAGGCGCAGCAAGGAACTTGGGGAGGATGTGCTGATATTGGTAAATTATGAGAATATATTATATAGTATTAAGATTATCATTTCTGCTAAAATGTAAACTGTATGTGGTTTGTATCCATTTGTACTTGTCGTTTATGCATTTTGTGCTGAGCTTAACATCATAACACATTTCCAAGGCACCTATTATGAAAAACATATTACTTGATAATTAATAAATAAAGGAATGGAAAAACTAGTCATTGGTAATGATTAGTTAGAACATATAAAATATGTTGTAATAAAAGTAATTAAACTTTATTAATTATTACTAAATATTAATAACCAATTACAGAAAAAGAATAATCAATTTCTATGATTGCTTAAGTTAATTATTTTTTATGTTTCCTTCAAGGTTGTATTGTTTTATGCAAGATTTATTTGGTTATAATGGAAGTATTATTGTAAGTGGCCGTTTTGGGGCCAATTTAGACAAACAGCCTCTAAATCTAATGACATGTATGAAATTCTTATTATCTATAGTATAAAATTTGCTTTTACAGGTACAGCTCTTATGAAGGTGGTGGAAGTCTATCGAGAAATTCAAGATCAGCAGATGAATATTGTTAGTATTTTGACCATTAATTGGTGATTCATCTTAGATAATCAAATGTATTTTAATATTAAAATGCTTTCTACACCCGTCATAATGTTTTTATTTCAATTGTTGCTTGGGAAGTAATAATAGTAAAGTTATTTGTTTGTCTCAGCTTAAGGCGTTTTACGTCGACCTGCTGGTTCCTCTTGAGACTAATTTGGAGAAAGATACGAAAGTCGTACAGGTTAGTGCAAATTCTTTTATATTTTTCTTAATAAAAATATTCTTATCTTTATTGAAAATAAGTTTTATGTTTTATGATTGCATGTTTTTATTGTTTTGTTCTATAAACTTTTTAAATCATTTAAAATGTGATCTAATTAATGAGAAGCAAATTTTAATTAGTACTTTCTGTATTGAAGTACTTATAAGAGTATTATTTTCAGTCCGAGCAAAAAAGGTTTTTGCAGCAACATAAGCTTCGTTCAGAAAGCTACAGTAAGGCCGCTGCCACAATCAAGAAGCAAAGGAAGAAAAAAACCAATGTCACTAAAGTTGGTACCGCCATGGACAAAGAGATGAAGGTTCATATATTATACATTTTTCTAAAATTAACTAATAATACAAGAAACATTATTTCGAGAAATGTTTTTCTACAATAAATTTTACTGACTTTTTTTTCATAAGTATTTTATCGATTTTCATAATTACGTTTATTATTACGATAATTTGTACTTTAAGTAACTTTCTACATTAAAATACATTGAACAAACGTTATATGAAACTGAAAACTTACACAGTTAGAACAGATAATTAAATAATACAAGTTATTATGTATTGTTACCAGAATAAAGCCTTCACAACCGACAAGAGAGCTTGAAACTATTATAACTTGAAGAGAGCTCTCTCGTAAACAACTTGCTTGAAATCTTTAACAACTCATCTAGAATTAAACTTAAGATATATTAAATTAACCTCTATATATATATGGAGGTTAATTTATATATATCTTAATACTCCATATCATAAAACTCCATATATATATACATATAATTTGTAAGATATACAGTAACTAAGATATATTCATTCCCTTTAGTTGTTATATTTTATTTCTTTCAGAGCATGCAGATTTTAGAAGAGGAAAAAACTAAACTGGACGCTTTTTGCGAGCAAAGTTTAAAGAATGTAAGTTTACTTTGACAAATGTTACTATATATTTAGTATTCTCATGATATAATTATGACATATATAACTTATGTTAAACATACATCTCCATATTATGTCTGTTTGTTGTTACCTTTACTACAACTAATCAATCGAACCGCCTCCCACAGGCAATGACTCAGGAGCGCAGGCGATACGGCTTTGTATTAGAACGCCAGTGCTCTCTCGCCAAACATTGGCTCGCTTACCACACAGCCGGTGCTACATCTTACAACACTGGCTTAGATGAATGGTTGGAAGTATCTCGGACTAGGGAGTTCCTACCGTCCAATGTGGAGGCCATGTTTGTTACCAGGATGAGGGTAAGAGGAAACATTGTTTTTTTCTGTTGGTGAGATAAAAGATTATCAAAGTATTATATTTTAATCATACATCTAGATTATACTAAAATTATACTGAAACAACACATTGTGACTTGGTATACTTATTATTCTTTTGCCAACAGCAAGTGTCGTTTTGGGCTGATGAAGATGTATACGCAAGTCCACGTAATGGTGATGATGATGATCGAGCCTCCGTTGGGTCTGCATTGCGTAAAACAAGATCTGTTGATGCTTCTTGTTTAGATGTTAGATCCATTGCAGACTTGGGATCACCAACTCACGGAATATCGAGAGCTAAATCCGACTTAAATCTACAAGCTAGTTTACATAGTATGGAACAAGGTAAATTTAAGGAATATAATTATATGACTATATCATGTTATATAACATTTACAAAACCCTACTAACTTAATTTAATGATACTGTTTTTAGTCTAATCATATCTGAAACATTGATTAACTATAATAAAGTTTAATTTGGTGTAGTTAAAAGTTAAGGTTTCCTTTTATAGATACCGACTCACGAACTAAGAACCGTCCATCTTCTCTTGCTCCACCAACATGCACCTCACGAGATCCTCCTTTAGCCCGTGCTCTATATGCGTATTCTGCTGCTGGAGACAATCAACTAAGTTTCCAGCAAGGAGATATACTAGCCTTGTTAGGGGACAGAACAAAAGGTTGGCAATATGGAGAAAACTTACGTACTCATAGCGCTGGATGGTTCCCGCTAGCTTATACAGAACCAATAATTAATGACGAGGCTGGGTACGTGATCAAAAATTTATAACTAAATTGAGTTAGCATGAAAGAAATATATATATTATATTTGCATTAATTAGACAGTAATCAAGTACAAATGTTTATATTTGCAGAGGAAGTTCCCCAGCTCGTTGGAGTATTGCTCAAACACCAAGTGAGACCCCACCACCAGCTCCCATGTCACATACCCAAATATCATCGACGGCTACAACTCCTCATTCGCATACTCAGCCTCCAACACGAATGTTTGGAGATACGGTTACTGCCCATCATGTAGCTAAGGTATACAAATCTACAGGTTCATTTTAAGAAATTGTGAGAAGAATTATTAATAACGTAATATTTTTTCTTTACTAACCGAATTTAATGTATCACATAGGGTCGTCTGGCGAATAGTTCACCTGGATTACCCCCAACACTACCAGCACCTTCTCCAAATATTTTAAGCTCATCAGCCAGTGCTACCTTCCATCCTACGCCACTCGTAGCAGTAGCCTCAAGTGCTATTAAAAACTCTACATCGGCTGCTAGTTTCACTACCCATGCTGTCATTGAAACAAGAAGTTTTGGACCACAAACACTGCCTATGCGATCACAGGTAATTTTAAATAATGATAAATAATACCATTAGAGACAATCTAGATTAAAGATATATCGAGTACTTTGATTTAATTACAAAGTAAATCCAATATTAGAGATCATTAATTGTTGATTTAATTTTTATTATTTTTATAGATCGCCCAAAAAGTCGCTCCGGCTAAAACAGTCGTATCGGCAGTGGGTGCTGTGGGTAATGTATCATTACATAGCTCAAACGATTCTGGTTTTTCCAATGAACCACCCCCACAACCTGATGTTGACTATAGTGACGAGGAAGCACAACGACTTCGCGTCCCTATCAGGTACTTAAACATTTTAAATAATGAACGAGTTGTTTGCTTTTTTTATTTTTGGCTGTAGAATCGCTAGTCTTATTTTATTTAATTTGCAAAATTATTTTTGTAGTAAATCCGCTCAGCTTAACAGTGAACGCAAAGCCTATCTTTTAAAAACTCAAAGTTTGAAACGAGGTCCAGGCTCTAAAAACACAAATAACGGATATCTTACTGATGATCAACAATTACTTTTACGCAATATGTTGGACATGGACAAAGATTCCCAGAAAATCAAAAGAACTAAATCGTTTTGGAAATTTGGCCGTACCACTTCAGAAGAAATTATGGAAGGAATGTCACTTTGGCAGCATCGGGACATAGTTGATACTGTGCCTGAATATAAAAAGAAGTTATTCGTGAAATTGAAAAAAGAATTGCGACCCGCGCCTGATATACCTGAAACAACCAAAAATCAAACTGGTAATAAACCAGAAAAACCTATACAAAATGAAAGTGGACCAACACGGCCTCAAGAAACTATTGATCGGAAAGATATAAAAGTTAACAATGGAATGAGACAGGCTAGGAGTTTAGGGTCTATTCAACACGAAGAACGATCGGAAAAAGAAAGAAAAGGAAACGTAGGCTATAATCATAATCAAATGATGAACAAGAAGAGCTTTTCTGAGAAGTCTATTGCAGAAGAAAAACAGGATGATTTTGTACAGCGTAATGAATCTAGACACTCCGACTTTACCAATACAAGCACAATCAAAACTAACTTTGAAAATAGTTTTTACAATGATGAAAATGGGGATGGTTATGTAATGAAAACGGTCAAACGCAGAGAGATCCTACAAAGATATGATAATGATAGTAACTCTGATAACAACTCTGTAGCATCTAGTACAGATCCGTATGACTGTATTATTGTCGATGATCATATGACTTCTAAAAAACAGCAAGAACTGGATCGGCGACGACAAGCCCAGTTGATGGAAAATGACGTAAAAATTAATAAAGAGAACACTTATATGCCTGAATTTGAAGAAATCGAGGTTACACCTATAAAACCACATGTTCGAGCTACCATATCAAATGATAAATCAAAAAAACCTTCACGTGAAAGAACACCACCAAAAGTTATGGAATTTAAAACGTTTAAAGATACAGCTAAAGAAATCAAAACTTTTTCAGCATCTTCTGAGACTTTAAAATATAAGGATAATGAACAACCAACTGACCGCTACGGAAACCCCATTGAACGAAATAACAATGACAGTCGAAACGAAGAAATATATAGTGAACATGACAATGGCACTTTGAAGTACAAAAAACGATCTAGTGAAGAAAAATCTAGAAAACATAATTTTGAAAATGGAAATAATAGAGACTATCCTCAAGCAGAGATAAGAAATCAAAAGAAAGATGCTCGTTCGTTTGAAACCACAGAACCGAGAATTGATTATTCTTTAGATAGACGACAACCAAAAAAAGATTTTATTGACACAAAGAATCGAGATAATAAAACTAGAAACAGAGTAAACAAAAGTTATGATGATAGCACATTACAGTACAATGGTAGAAAAGAAGAAAGATACTACGAGTCTAATATTTCATACTTTAGTGACCAAGAAAGACGATCTTCTCGATATGATTATGAAACTGATTCAAAAAAAGCAGAAAAGTCAAAGATACGACAAGAAGAAGCTAGGCTGGAAGCGAGACGTGTTAATGACCGTAGAACTGAGGCTCCATACAGCGAATCTGATGATCAAAAGTTTAATGAAGCTTTAAAACAACAAAGACCGCAACTGTTGCCTCGTACAAAATTACTGAAAAGAACAGTAGACGGAACTGAATCACCAGAAGACGGTCATACATTTGGCCCATGGTACGATTTGTGGGGTCGTGAAACTGCTATGTACAAATGAGTCAAGGTTTGGTTTATGGTATTTTAGGAATGTAAGTATTTCCGGAACCAGTTTTAATATTATGTGCAATTGATGTTTGTAGTTTAAAGTTAAATTGTTACGCACACCACTTAATGTTTTAATACACTTAATCTTGCACTGATTTTTTTAAATAAAAATGCAACGTTCTCCTTGTTTCCTTGCAAGTTATTTTTTGTAGTTATGTAATTAATAAACTCAACACATATATTTTGTATATTTTGTTATTGTTGATTAAATATAACTAATTTTAAGATTATTTTTTTATAATTCTACGTGTTTCACGTGTAATAATTCAAGTCAAGATATTATTCAGTTTGTCGTTCTTTTAATATAAAATTCGAAGAAAATTATCTAATATTGTATAGTAATTATAAAATATTAAAATCTCTTAAAAGAAAAAATATATTAAATGTTTTAACGTTACAAATATCTTTTAATAACATTTTTTAATTATAATTAAGATAATTAAAACCCTTTGAGTAATAAAATCATATTATAAGAGTGTCGTTGTTGTCCTTGTGAAGCAACATGGTCATAAAATGTCAAAAATTACATAATTTCTTTGTACTCAGGCCGCAGCAATTCGCAACAGTGAAACTAAGAAAGGCTTTAACAAACGACCGCTCGTCGCCGGCCATTGAATAAAATGTATATGGTTTTATTATTTTGTTATATATATATTATTATTATGTAAATTAGAAACATCATGTATTTTGTACAGTTAAATATTTATAGGATAAGAAAGAATATATCACATTTTTTATAATAATTAATCATTTGTTTTATTTACTATTTCTTAAGCTATACTATGAACCCAAAATGTTATTAATGTTTAATATATAAAATTATACTAGAAGATCGTCAAAAGTGAACTTTACTAGACCAAACAATGCCTACCTCCTGTTAAATGTATCGAGGGAGCAGTATTTCTACCCTAAAGAAAAAAATGTACGTCAATCGGTCCCACGACGTTCTCATGATTTATTGTATCTGTTTCCGTAGGGTGTCGAAATGCAACAATAGTAGCTTTTACAAAAACCTTAGTTTGCTGAAAAAGGAAGTTAACACTTATACGGTTCCGAAATACTATCATATCACTTATTTAAATAGAAATAATGTACGGACTATAGAATAAACAAGGAAACAAATTTAGGCCGTGGTATGAAGTTTGAACACTATTCACGAAACACTTGACAAAGTTTGATGAAGACGTCGACAATGTTGAAGTTAATATTGTTGTATAACAACTGTTTTATATAACACGAATCCTGTAATCATCCTGTAATCATGGTTTATGTAACACAAGTCCTGTAATCATGCACATATACAATTATTTTGTAAACCTATGCTCTTTTTCCAAACCTAAAGTAAACAAAATACAAAGCTATATTTAATGAGAGAGATTTAGAACCGGTTTCTATTAAACTAAAAATGATTGTAATTGAAACAAACATCCAATCAGAAACGGATTTAACAGAAAACTAGTATATTCATATTAATCAGTTTTTTAAAACAGAGAGTATTATTTGGGTGTTTTTATTGCAATATAAATTGATTCATAGATTCGTATTGGCATTTGTTTGTATATTGACATATTCTCAGTATATTATTATAATGTTATTATACTCGTTTGCAAAACGACTAGTCACGATTTCATTGCTCGTAACGTTTAATATACAGGCATTTCGACGTCACATAAATTACGTAAATAGGTTCTTAAAATTCTAGTTACATATTTAATTTCTATATTATCACAACCGATAGAGAACCATATATCTCTTTAAAAAATGTTTGTAAGATGTAAGCTAGTATTATTCCTATTCTAAGGCACCATTACTGTTCGATGCAACCGTCCAAATTCCTTTAAACAAGATCTTTACTTAGAAGTAAATAGAAGCTTGTTATATAATGACTTCCTCTGCTCGTCGTTCGGTATTTCAGTGCTGTTCCTTTCGCACGTTCATCACAGCTAAGTGCACACATTTAAATGGTCAGGATTCTGCATAAAGAACTATTCTGAGAGCAAAGGAACTATCATTATACTGCTCAGGAAACTCAACCCTTCAAAGGACCTTTGCAGAAGCAAGTAGTATATATAAACCACCTTTTATAAGTAAAGTTCTAGAAATATTAGAGAAATAATAAAGTAAATCTCTCTGTGTTATACATAATTATACTAATTTTAAGGAATCTTAACTCTAGAAATGTAGAGTTTTGTTTTAGATGCAGGTTTAAAATCTTGTATTGTTTTTTCGTTAAGAAAGTAAAAATCCTAATCGATATTGATTTTATAAACAGCATTAAAATTTCGTCATAAATGATTTTTACAAAATGTTACATGCTGAAAAAACTCACGCTTTATAATATTGCTTGACTTTTATTTGGACGAAATGAGAAAATTTATCAATGCGATGTAGATAAACAACAAAATGCTCCAAAACACAAAGACGGGTATCGACATAAAAATCAATTTGTAGTGCAAATCGAGCGAGGATACCAATGCTTTCCACGTCATCGGTTCTCTTCATGCGCTTTGGCCTGGAAAAATCCACAATTTTGTAAAAAACATAAGCTTAGTTTTAAACTGCAGCACACGTCACCAGCACGTCCAATAGAACGAGAATTTTATTTGAATCTGACTGTGTTACTCTGCGGAATACCTGAATACCTGAATAAAATCTGTTAGACAAAAGCGGATGGAGGAACTTTAACCAAGTTACCTAAAGTTAGGATATCAAATAATCCCATGTGTACACTGTTGTAAGGTTTGTTGTAGAAAGTTTGGAGCACAATAATTATAAAGGAAATTTTAACGTATGTTCGTTTGTGATCCTTTTTTAATAAAATAGATACGAAAGGAAACATAAAGACTAATCTTTTAGTTAGAAGCGCTAATTTAGTTAAACAGCATGTTGAAACTTACGTTCTATAGGGTCACATAAACAAAGCTCTTAAACTTCTACAAAACTAAATCGCTCCATGTTTTCAGAAGCCACAATGTTCTTATATAAGCGTAGACAGTCTGGTCAGTGGTTTCAGCTGGACGCATGCAAAGAGGAAACAAAATTTTGTCGTGTAATGTCCCGTCCGAGACCGAGTGTGAATAAAAGTCCTTTACGCTTTCAGTTAGAACATGTTTGAACCTTAATCTAATAAAAGCTTATTTCTAATATTACTTACTTTTTTGATATAAAAGATTTAAATAAACATATAAGGTATAAGTGAAAAAAAATGCTTACAAAAGTCTATATCATTAATAAAGGTAATAGAAACTGGCTTCTTTTAAGCCTCAAAGATAAATGACTTAAATGCTGTCAAGAATCCAAAAAGGTAATACCTTCGATCATTCGTGACAATCCATATATTTTAAAGGTAGGGTAGCCTGACGTTGTATATTGTGGCTACGCTAGACATAATCCAAATGATAAGCGGACGGGGCTATTTGGCAGCGGACAGCGGTCTCTATCCCGCCGATGCCAACCCACACGAGCGAAATGCCACTACCCGCCATTTTAGTTGCCCTAATTTATGTTAAGCGCCATTATAAGCGACACATTGGAGTGTGTATTACACACACACTTCAAAGTTTTAAGTACATATTTGTAAGTTTTAGTTTCGTGCAGTTTATAATTGTTTTTTTAGATAAAATTCAAATAGATGTTTTAAAATTCAATGCATTTGATTTTATGCAACGTGCTAAGGACAATAACATAATAAATGAACCTCAAATTGTTGTTTATGTTCTGAGTAAACTTATAAAAAATTCAAATCAAATAAAAAAAACATATCCATCCAGTAATTTACCAACAATGACATTAAAAAAAAGACATGTTTCTACAAGGTCCTTTTCACGCAAACAACTTAACTTTTCACAAATACGAAATATTAAAAAATTGAGAGGAACAAAGCCATTGTAAAAACAGTATCTACAAACAAATCGTGGTACATTTAGTTAACATCAACTATAACTTCTTACAAATGAGGGACAAAATGTGACATCAAATTAATATATAAAATAAAAATAAAACATTAAAAATGTGAAACGTATCATATTAATATAGAACATTAAAATATAAGGAGAGTAATATATTGCAGTAAGAGACTGCAATAAATACTTATTTAATATAAACTCATCAATCTGCGTATTACAAAAAAGCAACTGTGTGATTAGATTTTTTATTTTTCATTTTTCTATGATAATTAAAGCAAACTAATTCTAACGTCGAAGTCAAACATGTCACAAAATTGTCTCAATAATAAACATTAAATATTAAACAAAAGTCGTACCTTAAACTATCTTAAATATAATATATGTACCGAAATATTCGAGATCAAGTATAATAACATTTAAGGTATTTTTTTTTTTCATAAATCATAGGTTTACTAAATGTATTTTACCTAAAAAACATTCAAGTTTTCAACTACTTAATTAAATCTATCAAAATATCACGATTTAGTACCACAAACCATTTCACATATAAAACGTATTCTGTATCGGATGCTCCATCATCTGTGCTGTTGTCTGTCCCACTGTTATCTACAACCAATGCGGATATAAACTGTTCGATCGAATTGTTTTGTTCGTGCAGTTCGAAATAAAAGTACTGAGGGTCCTCGATTTACTCATGGATACACAAAATTTTATTACAAAAATAAAAAACATGTTTTTACGACAAGAAATCTCATCGATGCGAAAAGTAATTTCGTTTCAAGTGTTAATTCTTCAACAACATAAAAACTTGTACTGTGAAAAAACTACAATAAAAATGGATGTGAAGTGAAAATAATTCTCCGTATAACCTCGTTGGCATATTTGAATATAAAGCAACAACAACTTTATAGTTCATTGCTTGGTGTCTGTGTTAAGATTAAATAAAAATATATAATACACAATTATGTTTTATTCTCTCATACATATAATTTATACATTTTAGATTTCATTGATACTAAACGGGTATAAAAGATGGCAAATATTGTTAAAAATAAATATACTACTAAAAAGAATGAGGAGTCAGAGTATCAATTTGATATATTTTAATCAGAGCTATGACATTTTTTATAAATATAGAATGAAAGAGAAACCAATAGAAGCAGGTATTCGAACCCGCGACCTCTGGACCTCTGTACCTCTGGGTTTGAACTTTGAATCCCTGCCGGTATCAGTTTATTTTGAATGCTATATTTATGTATTCTTAATTTAAATAACCTTAACGCGGCCGTACATGTCTATAAATAGTTTTTAAACATACATTCTAAATAAATAAAATGAGACTGAACAGTACTATACGGATACTAGTATATTTCTTCATTATTTTTCGAGTATGTTTTCATCAGTTCACGAGTCACTAGAAGTGAACATGATTCAAGGTATAAAAATATTCGCTCATATGAAAACTCCACAACGTGACGTACATACATACATACATTATGCATCTCTTGATCTCCTTTTTATCTCACATACACCACTGGTGTATAACTTTAAGAATTATTTTTAAATATTAACGATGTTAGTATTAGTTATCCAGAATACTCAATGTTTTATATAAACTGAATATAGACTTAGAAACGACTTGTCTTCACCAACTTTCACACGGATTATAAAATGTATAATTCAAAACATCATTCAAATCACTATTTGAATTAGCAGTGTTGTGTTAAATAAGTATTAAATAACTTTTTTTTAACATTGTCTAATATAATGATATCTTTTATAAAACTTCTGGAGTAGTACTAAACATCAAACGTATATTTAATATAATAAATAATTATCTACAAATACTATTAGTAATCAACAATCCCATTTAGTGTAATCACACAAAAAGCTGAGTCAGATCAATAGCCGTATAGTCTAGATTGTTTGTCCGGTATCTATTCACTGCCAATCTAAATTTTGGCTCGAAGTACCACTCTTGGCTCCAGTACAAGTGGGCCAATAACAAATGAGGAGAACATAAAGAAGAACTGTCGATTGCAAGACTTAATACTTTAAGAGACCAGACGAAAACCATTAAGATTCACATGATTTTCATATAAAATATTAGATATTAAATTATCTGAGAAGATTCATCTGAAAAATGAAGAGATTTACTATTTATAAAATTATTTTTACATATATAGAATGAGAAATAAATCGATACGGGCACGGATTCGAACCTCTGGGAAACCGTCCAGTCGCTCTACCAATTGATCTACCGTATCGATGTCCGTCTCGGTGAATTAAGCATTCTATATGTGATCGTCTTTATCGGAACGGTCTTTATTTACTATTTACAATGTTAAATATATTAAAAAAGCAACTGCCACTATCTCCTCAAAGCTTTAGAATTTTATTGCAAACTTATTAATCAGCTATTTCTTTTATAAATATATATTTTTTTGATGTTATATGTTGGCAAATAATTAAACATTCCATGTGATTGATGTTCAGCGTTAGCACAGTTGGGGAATAGAGAGGAACACTGCTGACTACACACGGAGAAACCGGATGTGGGTTTGAGTTTCGGGATTTCAAACGTTGTATAAAAAGTAGTTGTAATGACTACTTCACGCCGATATTGAAAACCCAGTCGAGCAACCCGAATACGACATCAAATTATAATAATATATACATAAACTATATTTACCTACTGATGGACTATATTATTTTAGTAATATACTATCAAGTATCTGTAAAATATAATTTGGATATTGATTATAATTTTTTTATGGTATAGTTAACAAACGTATTTTGATTTAAATTAAATTATGTGTTAGACAATAGTTATAACATACTTGGTTGCGACACCAACGTATTAGCTCTAAGCAAATTTTACTTAGAACTAATAAAATCCCCTTGTATATCGTGGATGGGCCGCGTTATGCGGGAGTTAACCCGAGACTGCCACTGCCGCCATGTTTACGCTACGAAAGTAAATGTCAATAAACTACAAGAGCGCCCTCTGGGGGAAAAGTGTCCACGCGCCGTGTTTTAACAGTAAGGGGGAATAATGTAAAATATATGTAAAGTCGGCTTAAGTTGCTTTTCAAGTACCTGCACGTTGGCTTTTGATGACTAACTTTTAAAGAATTGTTTTAACTGTCGATCATACTTTTACATCAAAGAGTTAATCTAAATATAATGAAAACAATAATGTAATTTGATTTAAAACCTCATTTCACAATGATTGTAATAACAAATAAAGAATTAAATTATATCGTGATGATAATATCACTCACAGTATTTAATGAATTTATAAATCACTGTTTTATAATAATATTGAATATATTTATTATTCTAAATAAATCGATACATTCACGAAAGTTCGTTGCTATACAAATATTTTGTAAGTTCAAGAAATTCACTCCGGGAACAAAATCTCTTATTGTTTTGAATTTTTATTCACAGCGTACCAAAAGCATACATATTCTAGTAGCTTTCAGTTGAAAAGATTAAAGTTTTCAAGATTTGTGTTCTCAGACTTTGGATATCACTAAGGTGAAAAGCTGTGATTTCCTTCTTTTATTGAATATATAGTAATATTAAGGCATTTCAACTTCACAGATATGTCCATCTCATAAACGAAAATATTATTAAAAAAATCTTACGTGATTGTTTTTACTTATCTCATGATATTCAGCCAGGAACAGGCCAACAATTAAATAAGTTTTTCGCAAGGAACAGACAACTTTAAAAATTGCTTACGAATTTCACTTACTCATCCCCATACTTCACCTAACATTTATAACAGTCTCAGCAAATACTATTTACGAGAACCCTTTGAAGATGGATTGATGGGTTTGGTTTTTTAGATTGCTCACTACTGTGACTTATATAGGGCTTGAAATTGTTTACGATCCCTTCAAGTGCACATTTATATACACATACGTAACACTAGTTTATTATAATATAATACGTAGGTTTTTGGTATTGTATTTCTTATTAAAATATATTTTAATGTAGAGAAGTTAATATGATGATTTTATGCATAGATACTTTTTACTATAAATACACTAATTGTCATTTAAAATGTGAGCTGTAAGTACCCTCACTACTAGCTACAAAAACTATAACAGTTTACTAAATAGTAAGATCAAAACATAGAATTATTATATACTCTATAAATCAAAATTTATTGATATTTTTTATAAAATCTGTTAAAAAATTGATTTATCTTTACTTATTTAGGACGATTTATAGTAATCACTCTAAATAACTTAAATACCTAAATATAATTGCAACATATTTTTAAATGTAAATAGATTTTGATTTGACTGTTTCGCAATCTGTCATAGTTTCGTAACGTCAAAGCTCGTTCTAAACGTACTGATTATTTTCCAAACGCAATACGATAAAAATAAAATAGCTCTAGTTGGTAACTTGCTAATTATTTCTTTTGGTTAAATGCTTAATGAACTAGAAGTAATAAAGTAAACTAAAACTCTGAACAAATAGGTAACGATACAGAATCCTGTTAACTCGATCCTATCACGTAAATGCGGTGATAATTAATGGTACGCTAAAGAGCATTATAGAGGCCATTAAAACCCCACAAGCGTATTTAAGGGGTTATTCTCCAGACTGGTTGTAAAATATAATGAAACGAGCACTCTTAACTGATGACCACAATACTTGTGGACGAACAGACGGTAAATACTTTTATGATTTGGAATTCTATTGCTTCTGATTGCCATTATACTATACTTATATCAACTGTTATCGTTTCCCGACGAAACAATATGTAACTATTTTATTATATTGGTGGTAATAACAAACTATTACCGTAAATTCTATTTAAATATGTAGGTACTTATTAAATACAATATATTAAGACAAACAAAACTAGCGCTTTCAAAATATGAATAATGTTTTAGAAAAGGAAAACTTACAACATCTGTGAATCTAGTCTCACCCAAGATTATTTGAGACAAAAATGCTGTTTTAAAAAACAAGATCTTATATATTTCGTGCATGATACATGAATAATTTGAATATCAAAGTCAACCCAATACATTGACTCGATAATAAAAAAAAAAGAAATATTACACAGAATCAAGCCAAAAATTCATTCAATTCTCTCATTTTGGATACGATATAAATCATCGTCAGGTACACCTGACGGTGAACGGGATGAAAAATATCAAAACGTTCACAGCCATCAACAGCCTCTAATATCTCGACTTTTCCTTTTAAAACGAAAGAATAACTTTTTAAAAGTTTCAGCGAATAAATTTGGTAAATGCAAATTGTTTTCCGTAAATTTTAGACGTACCCAGTCAGCGCGATGAAGTTCAGACGTGTAAATGTCAAATACTCAAGATGAATGACGGTTTTAAAAATAATAATATCTGTAGCCATTATTAAGAGAAGATCTAGATTCCTAGTAATATAAATCAATTATAGTAACTTATTATATGTCTATATCTAATTTAGGTTTCTACAAGTGTGCCCTAAATAAAAATTATTAATAATACACAAAAAGTAAATAATTAATAAAATCAGTTTTTAATTAATATTATTTTAAATCCTATACTTTAAACCAAACAAAATCTTCATTTACAAATTTTAAAGTAATACACTTATTTAATAATAAACAAGCACTTCTTACTATTTTACATTTAGTTTATAGTTTAGATTTAGTTTATTTCGGGATCAGATTATTAAATATTATTACTTGTATTAATTCCAAAAACAATATTGTAACGAGCGAGTATTTCATTCTACTTTAAACACAGATTCAATTCTGAATTCTGAAAAGTTAGTCTTCAAGTTATAACAAATTAATGACTTTAATGTAACAATTAATTCACAAAATAACTTTATAATATTTACTTTATATATAATAAATAAATATATAATATTTACTTTATATATAATAAATAAATATATAATATTTACCTTATGTTAAATAACAATTAAAACATTGGGCAAATAGAAATATACTCATAAATGACTTATGTGTATATTAATATATAATGATTTCCTAAAATATCTTAGTAAATACTATAACACTAAGTAGGGACTATTTAATCTAAAGCGTATTCTATATGCGTATACTTACATGTATGTGTGTACCTACATAGTCATCAGCCTACTTATCTTCTCAACAATTTTATTTGGTACAACATTATTTTTAACCCCCGACTAAAAAGAGGGGTGTTATAAGTTTGACCTGTCTATCCGTGTATCAATGTATTTGTGTATCTGCCTGTGGCAAATTTGCGGCCAAACGCGTGGACCGATTTGAATGCGGTTTCTTTTAATCGAAAGCTATGCTTGTCGAGATGGTTCTTATTCATGTTTGATTGAAATAGAAATAGTCTTCTCCAAGATATTTACGTTTTATTCAATTCAAACAAACAAAACAAACGACTTCAATAACTAAATAATAATATTATTTTTGTTCTTTTTAGAGGTCTTTTTGTATCGGGGGTTTTTTATTTTTTTATTTAATGTTATAATAATAGATATATTGATTTTCATATAGTTACGATAATATCATCAATATACATAAAAAGGGGTATTAACAAGTATGTAGACAGTTTTTTGTTGCTCAACTCTAAGGTTTCATTATTTAGTTCAATGAATAGACCTCGTCTGAGCCGAAGTGCTCACTTTATACCAGACTTTTAATTCTGTTGACTTTTTTATAAAGCCCTGTAATTTCTACGAAGATAATTTTATACGACTTTTTTAGAAAACTTTTGAAGAACCGTCGCTAAGTTGGATTTGCAAAGAAACTGCTTTTTCCTTGTTGATGAGATAACAAACTGCATCTTGTTATTTCAACTCAGAATAAACTAGTGAAATAATACGCTTTGGTTAACTCATAGCAAATGTAGATAATAATTACATTATATAATTAACATACATATTATTTACTTTAATATTCAGAAATAATAAATAACTTATAAATGTACAAACTTTTTATAAAAGATCATACATAAAAAGGCTTTCATACGTGTATGTTGAGCTGACCGACATCCCGTTGTGTATGTATTGTGCACTTACGTTCAGTCTTTACATTTGAAGCCAGTATGAACATATTATGAATATAATATTTATATAATAACCTAAAGTTATCTATTGACTGCGTCTATCCAAATGTCGATGTCAATTGTGGGCGCTTTAAATAGTTCTAAATACAAATAAAATAAAATTTATAAATGTAGGTATTTACCTACTACCTACTACTACTATTTAGTATTCAAAGCATTATTTTAATATTTCTAGATAATCTTAAAACCACTTCAGGTAATAAAGTTCCTTTAAAGATTACTCTTTGATAAATTTCTACTAGTATTGGAGTCTTTTATAATAACTGAAATAAATTTAATTAACAACATATATATGTAATAAGTATTTCCACATATATACGAGTTACATTCATTTACCGCCTCGTTGGTCGAGTGGTTAGCGCAGACGCCTAACATATGGCGACTCAATGGGGCTAGGGTTCGATTCCCGACCGGGAGAGGCATGTATGTGATGAGCATAGATGTCTGTATTTCTGAGTTTGATCGTTTATTTATTATATTCTCAATGTTTATAATGTGTATTTCTATATATTTGTATCGTTGTCTAACACCCTTAACATAGATAATTGTGTGTAATTTGTCCTGTATTATTATTATTATTCATTAATTGATTTTTAAACGTCTTACAATATTTACTATATTTATGTAAGGATAAATGAAACTGCACATTTCAAGAAGATATAATACTAAGTCTGTGTTTAAATAACACCAGAAACTAGAGCCAGAACCAACTTGAGAAACTAGATGTTCGATGAACTAAATTAATAATATTATGAGAAGTGCAATTATTATAATGGATACATAGAACTAACCTTAATTAAACTTAACCTTAAAATGAAAGTCTTTTCTATAAAAAATATATATATCAAATTATCTCCTTGAATAGTTTCTATATCCACATCTCTTTAAACACAATTTTACATATTTTTAATATTACCCTTACACCCGCTTTTCTCGCCTCACTTCCAAAGATGTGACAAAATCAAAAATCCATGTACTAAGAAAAACCTATCATGAGCTTTGAGGCTTTAGCTTAGCCGTCTAGACGGAGTGGAGTTAGCTTTTTACTACATTTTGCAACTATTTTATGCCGGCAACACCGCTTTGAAATCAAGCAACAAAGATTTTCTTGAATGAAGCGTTGAAGAACTTTTTAAACTCTTAAAACGGTGTTAAGTTTGCATAAAAACAAAAAAAAATACTACTAAAATTTAAAAGGAAATATCTGCTTTCTAATTTTACTCACTAATTTACATAACATACATATGAAATCAACAATTACTTAGTAATTAAATCTAGATTCTAATCAGAATATCTATTAGCATCCACGAGACGTAATCTCAATCAATCTTAACCGTAACACCGTCCATTGACAGCAGCCAATTAACTTGCAGGGAACAGAAAATTAAACATATCAAATGATTCCAGTTAGCAAAATTATTCTAATTGAATGCTGCAAGGGCTCTGAGTAAAATAAATACAAACGGATAGAAAGACATTAATTTGTTATTTAATTAGATCGCTAGCGCGGATGTTATTTATGTTGCAGCGACAGAGGACGATCATTGTAAATAAGCATATAGAACCACGTCTGGACGAACAAACTGTAATTATTTAATGAAATACTTATAGACTACAATTAAAACAGACGAAATCTAAACATGACATCAATATTTCTACGAAGATAAAACCGATGCTATTAACAAATATAACGTAGAAATAAAATTAAAAAATATAGAAATTTTAATGTATGGTTTTGGAGATAAAGCACTTATATAACTGAGTAATAATTTAAGTACATATGTTTTTTCGGTATTAATATTCGCCAACTCTCAAGTATCAACATAGTAGTAAAAGAGTTTGTAATCGCATAAACTCCTCAACACACATCTGGTTACGTATTGCATATAAAATATTTAACGGTTAAGTTACATTAAAAAAACTAAAGCCCACTTGGTTTTCAACAAGAGGATGTGATGAACAAAATTAAATAACATTAGTTCGTTTAGCTTGTTTTGCAATTTTGCAGAAGCAAGTGTAAAACAAGAGTTGAATGGGTTTTAGTTAAAGCTGGTACGCTGAAAAGCGAAGTTGTTTGAAAAACTTTATGTAATGCGACTGCTATCTGACTCTGGATTTATATAACTGCTTTTGTTTTTAACAAAACTTTACAGGTGTTATCAAAATAACTATACATTTAAAATATTGCATAATATGTATAAAATTTGTTTTTAGTCAAACAATAAGTCGTACTATGTAAGGACAGATAATTTTGAATAAATAGTAAAATTCGAATAAATAGTAAAAATTATTTATATGTATTTTTAAATGATTTAGCGACAAAACCTTACATATTATTAGACCAGTGGACAACACGCACAGTAGGTAACATAATTAGTTTATTGAATTAAAACAAATGACACATGAAGTCTGGAATAATCTGGAAGCCTAATTAGTCAGGGAAGATCAGAGCTAGTGCCAAGTTATATTGGTTTCTGAGCGACGACCTTTAATATCATAACGTCGTTGAAGCCGCAGGCAAAGTCTAGTTCATATAAAATTGTTATATTTTGTTAGCGAGAGGGTAAAATCTCTTTAGTGCAAAAGGCGAAACGTGGGCTACGAAAGGAAATGATATTCTGAACAGATTATCTAGCTAATTTCCCGCCACAAATACGTGCCATTTCCGTTCGTTTACTTTAAAATGAACATTAAATACGTTAAATGAAAACAGTTCGATTTACTTTTAAATTGAAAAATAGAATTGTGTTTTGGATCGGATTACTTAAACACGCTTTGTTTATGTTCTGTATCCGTTTTATTGGCACTTGGTTGGGTTATTTCGAATGACTTTATATTTTTTAAATCTGAATTTATTAGAATTCACATTGAATATATTTTAACAAGCTTAATGACTGGACTAAAACTACTATATCAATTTTACAAAATAGTTTTTAACTCTGAAACTTTCAATTTATATTTTACTTATGTATTAAATTTATGTTATGTTAAAGTAAGCAATCGCTTAAGTAATATGTTTCATAACATCAGAGAGATTCCGCGGGGCGTCTAGGAACTTAAGCTTCGCTTAGAATTTTGTTCATCTTTGATGAATGCCTACAATTTCGCGAATGTCTGCTTTCATTCGATCCGCTATAATTTGTAACACATTAATAACCAAAGGCATTAAATATAAACTCCTAAACAATTTCCCATACACATTAATTAATTCAATATATCGTAGACAAATATTATAAAATGTTATTTTATAAGACATTTATTAAATGCAAGCTCTTAACAAAATAATAAAACGTTTTATTAAATAAATCGTCTCCCAGATTTTTGTATGAAAATATTAAAGAACGATCGTCAGTGAAAAAGCGGTTTAAAATCGTTTTCCACTTAACATGAATAGTGTATAACGAGGTCCGAGCCGCGGGAAATTACCGGCTAGTTGAGAGTTCAAGCGTTGCTGGAGCGTTCTCACTGTAGACACGATGATATTAGAATTATATGTTATACTACTCGCCTCGACTGCGTTTGAAAATTTCTTCAATTAATATAATCTTTTCCATTAAAATGTTAGACGTATTAGGCTTGTCATTTTTTAAATACTATCTACATTTAACATAATGGGAATATTACATCAGCTCGTGTTGCATTATCAATTACCTCATAAACACACACCCACGCACACACGCACGCACACACGCGCTCGCACACACACACACACACACACGCACACACGCGCACGCACACACACACACACACACCCACACACACACACACACACACACACACACACATTACACACACACACACACACACACACACACACATTACACACTCCACACACGCACACCACACATTCGCACCACACACGTGCACCACACACACACAAACATAATAAAAAAACTATCTGTGTAAATTATACGCCTACACTTTCCTTCTAAAAAACTAACTTTATAGGGTGAAAACCACATGATTATCAGTATTTATTGAGATCGCAGAGATACATATCATAGTAGTATTGTATAAGTAAGTACATCCATCTGCTCTTTATTATTCTTACCTTGAATATAGTTTAGATTTGTCAATTTGTGAAAAGTGTTTTTACCAAAACCATTCGTATGATCATAATATTTTTCGAGTTATATTGAACAATAAAAATATATTACATTTCAAAATTGTGAGAGACAAAGAGAAGCGAGAACTATTAAAATTGAATGCTTACGTAAAAAATTACTATATTTAATCAGAATCTACCTAATGATATATAAAAAATACCTTATAAAAAATAAATAAAAAGTAAAAACTGTTCGTTTGTATGCACATCACTTTAAAACGGCTGGACCGGCAGAACGAATGTTTTAATGCTCAAAGCAAAGCAACGCAGGGTAAATATAAAAAAAAAAATAAAAAAATTGCGGGCAAATTGAGAAAATTTTGCAAATAGCAGACAAAAATATAAGTACGAACTCCAAAACATATATATATATCATATAGATGTATATATAAAGTATATAATGATGTATATATATCTACATCATTATATACTTTCTATATACATCTATCTATATAAACAGAGGTTTGCTTTGTTGTGTTCTCGGTATAAAAATGTTTGTTAACCCTAAGTTTAATTACTAATTGACTCATCAGTATTCCAAGAGGATGGAGCAGCAGGTCGCAGCTAGTTAATAATAATTTAATATAAGTAATGGCAGACAGCATTTTAAAATAAAAAAAAAGTTGCAAGTCATATTATTACCTTAGGATAATTATTTTTATTTCTTTCTTTACTATGAAGTGTTACATCATATTAGGATTTCAAGTTGGATTTTATGTTAATAAAAATATTTAAATTTCGAAAAGGGTATTTTTTTCTTTGGGCAAAAAGCCCAGAAAATACCTAAAGACTAACAAACTACTACTAGGTTTTTTGATATAAAAAACATAATATAAATAAAATATATTAAATAAATAAGATTAGTTAAAGATATAAAAGTTTTAAAAACCATCTGCATGAGTACCTAATAATGAATTATCACTAAATAATAAATATATCTTCACTCAATTTTATAAGAATTATAAAAAAAAATGTCACGAAAACAAAACAGGATTATCTTGTTGATTTAATTGAAAGGTTTTTTATCTCACTAAAGCTTTCTTGTAAATAAAGGGAATTGAGCCTCAACAAATAAAATATAATATTATGATAAAAACATAATTAATTAAATGCATTAATTATATAAATCAAAGTTAGTGATGAGAAATGCTTCAGCGTGCCAATTTCCAGTTTGAACAGAAGCAAGTTTTGATTACCGCGTGGTGCAAATACGCTAATGTACCACGAACTTATATACGTCGAGTAAAATCAGGAAGTTAGTTCGTAGTTGGTGCGTAACTATTTAACCACGTGATGAATAGTTCTGGAGTAGTGATATTATATTCAGGAACGTCTGGTGCTTCCCTCTTCGATAAATTTTGCAAGTAGACATATCTAGCTACCTAATAGTAGCGAGTTCCGTCGGCAAAGTATTTAACAAAGACCTCAATAGGGACCCAGTCACTAGTTATTCATACATCTACATACATGGCTTTGTTTTAGACGTACTATGTACTCTTAAGTCTAATATTTGACTACAGTACCTAGATCGTGTAGGAGAGCAAAATAATAAATTCGTTTGTTTTTAAAATCTATTGGAATTACAAGCAAAATTTACATCAATTATCAACAAAATAAATGCTATAAAACATTTTACCATATTAATTTTTAAACATAAAATAATATAGACATTGAATACATAGCGAAAAGTGTCTATTTAATATTCCGCCGTCGAAACAGTTAGCAAGTAAATGTCTCAGGAGATAATGTTGCAAGTCTGTTCAAAAGTGCATTGCATAGATCGTTTACGAGTCGACACTATGAATACAACGGGTAACGAGCAGATTGACTCCAGCCTCCATAATCTCTAGGGTATAGACTTCTGTCCTTGCTGGATGGATTACACTGCATCGAATATCTATTGTACTATTCCGATGTTTATTCTGCTATCTGTGTATGCACAGTTACATTGCTTTTCTTCTTAGATTTGAATGGATTTGATTGACATCAAATTACCGTCAACAATTCGGCACGATGATTTTATTACTTTAAAATTTAACCAAATTTTATAAGTAACAACCATTTGGAATATACATACAATTTAAAGTATAAAATATTTTTTACAAATTGAATTTAATAATACAAAAAATCAGTTCATACATGCTCTATGAAGTGATTTGATGTTTCAAGCTCATGAATAAGAACACTGAATGAGTTCGAAACTAGACAGGAAACTGCCGGTATAACGAACGTATACCTACACCAGGTAAAAAAACACATATGTTTGATTTTATAAGAATTATTGACTTTCACCATTTATATAATATGTAAATTATTTATTCGTCATTTGAAAACCTTAGCAGCAAACATGTTGCAAAAAATGCAAATATTTAACATCATACAATTAAAAATTATAGTAAATACAGCTACAATTATTATTAAATTCTAATACAACATAGACAACAAAAGACTGTATGGAAATCCATTAAAGACATTGTCTGTCCAAAATGTAGCACGAAGGTAGGTACTGTTCAACTGAGGTGACATAAATCTTAGAAGGTATTCTCTAAAACCTCGAGAGACTTACTGCTTTGAGACCCCTTTATTTTCTAAACAGCAATAGAGATAAGTACACAAAGAACTAGCTTGCTTTACTTTTATCACTTCAAATTACTTATACATTATTCCACCTAGCTGCGCTTTGTAGCCTGAAACTTAGGACCTATCTTTAAAACGCTATATATTTTCTTTGTTTAAGCTAGTTGGAGTAAACTTCCAAATTCAGGTAGCGATCTTAAGGTAAGTCTGTTCTTACTTTAAATCTTTCCCGCCTTTTGTAACTGAATACTTGTTACTTTATTAAAAAAGCAATGCGGTTGCATTTGTTATAGAATATATAAGCAGTCTGCGGGAAACAGATAACACATTAAAACTGTCTCCCGCATATTGCACATTTAATATTAAAGATTTGTAAATATAACGTCCGCACCACACTTTACCTACGCAGACCATTTATAAAGCATTGTGCACACATACGTATTTGCAGTTATCAAACAGATATAACCATTCATCTTTTATTATTACAAAGGATTCATATACCTACATTTTCTTTACAATTATCGTTGTATTCTGCAACTAAAATATTTTACACATTACAATTCTATCTTTATATGTATTATCACTTCCTGAATAATATTATTGTGAATTTTTTTACGTGGAAACGATATGTAGGTTATTCTTTTATTACAAAGTAACTTGCCTACCTCCGTACTTTAAAAAAAAAGGACTTGTAATTCTTGACATACTCTTAACTCTCTTTTTCTGGCATTAAATTAAACTCAAGCTTTATATGACAAAAATAAAATTACAGTTATGGAGTGTTTGTAGCGTGTTCCCGCTCAGTAGTTATAATTAGTTCTCCATGTATCGTTTTACTCCACTTTTGAGTGCAACCACAAACAGAGCCGACTGAAGGGATACGTAATGTTTTATTACAGCCATTTCACAACCGCGGAGAAAGTAATCTTCCTTATTTACTGAAGAACGGAACGTAAAATAGATTGAAGGCGACCAGTTATTAAACTGAGCTGTACCTACTATATATAAGAATTTACAGTTTCACTCCTAACAGTTTTTTTTAAAGTAGAATAAAGTTTTAATCTTAGGTTAATTATTTTATTATATATAAAATCAAAGTACATACAAATTATACTTAACAATAAAACTTTGGTTTTAACACAACTTCAAATTCTAGAAAGTGAAAATCACGCAATTCATACTAATTCAAAAATTAACGTTGAATTACAAAATATATTTCACTGAAACACCGAAGAAAAATCTCACTTCCCATTTCATGTTGGCCCATTATTTTGATGACGTCTAATTATGCAGTTTTAAAAAAGTACTGCCGAGAATTTTACGAAGAACCTTCCTGCTCGCTAGTCAAAAGATCATTGTGCTGACGATTGTGGCACATGAAACGAGAGGAAAAGGCAAAAAGCAAAACACGACTGTGCCATAGTACTATAGTACGGGTCTTTCAGACCGTTTGAATAGAAGAGTGTTTCAAATTACGACCCGAGTTTTATTGTGTGAAAACATTCACCGACGTAATTTTAATAGGAAATATGTGTTTATAAATAAAATAGATTTTTTAATAAAACAATGTTCATAAAACAGCCACAGCTCATTATTTCACTAACTATTTCTGTATAAATGCATAACTTCGGCTTTGTTTATTTGATTTTAGAAAGTTACAAATGTTAAATTAATTTATAACATTTTTGTAGTACGATTTTTCCTTTTTAAATATAAATAACGGCTTCCTTCCTTTTTAATTTCTCACGCTCCCATATGTTTCCGACACGTGTCCGGACGGCTTACTCATACTGTGCCGATAACAACACGATTTTTTACTTATACTCGTATCCGAACCTCATATTACGAGTATTATAGTTGTATATATAATTGTATATCGGTTTTATTGTAACAAAAATAAAATGTGATATTTTCAGCAACGACTTTCGCAAAACACTCCCTTGAATAAATGTAATAAATTTATTTTTATAGTAAGTAGTTATTTATCATTGATACTGACTGTGAGATTATATCATTTATTAAAGTATTTAGAATTAACAAATTTTGTATCTGTGCATATAATTAGAACAAAATAGAAATGGTATAAATCATCTAACGTTAAATTCTATGTCGATTTTATATAAAAGTAATTTATATGACACAAATACTTGATTTAAGTGCTTAAAATATCGGTATCTTGTAGATTATTGAGACGGACTTTTTAGAATAAATGTGCCGTCTGGAGATATTAACATAATATCTTGGGAATCTTCACATACAAATTTCGTTGTCGTTTTGTTATACATAATGACTATTGGAGTAGGAATATCTTAGAATTATTATATAAAACTATTATTAGGAATTTCGTGTTGTTTCGTTTTAATGTACAAGTACGAGAAGTGTCTTTACTAATCACATACCTTATTTATTTTTACACAAAACACTACTATAGAAATGTTATAACACTTATGGCAATATTGGCACAAAGTTTAATTTATTTTAACTTTTCCTTGCGTACTTGTTAAAGATACTTTGAAAAGAAAAGTAGGTATAATTCTGACTCCGAATTGTTTCAAGGGTGAACTAAATTTTGTGGTTGAAAGAACTTTAACTCCTCCCTTGACTTTCAGAATTCTCAAGTCGGTACTTTTTCTTAATTTTCTGCGTGGATTGCTTATTATGTCCACTTTCTTTAACTTTTATTTAAGTATGGTTTACTGATATTACTTTTTTATAATTTTTATGATAATCTTAAAAAGTTTTTATAAATTCGCTCGCATAAAGAAAAACTAATTTGAATGTTTTGAAATATTTTACAAATATATATTCTTTTAAATTTAATATGATGATTATATATTTTATCTGCACAATAATAAAAAAGGAAAATTAATTAGTTTATAATTCGTTAGATACTTATCGAAATCTGATATAGTTGGTTGGCGATCCCTAAAATAGTGTCCGACCCCCGAGGGATAAACGAACATACTTCACACGGAATCTGCTTTGAGAGTTTAATACATGTTAATATACTATTTTGTTAAATATAGATTGTACAAATCTATTAAAATATCACATGATAATAATGATCATATTTGTTATTTTATCGATTATATTTATTAATATTTATAATCTGGTTTCGAATAGGTATATTTATATACGTTAAAAATATAATAATAATTTTTCTTCTTGAATTTTATTAGAAATATAATCTGTGGGATCTGTATAAAAAGTAACCCACGGCTATAATCTTACAGCCAATACTTTTTATAGGGTTTCTTTAATATATTTACAGATTTAAAACCCGGCTTCGGATATAATTTCTAAGTAAATATTTATTTTATTATTTAAGCGTTCTTAATATTATTATTAATATGTAACGTTTATTTATATAAATAACAAAGCTAATAGATTTGTGTTTGCTAATTCCCGGAACTATCCCTACTTGTACCAGTATTAAGATGAAATAAATATTTAAAGATTTATAATTTTTAACAGATTATTTTAAATAAATCAAAACATTTTGATTCATAGAGTGTATAATAATTTTGTTTTATTTTACTATCCGGTAAACTATCACAGTTTACGTAATTTCAAAACTACATTTCAGTAAAAAAATACTTTAATTCACAAGAGAACCTAAATCGTAAATAATTAAACCTAATTCACAAGGGATTTTATAAGCTATATAAGACCACACAGCGCCAATTACGAATGTTAGACAGTACTTTGACTAAAATATGTCAAATACGGATATTATTGTTTCTTTCGTTCGTTTTTGTAATAAGGTAATAAGGTAATGTTCCGAACGTATAGTTCCCTCCTGTAGTCTACGAGGGTGGAGTCGCCGGCAACAGATAATATTGAATATGGAGGATTTATATACAATCTGTGTTCTTATAGTTATATATTTTCACAATTAAATTTGACTGACTACATAGACTATTATTTAAAAACAATGTCGTATCATTAAATTTAATTTATCATTAATAAAATAATGAAATTACACTTTAAACTAATGTCTGATTGTTTTGTAATTTTATTATTGTTGCTACTGCTATTTTACTATTAAATATATTATACTAGGTGTTGCCCGCGACTCCGTCCACATGTTAATTGGCAAACAATGTTTTTATCTTTCTTTTTTTTTAACTTACAAGTAATAAAAAAAAAATATTTTTTTTATAAAAAGTATCCTATGCTACTTCTAATACCTCCAAAAGTATGTGTACAAAATTTCATAATAATGGTTGAGTAGTTTTCGCGTGAAAGCGTAACAAACAAACTTACATTCGCCTTTTAATTTTAGTAGGATTACCTTTAAGACTATTATGTTATCATTAAGAATTAAATTTAAATATATATATATATATATATATATATATATATATATATATATATATATATATATATATATATATATATATATATATGTTATGGTTTAAATTGTCCTAACAATGGTCATTTAAACAAAATATCTCTAAATGTACCTATTTATATATGTCCCTTCTATATTTACTTATGTTTTTCCTTATCTTAAGATGTGCGTTTATATTAGTAGGATGGTTTTGATTGCGGTCCACTGCCCTAGCGCTCGTAAACGGGAGAACTTCTCCATGAATAACAGTGTAATTTAGGAGCTTTCTCGTAATCCTCAAGGCCTGCTATACACTTACACCGAGGAATTTAACAGTCCAAAGAACGGGATCATCTCCTTTAAGGAAAACCGATCCATTTGTCCCCTTTATTATTATTAAAATAAAACATGCGTTTTATGTGTTTTTTATTTAGTTAGGTTGCTTTTGTTGCAAAATCATTTTGTTGATTAAATTTATTTGCAAGCGTCTCAAAATCTAGACATTTGATCGAATTTGGAAAACCGAATACCTAGAAAAGAACCGGAGTACGTGGTCGAACTATTTATTATACAAATTTAAAATATATTTATATCACATACAATGCTAGTTAATTTTCATCTTCCACATTTAGAATGTTTTTTTACTTTCTACCAACGATCATAATTATGCGCATAAAGGGATCAAATTTGCTTCAACAGAACTTAGCGATCAATTTGAATTTCAATTTAGGGTCTGTTGCAACATTTGTAACATCTCCGAATCAGGCTTCAGTATATATAATGAGGCTTCTTTATATTGAAACGATTTTTAAATAAATGTTAAGAATTAAAATATCAATCTTGAATCTTGTTTGTTTATATACCTAATAAATCATGACGTAAGGTTATTGATGGTTATTGATAATATTATTGTTTGTTAAGCCCAAGTAATTAAATTTATATTGATGATAACCTAATTTAGCTACATATTTTACAGCATTTAACTGAAGCCAGTCTATCTATAAGCCCCTGAAGCGTAGCCATATTTTGAAGTGAAAATGAATTTAGCACGGAAGATGAATATTAGCCAGCTTCCGCAAAAAGACAAATCGGTTTAGTGCCGCGACGGTAAACCCGGACCAAAATTCTCTATTACCCTTAAAATTCCACTAAAATTCTGACAATCTAACATTCGAATAAAGTTTGTTGACTTTATTTCTAGCTATATGACATAATTTTAATAACTATGTTTATTTAAAAGGTGATTTTTTTTAAAGATATTTTTTAAGAAAAATTATGTAATTGTTTTTTGCGTTATATGTCTGATTTTTTGACGTGACAACATCTTAAATTAGGTTAAGCTGGGAGTCACTTATGAAAAAGTGTAACGCCCGGTAACGTTACGATGAGTCACCGAACGAGAGAGAGGCCCGCCGAATGCCTTGCGTCTCTCTCCCACTCAAACATGATCGGTCCGCCGAGCAATGTTTTGATTTTCAAATTGATTCTTTAAAATTACAAATATTAAGAAAAAGTGGCAGATATAAGAAAACTTGATTTAAAATGTGTTGAGCAAGAATTTTAACATTTAATTTAAGTAAATGTTTTAATTTTCAACTTCATTATTTACAATTACAAATTTTAATTAATTTCAAATTTATTTAGCAAAAATTTGAACCTTCGATCTGAATAAGTGTTTTGATTTTCAAATTAAATCTTTAAAATTAAAAATATTAAAATATATAAAATCAGAAGTGACGTCACATAACATTATCTGTACTTATTATTATTTAATTGTAGGCCAGTACATGTGACCATACTTGGTAGACACAATTGGAAATAGTATTTTTTTATAACTAAAAAAAATAAATATATAAAATACTGGTAGCAAACAATAACTTCAATGATCGATATCTCCGCAACTAATTGATGTATCGAAAAAGTCTGTAAATAAATTTTGTAAAAAATAATAACATCAATAATATAATATAAAATAAATAATATATAAAATGATTTTACGTGACAACGTCTTCATCGTCCTATCCTCAACAAAATCACTCAAATTATTAAAATATTGTGCAATTTAATAATATTCATATCAATAAATATTCTACCGAGAAAAAGACGTGGTCACGTAAATCTTCGCCCGTAAAACCAACTTTACAGGCAACCATATTTTTTTTTCTTATACTATAGTATTTACAATTTGTCAAATCTCTATTGATAAACCAAAAATATACCTACCAATATCGAACTACACGTTTATTGTTTTCTGTAATTAGTAGATTCCTAACGAGTTTTATTTCTTAATAGTGCATTTAATTAAGATAGTATTTTCCACTGTTAAATACGATTTTTGATAATTCCAATGCGTTTTCTAAATAACTATGAGTAATATTATATTCGTAGAAATCATATAAAATTATACAGGTATAGTAGGTACATTAGTTAAATTGTAGTCATTACGTAAACATTGTATTGATTTTAGAATAAGATTTACTTATACTAAGTATGATTCTTATTACCTATTATAAGGTTTCGAGTATTTAATAAATTAATAAATAGCCAACATGTTGTAACATGTGTTTTTATATATAGGTAGGTTCACAAATGTAGGAATAATATTTACTCTAAATGCCAACATCCTTATTATGTTTTATTATTTCATATTTTAAGGTATAATCACAGAATGGTCGTAAATACGGAGGTTTTTAACATATTTTTTATAATTATTCCCTTAAAACCTAAACAATATGAGTACCGAAACCAATAGAAGTGAAAAAAATATACAAAATATTTAGGTAGGCTTAAAACCTTTTAAATTATTTTGAGTGAACAATAATATTATAAGGTTACAAAATGTCTAAAAGCCTTGATTTAATTCTTATGCTCATATAACTTATAATTTTATTTTATTCATAAGGTAGCAGTAGATCTATAATAAACATGGGCACAATGTTTGACGTTACCTTAGGTATGTTAAATACCTTATGTTAACAGTAATAACATTTTAAATGCTAATATTTCTTATCTTTTTTCATCATTTAACTTCGCACGAAACGTAATTAACACAAGAGCACTAACAGGCCCTTTAAAATAAACGAACCATTTAACAGTTTAGTTTCCTATACGAGTGAGTGATGGCAAGCAAAATAGTTACTTGTTAGGGGTACAAACGGCCCAATCGTTTCAATTCCGTTTGTCAACCAGCAGTATGTTTCGTCCTAATTGATTTTTTGGCCCTTCAGTGCGTGGACGCCGAGTCCGTTTTCGTTTTCACATGCGACTGACCAATTACTGAATACAGCTTTGCAATTCACTTTACGAATTTCGGTGACTGGTTGCGCTAATTTACATGCGAACTGAGCTCAAAAATAGTCCTGGAGTTTCATTACTGGTTAAATCTTACCTTCTCAACTAAACAAAACATAATTTCAACATGTTAATATTGTTCATTTTCATAAAATAATAATGTAATTTGGTTTGTTATATTCATTTTATACTTCAGGTGTTTATTTTAATTAATTATTAAAGGAAATAAAAACCCGTTAAGCGTAAAGACGAGCATCTGACGAGTTGAGAGAATCATGTAAACAACGTACTAATTAAATCCTTATAAAGGTTACGAACAAGATATCAAGTCTAAATTACACTTGCCTGAAGAAAATTTTCTTCAAGATATTTCTCAGAAAATAATGTAAGATTAAACGGCAATAATTATTGTTTACGAGGTATACAATGTACATAGCTTTTTATTTACTTTTATCGACGTGCTCTATTTTCGTGAGGTTTTTTTCTTCATAAAATATATCCATATACTAATATTTACCATCAGTCAACACAGACGTTTTGGAAAAATACTAAGATTTTAATATTAAGCGATAAAAACACATATTATTAATTATGTGAATTGGATTTCCCTAAAACAATTTCTAAGGACGCCACTTACATTTCCATTGTTTCAATGTTATATCATCAATAAAAAGGATAATTTCTTTGATTTTCTTATTTATGTCGGCACTTATCTCCAGCGTCAAATTGGTATAATAATGAGCCCTATATAAATGATTGCTACGTCACGCAATTAGTGGCAAATACCCACAGATTGTCTCCATCTATTAGCAATTACTTAGGCATTTGTTAATGTGATTTAACAGTCTTAAGTCAGGAGGAATCGGAGAAGAAGGTTGTACTTTTTGTAAAAAGTATTTGGTGATGTTATATTAACCAATCCACAATGGGGAAACTAAGAATACGTATTACGTTCGTACTCCTTTTGAGCAATGTTTTGTTTATCGACGCGACGCGAACAGGTATTTGTGATTAAACTTTTAAGTTCATCTTTTATTTTGTTTTACCTAAAAATGTTTAAAAAAACGCTATTTGAGTTTACGTCTTTAAATCAAAGTACAATAGACGAGGGGCCTTTAGAAACAAAATCACTTAACAAATTAAATGGATTTAGATAAAGTGCATTTACCTTGATTTCTTTTACAAAATAAAGATTAAACAAACGAGTATTGGATGCTCAGATATTTTAACAGTTAAAAAGAAAATATATGAATTAAGTTAACAACAATTATTAAAATAGTATTTTTCTTTATGATTATTCAGAATATTTAAACATTCCTTCCTCTTTATATTTTAAAATGTGTAATATTAATATTTCCAGATATTTGTGACAGATGTGTCAAAATTGATGAATGCCCAACCTTTGCTAACATGAACACCCGTCAACAACAGATATGGCTAGAACAGGTCCCTTGTAAAAAACCAGCCAATGCTGGTGGATCATCTCTTTTTGGATTCTCGTCGGTCGCCAAAGGAGACTATGTAAATACCTAGATACAAGATAGAATATGTCCCTACCGAATTTAGACTACTATATTTTTCTCATTACAGGTATGTTGTCCAAGTTCAAATATTTGGGGTATGGATTTTGGAGATCAAGATCAACCCCGAAAACAAATTCCAATCAGACCCAATGATAAAAGTCGACCACAAAATTATTTTAACAACCAATTTCCAATGAACGGACAACCAAATATTTTTAATGGAAATCCACAATCTGGGCAGGATACAGGAAGTGGTATGCAAAATTCATTTGGCCAGCAACCTGGAACTACTGGTGGTGGAATATATGGAAGCCCACACAATGGACCAAATAATCAAGGCAATTTCGGCAATACACTAGATCAAAATTTTCCCCAATATCCTAATAACGGACACAATTTCTTTGGAAATCCCCAACAAAATGGCCAGTACCCAATCAATCAGTACCTAAATGGTCGATACCCTTATAATTCTGGACAGCCTCAAATTCCAAGCAATGTAGGACCGAATGGCTGGGGTAATGGTAATTTCAATCAAGATGGCGATTTTAACCAGCAATGCCCAGCACATACAAATACGATTCCGGATCCCGCAACGGGATGTTGTGGGAAAGATATGTCCGACTCTGATAGAATAACGGGTATGATGCGTATCTTATTTCATTATTCAATTAATGTTAGAGCATGCGGGCATTGAGTTTTTTTAAACCTTCAAAATAAATATTTTTTCGGTCAGTTTTATTCTTAACGTATTCATACTTCATTCGCTTTGTTTTTCACAGATTTACAAAAGATATTGAACATGTATGCACCTTCTAACTCGAATAGATATCCAAGACCTAACTATTACCCACAACAAAGCCACCGCACTTTTCCCTCTTATCCAAATAGACAAAGACGATCAGTGAATCTAAATGATACATTAGACGATGAACTACAAGACAGAATATCAGGTAAGCAATAAAAATACTTTTAATGTATTAATTGATTATTTCATTAACGTAACACAACCACAAGATGATAACTTTAAAACACATTACAAACCACAGAAAAACATAATTCGATTTTATTATTAGTTTATTAATTAAATTTTATTTCTCGTTTATCTTATCATAACAATGATATTTTATAAACTATTTTTTATTTAATAGGTGGAAAAGAAACTGAGCTGGATCAATATCCCTGGACAGCACTTTTGAAGGTAACCTTTGATTATGGAGATAAGCAAGCAGCATTTAGTTGCGGAGGTTCCTTGATAAGCCAGCGATTTATACTAACAGCTGGACATTGTGTTTATGAATCAGGAGCCACAGTATCTGAGTAAGCACATTATTGTATTCTAAATTAATTTCGGAGCAGTTATAAAGGCCTTATTTATTTACTAGTAGATAGCAATTTCTAGCTATTAAGTAATTTGTATAACAAAATATCGCGTACGGATAAGGTTCCGTAGTTCATATTTCATCAAGTTGGTTCAAACTGTTCTTACTATACTCTCATAGTGTATCAAACTTATAAATAATTTATATCAAATTTCCATTCTATTACATTATCGTCATTTCCGTTCTTCTATTTCAAGTTTTAAAATATTTATTTATTTATTTATTTATTATATTTCCAGCGTTGAAATAACACTAGCCGAATATGACAAAAGGACTTTTCCAAGAGATTGTATACCCCAAGTGGGAGGGGGTCGAGACTGCGTTGATAATATCAGAATGCATGCAGAAGACGTAATACACCACCCCCAATATGACGATGATCAACTTCACAATGACATAGCACTTATTAAGCTTCGCGGATACGCTCCGTACACACGTAAGAAACACACAAGCAAATATATAAAGAACATACACGCCTAAGAAACACAAGCAAATATATAAAAAATAAACACAAATAGGAAACACACCAGCAAATAAACATACACACAAGAATATTTAATTAAAATTCATGGTATAATTTTAGGTTTCATAAGGCCTATATGCCTTCCGCCACTAGATATAGATGATCCTGATCTGACAAATCTTCCTCTCGCTGTAGCCGGCTGGGGTCGAAATGGACAATATGAAACCACTATTAAACAGTCAACTGTAGTACATTTAGTACCTCATGATAAATGTATCAAGTCATACCCTCAATTGTCGGTATCACATCTATGCGCTGCCGGTCGTACTGGTGAAGATACCTGCAAGGGTGACTCCGGAGGTCCGTTGATGATGTTGTATGGTAATAATTACTATGTGATAGGTGTTGTCAGCGGAAAAAGGGCAGATAGCCCATGTGGAACATCTGTGCCGTCACTCTACACGAATGTCTACCAATACGTACCATGGATAACAAGTAACATAAGGAATTAATGTTATGATATATACAAATAGTTTTATATACTTATTAAATCTCAAGACAATATTTTATAATTTGAATAATAAATGACTGTAAGTACTAAAATTATTAAATAATTAAATCATAACAAATATACTATCTTTTATAAAAACAACTGTTCCCCTATACTTTGACTAGAACCACTGCCCAAATATTTTTCAAACTTAAAGTTACCTATAACAATTTATTTTAGTTTGAAATAGAAACTAATTCCGAAGTTGTTAGGAATCGGAATAAGTTATGGGTTTTAAACACTAAATAATGTTAGCAGCTGGCAGCGGTATGGTAATATGAGTCAGGTTTGTATATTTTAATTGAATACTTCGGTCAAACACAACTACAGACGTTAATAGTATAAAGAATAACTAACTAGCTGTTGTGGAGTGTTATTTTTTACTAAAACATCAACGAAAAGCGTGTGCAAAAAATGTGTTTCTCACTTTATAAACATGTATTTGAGTTTGAAAATTTATTGCAAAAGTTACATTTTAGAGTAAATACACTTAGTATAATTAAATGTAAATATATTCTTAATAAAACCAAGTTTAGTTTAAAAATTCTATAATCAAATAAACTTCTTCTAACAATTGTATAGTTCTGTTAAAAAACAAACGTACTAGGTAGGTATATCTAATAACCGTAATCACTTATCAATTAAATAAGCGTAGTTAATAGACCATCATTAAAAAATCATTAACAATGTTGCTACGTTGGCTAAAAGTGTCACGGAAACCGATGATATTTGAACCACCTACCAAACAATACACTAGAACACTTAAATGAGCAAACACTATTATCAGAGCTGGCCCGGGGGCGCGTAGATTTCCCTCGAGAGTCCTTGTCTTTAAAAGTGTCGGTCGAATGACCGCTATTCTGGAACAGTCCTCTAAATCATGCCGACAAAAGACAAAACGAAGATTTCAAATAAATTATTACTGTAAATTGGAGACCTTAACGTCGAGGGTCGAAAGTTCGGTGACAATACAAATTGGTATAATATTTAAAATCATTTTATTTCCAACACTGCTAACCCTCCTTGCGGCTTTCATTTTTTTATGGTTTCTTAACATGGGTATGATAATAAAGATTTTGACGTGCGGAATGCTATAAGGTTTGAAATGTCCTTTCAGACCCCTCTGAATATATTAAGTGGGTACAGTACGCATCAAGATGTTACATAAAACAAATTATATTAAAATATCGAATTTATTTCTCTCTCCTAAAAGCAATCAATAGATTACAAGCCATCCATTAGAATTTGGAATGAAAAATCGTTACACCACTATCTATCTTCACTGAGGAAATAATATATGTAAAATAAATGTTGCAAATAAAGAACGGCGCGGTAAATATCCGCCGTGTCACAATTAGTGCTGTACCCCGCTGGGAACGTGTTTTGTTATTTGCTATTGGAAGCATCCCCACTGAGCCATTAAAAAACGAATTTCGAACCCATTCATCACAGCTGTAGGCAATGCTGTGTATATCGTTTAAACCTTTAAATTTTAATGTCTACTAAATTTGTATGCCAAAAAAATATTAATACTGTTTCTTTCAAAGAACTTGAAATTATTAAAACAACCGTTTTAAAGGAATGGCTTAGTAAATACAATTGGTCCGCTACTAAAGATCGTTTAGAGTAATTACTTTTCCAGTTGGATAATTATGATCTGAACGGGTAGTGTCATTTGCGGTGTTTCCCGAAACACTTTCAGCGATGGATTCGATCCTGGGTGCAGTGAACCAGAAATACAAGATTGTTTCCGTTCAATAGGTCTAATCTCTCAGTTGGGTATTCGTGTTGAAATGATCCTCTTTTATTGGCAGCTCTTTGTTCTTTCGATATTTTCCTTTAATAACTGCTATTAATTTAATAACATTTATATAAATTAAATATTAGTCTATGAATAACCCCAAAGTATCTTTTGTATTAAACTGCTTTAATAAACTCAAATACCTTCTAAAAATAGGTTATTTCATAAAATAATCTCATATCAAATTTCGTTTCGAGCAAGACAAGACGTAATTCAAACATGAAATTCGTTATAAATATGCAATGAAATCCGAAACCTATTTCATATGCAACGCCCAGTTGAAGATCTGCAAAGCGGTGAGCGGTCACTACGTCCCGGACTTCATAAATAGGCTGACATAAACCAACAAAGGTGAGTGTTACTTGTTTTCTACTTAAAATAATTAAGAAAACTTCTACAGAATACTTGCCAACGTTTGTTTTATAGGTTAAACATTTTGACAAGAAAATAACCTCAATATTTTAAATTACTTCATACATTGTCCCACCAAACTGATATTATAGAGGTGAATCAGATACTATTTCATTTAATTAAAACTTTCTTTAAAGGATGTCGTGGACAAAAGTTGTAGCGATAACCGGATGCGATAGCGGCCTTGGTTGGGCAATTGCAGCGCGCGCCGCACGAGAGGGGTACATCACTATAGCGGGTAATGTATATGAAGAAAATGTATTATTAAACTTACTACATTATTTTGACATCAATTGTAGGTATATAGTGATAATATAATATGTTTAGAATTAGAATTAGTAGAATAATTTTATAGAATAATTAATAATTTTAGTAGAATAAGTAGAATAATTTTATTATGTAAAAATATAATACAAAGATGTTTGTTTTATTAAATTAAATTTAATTAAGATTATTTTTTTAATATTGCAGGCATGTATAACGGCATAAATACGGAGGCGGCTAAATCTCTTAAGCGTCTCTGTGCTCATCCTCACAAGCTAGATATCACGGACCCCAGCAGCGTCGTTGGATTTCATGATTACGTCAAGAATATTTTGCATAGTAATAATAATTACAGTAAGAAGTTCATTTCATTAAAATATTAAAACATATTTATTACTTACTGCGAGAATATAGATAACAACTAAAACAAAGTACGTTATAATTTAGGATTCAAGTAAACGCTGGTGTTGATTATTCTTCGAGTTTGAATAACAATTGATTGAACAAGAAAATACTATGTTTATTAAATTAGTTTTCTCAAATTATTCATAATTTACTAGAGCAAATCTTTGCATATCGGACGTCTAGATTATATGCTAATTCAAAAAATGTAAAATAATAATTTTAATTATACTAAGTGAATTAATTTAGTAATATTCAGTTGAAGTTCTTTCGAGACTGCAATAAGTTGATTAAGAAATTGATTAAAAGTTATCAGATCGGAATGAACTGGAGATTTTTTAGATTTTATAGACATGTTTCAAAAGAAAATATCAAAATGTTTTAAAGCATTTTTATTAAATACTTTACGAAAACCTAACAATTAGCAGTGAGACTTTCACTTCTTTATACATTTTGAACGTTTCACTACATACGAGTTTTATTTTCAATTGATGGATATATTACTTTTATCTGGTTTGGATTTTGTGGGAAGTAACCGCGTTCGTTAAACTTCTTTAAAGCATTTGATATATCGAAATAATAATAAAGTAATAAGATTTTATAGAGAATTGAATTTACTTTAATAGTTTTTTTTTTCTGTTCAGAATTATACGCAATCGTTAATAACGCAGGAGTGATGACGATTGGAGACTATGAGTGGCAAACACAACAAATATTAGAAAATACAATAAATGTTAATCTACTTGGACCTATGAGAGTGACTTCAGCCTTTTTGCCAGATATACGAAAAAATGGAAAAGTTGTTGATAATTTTCTTTTTATTTTGTCTTATTGGTTTTTAATCTCATTACTTATCAATATATATTTTTTAATATTTCTACCATGCAGTGACACATTCACTTTTAGTACTTATTTAATTTGATACTTTGTTATGTATAATATTTTTAGGACGGATTCAATCCTCGTATTATTAACGTTGCAAGTCACTGTGGTTTGCAACCTTTGCCTGGTTTCGGACCTTACAGCGCTAGCAAGGCTGGACTCTTGGCGTGGACCAGGGCTTTACACCTGGAACAATCTCACATGGGCTTGAAAACTATAGCCTTCATACCAGGTAGGTAGATTTGTAATTCACATTAGATTCAAATAAACATGAAAAAAATCTGTCCTTTAGTTACTTACTAACTACAAGTACTGTAGCCTTTATTTTAATTCCTTAGGTGGTTTTGTTGGTGCCAGTAACCTTATGACATGCCAGTACGCAAACGGAAGTACTATGTTGGAACATTTGAGTGATGATCAAAAATCCTTATATGGAAAAAGAATTCGAAATTTGAACGAATATTTAAAACATGCATCAAACAATTCAACATTTGATTCCTTAAAAGATGAAAAGATAATTGAAACCTTCATGAAGGCTCTAACTGATGAAAATCCTAAGAAAATGTATAAAGTTGAGTCGTGGCGGTATAAACTTTATTATAATTTGTTTAAGATTCCATTTCCGGATAAGCCCTACAAATGGTTAATTAAGAAATTTCTTAATTTCCCCGAATAAACAATAGACTTTTTTCCTTGTCTCATCGATCGTCTATAGCTTCGTTTATATTGAAGTTTAACGGCTTATAATCTATTGTAATTAAAAAAAATAGTAAGGAGGAAAATTTTGAACATTAAATGTTTTGAAAAATACATGATATTAAACTTTATTTAATTAACAGTTTTGGTTTTTATTCGCTTATTCAATTTATGGGTTTCTTACAACATCACGAAAAATTAATAGTTGAATTTTAAATCAATATAACTGTTACGATAACAATTTATTGTCTGAGTCACATTGGATATTTTTTATAGCAAAATTGTACTAATTTTTATTACTATAATAAATGGCTTATTATAAGGGTTAAATTATTAATACGTCCGATAATAGTTAGAAAAACGTACAGCCTAGTAGTAACTAGTAGTTAAATGGGTTAGACACTTGCAATAAATCACCGTCAAGTACGTAGGTAGGTACCTAACCATAGTACTACAATTTCGTGCAATTATTTATAGTGAAAAGAAAAAGATAAAGAAAGAAATGTGATATTGATGGTTTAATGGTATCTATGATTTAACAGCAACATTGTTTATTTGAAAATAATTATATAATGTAATACAGTACGGCCGAAAAGTTGTGGTCAGGCTGTATATGAAGTAAACTGTTAATGAGGGAACTTCCTTATTATACAAATAAATTTTCAATTTTGTTTTATTTTTATAATTTGCCCTTGTTTGACGATTGTTGTAAAGGTGTTAACCGTGTTATTATTATTTCATCATAAATATTTATTTTAAGCTTTCCAAAATGAATGGTTTTACACTATGAAATATACGTGTAATAAGGTTTTAATAACTTTGAATTTATGTTAAAGTATAACTTTAAAAAAAATCTTCGTCACAAGAATAACATATGATAGGGAATAACCTCCATACAATCGATATTTTATGAACTTTTATTCATCAAAATGTTCATTTTAAATAATAAAATATAAACTTGTCATAAATTTTCGTGTGTGGTAGCATTTTAAAGACAACAAGTCCTGGTCACTGGCAATATAACAATCACTGTCAAATGTCAATATTTAAAAATTCAAACAACTTGTCATTCACTTCATATATGAGTGTGACAGTGACATTTATTTTCAATTTTGTTGAACTGTTAATACTATAGTGATTAGTGAACACCATAGTAATTTTGTTTTTACAATTAGTGTGTAAAAGATCTGAAACACAAAATATTTAATAGTTAAAAGCGACGTATTTTGCTTTTACTAAACTTATCTCGTAGGCTTATATTAACCAAACGGGGTAAGTAATGAGTATTAATATGTTTACAAAACGTGTGCGGCAAACATTCGAATGAGGTCATCGACTTGACCCTGATTTATTTTTGTAATATAAGGGATTAATCCCTTTAAGGGAATTGATTTAACCATGGCCAATGTTTTTGCTCATAAATTCAGTAATTTAGAAATTAACTGTTAGGAAATAGGAATGAGGCAGTGAGATATTCATTCATTTTATTCTTATATCTATCCACCCACTATAATTCTGTTTTAAAGAGACTTTCATTCTATTTAATACCAACGTTTAAATTTATAAATACATATAGGCAAAATTTATATGAAGAGAAAAGAACAGCAAGATTCTGGAAACAACTTTAATTAAAATATGTACTGACAAAATTAAGATCCTGACTACTGGCACATTAATTTTTATATATATTTTTATTAGGCTAAATTACATTATATTTTTTATGTAGATAAAATCAATCAAAATGGATCAGCTTTTGCATCAGGTTGCTCAGAATGTAGAAAGAAAACTTGATAGTGAAATTGAGCGGTGAGTATTTTATTAACAATTTTCAACCATTGACATTTAAGCTTGAAATAACATTTATGTAACATGCAACAAGCACTTTATGTGTAGATTTAGCATCATCTTTAACTTTTAAACAATATTTTTATATGCAGATTCTTAAACAACCTTTTGCACATATTCTAGTTTGGATGCTCTGGACAACAGCGATCTTGAAACCATCAGACAACAACGGATAGCAGAAATGAAACTGAGAGCCAAACAAAAGCAGGAATGGCTCGCTATTGTATGTAATATGTATTCATTGTATTCAAATTGAATTATCAAAATAAATGTGTATAGAAAAGATGTATAAGTGATATATCATTTAAATAGTATATATGTTAAAAATATAACAAGTAACCTCATGAAATTTTCTTTTCAGGGTCATGGAGAATACACAGAAATTGATAATGAAAAGGAATTCTTCGTTGTATGCAATAAAAGTGAAAATGTAGTTTGTCACTTTTATCGTAATGATACTCCCAGGTGTCGTATTGTGGATATGCATTTGAAGACTCTGGCAAAAAAACATATAGAAACAAGATTTGTAAAACTAGATGTAGAAAGAGCACCGTTCTTGACAGGTAATATAATAATAAGTAACTAAATCACTTTTTAATATATTGCAGATAAATAATCTTCATATGATTATAAATGAGATTACTTTTACAGGTCGTTTGAAAATTCGCATCATTCCTACAATAGGTTTGGTGAAATCAAATAAGACAAAAGACTTTATTGTTGGCTTCACAGACCTAGGTAACCGTGACGATTTCTCAACAGATATACTTGAATGGAGAATTGCAAGGTATACCTAATATCAAGTTAATTTAATAATTGTGTTACCTACAACCTACACCCCTATCACCTTACTTTATTGTTATATGTTTGATAAAAATTTCATCTAATAATAAATATTTGTATATTTACAGGTCAGAAGTAATAGAATACTCGGGTGACTTATTAGTTCCTCCTGCAGAAGCTAAAAAGCAACGGCTTTTACATATCCAAAGCAAGAAGACAATAAGAGGAGCATGTGACTCAGATTCTGATATTGATTTCAGTGACTGATTTTTACATGTGATCAAGAAACTTATTATAATGTCAACATGTTAACTCTTTTGTTATACATATTAAAAACAAGTTTGAAACTATTTTGACTTCAAACAATTTTAAATTATTATGCAACATATATATAATTTTAAAATATTTTGAAAACAAACAATTTATTTATTATTTATTAATAAATAAATTGTAAATTTATTATTTATTATTAACTATTTTATTAGTAAAAAAAGCATAATATAATATAACAAAATATAAAAGATACAATAAAAATAACAAATGTCTAACAAGCTTTAAAATTATTTGTATATAGCATGTTACCAATTAATGAACACATATTTTAAGTTTTGTGCTTTTAAAATTAGTTGTCCAATATTAAAATAAAGTATTTTAAATTGGTTATATTATTTTATTTTCGAAAACATGAATATAATCAAGGTTGTACCCACATTCTCTGCTTGGAGGGGACAAATGCGATTTAATTATCTGAGCATATTTTTACAATGAAAGAGCAAAAGTTGGTGATTCGTCTTTGCCGAATCCTAGCACGGAAAACAAAATTCTCCTAGACACAATCTAGATATTTTGACATGCCTTCCAGTAACGAGAAGATTCAACAAAATGAGGAAAAGGAAGACCCTAAAACCAATCTGGTAGTCCATATGATAAGGAATACCTACAAGCAAAGTCCGTCATTGTGAACTCCCGCACTGGCTTCATAACTCTCTCAGCTGTTTATTGAAGCATACTTAACTAGTTTCTTTAAATCACTTGGGAATCGCTTCATTGCTGGAGTTGACTGGAATGCAAAGCACAGCTACTGGTGATCAAGACTCATTACAACACGTGGCCGTAACCTTAAACCGTGCCTGGATTCTAACCACCTTCCTCTCTTTACAGGGAAATTAACACATTTGGCTGAGTGAAAAGGGAAAAGGTCAGGCACCTTCTAAACTTTTTATAACAAAAAATATTTTTCCCCAGTACTTGACCTTGAATTCAGGCCTTAACGTCTAATCTGAGCATTGGTGAATGCCTGTTATCTATTTATCCTGACTATTAACTCAGTGATACCAACCTCCAATGTTGGATGTGAATTTCTACATAATCACAAAATAGACTGGGATAGCTTTCGCGACTTCTTAGATACAGAAATCACTCTTAACACTGGGAGTGTCGTCGGCGAAGGAAGTTGAACAGGCTAGCCTCCATTTTACTAACCTTGTACAGGTAGCTGCTTGGAAAAATACTCCAGAACTACATAGAAACAAAGTATCCACCATGCTACATCTGGATATTAGGTTCAAAATCGGTGAGAAACGCAGACTGCATACAATTTGGCAGCAAGCTCATCATCCTTCTGACAAAACCGTCTTTAATCGAGCAAGCAAAGAATTGAAAAATCTCCTGAAAGCAACTGAACCTTAAACCTAACGAAGCAGTGGATGCTGACGACTTGGATATCAACCAAGTTCTCAAACTAGGACTTACAACTATGTCTTCTGATTTCTCCAACTTCTCCCCGTGAGTTCTTCACTTAAGTAAGTTAAGTTAAGTATATTAAAAACCTTAAGGTTAAAAAGTCCTCTGGCTTCGACCTTATAACGCCCAGGATCCTGAAGGAACTGCCAAAGAAATCTATTGTATTTTTAACCAATCTCCTCAATGCTTCATTCAGACTTTCCTACTACCCTAACGTTTGGAAAATTTCACATATAATCATGATCCTTAAACCTGGAAAGCCTGCTCATGAAATATCTTCCTACCGGCCTATCAGTCTGACACCCATACTGTAAAAACTGTGGGAGAAATTATTCCCTATTAGACTCTCGAAGTGCCTTAAGTAAAAGTGACATTATATGACACCACCAATTCGGTTTCCGAAAACACCACTCAACTTTGGAATAGATTCACCGTGCTTATAACGCCATACGCCAGTGCCTTGAAACGAAGCAGTTTTGCTCTGCTGTATTCCTGGACGCCTACCAAGCCTTCGACAAAGTTTGGCACAAGGGGCTGCTCTGTAAGATTAAAAAGCTCTACATCATTTTTATTCCACAACATGATCTTACTTGGAAAATAGAGCCTTCTTAGTTAAGCAGGGCGAAGCCAGATCTGCACTATATAATTGTCTTGCCGGCGTACCCCAAGGGTCAGTCATCGGACCGGTCCTTTACAATAACTGCACCCATGACCTGCCGCTTTCAGCGAACGTCACCGTAGCTACATATGCTGGTGATGCTGTTTTTCTCTCATCTTCTATAGACTTTCACACTACGAAAAGGAGAATGTCCACCGGTTAAGCCTGGTAATATCACCTTGCCACAGTCAAATTGTGTCAAATACCTTGGTTTCCTTTTGGACAGACGGCTAACCTGGAAACACCACATTAAAGCTAAAAGGGATGAGACTAACCACCAATTCAAAAGCCTGCTTAGGCTCCTTGGAAGACAATCAGCACTATCTCTCAACAAAAAACTGATTGTGTGCCATCCTAAAGCCGATCTGGTTATATGGCATACAGATATGGTCAACAGTGAGTAAATCGAACATACCTACTATGTCATCCAGAGAGTGCAGAATAACATCTTGTTCCGCGGTATGCACGCAACTATGAAGTCCACAACTACGTTGGAATCCCTACAGTCATAGAGAAAATAGAGTGCTACAAGAAAAGAATCACAAGGCGTCTCGCAGTGTCGAAGGCAACACCCGAACCCTGACGTCTGACAGACCTATAAAAAGATTGAAGAGAGCTCACGTGCTCTCTAACTGTAGGAGGGCTAAATCCTTAATAAGCAATACTTCACTCAACATATTTGCTTATCCGCCGCATCCAAGACGCTACCCGCCGCATCCAAAACGCTGCCCGCCATATCCAAATCAATAAGTTATAGTTTTAGGCTTCACTCAGCCCCATCTTGTACCACTGTTTACAACTGGTTTAATGCGTTTAAACTTGGTCTTACTAATCTCACCGATGATCTGCGTGATAATAATATGAATATAATATCAGTGTTGGAAAGCGTATAATAGAAATTGACAAAAAGTGACCTCTCAGCAAATTCGGACAAACTTAGGCATCGGTATGGGTCAAGTGCACACAATTCTTCGTGAACATTTAGTACCTAGAAAGCTTTGTGGTGATGAAAAATCCCGCCGTGTTGATTGATGCCGTGAAATACTTCAAAAAATTAAAAATATTAGTTGCTGTATTTGAAATACTTACGGGTGACGAAAGATGGATTTTCTGTTATGATTCGGATAAAATGAGACAGTTAGCTTAGTGGATGTTTCCTTCCGAGGAGATGCCATCTAAAGTGAAAAGCGGTCGAACTGTGGGAAAAAAGATGGTGGCCGAAACAGTTACTGCTGAATGGATCCCTAAGTAATGTTTGTCTTTTGTCTTGAAAAAGGTTCGGATGAAATGTTCGAAAAATTACCTGGGCCACTGTCTGGTCTCTTTATAAAATTCTTTGCATAGAACGAATATAACTAGAAGTATAATTTGTTCAGGTGCCGACTACTGATAATGTCAGCTTCACTTTAATACACTGCGGCCGGCATTTTATATCTGTCGCTTGTCAGTTGTATCTTGTCAGTACTCAAAGTCACCAATCACAAAATGAAAATGAAATGTCAGACGTCAGTTGACAAAAGTAAGAAGTTGCGATTTTAGTTTCAAAAGTAATTTTATATTTTAAATTTATTATAGTATTGATATTTAAACTTGTAGTTATTTTGTAGTTTTAAAAAAATAAAATTATTTTGCAAACAAATACAAATAGCAATATATCAATATGGAAATTCAATTTGGCCCGAACTCGGTTGATGAACCGGTACGTATTATTTTTAAATTTCTACAACATTATATTTTAATTGTACTAAGTAGTTAATGAAAATTGTGTACTTTATTTGTTCTGTATTTTCAGAATCTCCTGTACAAACTTCAACGTAAACTTAAAGTTTTCAATACCACCAACGCTTTGCCAAAGCGAGGTTACAACTTGGTGACTAGCACAAGCAAGTATGGCTTAGTGTTTATAACAACACCTGAAGGCATGTTATGTGGTAAGATAAGTGAAATTTATTCCAGATTAATATTGTACACAAAACCTCATATAAAAAAAATATTATTTATGTTCTAGTGTACTATCTCAAGCAATTAATTGATAAAGAGTGTGAACCTCAACATTTAACAATCCCATTGCCAATGCATCCAACACATATTGCTGTAAACTGCAATCAAGAGTGGCTTGCTGTGATCAGTGGACCACTACTACTTGTTTATAAGTGCCTGGATTTTCAGAATCAAGTATACTTCATTTTATTTATGTATATAACAATAATTATACTTACTTTCATTTAAAGCATTGTCAATATTGATTTTATTAATTATCTCCAGCAATCAAACTGTTATATAAAAAAAATATTTTTGTATTTTTTCAGGATGTAAAACCCTCAGTTAAAATACAATTACAAATAAATCCATCAGCATTTGTATCATCCTTGCAGTGGAATCCATGCGTACCAGATACAATTGGTATAGTGTTCTTTGATGGCACTCTGCTTGTAAGTCAGGTCAGCACTATGCAAGTTAAGAAGATACAGTGTAATGCCAGGTGAGAGAATGTTTGTGTCAATTTATATCAGATTACAACTTTGGCATTAGAGAATAATCCTTGTGTTGTAGGATGGTTCAAAAATATAATAGACACAGTGAACACTCCCAAACTGAACAAAAATGTGTGGATCACACAGAATCAATAAAAATTTTCCCTCAAAAGCTTCATTATATATTTTATACTTTTATTAATGATGTTTTTATAATTAAATATTTAAAAAAAATCAACATTATGCTGAATGTGGTTAAAATGTTTTTATTATGAATAAATAAATCTTAACTTATTTCAGACTTATAATTAGACTTAGACTTATAATTTGAACTTATTTCAGATGTCTTTGTTGGAGTCCTAAAGGTAAACAGCTGGTAACAGGCAACAGTGATGGAACTCTAAGCCAATATAAGCCAGATTTATCCCCAATGAAAATGATTCCAACACCTAACTTGTTTGAAGGTGCCCCTGTCGAGGCATTGTCAATTTACTGGATATCTACCTACCAATTTGCAGTGTCATTTAAAAATGCCTCTAATAATAGTCGACCAGGTCAGATTTAAATTTCATTAAATTTAATAACATTAAAAATACTAATAGAAAAATATATTAAAACAAACAAAACAAACATATTTATTTCCGTAAAAAATATCTAAATCTTTATTTTTTGTTATACTTGAAGTTAATATTGGACAAATAACAATCACCATTTTTTTGCAACAGCTGTGACAATAGTTAATACTCCGAAAGGAGGATCTCCATCGTGCTTCAACTATGAGGACATTTGCTATAGTATAGGATCTAATAGACCCTGGTATTACTACCTAATAGGAATTGCTCAATGGTAATGGAACTTTCTGAGGTTTAATTTAATATTATTTTTTTTGTAATAAATATATTTTTTTTGTAATAAATATTTCTGTTTAGTAAAATACCTGATTGCAATTATCACAAAAAAATGTTTTGTAGGAATATAATACTTTCATCTTCATCAAATAGTATGGAAATAGCAACTCTTGCTTCTGTAGATGGAGCTAATTGGACACAATGGTGTCAGGTAAATACCATTATTAAATAAGCACATTACCTTATAACATACTATGTTCTTAAAGATTACTAACTTAATTCTTAGCACAGATTTAACTAAATTTAATTATTTTTTTGATATTTGTGCTGAATCAAAAAGTCTAATGTATGTTTTTTCATTGCAGTCTGATGAAGCAAGACCTGAGCTACCTTTAACTGACAGGAAGCAAGAAAACTACCCGGTGGGTATCTGTATTGACACAGCTGCAGTCCATCAATTGCCGTGGGGTATGTTTTATAAACATTGTTATTATTTTAATCATAGTATATCTGGTCCTATTCACATATTATGAAGTTAAATAATATTTGTTAATTTTAAATAATTTTAGGGGAAAATGAAGTACTCCAACCGATGCCACTTATGCATGTTATATCTCAAACCGGTGTTCTGTCTATTTTCAATATCATAAACCTCAACAAACAATGCCCTCAACTGTGTTCACCGCCGCAGCAACTGTTTCTTCCAGAGGCAGGTTTATCTAGGTAAGACAGTTATTTCTACATAAAATTTAAAAACTTTAAATGGTAGTACTTGTAGATAAAATTAATAAATATATCATAGTTAGTATTTAGTACTAGTTGATAAATATATAAATTGCAGAGATATACCTGGTGAAGCTGCTCCAGCCGCCGCTGCCGCGACTGTCCCGCAGCCAAAGGTATGCAAAATAAATGCAAATCAAAAATATATAAAATCTAGTCATCGAATGTAGTCATATTGCACTTCTCAACAACGTCATCTATCTTTACTAAATCGAAAACATTTCTATAAATAAAATGTCTCGGTACAGCGTGACACCGCTAGTTGGCGCGACAATAACTCATGTGCTTAACACTTGTTAATTTAGTTATTTTTCTTCTACGACTATTAAAATTATCAAAAAGGAAACAGGTTTAGGAAACAGTTGATAGATATTCTTATTTTTTATTATTTTGGTAGCACTTTTTACAAAACTTATAAAATATCTATCTACCAACTTCGGCACTGTTACTTTTTTCTGTCGGCGTGCTCGTAAAAATTCGCTTTCTACATTTTTCCTAATCGCCCTAAGGAAGTATAACTTCAAAAATACTGGTATGATCCTTATAGTTAAATGAAAGCATACCAAAACCAAAGTAAAAAATTACAAACCATTACATAGTATAAAGCAAAGTCGCTTCTCTCATCTGTCCCTATGTCTGTATGTCTGTATGTATGTATGTATGCTTAGATCTTTAAAACTAAACGACGGATTTTCATGCAGTTTTTTTAATAGATAAAGTGATTCAAGAGGAAAGTTTATATGTATAATAACATGCTTAATAGAACCACTGATAATTTCAAGATTTCTAATGGGAAGTCGTAAACAAGCACATTGTTTTGCGCTTACATTGCAAACGCTGGCTGAACTCTACGAGATAGATTAAAATAATGTACTAAGTATTGTATACCTTAAAAAGTTCTACAAGAAAGTCCGCGATGGTGTATGTTTATCTCTTAAGGATAACCCACAATAGCCAATTTTTAACCCCCTACTAAAAAGAGGGGTGTTATATGTTTGACCTGTCGATCTTCGTATCTGTCTGTGGCAAATTTCCGGCCAAACGCGTGGACGGATTTGAATGCAGTTTTTTTTAATCGAAAGCTTGGCTCGTAGAGAGGGTTCTTATCGATGTTTGATTGAAATAGAAATAGTCGTCTTCAAGATATTGACGTTTTATTCGTGCGGAGGAGAGGTTCTTATGTAATAATTAGTTATTCCAAGCTGTTTCGCCCGCTATATAGGAAAAAGACTTGTTATGAAGGCCAAAAGATTTTTACACTTACTTACTCAGGTAAAGTACTTTATTAGGGATAGCTGTTGCCCGTGACTGCGTCTACGTAGACTGTAAAAATATATTTATATGGCTTATGATCGTAGTCATAAAGAATCACGGGCAAAAGCTAGTGATAATATAAATCCCTTCATCATAGTGTGTGTGTATAAGTGATTGTAAATCACTTTAACTCAAAATGTTTATATTTATTAATATTCGTATATATGAAACCTACCTATTTACCTACCCATATGAAAAAGTTTTGAATCATGTTACTTAATACATTTATAATTTATTACATTGTCGACACTTTCACGTGGATCCATATTTTATTAAATATAATATACAGGTAGACGCCGCTTATTGTGATCACTTTTAGCCAGCCCGTTTTGATAACAATAACCGAATAATAACATTATGCGAATGATACTTTTGCATGCTTGTTGGGGGATTTTAGTGCACATAATAAATGATCATAATGATAAAATATGAATTCTAATAATTTAGAATTCATTTAAGTACATATTAAGTTTCATAATAAGAAATTCTGTTGTTTGCTCAAATTTTCTATTTATTTACACTATTAAAAATATTCTAACATAAGATTCATTTGAAATTTCGATCTATTGTTATTTGACACTTGTTTTCATTCATAATCATTTGAATATAATTCTCAAAATCGTATAATTTTTCGAAGTTTATTGCTCGGTGTTGAACACCACGTCGTATCGTCGTATCGTCGTCGAACAAAAATAGTTTTTTCTAATCCTTAAACTTGAGAATTTAAAATTGTACCCTTCTAAATCGATAACAATAAGCGACTTTTGATCACAATAAGCGGCTTTGTTCAAATGTTAAGGAGAAATTTGGGACCGACCATTTTCGATAACAATAGCCGGCTGATAACATTAACCGCGATCACAATAAGCGGCGTCCACTGTATAATATATTTCGCGTATTAAATATACACATAAACATACACATAAATATACCTTTGTACATCATAATATAGGATTCTAATGCTAAAAGATTTTTTTTTAAATCGGTCCCGTAGTTTTGGAGCCTATTCAATTCAAACAAACAAACAAATATTTCCTACTTAAACAATTGAAAATGTTGTGTGTCTGTAGGTTCATTTAGTAGGTACTATTCAGAAACTAGTAACATAACTTTAAAAAGCAGAAAAAAATAAATTAAAATTTTTAAAAAAGATACAAAAGACCTCTAAAAAGAATAAAACTACACTCATGGACTTATTTTTCTATATAAATTTAACTTACAAGTAAGCACATCATTAACGTTATTATTGACTAAAAATGAAATAAAAATGAAAACAAACTAAAACTATACAAAAAAAAAACATCTAAAATCTCCAAATGCATAAATAGAAATTGAAACTTAAATATTCGAGTATATACATTTTTTAAATGTACCAAGGCTGTCAGATAAAATGTCTAAATTGTGTTTGTGAAAGAGAGAATTATATAATTTCAGACTTTGTAAAATTGGGGCACTTGTTCCATAATTATTCTTTCCTTGTGGTATAGGTTTATAATTATATGTTCTAGCTGAGGGTCGCACCACGTTTATATTTATTCTAGACAATAAAGATGAACAATCAACATGGCTATTAATTAGCTTGATAGTTAACATAAGTTTTAAATATTTCTATGTTCCATTACCTAATCAATGTGACTGCCAAAACGTAAATCCTTATTCATTAACACTCCTGTACTTTTATTTCTGATACTTAAAAACCGCCGCGAGAAAGTTGTCTCTTTGTAATCGGTTAGATAATTTACATATAACTGTCCTGGGTTTAGTAGATTTTTGATCTTGTTTACTTACTCGGGAACATGTTTTAATGTCGTTTTCGGCGCTTGGAAATGTTATTATTTTGCCAACATGCTGTAGAATTTTAGCTAGGTTTTCTTGCTTATACTCGGGGAGACATTGAACTTCTAAATTGCACTGATAAGATTCTTATTCATATATTAAAACCTTAGAATCTAAGCTCTTTATAGTTATTTGAAGGTGATCGTTTTCATTTTTAAGTTTATTTGCATCATTTTTAAACTGAAGAACAGTATTCTGCAAAGCATCAAATAAGCATTAACGTGCTTAATTAATTTTATAGACTCTTTAAAAGATGACATGTCTTTTTTATCCCTGCCAAATTCCTCTGTTATGGCTTCACCTATTTCCAAGCGTATTTCTTGTTTTATTAAAAGTAACTATTTACTTAGGACTTTGTGTCACCGTAGGTTTGGTTTTTCGTTGAGTTATATTAAGGCCAGGTATCCCTACAAAACACATTGTTAGAATTCGTTTTTGAAATAGTAAACATTGAAATTTAAATCTAAAAAAAAATATTGTTAATTTTGAGGATATATTGCAGGGAATGTATCCGATGAAAACATGATTTAATAAAATTGGCTCGATAGAAAAAAATCACAAAGTTACCTCTTTTCCGTCTTTTTATCTCCAATTTTTCGGTTTTATTTCTAAAATAAGCGATTAAACATTATGGGTCTTTTACCAAAATAATGTTCATTGATTTCTCGAGGCATTTTACCCGATAGTTTTTTTTATTCAATATCTTATTTTTTTAATTAATTATTCAAGCGAAATTCGGTCCACAGACAACTCGTCAGTGTCTCGCGAGACGTTGACAAGGTAAGACGTGTATCAAAATTTTTGCAGATGCAATTGTGCGATTATTATGACATATATTATGTCATTCCCTAGTTTACCACAGTCTAGCTTTTTCAGTAGGTCCAAAGACAATAATAAAAATGTTAAAATTGAAGACGTGTCAATCGAACATTTTGCAAAATCATGAATAACTCTCAAAGTAATCGAATTAAAATAGTAGATCATTTGAGACGTGGTTAGTTTACAACTTTGTATCACTAAAAATTTGTATAAACACCAATATACACTCCGAGTAGGAATCAAACCCGCGACCGCAGATGCAGATGCACACGCACTATTAGACCATAGTGTTTTCTGTAAATTACATATGTTGTCTCTCTGACTGTCGATACATTCAACGTGAACTGGCTGTTTAAGCAGATACATCTAGTGCGCGACTTCGTGGTCACGCACCAGATAGACGTCCTGTTAGTACAAGAGACCTTGATGAAGGTTTTTTCCAACCTGTTACCTGTTGATGACAATTACTTTTTAAGAGAATTACAAGAGAAAGCACGCCACAATAATTTATTTAATTGTAATGCAAGTAATTTATGTTTAGTCGATGAAAGAAGAAATGGACTGATATCGTCTTTTAAATTTGAATGCAATATGTGTAAAAAAAATTATATAAATATAGAATGAAAAATAAACCGATACGGGCAGGGATTCGAACACGCGACTACTGGGAAACCGTCCCGCCGCTCTACCAACTGAGCTACCGTATCGCTGTCCACCTCGGTGAATTAAGCATTCTATATGTGCATTCTATGTGTACTACCAAGTAAAAGGCTTACACGTAACAGAACTACAAGTGTCTTTTGGCAATATACACACAGTTCATTGAAAAAGATGATTTATTTTGGGACACTAATATGAAACCAAAATTATTAACATTTTATATAAATTGCTTGCTGCCTGAAATCATAGACAGTAGAAATGCAAGAGGTATGCCCATACGAGACATATCAATTCAGAAGGAAAATATGACTGATACAACTAACCGTAAATCTAAAAACCCTGATAAGGAATCAATACCGGCACAAAATATACGCCGATTAAATTTTATTCAGTTTTAAATTACTTTAATTAAGAGTTACCTATTTTATTGTGATTATACATAAACATAATTTAAATTAAATATATAATTTGTTTTATTTTTATTCTATATGTACCACTTACAGTTTATTTATCTACGAAAATCAATAACATTATTAGCACATAAAAATATATTAAAAATGAATTAATATTTTGAAATGAAATAAATTATTAAAGATGCTTTAGTTCTATACTGTGGCGACAGGATGACGTCACGTGGTCGCTATGTACAATGCCCGCTGCGAACGCGCGATGTACCTATATTACGCGGGGGGGGGGTTGCACTGAATGCCTACTTTTGCAGGGATACCTGGCCTTAAAGTCATTTCTGCTGTTCTTTTTACTCATTTTCAACTTTAAAATTTTATTAAAAAAATAAATAAATATAAAATCTCCAATAATTATTTACAAAAAATTATAAAAGTATATAGAAACTCAAAAATATAAAAAAAAAAAAAAAAAGAAATCACTGGTTTTTTTATGGGAATAGGGAACATTCACGTATTTTTTTTTTGACGTAAATTAATTATTTACCTCTCTATATCGTAGAAAAAAATATTAATGGGCTTGAAAAGATTCTAGTTTTTTTTCAAAGAGAAAATTAAAACATTGAGTAAATTTGACCCGTTTAAACACCGCCATTTTGCGCGCGCTTTGCGTGACGTCAAATGATACATCCAGTGAATGTTTACTATGAACTTTTTAGCAATTTCATAGATATTTTAAGTTTTAATTGCTTTACAAGTCATGGAAGAAGATAAAAATCATCTTACGAGTATTGTATAGTACCGGAGTGCAAAAATAGTATTAGAAAAACACCCGACAAAGTGTTTTTTGTATTCCAAGAGATGCGAAAATACAAAAACAATGGTGTACGGTAATTAAAAGGGATAATATATGTCCTAAATCGTGTTTATATGGTTGTGAAGATCAATTTAACGTAAGTATACTTTATTTATAATAAGTTTAATCTAATAGTTTAAATTTATAGTAAGTATTAAACATTAGAAAATTTGAGTTTAAAATTAACCTAACCTATCTTACAAATTTCAGTATAACTTTCTATAAAAACCGTAATCTTTTTTTGTTTTACGCAATTTTTATGGTCTGTCGATTTATTTCAGGTTAAGGAAGATACAGCAAATTGTATTGAATATAATATGTGTAACGAAACAACAAGGAGAAAGATGTAATCTAAGTTTGAAGAAAGGAGTTGTTCCTTATATATTTTTGTAGCAAAAACAACAGCTGATAGAATGAGAATGTGCATAGTCAAAAGGCAAAGATTGACATCGGTTAATGAAGCCTTTTAAGAGTTAGCTATCAAAAGTAGTGTTTAAAAAAATTGGTGACCTTTACGAAGAAGTGATATAGGTAGTAAGTCCTAGTACTGCCCATACAAATGTCTGTGATATTAATCAGCCAAGACTCAGTACTTCTCCTATTGAATGTGATGATCATAAGGCAGAGCCTTGCTTTTCGCATATTAAAGATAAATTACCAAGTGACTAAGCTGTGCAAGTTAATATTAAACCGAAGTATGGAAGTACAGGTGTCAATGTAAATATACCTGCTGAAAAACAAAATGTAGCATTGTCACCATTTCCTCATTTAACACACAACATTGTTACACAACAGTTTTAAAAGTAAAACTATTTGTTTTAAAAAGAAAATTGTTTACTGAAAACACAGCTGATAATACTTCTATAGCATCTTATATCTTCTATATCTGCTGATTATCAACCAAGTTATTTATCTGAGTCAAGTGAAGTGAAAAATGATTCAGAGGCAGAAACATTTTAAAAATGTATTGTGTAGTAGCATGCTAACTGCTATTCAAAAAGAGTTTGTAGGTATTTGTTTTGTTAGAGTTGTTTGAGTATTTAGAAAATGTTTTTAAGATTACCTAAACAATTGTATCATTTAATAAAACCTTTAAGCACGAAAATAAAGGTTTAAATTATTTATTTTTCTCAGTCACACTGATACCACAGTATGAACTTAAACGCCGATATATTGAATGGTGTGTCAAATGACGTCACATTTCCTTTCGACCAATGGTGGCGCGTTTTGGAATTTTGAATTTCGCTCCCTAAAGTTACACTTTTCATAAATTATTTTAAGGCCTTAAATGATTAGTAAATTAAAAAAAAAATGATTTTATTATAATAAGATGATAAAAAGTAATCGAAAAAAAAATATTTGAGACCATTTAAATTTTTTTGCATGTTCCCCATTACGCAATTTTAGGTGTCAACCGTTCACTTAAGCAGACACTAAGAGTTGATGTTAAAATTATGTACTATGACTTACGAGATTGCATATTTTGCGAGTTCATTTACAATTTATTTAAGTTTGTCAATTATCTTTTTGCTAAGTACCGACACAAACTAAGTTTAAGTTTTTAATTACAACACAACCAAATAGCTACTATCACTGTGATTGATGTTAAATAATAGTTTTGTTAAAAGGTTACAGAAAATTGCTTTTTTTCACTTATATATTATTTAGACACTTTTAACTGTTTGTTTTAACTAAAAACTGCGAGAAACAATAGCACGTCTGACATGTAAACAAACGAGATTGATGTGTAATGAATTTTAATCTCATCTATACATATCTCTTATGATTTTAATCAGACAATTAGTTTATAAGAAGTAAACCAAAATCCACAACAAAGTTTATAATCAATTGGCAGATTCAATACATTGATTTTTTTTTCAGCCACAAATTCAACAAGTTCAACAAGCTCCACAACAATTACAACCACAGCAGCCGTCAGTGCAACCACAAGTGCAACCGCCACAGCAACCACCACCAGTACAAGTGCAACCGCAACCACCAAAACCAGTACAACCACAACCAGTGCAACAATTACAACAACCAATAATTGTTCCTAAACCACAGCTACAACAACCTGCTATTCCAAGTTCAAAACCTGGTAGTGTTGACATTTTTATAAATCCAATAACATTATGTAGCATTTAAAATTAAATGAAAATTGAATACACAGTGTCAGCCATGATAAGTTTATTTCAAACCAAAAATGTATCAGTATGGGCAGAACTTTATTTCCAATACAGTATTTAATTACAATTCTAAATTTTATTTTGTTGAATGTAAATTAAAAAAAAATCAGATATTGTAAAAAGTTTTTATTATAAATACTATTTCATTAATGTTCTCATTATTACAGTTTCTACCGGTGCTCCTTCTATTGCTGTAATGAAGTCCACAACACCTGTAACTGCAGCCGAAAACTCTGTGGTAATATACTAAACATAATTCAAACATAAATAAATCTTTTAAAAACGGGGAATTAACGCGTACGAGATAGGTTTCACATACCTATAGATTGCCTGCGATAGCCTAAAAGTTAGTATAATTTAAACATTATTTATTATTATTATGTTATTAACCAACCCATTGGGTGAGTGGTTAGGCAGACGACTAAAGTTTAGCGGCTAAATTTGGCTCGGGTTCGATTCCCGACTGGGACAGGCATGTATGTGGTGAGCATAGATGTCTGTATTTCTGAGTTTGACCTTTTTTAAATATATTCTCAGTATTTATAATGTGTATTTCTATGTATTTGTATTATTGTCTAATACCCTTAATATAAGCAAATTTTGCTTACTTAGGGGTTAGATAAATGTGTGTAAATTTGTCCTTTTATGTTATTATTACTATTTATTTATTTTAAATCTTTAGCCAAGTTTATAAAATAAATAACATGTTTAATTCTTTTTTACCGTTATTAATAATATGTTTAATAGATTTTCCAAACACACTTTTTTTTAATTTATATCTTCATAAATTACTTTTGTTTAAATATTTGAATAAAGAGCCTAAGTTAAACCATAAATACCACATTTATAAATGTAGCTAGAAATTATAGAAAATAATAATTTTAACAACCATTAAAACACTCCAGATACAAGTTCCAAAATCCCAAAGTGCGTCAGCAGCAGTGAGCGCCGCACTCAAACTAGAACAAGAGAAAATAACTAAAGCCAAAGCTGAGCAGGAACTAAAACAAATGTTAATAAAAGAAGTCAACGATTTCCAAATGGAGTTGTATAGGTTTATGAAAAGTACGCGAGAGACACAGGAGAAGGTGATCACTTTTATTTTTGACAATATAAACAAATTGATTTTTTTATCGATTTTAATAGTTTTTAGTTATTTATTCATAGACAATGTTAAAAATTGTGTATATTAAAGTAATAATATGATTTGTTAGTTCAACCGAGAACTTCAGTCGGAGGATCTCAATCTAAACATAGATATCGATCCAGAAAAATTAAAGAAGGAATGCGAGATGGAGGAGCTGTGTGAGACCATCGGACAACTCAAACTGGACTTGGTGAGGGCCTGCGCCGTGGTGGCAGAGACCAGGGCACACGCCGAGTGAGTATCACATTTAATATGGACACTCCTTTGTTTTTTTGTATGTCTGCTTATCATTTAGCTCGACGTTATTGAGTCAAATGCTTTCGATGTCATCGACCTGCTCAATAAATATAGTGACTTTTTTTCATGAGTGAGGGAAAATCAACCAAAAATGATATATTTCTTGTTTTGTTTCCAAGTTCATTATATTCAATATTTACAGAGCCAACGAGCTGCAGGATTGGAGGCAGGCGGACCCACTGACCACAAAACGTCTAGCATCAATCAAAAAAATGATATATTACGTCCAAAATCAACTCGACCAATCAAGAAGGGCCCTGGACTTCAAATGGAACGACGCGTCCAGCCAATACACCAAGTAAGTTATTACAACAAAGTAACTTGATTGCGTTCGAAAAATAGTTTTCATACAAATCTAATTTATTATTTTAACTATCACAATATTGTGTATATTTTGAACATAAAAATAGTTAACATGAAAATCTATCAGTTTTTTATTTCCCTTAAATTTTGTTTTCCAGACCCGGTGATCGCATGATACGGCCAATACTAGACGACGTCTACCAACCACTGGTGAAGCAACAAGAGATATTGTGTCGACAACAGGCCGTGCTCAAGTCATTAAAGAACACTCTCAACGAATGTGATCTCCTCCCAACTACTAAATCTACGTCGCTCTTACGAAGCACTCCGTTTAGAAATAAGTAAGTAGGAAGTTGCTCATTTTTATTAATAAAAAATGCTTTGACAGTCCTGCTTACCTCAAGAACTTACGTTACTCTTTTTATTTTAATATTTTAGCACTTTTAAAAATAGTAATATATACTTTTCTTTTCTAGGGATCCACTTTCTAAACTTACTAAAAACATTCTGAATATGAGCATTGAGTCTCAAACCAAATCTAAGAACCAGCTTCTGAGTTCACAAAAATTAGACGCCCTGAGAGACCTTCTATCAAATCATAAACCAATTAAAATTAAACCAGTTAATGTAGAGCTCAGGCAACATTTAGAGACACTTAAGAAACGATACGAAAAAAGTTTAAAAGAAAAGAATGCAGTCAAGGAAATTGCGAAAGATGAAACTAAAAAGGAGATGCCAATAGCGCGTAAGAAATCATACATATATGTTTTTTGTAAAGTACTGTCCTTACATATGAAATGGGCGTTTTTCGTACTGGCCACTTTAATCACAAATTTAGAATATCTGAGACATCCACTGTACTGCCTTAACCTTGTCCCAACAGATTACTATTTTATTTAATTCAACTCCAATGGGTCAGTCCTTCAAAATTTATATTTATTCCCGTTCGACCGTTTTTTTTTTAGTAAAGAGATCAAAGAACTACCTATAAGATGGCAAAAGTGAATAGAAAACAATGGTTCATACTTTGATTAATTAAATACATTATATTAGAAAACGCCAATTTTATTTGTAAGGACTTAAATATTTAAAAAGGTTTTATTGGATTAAGTACTACAATCTATATTTTCATTTTCAGAAAAAGAAGATCATTTAATTCCAAAAGCCATAACACCAACATCAATAAAGACGGAACCAAAGTCTATGTTTATTCCAAATGTGGTTTTACCAAAGAATTTGCCACAAAGCACTGAATTTAAGCAAGAAGCTAACATATTTGGAGGAAATACATTTTCATGTCAGTTATTAATTATCATTATTATTATTTTTGAAGACTGTTTAAAAATATGTATTTTTTTTAGTTTCAAAGCCCACAGTGGAAGCTTCAAAACCAGACGTAGTGAAGGAGTCTCCTATAAGCGTTCCTTCATTGACTCCTGCGTCAAACTCGAAGTCTGCAGTTCAAGCAGTGGTTAGGACTTTGTTTGCTGATGGTAAATACATTTTATTGAATTTTCCGTGATTTCTTTTTTGTAGGGCTCTAATCATATTAAAAAACTTTTATTAAAATAAGCTACAACAAGTATTATGAAGAACTTTTGCAACATTTTAATCTATTTACAGAACAAATTTTTATTTTTTTATAAATGTGCTACTACATTTTATAAAATAACAATTTTATACTATAATGCTATTTAATTGTAAGAGTTCAAGTAATCTATTTTGAGTACTAAAAAAGGATTGTATACTTAGCTATGGATTTGAAATGGGGTTCTAAAATAATAAAAAAAAAAAATATTGAAATAAACTCCTTTATTTACAATTATTTTATTTTAGAACCTAAACAAGAGAAACCAATTTCGTACCAACCGAGCCAACAACTTCAGACCAAACCCGATCAGCTATTAGATGCTAGGCATAAGGAATACGTAAAAAGTCTAGTAAGAAAAGCAATATTAAAAGACTCCGTCACAGAAAACAAACCAGAAACTAAAACAATTGAACAGAAAAATGACTCCAACATATTCATGGGACAGAATATTTGTTCGCCTACTGCTTTTGGATGTATGTATCATTTTAAATAGAACTATCATTTTTATAATAAGTAATGAATATATAAGTAATACATTAAATATTTTAGTTTCAAAACCGACATCGGCTCCAGCGCCATTTGCCGTGTTTCCTAAACCTGTAGCCGACATGACGAACATGTTCAACAAACTCGATCCGCCCGTTTCAAAACAATCCGATGAAACCGGCGAGCATGAAGCGAGGTCACCGAAACCTAAAGATGATAAAACAATGACTAATATATTTAGTATGAAACCGCTGAGCAGCAAGAACCAAAACGTCCCTGATATCATAAAAAGTCCAAGTTTTGGTAAGGATGACATTAAAGTAGAAGGCAAATCGAAACAAAATCTTCAAGAAAAACCTGTAGAAGTTAAAAAAGAAGATTTAAAACCACCGGCTGCGCCAATGACGAGCAAACCACAGCCGGAGGCTGATGGTGTTGGTAAGGCAAACCATATTTAAAAGTTTGTATAAAATTATTAATCATTGTATGTTAATAATCACCGCCCGTTAGTCGAGTGGTTATTAACAACCACGTAACTTTACGTTACGACGTATCGCGGCTCTAAGACGCCCGGATTCGATTCCTGACAGGGACAGGCATGTATGTAATGAACATGTATTTCTGGATTTGCCGTTTATTGAATATATTCAAAGTATTTATACAGCATTTTTATTGTTGTCTAATATATTTAACACAAGCAAATAATCTTCTTACTTTTTTTTTTTAATTGATCTAGGGCAATGCTTGATTACATTCCACCTGATGGTAAGTGGAATGTAGTCTTAGGTGGTAAGGCGCATTGCCCTAGCAACCTATTCACTCTTCTCTTGAAGACACCCACATTATATTTGGCCGGAAATACCGACGCAGGCAAATTGTTCCAGTCCTTCGCTGTACGCACTAAAAATGAGGAAGCATAGCGCTTCGTTCGGACAGGTGGAATCCACAACAAAAGGATGGATACCCGCCGTGCGTCGGGACGTCCGGTGATGGAAGGGGGACGGGGGAATTAACTCGTGTAATTCCTGCGCACACTCACCAAATAGTATCCTATGGAATACTGAGAGGCTAGCAATTTTACGCCTGTGTTCAAGGCTTTGGAGGTCGGCTTCGACCAATTCGGGATCGCCTATAAGCCTCTTTGCTCGTCTCTCAATTGAGTCCAGAACCGCAAGATGAGACTTTGCGGCACCAGCAAATATGTGACCACAGTACTCTACACACGACCGGATCTGTGCTTTGTATAGAAGAAGAAGCTGTCCCGGTGTAAAGTACTGCCGAACTTTCGCAAGAACGGCAAGCTTTGCTGCTGCTGCTCTTGCTCTGGACTCAATGAATCGACCAAAGTTAAGGTTCGAGGAAATCTCTAAACCTAACAACTGAAGCCGGTCACTGTATTCCAAGAATACATTCTGGAAAGTAGGAGCCAAGGTGAAAGAGCTCTTTTTGGGGGTGAACAGACACGTCTGCGTTTTGATGGCGTTGAACTTGACAAGATTGGCATTGCTCCATGCAGGGACTGCCTGAAGTTTGTCATTCAAACGTTGCACCTTGGCTTCTCTTTCAGACTTACTTAAGGGTTAGATCAACCTGTCCAATTGTTTCAGTAATATTATTATTAAAAATAACTAACGCTTTATACCAAAAAACTATTTTATTGTCCTATGAAAACATTACACTGTTTACAGTTGATCTCAAGAAACCAACAGAAGACGTCAAAGTAGTGAATTTTTCTCTGTCCGTATCTAAAACTGCAGAAGCAGCTCCACCCCCAACCGGTAATATAATTCGATACATAAAAATATCTTTTAAAAGAAATAAAATGTTATGGGTAAACGTTTTTGTAAATTTTCAGTGACTACCGTAACAACAACTTCTGCATCAGACATTTCAGCATCAAAAGTCGAAAACTCTAAACCCCTGTCACCTGTAGCTCCCGTAGCAACTTTACTTTCTTCCGACAACGAACCTAAAATTGAGGGAAAAGACTCTGAGTCAACCAAACCTTCCGATTTAAGCAAATCTAAGACTGACACCACCACGGCCACTGTTATAGTGTCTACTCCTACTACACCGTCTCTCGCTGCAGTACCGTCTTCGCCGAACGTAACAGTGCCCACTGGTGATAAACCGACCATATACAGTACACCTACACCGACTTCAATATTCGAAACAGCGGCCACACAGTCTAGCTTCGGCAACCAGCCCTCCGCTTTTGTTCCCAATTCGGCTTCCTCAGTCTTTGCTTCAGCTTCTGCTGCTGCCTTTGGAACGCAATCACCATCCTTTGGAACTACGAAGAGTGTATTTGAAAGTACTACTACTATTACCACTACTAGTCAAAGTATTTTTGGTGCAAGTCCGTCTACCGCTGCTACATCGAGTATATTTGGGACTACTACCTCAACCACTACACAGAGTTTATTTGGAGGTGGTGCCTCATCCGCGCAGAGTCTGTTTAGTGCGGCTGCCTCTAAGTCATTATTCGGTAGTCAACCGAGCAGTTCAAGTATATTCGGTACATCTACCACTCAATCTACTGTATTTGGTTCTACATCGTCCGTATTTTCGTCTTCCGGTTTCGGCTCTCCATCCACTCAAACCTCCTTATTTGGTAATCCAGCCACAACACAAACTTCAGTGTTTGGAACATCTACAGCCCAAACTTCAGTATTTGGGTCACCCACGACTACTCAAGCGTCTGTATTTGGTAGTCCAGCCACGACGCCATCTTCTGTATTCGGCGGTGCCAACGTATCTCAGGCTTCAGTGTTCGGAACGCCGACTACTACCCAGCCATCATTGTTCGGTGGGGCCGAAGCCAATTTGTTTGCGGCCGCAAATATTTCCACTACGAATGCTCCGTCTCAAACTACTGGAGGAAATATCTTTGGAGGGTAAGCAGAGGGATATTTCTTTAATGTTAATTTAACGTTAAAGGCAATTCATAATATTATGTATTTAAGTATACTTATATTATATCTAACATTTTGTTATCAGTTCCTCCGGATCAGTATTCGGTAACAGTAACACAACCAATGTATTTGGTGGTAAGTCAGCATTCGGAACCTCGACATTTGGTCAAACACCAGCTACCGACTTCTGGGGCGGTGCTGAAAAATCTACCACCAGCGGTTTTGGAACATCAACGTTTGGTAATGTTTATAATTCGTCTCATAACACGCAATATTGTATTTAATACACGCGTTTCATATAGAAATACGACTGGCAAGATTAAAGTGTTAACAATGCTTAGCTAAATCTTTTAATAACTCAAAACTTTGTAATAAAAAGTATTTGTTGTGAAAAAGTAACGAGAATGAGTAATTTGAAGGCTCATTCATTCAATGGCCATTCAGTCGGTTTTTAATTCGACCGGTTTAAATGAACTAATTCATCGTCAACTCCTTGTAGGTCAACAGCCCACAACCCAATCCTCGTCAATATTTGGGACGGGCAATTTCAGTGCGCCCTCTACCGGAGCACCCTTTGGGAGTCCGGGACCCTTCAGTGAAGAAAAACCTTCCGTATTTGGCACTCCTACTCAGCAAACAGGTATTTTATTAACAATACAATTTTGATAGTAACTGTAATTACATATTAAAGTATGTAATTATTGTAATGTAAAATGTTTGTAATTATTTTGTTAAATTCAAAGAAACATACTTTTTAAATTTATTTTCGATGTTGATAAGTGAATTATTTTTGTGGTGATGCAATGCAATAATATATTCACAATCTACAGATTGTGAATATATTTCTTTGTAACTTCACATATATTTTAATATAAAAAAAAGTCTTAATATGATATGTTTTTTTTCCACAGCTCCTGCATTTGGTGGGTCACCAGGGTTCGCATCTAAACCAGTGTTTGGAGGAAGTCCCGGGTTGGTTATTTTTTTAAATTGGTTGCGTCATTCCTAATTGAAGCCGTGTGCTCTTGAGTCGACTTCAAGACTATGCCTCTTCTCGCTTTCTTTAGTTAGACGTGCCATTACCAATACTTGTATTGTGTTCGGTTCCGGATTTGTTTCCCAGCCTTGCTTATAGACCAGTCTCTCCTAAACTTTTTCGTGCCATGCCTCACCATAGCATTTCTAAAATTCTTACGTCCTCCTATGTAAATAACTAAATAAATAAATAAGCAACTTTTCATATAAAAAAAAAACTAATTGTTCACTTAAAAACTCCATAACAGGTTTTGGGAAAAAATCACTAGAAAGTTTTCGAATTGCCACTCCTTAACAATCAAATTGCCCTTCCGTGGGTCGTGACCCCCGTTAAGAAACACTGACATAGAAGATCCATTTCTTTCAAGTCGGACCTAAGTCTTTAAGCCTCCGAAAAGAAAGTTGCTATGGCTATAATGTATGATGGTACCATAAGGAATGTTTTGAGTATTTATTTGTCATATATGTGATGCTCACAAATTATTAACTAGTATTAACTATATCTAAACTAAGACTATATCTAAGACTTTCACGTTCAATAAATCTTTTCACAAACGTTTTTGATCCCAAACTGTTATTTCTTATCTGCATAAGAGACTGCTCTCGCCTCTGTAGATTTTTAAAGTTTTTACGGGTACTCCACACACGAACGGATCTGTGCTTTGTATAAAACAAGAAGCTGTCCCGGTGTAAAGTACTGCCGAACCTTCGCAAGAACGGCAAGCTTTGCTGCTGCTGCTCTTGCTCTGAACTCAATAAACCGACCAAAGTTTAGGTTCGAGAACATCTCTAAGCCTAACAACTGATGCCGGTCACTGTATTCCAAAGATACATTCTGGAAAGTAGGAGCCAAGCTGAAAGAGCTCTTTTTGGCGGTGAACAGACACGTCTGCGTTTTGATGGCGTTGAACTTGACAAGATTGGCATTGCTCCATGCAGGGACTGCCTGAAGTTTGTCATTCAAACGTTGCACCATGGCTTCTCTTTCAGACTGTACTTGATCTCTACTAGTCCGAGTACTACATCTGTCTGTATACCCATAGATACCGGGCTTCAACAGATCGTTAATGTGCAGCAGAAAAAGAGTTGCAGAAAGAACGGATCCCTGAGGCACTCCGGCATTTATTGTCAAGGGTTCCAAGGGAAAAATCTCTGGCTCAGAAAGTCCGTTACCCAGCCTATCGACGACGTCAAACCGGTTCGCCAACGCACCGCAGCTGTTCAGACCCATTTCCCATATACGGCTTTATCGAGCAACGTGCCGGAACACGACTAGGTCGCTTTGCGGCACGACTTTGCCCGATGGGTGGTAACTTTGCCGGTGACCCGATGTTATGGTCTACCCCTGAGAAAATTATGAGCATAGATGTCTGTACTTCTGGGTTTGGTCGTTTATTAAATTTATTCTCAGTATTTATAATGTGTATTTCTATGTACTGTATCGTTGTCTATCATCCTTAACACAAGCAAATAATTTGGTTACTTAGGAGCTAGATAAATGTGTGTAATTTGTCCAGTGATATTGTAATTATTATTTTACTTAAATAAAAAACCCGTTTTTATCCTTAGTTTCGGCGCTCCTGCTTTTGGTTCTGGGTTTAACAAGAGTGCAACCAGTGGGTTCGGAGCCCCGGCCTCTTTCGGCGGTGGCGGCGGCTTCGGTAACACTGCGTTTGGTAACACTTCTCCAAGTAAAATGTTTGGGAACGCCAGTCCCGGTAAGTGATTTCGATTAAATTCATAATTTATATTATTAGTTTGACCCATTAAATATCTTAAAATTTAATGGTTTCTTTTTTCATTATTGTTATCCAAAAATTATATAAGGTGCCACAGAATCAAAACTAGACAAATCCTTCTCGTAACTAATTATTAAAAAAAAAAAAATGATTAATAATAGTAACCGGTAGAATTTATCGTTAAAGTATTATTACAACAGGTTTCGGGTCCCCGCCTCAGCAGTCGAATTCAACATTTGAGAACCTAGCGACCCAGAACACTCTCACCTTTGGCAACCTGGCGCAACAGTCCGGACAACCAGCGCCACAGGCACCCAGCTTTAACACGTCAATATTTTAATAATAATACCTTTGTTTTATGTATTATATCATATTTTTACTAAAAGTACAAAATTCTGACATTTGTTAAATTGCAGGTCACCATCATTCACCGGCTGGCGAGGTTGATGTTTTGTGAAAATGTATGAAAACTTAAACATTAATGAATACTGTATTGATCATTATTATTGTAAAATCAATAAAATTATTTAATTAACGTGCCTGTGAATTAATGTAAACTTTTAATAAAATTCTGTTTTTCTAAACTTCGTTTCGTTTAAGAAGTTAAATGAAACGAACCTGTTAAAACCTGTTAAATTTAATTCAAATGAATTCTACAGAAAATATATTTTTTAATTCTCTCATAAATATCCTTGATTTAACTAGTTCATATCTTATGAACTAGTTAAATCAAAGGTATTTCGTCTAACTCTGTAATACTGTAATTTTCCAATTAGATTTTCATGCTGTACGCAGTCCAACGCCTTTAATAAATCACAGATAAAACCAATCAAGTCTTGTGTTCAAAAATGTTCAGCAATAACTCAACAACAGCATTGTTGGAGTCAAACCGAACTGTTTTTTTATGTAAGAGCTTATTTTTTGAAAAATGGGATAGGAGAGTTTTCATGAAAGCATAAAATGATTTTTCTGTACTCATCTATAGACTATACTATCGGAAGTCTAGTCTAGACTAGGTACAATTAGTAATTTCGACTTAACCAAAACGTTCCAAATTCACTGAAAGTCAATCAATATTGGGCCTTATCTATCTTTACCTATAATTGTCTAATGCTACTAATTTTGTGAAACGATGGACAGGCAATATCATTTGATTGTTAGATTCAATGTTCAAACTGCGATAAGCATTGTCAACAGTAAGTATTATTAATAATAATAACAAGGGTACAATAGCATAATTTATGTTCAATATATTTGACAATACTGAGCTTTAAGATGCTAGGTGGTGGGCCTAGGTGGTAGATCATAACATCGGGTCGCCGGCAAAGTTACCACCCATCGGGCAAAGTTACCGCCCATCGGGCAAAGTTACCGCCCATCGGGCAAAGTTACCGCCCATCGGGCAAAGTTACCACCCATCGGGCAAAGTCCTATCGCAAAGCGACCTAGTCGTGTTCCGGCACGTTGCTCGATGAAGCCGTTTATGGGAAATGGGTCTGAACAGCTGCGGTACGTTGGCAAACCGGTTGACTTCGAGTTGGTATTTGTTTTGTCGGGTGTCTAGTCGAGGAGGGTTGCGGGATCCGAAGCGACGGCTTTCCGCTGGCCGCCCGCAGGTAGTTGGGCCCCCCAATTAGTGGGTTAGAGACCCACGAAAGGCTGCCTCGCCTGAACAGCTGCGAAATATCCCAGGGTGGCCCCATCGTGCTAGTTGGCGACCAGACGGGGAGGCCCGATGGCGATCCCTGGGGGGTTCGGGCGTCCCCGCAGTCTCCAGGGTAGCCTCCCAGTGGCATAACTTAACCAACTTCGACGTTGGGTTCGATACCTACCGCCTCGTTCAACTGCCATTTACCATCCCTATTCACTTTTTTTTTTAACCATGAAGAAAAACCAAAAAAGGAAAAAGTTTGTACAGCGGTTGCACTCCTCATTTAAAGTGCACCTCAGTAATATCAGGGGCTTGCACTCTAATATCTTACCTGTCCATCACCACCTGGAGACAGAGCAACCGCATTTGTTCTTTTTGATGGAGACGCAGATACAATATCCTTTGAGTCACGTGCCGGAGTCTGCGTGTTCGCGCGGAATGACCTCTGTATCCAGCGTCTCCGTCACCTTGAACACCCCACTTTTTCTTTTTTATGGGTTTTAGTACACACAGGAAACGAAAAAATCCTGTATTCCTGTGTTTACCGTTCGCACAGCGGTGACCAGGAGACAACTAGATTATTCGAGTATCTCGGTGAGGCAGCTGATATGGCTCTGCATCAGTTCCCTTCAGCACAGCTCGTCTTTCTGGGGGACTTTAATGCCTGTCATCAGGACTGGCTGTTCCCGTACCAGAAAACCGACCATGCTGGAAGAGAAGCACGGAACTTTGCGTTGTCCTTGGACCTCTTTCAGCTAGTGAAGCAAGCGACAAGGGTACCAGATGTGGTAGGCCATACAGCCAATTGCCTGCACCTTCTGCTGACAACTGATCCGAACAGGTATCATGTAGAGGTTACCTCCCCCTTGGGAACCTCCGATCACTGTTTGGTGAAATCTGTGTTTACATATTCTCCACCAGCTTTCGAACCTCATGGTGTTAGGCGAGTATAGAAATACAAGTCAGCAGATTGGGATGAGATGCGGCACTTTTTTGCATCTTATCCTTGGAGGCAGGTCTGCTTCTCTTCTTTGGATCCGTCGAGTTGCGCAGATGCTATAACCGATTTGGTGCATCAGGCAATGGAGTATTTTGTTCCTTTTGCTGACGTACCCATCGGTGGAAAAGCTCGCCCATGGTTTAATGCCGAATGTGGTCATGCTCAAGACCGAAAACATTTGGCATATCTCAATTGGGCTGATGCTCGAAGCCGCAAAACTCCGGATGTAAGTTCGAAGAAGAGAGCCTTTAACCAAGCTGCCAAGTCCTATGAAAAGGCATTGCGGAGAGAGAAAGCGAATGTTTTTGATATAAGTTTTGAGATTAACGTGGTTATTTTCACTAGAATTATGTATAAAAACGGGATTACTGCCACGGTCAGTTATATTATTATTATTACCTCGATATTTCGAAGCGGTTACACGCTCCATGGTCACGAGTAGACTGACCGACTGTCAACTCGTGACCATGGACCCGTTTTTATACATAATTTGCTTCTCTGTTTGATGATAATTCGCATCTAGACACTGGCAATGCTTCTCCAGCACATCTTCCTCACTGCGGTATTTCGATGCCTGAAATCCGCATCACTAACAAAGAGGTATGGAGAACATTGTGTCGTTTAGATGTGAATAAAGCCAGTGGTTCTGATGGTATACCAGTCATTCTGCTCAAAACTTGCGCAGCTGAGTTGTCTCCTGTACTGACACGTCTGTATCGCCTCTCTTTCATGACTGGAAAAGTGCCGAAATCCTGGAAGCTTGCTAATGTGCAACCCTTGCCCAAAAAAGGCAGCCGTACCGATCCTGTCAATTACAGACCGATTTCAATCACCTCTATACTCTGCAAGATTATGGAGCGTGTATTGAACTCGCGCCTACTAGCATACCTAGAAGATAACGATCTCCTCAGTGACCGACAGTACTGGTTTTGCCGTAATAGGTCTTCTGGGGACCTCCTAGTGTATGCTACACACGTTTTAAGCAAGGCCATCGAGAAGAATGGAGAAGCGTTCGCCGTCTCTCTGGACGTCTCGAGGGCATTTGACAGGGTCTGGCATGCGAGCTTTATAAGCAAGCTTTCAGCGTACGGTATTTCGGACTTATAACTTTTTCGGTATTTTATAACGGACTTTCTGAGCCAGAGATCTCTCCGAGTAGTTGTCGACGGGTGTTCCTCGGAACCCTTGACAATAAATGCCGGAGTGCCTCAGGGGTCCGTTCTTTCTGCAACTCTTTTTCTGCTGCACATTAACGATCTGTTGAAGCCCGGTAGGTATCTATGGGTGATGATAGACAGATGTAGTACTCGGACTAGTAGAGATCAAGTACAGTCTAAAAGAGAAGCCAGCGTTTGATTGACAAACTTCAGGCAGTTTCCGCATGGAGCAATGCCAATCTTGTCAAATTTAACGCCACCAAAACGCAGATGTGTCTGTTCACCGCCAAAAGGAGCCCTTTCACCTTGGCTCCTACTTTCCAGAATGTATCCTTGGAATACAGTGACCGGCATCAGTTGTTAGGCTTAGAGATGTCCTCGAACCTAAACTTTGGTCGGTTTATTGAGGTCAGAGCAAGAGCAGCAGCAGCAAAGCTTGCCGTTCTTGTGAAGGTCCCGCAGTACTTTACACCGGGACAGCTTCTTGTTTTATACAAAGCACAGATCCGTTCGCGTGTGGAGTACTGTGGTCACATATTTGCTGGTGTCGCTAAGTCTCATCTTGCGGTTCTGGACTCAATTGAGATGCGCTCGAAGAGGCTTATAGGTGATCCCGCATTGGTCGAAGCCGACCTCCAAAGTCTTGAACACAGACGTAGAATTGCTAGCCTCTCAGTATTCTATAGGAGACATTTTGGTGAGTGTGCGCAGGAATTACACAATATAATTTCCCCGGGCCCCCTTCCATCACCGGACATTCCGACGCACAGCAGGTACCCATCCTTTTGTTGTGGAGATTCCACCTGTACGAACGAAGCGCTTTGCTTCGTCTTTTTACTTCGTACAGCAAAGGATTGGAACAGCTTGCCTGCGTCGGTATTTCCGGCCGAATACAATGTGGGTGTCTTCGAGAGAAGAGTGAATAGGTTGCTAGGGCAATGCGCCTTATCACCTAAGACTACATTCCACCTACCATCTGGTGGAATGTAGTCGAGCATTACCCTAGATCATATAAAAAAAAATAATAAAAATGCTTTAAGATTACAGATTATCATTTTATGTATCACCATCTTTAGTATCTCATGTGAATACAAGTTGGTATTCTTCATGGCTTGTCTTGTTCCACATCCAAGCTTCAGAATCCGAGGATCCTATTTCTTTTCCGGTTATTCATGCAGTAGGTACTGAGTGTAGAGGAGATTCCACTGTCTAATATTCGACTATTATTTAAAAAAAAAAAATAAATAAATAAAGAAAAATTCCTCCCCCGGTGACGCTGTAATAGCCAACAGGGCTAACAGCATGGACAGACATAAAATACTTAAAAAAAAAAAACAAAATTACTTTATCTTTAAGGAATCTACAAAAGTATCGAATGACCTTATGATTTCTTTCTTTTCCATAACAATAATAAAAACGAATTCTGAGAATAAACAATAAAATCTTCTAAACATCTCATAGTGATTAATTTGATACCACAATTTTATTGAAATTGGACAATACGTTAACAAGTCCTAATATTTCAACCTCAATAGATCGCAAAGCATGCATTAGCATACGTATACTGAGTCTACTGTGAGCTATTAGCTCTTCAGTGCCGTGATTGGGCAATATTCAGGCACCCAAAGTAACGCTACATATGCCTACAATATAACGGTTCTGGATAGTTGCAAGTTATTTATTAGAGATTTTTCACTATTTCTTTTTGGCCGAACTATTCGGTTTGGGCTGCACGACATGGTAAAGAACTAAAAGACCATACTAAGACTTATGTATGGCTGTGCCTGCGACATGTACCCTTTGAACATACCAATGTATGTAAAAACTAAAAAACCTTCAAAGCTTCATCGAACTCAATTAATTAGTTGTTGCATACCTATAGGAGTATTTCTAGTTTATTTATGTATATTTTTTTATGTTTAATTGCTGGTAAGTAGCAGAAGAGATTATTAACTCCTTTATTTGTTAACGGATTGTTAAAAAAATATTAAGAGAAGCCCATTACAACATATTCCCGAAAACTGAATCAAAATCGTTTAATACGTTTCTGAGATTAGCGTGCACAAACATACAGACGTACAGAAAAATGAAAACCCATTGTTTGGGTTCTCTTGCTTATATAAAGTCCTCCCCCCATTATGAATTTTTGAAAATATTTAGACAGCGATCAATTACAGTTTTTTGTATTGTAGGTATATAGATAAATTTCTTGAACACTTTAAATACATATGTCTTTTGATAGAGTGTAAGGTGTGCCATGAAAGTGAAAAAGTAAATGTTATTCTGAGTGACGCTCATTTTTTATGCATAAAAGTTATTTAAATTGGCTATATATTTTTTACGTGTTCCGTGCACAACTGAAAGACAAACAGATGAACAATTTTTTTTTTAATATTCGAAATGGATTCCTTTAGTTATCTCTTCATATCCTAGCTATTTATTTATTTCAATGTATAGAGACTACTCGACCTCTACAGATTTATCACATGTATAGAAGATTTGCTTGGTACCTATTACGTGATTGACATAAATTGACATAACTTTTTTATTTCTTAACCAATTTAAATAAAATAAACACTAAATGTTAAGTGAAGACTGTTACCATATATTCTGCATCCAAATTGGTTCAGCCGTTTCTGAATTTATCGTGCACAAACGTACAGACATACAGACAAAATGAAAAACCATTGTTTGGGTTCTCTTGCTCTTATAAAGGTCTCTCATCATGTTTTTTTTATATTTTCCACGTACAGAAATCGATAAGTGACAATTTTATTATATATATAGATTATAAGTCAAAGAAATCTTATAAATAATGTGTTGAATAAATCTTAGTAATATAATGCAATTAAGTTTCAAATAAACATTTATTTCGAAAAATAGTTATCAGTTCAGCAGATTTATTTTATTATACCTAATCTACAATAAGTATTTAGTAGTCAACATTTATTTTGAACCTTAAATCAGCATTTATTTTTAAACTTCATTTTTTTTAACCAGAAATCAACATATTTATTTATCTAGCCAGAAGCCACACGTAACATACCTTATATCTTGTAACATTGTTAGAACCTGTTTATGAAAAATAAACAATGAAATGGTAAACCGAATATTCTGTTGGGTAAAAGTTAAGCCGAATAGTATTCGGTTATTCTGTGAAACTACTATTGCGCGGATCTCTATTATTATTTTTTTTATGAGAATTACCTAAATATCAAGTTGTTAATTGTTATTAAATTCCAGCTGGGAAAACTATCCTAGTTACGGCACTTCTGTACTGAATGAAAAGAATTAACTTTAAACAGTAATCAAATATCAACAAAAACAAACCTATAATATGTTTATAACTCACATAAATAGCACAGTCAAAGTATTCTACAGGCGTATTTAATTAGGCTGTGACAGGATGATTCTGTTCAAGGTTCCTGCGAGGCTTTGTTTTTTGCTCTGTAGGATCAGTCCAAAATACAGTATAAAGTTTTTCCGATTCTTTTAAAGTGATATAGGCACATTGTATTAAAATCCACTTATCTACTATTTTAACGTGACAGATCCAACATAGAAAAATGTTTGAATGTATAATGTTACCTACTTACACACTTAGATATATGAATTTATAAGTGATACCTAAATGTTTGATTTATTAATTAGGTATGTATTTTCAGTTTCATTTAATTCCATAAAACTTAAATAATCTACTTACATTTAGTTTACCTTTAAATTGTTTGTGTTAAAAGAGGAAGGTTATTAGTTAATGCACAGGGAGCGCAGAGAGATACAGTATTCAGGTCAGGCTGTTAACTTGTTGTACGGTGGTTCAATTTCCCCTCGTAAGTAGGTACTGTCGGCTCTAGATATATCGCATCCCTATTATATAAAACGTTATATAAACGCTGTAAACTGTCTAGGTAAATAAAACCTACACATAAATGAAACTAAGGCTGGTACATATGATCGAAATAATCTGCTGAAAATTAAAACTTCTATGCCTACTATGACGTACCAAAATAAAAATGTATTCTGACTGCGTTTGTTTGAAAGTAAGACCAATGCTTATAAGAAAATCCGTTACATTATTGAGAGTTCTCGGTCCATTTCGTGTATTTTACGACACTCCTGTGAATTAATAAATATTTCGAAACATATCGGACATCTTAATTAATCGATTAATACCTACGTCTTCGGGTCGTAGCACAAAGGTTAACAGAAGTTCAACAAAATAAATCTTTATTAGAACATTCTAAGAGGTCAAGACCTTTCTTTTATGACCATTTTATTAAAGAAAGACCTGAGACTGAAACAAAACAAACGTAATTCTTTATTTGAGTAAAGTTTTTTTAAACTTATTCCATCATATTGTCGGACAAAATTATCATTGTAGCAATTATCAAGTTAGATAATACCTATGTTCTTATATAAAATAAATATATAGTGTAATTTTGAGATAATGCTTCCAATCTAAAAGGTGTTCGAAATACCGCACTAATTGTAACAAAGACTAATGTTCTAATTCCGTTAACTAGAGGAGCTTTGTTTTATTACACCAGCCGTCTTGTATTAGATACTCTCAACTCTTAGGTAAGTAGTACTTTTGTTTGTTAAAGCTTTTTATGTTCTATTCTTTATTTTATAGGATTAAACAACTGGTATTTTAGGTTATCTTTGTAAATTTAATGTGTGATGTATTAGATGAATAGTAAAATTTATTAAATTAATAAAAAAAACACCTAAATTAATAAAATACCTATATAATAATATTGTTTTTATCCTTTTTAAAACTGTTTTGAATCGGGTTTTTTTATTTTTTTTTCTGCTTTGGAAAATTATGTTACTGGTTTCTATATTGTACTAAATGAACTTACAAAGACACTGGTTTCTCTTGTTTAGGTTTTTATTACAATACTGCAGGAGAACCTGCACCAATAAAAGTTGCTGCTGCTTTTAATCCACGAAACTTAGCTAAGAACCATCTCGAAGAACCAGACTTTAATTAAAAACCGACATCTCAATCCGTCTATTCGTATGACTGCTACGATGCCAGAGACAGACACAGAGATACACACGCTAAACTTAAATACCCTGAAATAAAACTATTTTTACGGATTTAACTCGCGTATAATGAATTAAATTTTAAATTTACATTTTAAATGTAACCCGACGTTTCGAATGCTTTGCAGCAATCGTGTTCACGGTAAGACGGTTCAGGATTCACACAAAACGCACAACAGTATCTTGAGGTCAGTTTTCAAGAGTGGGTGTTAGATAATCTCTAATTCTAATATCTCTTAATAATTCTGTATTAAAATTAGGATGTTTTTTAATTTCAATAGCCTCACAAACCATTCTTGGAATGTAAAGTTGTTCTTTAGAGAGGATTTTAGGTTTATCAAATCTTATATAATGATTGGGCTTGTGTATGTATGAGGTATGTTAACACACTGCTGACTTCGATGTAGGTACGCCTATGCTTGATATTCGCGATGTCTTACCGATGCTCCTCTTTATTTGACCTCTGTATGACAAGCCACAATAGCAGTCAAGTTTAGGTATATACTCCAGCACATTGTAAAGAAATATTACTTTTGATATGTCTTAAGCATTGGCTCACTTTCCTTTGAAGTTTGTAGTTGGTTCTTATAGAATCTTTTTTTAAGATGTTGCTGATTCTGTCAGTAACTCCTTGCACATATGGTAGTAGGGCCGGTTGACGCTCAACTGTGGGTGGCTTGATGTGGTTTCTGGGACGATGGCGAGGTACGTGCAGGTGGTTGTTGAACAAGGCATGCTTGACATGATGCAGCTCGCCCTCTAGTTGTTCAGCGTCACAGATGTGTTGTGCTCTCTGAAACAAAGATTTGCCAACGGTAGCTAACTGGCTAGGGTGGTGGTGTGATTTGTTCTAGAAACTATAACACCTCTCCCCTCATTTTTGGGTCGGGGTTTAAAAACTAGATATAAATTTTCTATTTAAAGGTACGTTTGTTAGATTCACCATTAAATTGATAGTCTGTGAATGGTAAGGAGTAATGGAGGGAAGATAATGGTAAGAATTCGTAAAAAAACTAGAATACATATTAGTTTCTTAATGGAAGCGAAACCTCTTTAAAAGCTAGTAACCTAAATGTTTGATCCTATTTTCTTCTTTTAATGTGAATTACCTGCAGATTTTCTTTTAATAGAATAATATTGACTAATGACAAATCTTGTGAATCTTCAAATCAATCATTCATAAAAGCATAAGCATGTTTTTAAAGCTTAACATGGCTATAAATGTTAATAGATATTTTCAAATATATTTTTAAAACTTGATTTTATAATTTTACTTTTATCACAAGAGTTATCAATTCAATATAATCAGAAATAGCTAAAATAAGAAATATCTAAGTACTTTATGACTAAGGATAATTTTATAAATATTCTCAAATTACAACTAACTATACTGAGTAAAGTAAATTTATAGCCTTCACATATAATTGTAACTTTATTAATTAAAACTAAAAGTTTGAAATCTTAATACCAATACTTTTCATTAATCCTGTTATTTTAGTAAAAACATATCTATCCACGTTTGCTCATTAGCAAAATACGAAGCGCTCAACTTTCTGAATGGATAAAGTTATGTAAAAGTTGGTCATTATACTTGGGAGATAACTTAAGAATCCATAGTTATTTCCGTACCTCGCATTCGCAAAACGGAAGTAACAAATCAACTTTAACGAGTTTGTAATATAAACTTTTCGTATTAAATATGTATTTAAATTTTAAGGAATGCTTGCTTTATCGATCATTTTGCTGTTCTTACATAACATTACTAATCTAATGTTAACTGAAGGTAGATAGAATAGAATTATTGGACTAATTAAACTAAATAAAATTATTGGACTATTAATTATTAAATTGGACTAATTTAATTATAAAATGTATATATATATTTTAAACCTAAATGGTTGTTTAAAAGTCAAAGATTTTACTTCAAATCAATTTTTTTTATAATATAGCATAGAAGAAAGCCATTTATTTTGCACCAAATCAGGAAAGTTGGTGGCCTTACAACTCAATTTTCTTCATCGAATACAAATAGAAGAAAAATATTTGGAAATATTTATACATGTTGCTTATTTCTTTTTTAATAAAATATTTAATGAAAAATAAACCGGTTCGGGCAGAGATTCGAAATAGCGACTTCTAGGAAACCGTTCCGTCACCCTACCTATTGGGGTTGTTGGTACGAAGATAACGAAGATAAGGCATTATATAATTACTATGATTTTGAATATTTAAAGTAAAATTTAGAATCCTTTAAGGCATTGTACCTAGATCTAATAGTGGACTGGTTGTTTTATTCTAGTCTTCGATTCCGTATCACGCCTAACGTGTTTGTTTTACGCTTAAAATCTAATTTATTCTTACATTTCAGTTATTACTGTAATAATGGTAAGTTTAAATGAAGATGTATGTAGATTACACGAAGATTCTTGCCGGTTCTTCTCCATGGACCTACCCATTGGAAACGTGCCACTAGAGCTACACGTCCACAATTTTTTTAATACTTTGAATTAAAGACAAAAACAAATAAGTACACCAAATCGGGACTGTTGAAAAACAATTTTTATTGTAATATACTTACACAGAACGAATGACAATTTTGTATTTAATTTGACAGTTGATAATATTGACAGTTGACGTTTATGAATTACATTTATATTTTATAATACAAAGTGAATGCACTAGAAAATGACTAATTTACTTATTAAAATAGTTGTAAGTTTAGATGCAAACGTGAATATTAGAAAAATTATTTAAAGAGTTTGGATGTTATTCAAATACGCTAGTATCTTAATATAGCGTAATGTTTACATTGAAAACACGAGCATGACTGATTTACACTTTTGCAACCTCTGTTAGTTATAAGTACTCATGTTTTCTATATTTTTAAGCAAATAATTAGATCAATTGACTAAAATATGTCCTGGATATTATTTATCTCCATTTGTTTACTTCTTTATTCTGGGAGTTGTGCATCTGATGAAGTTAGAAGTGATAACGTCGTAGTTGACTGTAGCTCGTTACGAATGGGGCAATATATTTGTCCAGATCCTAATCAGAATCAAATAGATCCAGTAACACAACAATATTTTGGATGCACCAAAGGGAAGGATGTTCCATCAGAAGGTGAAGCTAATGGTAAGGAATTTTATTATGAGTTAATTAAAGTCAGCTTTTTAATGAAAACTTACAGACGACATATTTACTTTACAGTATGGTGTATAGCAGCTGATAAAATAATATGCAATGAAACCAAAAATTCTACATTTTATAGAAAATTGCCCTGTAAATGGACGTAAGTATTTTTTGGTGAACATTAATTCAATGAAAACTTCTAAATAATGGAATGAATATCAGAAACGAATATATTTCTTTCAGAAATGGTTATTCTCTAGAAATAGCCTTATTGCTATCAGTCTTTCTTGGAATGTTTGGCCTGGATCGATTCTATCTTGGTTACCCTGGCATTGGCCTTGCAAAATTATGTACACTTGGATTCATGTTTCTTGGCCAGTTGCTTGATATTATACTTATTGCTGCACAGGTATTATTCTATATAGCTTTCTATGATGAACATTAACAAGAAAATATTCTTTTTTATATTGACTTGTTTTCCAAAGGAAATAATCAGTCACACAATGCAGTTGATAATGTCAAACCGCAATAAATCAATATTCAAGGGAATATATTTTAAATTATCAAGCTTTTAACTTATCAAGGTTTTATTGTAGGGATAAGTCCCCAATTTTTACTATGTTAGTTCATTTAAGTACATATCATATAGTCATTCTGAGAAATTGTTTAATATATACACAATTAAAGACATCATTTCTTTTTTAAGGTTTATAATCAAAATTGATGTTATAGGTGTACTTTAAGTAATAGAGATTAAAAGCTCGAAAGTGGAGGGGAATTGATTATAAATTAAAGTTATTGTTGTACATTTTTTCTTATCTTATTTAGACATATTACTAATAAGGGTACATTAAATTCTTATTTTCAGGTTGTAGGCCCATCAGATGGTTCAGCATATGTAATACCATATTACGGAGCTGGTGTAACTGTTGTTAAAAGTGACAATGAAACATACCTGCTACCACAGGCAGACTGGCATAACATCACCTGACAGTGGGGAACCATATCCTTCGAGGTGGATGAGGATTATGAATGGACCTAACATGATGTTTATTGGTTTTAAAATGAACAGTGATTTAAATCAGTGGATAACAAAGTGATAGTGCCGTTATTTAAAATTTGTTTCAAAATAAACTAACCATAGCTTTAGTTTTAAGCATACCTAACAATATAACATAAGGATTTCATCTGTAAAAATGTAAATAAAATACTTTTTTTTTAACAATTTCCTTGTACTGTAAATAAATATATATTAAATAATCTAGGCATACAATCATTTAACATCTTCATGTTGTGCAACCTGCGTTTCATATAATGACACATCTGCTGGTGGGGCTAAGAGTGTAAATATCACAGGTATATTTGCTAAAGCTTGGTTATCATATTTTTCTAACAACCTTATCCATGACAGTAATGAGTCTCTTGATGATGTTCCTGCAACATAAACAATGTCTCTTAATACTACTGTTAAATATTTATAATGGTTGGTATCATTTTCAAAATCTTCATGTCTTTACTGAATGCAATAATTTTTAAGAATTTATTGAAACAGCATGTGAGAATAAAAAATATTGATTGACTACATAAAAATAAATCCTTGAAGTTTTATAATATTAAAAACATAATTTTTTAGTTATTCATCATATAAACAAAAAAATAAAAATAAACAGGAAAATATTGTTCATAAATATATATATTTTATTAAAAATAATGTTGTTTATGTTCATACTTAATATGAAAATTACTAAAGCAATTGAATTTAAGTTTTATTATTGTGTAGTTTAAATTACATCTAAATTCAATGAGAAGTTTAGTAACTAAAAAAAAGTGTTGTTGAAATATAGTTTCCGGCAGTGCAGAACAGTGTATACACTATGCAGTGACATAGTTTACAAGATTAAACAAAGATTTTGTTTACAAAAATGGTTTTCTGCCTGTGTAGAGCCGTTAAAATGTAGTTAATGTATTTAGTTTTCTATAATATAATGATAAGAAACAAACCAGTTGCACACACAGCTACTATCGTACCATCATCCTGTTCATGAACTGTACATTTAACTTGTGGCAATGTTACCTTTCCTATAACCCCTGGTATACCTATTGGTTTTTGGATATTGGATACATCTGTAATTAAAATAACAGAAAAATGAAGGTTATTCTTTTAAATATAAGATTTTTAATGACCAAATATAAGCAGAAATTAGTTATTGTATATGGAACAAACCATCAGTATCTGTGTCATCTTTATACTCTGGTCTAGTTTTGCCTAAAAGAAGAAAATATGTGACAGCTTCATCTTTTAAATATACATTAAAGGGGCCTTTTATTGTTAGTGGCTCATCGGGTGGTTGCTCTGCCAAAAGTACTTTTTGAACTCTGCTCTGAGCACTGACAATCCATGTTTTATCTATTGAAGCGTCTATTTCTTCTGTCTGACAAGAAATAATTGTTATAGCAAATACGGTATTGACTAGAAAAATTTTACATAAAATTTATTTATTATACCTATTTAAATAGAACTACATATTTAAAAATAAAATAATCCAGAAATAAAAAAAAATACTAAAATTATAATCCTATTTTATAAAACTTTCACCTTCCAGACATCTATTTTGGTATCTACATCCACTGATGTGATTCTCTGTATTGCAAGATGTGCTAGTTCCATAGCATTATTGGGGAGCGTCTCTGGTAAGGCCCACGGGGACAGGTTTTTGAACTTCGGCATCCAGTACATCATTCTCCAGAACTTTCTTAATGGTATACCCCTACGACCAAAAATGTTTAATAACATTTGTTCCATTTCTGAATCTGGCATAACTCCTATAATGAAAAAAAAATATTATAGAAGGTATCAACTATATTATTTTTCATTTAAAAAAAATATGTTTTCCACAACTGTACCATTATTTTCCATCTGTTCTAATAGATCCACAGCACATTGTTGCTGTTTAGGATAATGCAGGAATTCAGCTTGAAAAATGTTAACAGGTATGAATTTCCCTTTAGGTAGAACATCTACTAAGGCCTTGTACACTTCTAAATCCTTATGTACTCCGAATTCACTCATCCGGGACATTGCAGCGTAAATAAACTCTACATGACCTCTTCGTCTTGTATCCTGGTCTTCAAATATTTTTATAACTTCTAAGTAGGTATGTTTCGTCTTTTGCGGTTTAGTAACAAACGGATCATAGTTTACTACTTTTGTTTCTGATGATTTAAATCTTGGAAAATTTATATTATGAGCAATTCTTAATCTTAAAATATTTTTGAATATGTTTACGTTCATGTTTAGTAATATATTGCTTATCTAATTCAAAATGCCACTAAGCAACAAATTTTAGATGAATTACTAAAGCATTAGAACTCATTACATATTTTTTCAATGAAAATACACTAACATATATTCAATATTTTAATGTTTTGCTCTATAAATTCAAATAAATAAAATTTGAGGTTATATTCTCTATTATACATTTTTATACTGTCTATGTAGTAAAACAGCAAAGGCAATGTTTATACAGCTGAGCATTTTTGTATTCTGTTCAAACTACATTTAAAAATAATATTAAAAGCTATTTATTTCGTATTATTACAAAATAAACAAAAATAATAAGCTAAAAAAAACACTTTTCAAATTCAGGTGGTTTAGGAAATATGAACGCAGTCTTAAGCTAAACTTCATTCATGCTTTCAGAGATAGACATCATTTTGGCGGTATAACATATTTCTCTTTCGCAAGTTGCAACTTCAACTAGTATAACTTTAGTCCTGTAAGTGGGAGGTTGTGCACAGACTGTAAAAAGTTACGTACATAAATACGAAAAGTGATTCAAATTAATTATTTCAGTATTAACATTTATCAATTTTAAGATATAAATAACTAATATATTTATATCTGTGAATCCAATTAACAACCTTTGTCAAGTGATAGTTAAAAAGAGCCGGTAAACATATTATGTTAAGCAATAAATCATCTAGCACATATTTAATCAAGTGGTAAAAATGTCTAAACTAATTATTATTTTCGGTTTTGTGACAGCGTTAGCATTGAATAATACAGGTGAGTAGTATAATTAGACGTCCATACTTAGGATTTTTTTTTCTTAATGTAATTAATAGTCGTTTTTTTTTATAAAAAGAAGAGTATAAAAAAACTTGCAGTTGTAACTAGTAAGAACATTAACTAGGCCTATAATAATATGTTGTTTTCATATGACAGTACTAAATAATAAAATAAACATTATAATTATTTCTTTCTCATGTAATAGGAGAAATATGCTATTGAGAATAATTATTATTTAATATATAGAAACGGATTTTCCTCTTAATTCCTTTTAAACTTTCTTTTTTTATACGAAGTTCATTATTACATCCAAATATAGTTAGTTTATGATATAGGTAGTATTTTTTTTTGTAACCTAACAAAAAATTTAAGGTAAAAATATATTATTGAAATATGAACATTATCATTTATTTTACACAAGGGGTCGTATTTGTAAACAAGTTACGTAATACTTCACGCTATCTAATAGTTTCATCGGTGCTACCTAGTGCAAATGAAACACAGAAATAATCAGTCTTTGGGCTCCTCTCCAAGACGCCCACTTCAATATTTTGTGGTCTATTCTAAACCTGTCCAAATCGACTTCTAAAGATCACTAGTTTTCTATTATGAGATATCCGAAAGCAACTTTATGCCGTATAGGTTATATTACAACTTACAATGACTTTTCTAACTTTTTTTATAATAAATCATACGTGTAGAATTAGACTTTGTTGAACATTAAAATATAATGAAATATTATGAATGAATATTAAACGTTTGAAATTGTCTACAAATACGTCAGCCATACTTTTTTTGTTAATAGTGATATATTTATCAACACGAGCAGGACTCGAACCTGCAATCATTGAGAGTCTGTCCTCGTAGGGGCTAAGTGATATGTTTTTAGTTCTACACTTATAAATTCTAGTTCTATACTAAATAAATACGTACCTATTAGGTGTTGTGTTCATATGTTACTGTTACATTAAATACTTGGATCTATAGATATAGGTAAAACACATACATTTTATAAAATGGGATGATATATAAAAATAGTCTCTTAGTTAAGATGTGAGGCAAATTAAATAAATCCATTAACTAAAGAGCGTTGAGAATATCTTAGACAACTCTTAGGTAAATCTATTCATACTAGATACTTACGTTGCAATTAAATTGTTAGTGAATAATAATCAATTTATCATATATTTATCTACATAAGATCCGCATGTTAGTTTTAGTCAAGAGTCTTCATTTTAAAATAAACAGGTTCGAGTCCTATTCGTGCTGATTAAATTTATCATTTCCAAAATTGTATTAAGCTTAACATTCAACTCGTTTATAGACAATTTCAAACAATGTCAAATGTATGTTCATTGGAGAATGGTTAATTAAAATTGATTGCTAGATATGTAACCAGAGACAAACATAAATAAATGATAACAAAGCGGGTTAACTTTACACTGTTATTATTATGATTTTATATAAGTATTTAACATTGTATATATATTAAGAATAATTATTATTTAATGTATAGAAAAGGATTTTCCCCTTAATTCCCTTCAAACTTTCGTCAAATTAAATATTTTTTTTATGTTAAGTTAATTTTTTAAATCCAAATATAGTTAGTTGTTTATAATTTAGTCTTTTTTTATGTAACCTAACCAAAGAATAAAGAAAAAATGTTTTATTAATAAATATGAATACTAGGTAGGTAGTAGGTAAAGGTAGGTAGATACTTATTATACACATATATAATATATGTGTATAATAAGTAAGTGAATTATATCTTATTGTGCTCTTTTTGAAACGATTTGAACAAAACGTTTTAGATTCAAAACTTAATATATTAAGTATTTAAAAAAATACCTAAACCTGCATATCTATACGACGTGCAAAATAAAAACGTTTTAGAAGTTTTAAACCGTTATTTGTGATCAAACCATTAATTCTCGGTTTTAGCTAATCGGTGTTGTGAAGTAATCCGTATAGTTAGCGAGTGCCGCATTTGTTTCATCCTGAAATATCGCCTGTTAACCGGATTAAATATTTAGTTAAACTACAGCAATGACCTATGACCCAAAATAACCGCTAATATGATTACCAAATACATTAATGTACAAAATGGTTAAATTTATGAGGGAATATAAATCGATGGGACGATTCGTTATCACTATCACCGCTTAATAAAATAAGAGTCATTACACACGAGCGGAGAACTTTAACGTCGAGGGTGATAATGGGAGTTGATTTGTTCATCCAAGTTGGGATGGAGTCAGTCGTCCGGACAAAAAGTTATCCCATCTGACTGCTATGACAAATGACCTAACGTGCGGAGACATCACTGAAATGGACGATTTCCTTCGAAAACGTTTAGGAGTTTATGCCTTTCGGCCGTTTCACTGGGACTATGGACTTTACAGAGATAAAAGGATATGTCAAACCTCCATTTCGATTGTTTGAAGAGATATCATCTCCCGAATCGATTTCGAATGCGACCCTCATTGTTACTGAATTTATATCATCGTTATATCATAACTGTTTATATTTCTGTTGTTTTTGTTTTATATATAAATCAACTATTGTTATATTCCATTTAATTTGAAGTCTGAAACAAACACCGTCAATCTCAATAACTGATCATTAACTCAAAATTGATGTTATATAAACGTTCAATCAAGATACTGTATTGTAAATATTTTCATTACGTATAATTAATACTATGTATACAGCTGTTTTATTAAGACTGCGTAACGAGTAAGGTTTTTGTTCGTGTTTGTTTTATTCTTACGTTTTGTTCGAAGTGGTCTCTTACCAAGGTCTACTATATTAGTATTATTTTAACTTGAAGGTAGCGTTGTGTTTATATTGTTATATTATATATATTATGGCGTCCATGTCGTCTACTTTATGTATTTAGAATTCAAACACAAATAGTATTCTATAAAATGTATAAATAGAACTCGGAACAACACAGAAAATAACTTTGTCTCGTCATAAGTGCATACATATTTACTAGTTTACACCACCGGGTGTTTTCGCCAATTGGCCACTGTAGTTAGCTTCCGGCATAGTACAGAAATACTCGAAATGTATTCATAGTATATTGTATATTTGAAAATATGTATAAACGTGTATAGACATATTAATATTATTTAAAATTTTAAATAAATATAGAATGAAAAATAAGTCGCTCTTCCAATTAAGTTGCCCTATCGTCATGTGGTATACGGTGTTAAGGTACCGTAGCGCTATAGCGTATAGCGATACGGTAGTAGTAGAGCGAGCATGGTTTCCCGGATGTCGCCGGTTCGAATCCCTGACCGTATGTGTCTAATTTTCATTTTATATTTATTTTTAAATATATTATATGTTTTACATTTCTATATGATACCTTCTATATGATACATGATTTAAACAAGCATTGCTACAATATAATAATTTCAATACACTTCATGTTAAAATCTTTATTTATTCGGTAATATATAAGAAAATTATTATTGATAAAGATGTTATTAGTGAATTCTCATCTGTCTTAAACTCAAGTCACACTTAGTTTAGCTTTCTTTTCGTCGGCACCTTTTCAATAGGTACATTTACGTCGCGAACAGATTGAAGATTTGTCACGAGATAAATTACGTGAATTAAGTTAGTTACGATCGATCTACTTACATTAAATCAATAACGAAGCTGGGTAATTGTCTCGTATATCTCCTATATAAATGTAAACCGTTATATGTTGTATACTTTTGCGAGAACATTATATTCAAAAATATAGATAGGTATTAGAGACGCGCCGAATAGTGGTTTCACCGAATAACCGAATTTCACATATTATTCGGTTTAACCTTTACTGGTCATAAACAGGTTCTAACATGTACGTTACGATGGCTAAATGAATGTTGATTTGTGGTTTAAAAATGTTGTATTTAGGTTTAAAAATAAATTCTGACACTTTACTAAATACCAATCGTAGGTTAGGAATAATTATCCAGTCATTTGACCATATTTTGGAGATCAAAAGTAAGGCTGCCAACTTTTTTTTAAAGGAAAAAACATACGATAATACAGACATAAAGATTGTTTGAGTAGGAAAAAAAAATATTTGTAAGAAATAAAATAAAATTTCTGCTTATAATTCCCTAAAAACGTGTTTTTATGTATTGTTAGCACAAGCTTCTTACATTTTTTTTACTATTTTTGAATTTTTCAATGCTTGTTTGACAATCAATATTAAATTGAAATAAATAAACGATTCGTTTCTAATTAAATTTATTACCATTTCAGAATGTTCAAATGTAATCTCAAAGACATGTTAGGAAGTATAGAAAGTAGTTATGTTCACTAAAATCAAACCATTTTGTCATATCATTTTAGCTTCTATCAATAAAAAGTGAAAAAATATTGATAATTTTATTAAATATTTCGGGTGATGACACATTCACATTAACATGTGACTGAATGAATAAAATGTGAGATATATTTAGTTCAGTAATTATAAATCGTATCCATCATCTGTTCTAACTTATGTGTAAAATAGTTAAGTACTTATCTATAAATCCCATAATGAGTGTTCTATGCATCGCAGTTAAGATTGGAAGTAAAGTATTTTCACATACTTTATTTGTATGCAAAAGTATAAAATATAATTACTAAAAATAAAGTATAATACTTTACTATAAAGTATGGTTTGCAACCCTAGTCATAAGTGAGTTTATAAGCAGGATAATTTATAATATGGATAATTGATAAAATTGTTTCATTGCAATTTAATGTAACATAATAATAACAAATATTAACTAGTAATGAAATAGTTATAAACATGCAAAATTACCAAAATTTCAGATTTTGATCACTTTATTGTAGTGTAAACAAATAACGGTCATTAATTTATAACCTTTATATTGCGGTATTAATGTTATTTGAATACAAAACAATTAATCAAAACCGCTGATTCCGAACAAATGGTTTTAACGAAAATAAATTTTGGTTTTGGTAATTCATTAATGATAGAATAGTCAACCAATAATAAATAAATAATCGCTTAAATGTTTATTATTATTATCATTTGTCAGTCATTCTGTATTCAATACAATAGGTATTATTACCACACAATAATCTAGAAATTCTATTATTCTACAAGAGTAATACCTACTTTAAAATGCACTTGTTAAACTTCAAGAATCAACAATGGGGTAATTATAATTATACTGAATTTCCAAAACTATACGTGAAATTAGTCGTACCTAATTGGAAAATGTAATAAGTTAGTGTAGCAGGTTACAAAAGTTTGGGAAGCACTGTAAAGTTAAATATAATTATTTAGGTATTTTTATTTCATAAATTAAAGATATAACATATGCAGGTATAATATATTTTATGTACCTACTTACAATATTTTTTTATTGTTGCCTTTTCGCCTAAAATTGATTATAATTAAGATTTTACATACAAATCTTTAGAAAACATAGTAAAGATATATTATTACTACCGCTTTGATATAAGTTTCACTGACATTGTTCCACATACGGAACATGTAATCCATCAGATAAGATAAGCATGGTAACATGGAATATTCGTTAAATGTTATATAAAAAGATACTTGAAAAAAAAAATAAACAGTTAAAATAATTTAACACATTAAACTCGATAATCTATTTTATGATTAAAACATGCATTTATAAAATGACAATAGATAAATATTTTATTATAGTTTCTTATATCATAATTTAATTCGGTTTCAAATTAAAGTTTGGATGTATTACAAGTTACTTATCCGGTTTTGATTTCGCGGTAAGGGATTATCCTTTACCTGGCTCCTCGGTTATATTATGAAACGCGATAACATTCATATTAAAATTACGTACATGTAAATATATTTAAATGGTGATAATTACACTTTATGCAGATATATTTTTTAACGTATATTTTTTATTTAGTTACTAGTGTGATATACTAGACCTGTTAAGGTCTCACATATCCAAAAGGACTTAGAACAGCTGTCTAGTTAAAACCTACCTACCTATGTTATGTACCAATATCGCATACAAATAGTAATCCCATTTTTATTTATATGATTGTTAACTAAAAACAATTTTAAAATAATTCTATACTAGGTAGGTAGTACCTTAACAACGTTATGAGAAATAATGTATTTGTTCCAATATAAATGAAACGTAATGAGAACCAGCGCTGGCCACAACATATTAACAGTTAATTGAGTAGAATATTAACATTGCGTCAAGGAGAGTCTGTTTTTCTATGGCATCTGAGATGAATTGAATCATTTAATTGATTTCACTGACCAATGCTTCTCAAATTGTTCCTCGATGTAAGTCGCACTTGTGTGACGTCCGTACACGCCACCGCACGCACACATCTAAAAATATCATACGATGTTTTCCAGCCAATGAAATCATTCGACGTGGTGGGCTTGGCTCCCCACCGTCGGAATGTGGCGCTGGGAATGGCACTGTTAAAAATAAACTGGTTTAACATGACGGTGTTTTCGAGGCCATTGCCATGATATCAGTGAAAGGATACGTTAAACTGTCACCGTTATATTTTTTAACTCTCGGACAATATAGTTTTACATAAACTGATTATTGTTTTAAATACTTGTTGAAATATTTACATGGCTTAAGTCTCCTAAAACAAAAATAAAAAAAGAACATCTGTGTATTTTCAAGAATCGTGATGTAAAATATTCAAAAAGTTTGAGCATTAAATTGTATTAACTATAAACGAAGCGACATAAAATTTTCCGATAGTTTGTTTAAGCATAGCAAATATTGATCCCCGCATTGCCACGTCAAACGATTGCGCACGAGTGACGCGTGGTGTGGTTCCTGAATGTGTTCATGCGGCACGTGCTGCAGACAGACTTACTACTATACATATATAATTGACCACCCGGTTGGTTACTACTTACTAGTATTACGTAATAGTTCACACTACTTGAAATACAAACAAAACATTACTTTTCTATCTTAGTTGTAATTCATTGTATCTATTTTAAACTGAATTTTATTCAAAGACAGTATTTACTTTATTATTTGAAGTACACAAATTGTCTAAATCAAATTGTTATGAAACAGGCCTTGGAATATGTTCACTATTTAAATAAGATTTCCGTTTGGTACATAATAATGACCTCTGACATAATTATGACCCATGGCATAATTATTATGACAAGGACATATTGACAATCAAAGTATTAAGTGTCGTATAAAATTATTGATATAAACACGTATATAGACCGTAGTTGATAGAATTAAACTCTGCTATAACAAAATCTAGACTCAAATCGTGTAAAAGATAACGAGAAAACATATACATATATCTTAAATCAGGTGTTTTGAATTCTAAACGCGACGTGCCTCGCTGCAATATAACGTGGAATCATTATCGCCCGAGATAGAAAAACAGAACAACTTTTGTTTGTCGTTGGATGTCGTATCAGTATAATGTCTACACTAGATTGAATGAAGTCTGTACTGCCTCGTGAAGTACCCTCTTCAATGTGATAGATACAGATAACATATGTCATACGTGTATGAATTGAATTTATTTACATAAATTTAATATTATTATGTGAAATTTATTTAACATTTTGTATACCAACATTTGATGCTACAAATATCTCAAATATATTACATTCAAATCTAATTACATTTGCTTTGAACTACTTCTAGATGTGTTCGTATCATATAAGTGCTAGTATCGAGCAGGTGTAACATCTGACAAGCTTGTCTTCAAGTCATCTTAGAAATTGTACCTTAAGTAATTTGAACAAGATTAGAAGTGCGAGTCCGTACCATTAAATATAAAAATCGCCAAAATAATAAGTTCTGTATAGAAGCCTTAAATATTTATTTTATTTTATATTATATTAAATTCAATTATTTATATTTAGTGAATATATAAATATTTTGTGAATATTTGAAGCATCTTCCTGTTGTCGTTATTAATTTCGAACAGCGCAGTTATTAGGTTACGGAACCCTAATCATGTCTCTTGGATTATGCCTAATATTATTTTAATATACATAACAAGATACTTAAAATAATTGTTTCCATATTTACTGAGAAAGGTAACTTTTACGCAGAAATGGAACATTTTTAGACGTATTTTTACTTGAAAATAATGAAAAAGATATGTAACCCATAGCTTTAAGACGCAGTAATAAATTGCGAGGTTTTTTTCAGAGTTATGAATAATAAATGAAATAAGATCATAAATTTCTTTGTCAGATGCCCTCAAAGGGAAATGTAACAATGAGGAAGAACTGCATCAGCGGTGTTCAATGGCATTACCTGTGCTCAGCTCGCCGGATATATCATTTGCATTGACTAGAGAGGAGTTGGACAAAAGTTGTGTGTGAGTAGACTTTCTTTGAATCCACTTGCTTTAAAAAGATTATCTCAGGCTTTTATTTGGCTTTGTGCTGATTATGTGACAGTTTTTAAGATAACTCGTATCTTAGTTCTGCAAATGTTTTATCTTTTTGATACGAATCAAGATATCCTAGAGAGGTTCGTAGATAATATTAAAACATAACATGCAGACATTTTATAAAATTCACGTAAGAGCTTAAGATCGTAACAAATTTTTAATTACATAATTATAATTAGTGATTCTTATTTGATGACTTACATTACTTTCATTTCATCACAAAAACAAAGTTGAACTTCCTTAATGTATTGAAAATCACCAAAGTAACTTTGATTACAGTGCTAAGAGTTTTATAAAACACTCCATTTTGTTGTGTCATAGGAAAATTTTCCCGCTCACTCATTTATGTTAGCGAAGTTTAGTAAAGTTTTGCCAAGATGGCGCTCGCACCCTGGAGTAACTTTAAAGGAAGTGGAACGTCGTACATAGTTGGCTCATCTTAATTTAGTGTTCTTGTTTGTGGTATATAGTAATAGGAAGGTTGTTTGACTGATTATATTTTCTCATTGTACCTTGAAAAAACAAAGAATAATTAATCATAATGTATGATAAAGGGTAATAAAAATGAAATTAGAACTAATGTTATAGCTTTCCGTAGTTTTAGTATAAAACTTCTCCTTGAATTTAATATCTTAGAAACGACAATTTACTCTATTTTCACCTTTATTAATTATAAATATTATCAGGTTTTGAAATTGAAAATGTTTTTAATGTCAACGCTCACCTTATAATTTAGACAATAAGAACTTAGATTTGCTTTATATAAAAAAAAGCAGGGGCAGCATCATCCACAATATAATATATATCAAAAATGTATATTATACTACATATATATGATTTGAGGATAAAGATTGGGCATTTTTTTTTGCATTTTGTATGAAAAGTCGTGATTTTTTTCAAAGTTTATTTACATTTATTTATAGTGTATGTATATTTCGTTCGATACCTTTTTGCCATCTAGTACGTAGTAACATAATCCCGTTGCTGTAGAAATTTTGGGACTTCTGATCGAAAAAAAGAGACAAGTAGTTTTGGCAGTCCTCTCTTAATTCTAAACTGACAGAGCCTAAACAATTCTGAAGAGCTCGAAACGGGTAGAAATCTAGAGGTGCAAAGTCAGGCTTGTACGGCAGATGTTAAATTGTTAGGTATATATAAAAATGTATGTTGTCTAGCGTTATCGTGATGAAATACCACACCCTTTACATTAATCAATTCCGGCCGCTTTCTTTGAAGTTCTTGCTTTAATCTCATCAGCTACTGGCAGTTAAGATCCGAATTGATGGTTCTGCCTTCTTTTCTTTTGGTAAACGTATTAATGTTATTAAAACCTGTCAGATACAAATAGTACAGCCAAAGATTTTTTATTATAAGTTTATACTTAATATATGCAAAAATACTTTTTCCCCGACCTATTATATCAAAAAAATATAAAGGGATAAAAAATGAGGTTAAAAGAAATACCACAAAATAGTTCTTAAATGAGGATTTTTTGAATGCCTGTAAATCTCGAAAGAGAGATGTTAATTTCTACTATTACTTACAAGAAAGATTTTGTATTTAGCATATATCCTTGTTTCAGTGAGTTGAGAGTCGGAATAAAATGTATTGAAAATTTTACGGAAATTTGCATGGAAAAGAGCGAACAAGTGACGTTTAAAAAAATATATGCAGGAATAACAGAAGTGGTTCAGGAGCTGTGCACCCGAGGAAAGTATCAAGATGAATACCTAAGACATGCAGTCTGTGTCAAGAATGTGCGGTCAGAATACGAAGTCTGTAGTAAGAAATACGAAGTGACGCTCACTACATTAAGCAATCATCAGAAGAGAGATCAGTATCACACTGACCAGACAGACGTCGCTACTCATGAGGATATCTCGAGAACAGTGTGTTGGTAAGTTACAGATACTATTTATAGTAGAAAATCTAATTGAAGTTAAGAATTTCAACATGATTATTAAGAAAGTATTAACTAAGAAAGAATACTTATTACATATTTTTTTATTATTTTATTAATTCTGGATTTGCTACTGTGCCTCAGAAAGTGTCTCTTGAGTTCGAACATAGATAATTAAAAAAAAATAATATAATAATCGATTGTCATTATAAATAATAAATATTATGAACACCTATAAGCTTTTATGAGAAAACGGAGTGTTCTTTATAAATATACTTTTTTGTAAGTATAAACAATCTTATTGCGAAATATATAATTTTCAGAAGAAGATCCCACTTTTTAAGATAAGTTATTTATTCTGAATTTAAATACTTGTCATTTACAAATGAATGATGTCCCATTCAATTAAAATTCTGCAAAATTAATCTGTCAAGTAAAGGAACTTCGTAAGTCGACTTCCAGAAAAGTACTTCAAATCCAACAAGATCATTAAGGAGCCATTGCTTTCTAATTAGTATCTATAGAGGAACGTCGGTACGGAGTTGAATTATTTATTGAACTACATTTTGAATTCATACAATATCAGCAGTTCACAATGACCTACATGTAGCACATGAAATAAACAGTAACTTTCAATCAGATTAAGATATGCCATAATAAATTAGGTTTGAAGAATTTATTCTCGTAAAAACATAAAATTTACTTATAATGAAAAACAATCAAATTTCTATAACAGTATTGGTATACTTTAACTCTAACCATATTTTAACTCTAGAACGCTTAATGTAAACATTTCTTAAACAAACTTTATTACGACTTTGATTAAATTGTACACACATATTAAATATTTCCATTTGGATCTAAAAACACTCATGCCCTCCGCACTTTTAACATAATTTGGTAAGTTATTATGTAGCTGCACTCCCTTCAACAATATCGTTTTCTTACCAGACTTTGTATCTACACCAGTAAGCATCAGTTTATCCTTATTTCTTAAATTATGTTTAGCTATTTTTTATCAATTTTGATGTTACGGTATATTGAATTATTGATTATGTTTTTTATCAGTATGCAGGTATAATAAGTGTATGGTTGGGTGATATTTATTAATTTTGTTTCTTGGTACAATTTATTGGTTGACGTGAAATAAGGACAATAGTATTTTAATAACTTTATTTTGTATGTTTTGTAAGGTTATTAAGTTTGTCTTAGCGGCAGCGGGCCTACCATGAACTCTTATTGCGATCCAATTTACGACCTACATTGAATCGCTTGGATATTTCGTACCATGAGGCTGATAAGACGACCAGTTTAGGTCGCGACTTTAACAAGTCCCAAAATAAACCGCTAACGTTAATTCGTTCATTCAATTCGTACCATGAGCTATCTTTTCGACCTAAACTGAACCGCTTAACTATCAAAACTAGCGATTCAATAAAAGTTGCTATTATCGTAGCCTAAACAGAATTGTTACGAATTATATACTGTAGATACTTGATGTTAATCCTTATTTATTAGTGTTAAAGATAATTATAATATTAGTTTTAAAGATAAGCATGAGTATACCTAAATTATAAATTGTTTTAAATAAGTATAAATTATAAAATTATAAACCAACGAAGATATTTTTGAGCTGTGACTATGACTATGAAGAAAATGTTTCACAACATTTTGTGACCATCTTACAGTTGTAGCTATGTTTTTAATACATACCTGTATTTTTTTCAATTAATGAGGTACCTTCCTTAGTATACCTACTAATGGGATTTTATACTCGCTGCAACTAACTTTTTAAATTCGATTTGTGGTTATTCCAATAATAAAAATGGTGCAATGGTTTTCTATTGTTATATTTAATGTACATAAAGCTGACACTATTTCTAAATCTCTTTAGTTTAAGGTTCATATTAGAGACGATTAATTAATACTTCCTTTTCATCATTATTTTCAATCTTTTTCTGATTTATATGAGAAAAAATATATATTAACAACAATATCAAATTACTATACCTATAATATGCTTAACATAATATGCTAATAATATTTATAACATTTAAAACAGAAATCAATCCTTTGAAACATCACACACGCCATTATAAATGTTTATATATTCCCTATTGACCTTCAGCTAACACTATTAAAACTTATTCATAATCATAACAACCGCTCTTAAAGTGCGATGTAAACGTTAATTTGCTGCGAGCTGTCAATGACAACTTGAAATAAAAGCGAACCAGCGACAATTTCGTTCATTCTTAGCGATTCATTTTCGACCCAGCTAGTAATAGGTGATGGTAAAAAAAGCGATTCACTATTTGAACCTAAACTGAACTGCATCGGAACAGAATCGCTTACTAAAAGTTGATGGTAAGGCCCCAGGTCCTCATACTTCTAATTAATAACCAATGTTTAATTTAACTAAACTGATATATATTAATTTCAAATCATAAAGATTTGTACTTTCTTTGAAATGCAGTTTGAGACCGTTCTTAATGCACACAGTATAAGTACTAGTTTGATTCTAACGTATTATTTGTGTTCTTTCCAAATCAACTAATCGTCCATCCATAAACCTAGGTGTTTCTCTTTTGTTGAGCGTTGTATGACTTTATTGTTTACGGTAAGAGGTGTGATATCTGGCATATGTTTATATATTGCAAAAAAAAAACATATAGGAGGTTTTAGTTGTATACATTGTAAGAAGATTGTACTGAACTGTTGCCGTTCACTAAAAGTATGAAGATCTTTTTGAGCTTTACTTAATAAGTCCTGGATAAAGCCAACGTAATAAAAATGTAAGTTTACCAGCAAGATTTATGTTAATAATATTGTTAACGTAAATTAAAAACATTAACGGTCCAATTATGGAACCTTGTGGAATTCCGAATTTAAAAAAAATAAATGGAATTGACAAAATTATCTATTGTTACAAATTCATTTCTGTCGTGTTATTAAGATACAAAAATTTTAAAAGCCCCACCCGTGAAACCGATATTTGTTCGAAATTAATAAATTCAACAAAAGCTTACTATGGCTATATGTCTTATTTAGGTCGATAAATATCCTTAACGCCTTTTTTTATCTATATTTGATTTTATTTCTGTAACTAATTCTATTGCTAACTAATGAGACATTGTTTTTCAGACAGACAGACTCAAGCGCTTGTATAATATTCGCTCAAATATTTTAGATATCACTTGTAAATCATAAGTCGTAAATACACACAATCATAAGTCGTAAATAAAATATTTTGACTTTTCTAACTGTAACATCAAAATCGATTAATCCGTTTCGAAAATGGGTTTTGACATAAAACAACATCTATCTTTAGTCCTCTTTAAGTAAATACTGAACTCCAAATGTAAATTTTTTCATGTTACTATGTAAATAATAAATAAAACATACATTAAAACGATTATGTATTCAAAATAAAAAAGATTTTAAAAATATTCAACCAGTATCGCGAGAGACACATCACTGAGCAAAGCGCTGTGAGGAGATAAACAAAAACAATACTATTACGAGAAAAACAAAAACTAACCGTGGAACTGAAACGTGACAATAAAATAAAAGAATCTCAGATCATTTGTAGCGGAGTGCGGGAGAATACTAATTCACTTACAACATCGCAAGATTCTATTTTATAGCATTTCTATCCAGAGATATGGATTTTTATTGGTTTATATGCTATAGTTTTTAATTCCTTATAGTTTAGGTTTGGTTGTCTTCTATGTCCTATTTGTGTTATTTTCTAGACATAATTTATTTATTTTGAGTAAGTTTTATAGCCTTTCTTAGAGGTAAAGTCGTCAATATCTTACAACTGTACTGCAAAAACATTTATTTCCGTATTCTTTTACTTACTCTTGATTCCATTAGAGTTGGCGAGAATACATATAATATTTTATGTTAAAGAACTTGCCCTAGATCCACTAATAGAAGCAATGCATTTAATCTAGTTTAGGATTATTCAAATCTAATTAATATTTAAATTTTTAACAAACTTACATTATATGACTTACGTTGATTTTTATCTCCAAAGTGTATAAAAATACTATGAAGCTATGAATTCTAAAATATATGATATAGTAATATGCATATTATAATCTAGTTCATTATAAGTTCCATGTTATATTAATTCTTCAATTAACGCGGAACACATTCCTGTGATACCGCACAAGTTAGAATTATTATTTGAAACTGCTGTGTTCAAACTTCAACAGACAAGAGATATAATAATTAATGTGGAGAGCTACGTTATACGCTAGGTTCTGAAGTAGATAATACCTATTATATTTTATCATTGAAGTGACAGATATATTCCATTTTATATTAACAAATATAAGATTTATTATTTTTGTCAGAATTTTAAACAGGTCATGTTAATTTTTGGTTCTAATATTATTCCTGCCGCTGCCATGTAACTATGGTTGGTATGTTTGCATAATTAATAAAAAATAACAACGTTACCTGACCTACTTGAAAATATTAGACGCATGGTTATAAGCACTTTTGAACAGACTTGTCTAGATTCAGTAGAACTTTAAGTATTTTTTCGACAAAAACAAATATAACCAATAATATATATTATTGTTACGTAAATATCGTTATATTTGTGGTAACAAATGAGTAATAGTGTTAAAGTTCTTAAATATATCAAACACATATATTTATAGTACATGTTGTCCTCAGTTCATTTCAAGAGTACCTGATGTGTTCGGAGCTCACAGTTCAGAGGTCGTGTGGTGATGAGGCCGCCTTGTTCACGAGCGCATTCCTCAAGCGGATGGCTTCCAATATCATTAAGGTTGGCATTATTGATTACCTACTAATCAATGTATTACTCCAAGTTGTCACAGTTTGCGCTTCATTATAATAACTACGACGATTTTTTTTATTATTATTATCAAAGTATTTTTAAACGAAGTAGTCTTTTAGTCTGCGCTGTTGATTTAGAACTCTGTCTTATCTGTTATTAATGTCATTTATTTTTGTTTTTTTCAGAACTTTTGCCTCGAATATCGGGGCCAAGAATGCGGATTGTCAGACAAAGCGACTTCAACGGATCACAGTATACTATTATTGACTTTAAGTCTTATTGTAGTTTTCTCTCATGTAACAAAATTTGTGCTAACATAAAACCTATTTGCAGGAAAAAAAAAGAAATCGAATTTCAAAATTAGAACACTAAGGTAGACGCGGGTTGTCAGTAATGAATGTAAAAGAAGTTTGTTGCGAGTTAGTTGATGCAACGTTCAGTGAGCTGTACATTGTTAATGTGGGTAGATTGTTTCGGTTCTTCGGTTACCGGCGAAATTAGAGTTTATGTTTTACTAATGAACATGACCCGGCATAGTTAAAACTTATTAAGTTCTAATATAGTTTAGTATATCAATCAATGAGTTACCTTTATATGTTTACTTTAATGTTTGTAAATATTTTTTTTTATAGTTACGTATTCTAATATATTTCGTGTATAAATGCGGCGTCTCTGATTAATTAACCATGTTATTTATACTGTGCCTAAATAATTAATTTAATTATGGTCTTTATTATTTTATAATTAGGATACCTTTGAAGTTTTAGTTTATTTTACATTGGAAATGATAAATAGATAAATAGAATTTGTGTGTTCCCCGCCAAATATAATAATTTCGTTAAGAAATAAGATGGGTACCTATTTACATGAAAGAAAGATAAAATCAAGACAGAGAAATAAAAAAATACATATCAAAATATTTAAATAAAAACAATCATATCAACGTCAAAAAAAAATCCCAGTAAGGTTAGAAAAATAAAGAAATATTTTTTAATTTCACTGACAATATGGCCGATTTAGTTTTCGAACAGCTATTTTGTATTTATTTATCTGCTTTTGTTAATACTTCTGAGTAATTTAGATTAATAAAATGTATATTTTAATCGAGCTCAGAACATCCTGTGATAATGGTATCTAGTATGAATGGTTAACAGCATGAGAGATTGTTATATTGTTTAAAATGTGTTGTTATTGTTAGCAGCTTTTAATTAGTGTAAATAATTAGTTGCTAAGGAATAGAACTGAGTACGCTAGGGGAAATTGTTAGTTAGTTGCCGATTAAGCCTCGCTCATTTAATTATTAAGTTTCGCTTCAATTGTCCTAAAACAAGATGGCGGATGTGCACGTCACAATCAAAGATAAAAACAACTTAAGATAAAAACAACTCTACAGTATAAGTGATCTTGTGTTACACTACTCATGTTAATTTATCAAATCACTTTAAGTTTATTGAAATTATTAACAAACATAGAATGAAAAATACACCGAAGTACATGGAGGGAAGCGATGGTGTAGCTCAATTGGTGGAATGACGGGAAAATTTCCCTGAAGTCGCGGGTTTATATCCGTGTCTTTATCGGTTTATTATTCATTCTATATTGATTTAAAACTATGATTATGTTAGATATTTGTATACATATTTATTCATTTACCTGAAGGTATAGATCTGTGTTAATTTATAAAGTTATAATATTAGTTGCCACATCAAAAGCCAAGTACTAAGCCAAATTTAATACCTACCATTTTTAGACCATCAGTTAGTTTAATTTAATATTTTAAATGTAATCTACGAACTGAAAATATATTCTATAACCCACAATATTCAATATTAATGTACGTAATTAACGCAGTCTTAATAAAGTAACCAAATACTATACACAAAATAATAAACTTTTATTGTTATAAGTAAGAGTTTTTTGATATTTTTTCATCTATAAAAATTTTAATATTTGTAATATTGTTTCGAATATTGTTTGATAGATTTTAATTAAATTTTGTTCCTATAAATTTATCGTTATTTACTTATATTCTATATATTCAAATAACCGTCTCAAGTGTACATTTACAGTAGTTCTTCCCTTTTTTAATATTCATTATATTAACGTATGTCTGTCACATATCATAATTTTAAAAGTCATTCATTATTGTACATAGAATTAGTAAGTAGTTTGTTATAAAGTAGAAAATCCGTATCCATATTATATAATAATTAAATATAAAAAGAGATTATTTAATAAATAAAATACTCGTTATAACGAGGAATGAACTTATTTTCTTTCATTCTTTACCTTTAAAACACTTCTTATTAATTAGTAAACTTATTAATATAGAATCACTTACTCACCGGATCCTATGTTTCGACTTATCGAATGAATTTAACCAGTCGTGGTCACTGGGGGTGTCGATGATAACACTGGGATGGCGGCATCAGGAAATATAGAAATGTATTTAACCTTTCAAGTTATATTTGACCTACACTCGCTAGCTCTTATACTTATGTTTGTTTTGGAACCTTAAGTGAAAGAAAACATCTTGAAAAATCCCTAAAGAAGGTTTATAATATTTTATCGCCAATACCATGTGAAGCACCACTAAGGATTAAGCCTCGTACCGGTCCTTCCTCTGTCCCAGGAGTACAATTATCTACTTCTATTAAATAAATCAAATAATTAGGATGTGGTGGTAGGAACTATAACATAACCTAACACATATGTGTTATGTTATGTAAAGAATAAGGTAAAAAAATAATCTTAAAATGCGTTCATAGTTTTGAGGCATATGCCAGATGCACAATAATCTTTGTCTCGTATTTTTGCTTGAAAATTACAGTATTTTTAGGCGGGTACCTCTTTAATCTTTTTTTAAATATTGTAATGTAGCACTATGTTATTTACATAACAATAAATATATACACGAAAAAAATGTCATCCGGGTAAGGACTGTTGTGTGAGGTATAATGAGGTATTACCTCCGGTCTTGGTGGAGTTACTACCTGAAACTGAGTTACTACCTACACCACGGTAGCTGGTAGGTACTGGATCTTCTAGAGTCTAGACCCATTTGACTTTGACAATTGACTACCCGAGTTTAGACTCATTTTGTTAGTTTTCATAACATCGTACCAACTTTATTATGTATTATGTACAAGTTAACAAGGTTTGTAATTATAAATATAAATGTAAGGTTCAAAATCGACTGTTTTAGAAAACCAACACTGCTTTAATATTGATTATCTTAAAAAAAAAGTAAGATAAACAATTCAAAAATTTCTTAAAATGCCGTGAATACAGAAAGCGGTCTTTTTTCACGTATTAAAAATGCAAGAAAAGTAACTATTCATGGGTAAAAAACCTTTCAGGTGGAAGGAATATTCACCGGACTAGCTAAAATAGGAAAGTCGGTCACAATACGGAGACACAGAGTCTAATTTCATAATGAGAATAATGTAATCTAATTTTAATCAGTTTGAAGCAGTAAACTGAGTAGAAGTATGTTATTTATATAGAAAACTCTTTGTGTAGTTTGTTTTTTAAATTAATGCTTTAGTCTGTATGCCAGTTCCTTTTTTACGGTCTGCCGTATAAAGGTTTTATTTTTCTGTATGCTTTATTTTTAAAAAGTTATTTATGTACCTAGATTTTACCTTGTATCTGTTTGTTCTGTTTTATAAAAAACACTTTCAGTTGCTAACATATTTATTTAATCGGTAACGCATACGGGAGTTATTTATAATTAATTAATTAAGACTGTGCTATGGCTTCAGAGGCAAACAACTCAATCTATTTTCGATTTTCATTTACATATATTGAATATGAATTACTGCTGAACTATTCTATTTCTAAAGAACCAATTGACATTATCTTATGAATAAGTAATGTAATATCTGATAATTAATAATGTGAGCATTTTATTATTGTAATTGAGATTATTATCTATTTTATAAAAGTAACATAATAGTATTATGAGAGGCGCTGTTTTAATATAAAGTTTATATGTTTGTCAAATAATCTAGTAATTCCAAATCTTCTGTGCACCCGAGGAAAGTATCAAGATGAATACCTAAGACATGCAGTCTGTGTCAAGAATGTGCGGTCAGAATACGAAGTCTGTAGTAAGAAGTGACGCTCACTACATTAAGCAATCATCAGAAGAGAGATCAGTATCACACTGACCAGACAGACGTCGCTACTCATGAGGATATCTCGAGAACAGTGTGTTGGTAAGTTACAGATACTATTTATAGTAGAAAATCTAATTGAAGTTAAGAATTTAAACATGATTATTAAGAAAGTATTAACTAAGAAAGAATACTTATTACATATTTTTTTATTATTTTATTAATTCTGGATTTGCTACTGTGCCTCAGAAAGTGTCTCTTGAGTTCGAACATAGATAATTATAAAAAATAATATAATAATCGATTGTCATTATAAATAATAAATATTATGAATACCTATAAGCTTTTATGAGAAAACGGAGTGTTCTTTATAAATATACTTTTTTGTAGGTATAAACAATCTTATTGCGAAATATATAATTTTCAGAAGAAGATCCCACTTTTCAAGATATGTTATTTACTCTGAATTTAAATACTTGTCATTTACAAATGAATGATGTCCCATTCAATTAAAATTCTGCAAAATTAATCTGTCAAGTAAAGGAACTTCGTAAGTCGACTTCCAGAAAAGTACTTCAAATCCAACAAGATCATTAAGGAGCCATTGCTTTCTCATTAGTATCTATAGAGGAACGTCGGTACGGAGTTGAATTATTTATTGAACTACATTTTGAATTCATACAATATCAGCAGTTTACAATGACCTACATGTAGCACATGAAATAAACAGTAACTTTCAATAAGATTAAGATATGCCATAATAAATTAGGTTTGAAGAATTTATTCTCGTAAAAACATAAAATTGACTTCAAATTAAAAACAATCAAATTTCTATACAACAATATTTTACCTCTAGAACGCTTAATTTACATTTCTAAAACAAACTTAATTACGACTTTGATTAAATTGTATATTCACAGGCGTAGCGAGCTTATCTCGCGCCCGAGGCACGATACCGTTACCTATAGCGCCCCCCATTTTGAAAACGATAAAATATTAAATGTAAAATATACTCACAACTTAATAAATAAAATCATATGCTCCTAGAAACAATAAAATGTTGTATTTGTTGTGTCTTTGAGAAGTATCTATATAAAAAAATAGACTATCTTTCTCTCTCAGAAGAGAAGAAGAAATCTCAGCTTTTCAGCTAGACCCAAAACTGAAGTGACTTCGATGAGTAACACAAGAGGATCCTTTGTCAGTCACTCAGTCTTTCGGCAAAACGATCCGGGTCTAGGTAAGGCCAGTAAAGGATTTAGGTTTGAGGACGCCCTAGGCCCGAGACGATATGGCGCCCTTTATCTTTTGTAACAGTATATATATATATACATATATATATTTCAAATTTTTATTTCAAATTTTAGGACTTGCCTGATTAAATATTTTAACAAAGAAATTCTACCCTCAAAATGGTACTATGTTTCGATAGTAAGAGCGCAATAAAATAAACTTTAAAATTTGGTCTTGCAGTTTACAGAAAACCCAATCGATTTTAAATTTTAGTCATCTTAAAAATTTTGGCGCCCCTCAAAATTTGCCGCCCTAGGCCCGGGCCTCACGGGCCTAGGTCTAAATCCGCTACTGGGTAAGGCGCGACCACTAAAGCTGGAATAATCACCTTATACAGGAGGCGATTGAGTAAAGTCGGGGATTCAAAGCCTTTACAAAGACTTGGGGAAAAGTCACCTGACCAAGCTGACGACCTCGAATGGTGGAACCGTCATATCAGTTCCGGAGATATTTGCTGAAATTGAAGAATTCAAAGCTGTATGCCTCATATGCACTGAACCCTCCACCAATACCCTAGAGCCCCGCTTACTACAATACCCCACGTCACTTTACGGACAATCTACCATACGTAGATTAGATACGATAACTCATTATTTCACTGAAGCCCAATGCCGTCGTGTTTATATGTGCCATAAAATACGTCAAAGACTTAACGTAGGTGACTCAAATGCCGTGGTTTCGAATATAAAAAAAAAGTTCGAGGAAAACGTTTCATGGAAGGCTTTTCAAACGCAGTGGCTGCGTTCCAAAATTCTGTCGAAATGACCCCTAACGACGACGAGTGGGCAAAGTGTTTTTCTCAGTGGTTCCATCGTATGTAGCGATCCATTTATGTGAATGGAAACTATTTTGAAAATATAAAATAACTTAATCACTTTCTAATTTGCATGATTTTTATTTTCTAGATACCTTCATTGCCACCCTCGTTATATCAAATATATTTTAATGACAAATTAAAATTTACACTTGAAGGGCTCCTAGACAACAAACTACATTTTTGCTTAGATGCTTCAAATACTCACAGATTATTTAGTTATATACTTTTTTTGTTTGTCTATACTGTTAGCCCTGTTGGCTATTACAGCGTCACCGGAAGAGCGGGTGGGTCAGGAGACCCAAGAAGTTATATACTTATTAAAAAAAAATACTATTGGCTCCCTTACAACAAACGTAATGTTTTGCTCCTTTTTAATAACCGCAACAGGTAGGCGCTTGAAATATTCACGGAATATTTAGTTAGATATTGATTTTATGTAAAAATAATTAAATTAAAATCAAATAAACATTTAAGTATTTAAATAAATTTTTGAAGTTTTTATTTTTAACGGTAAGGAACCCTTCACGTACGAGTCCGACTTCCACCACTTGGTCTGTTCTTTTCCCTCTTTATATACAGGAAATATAGAAATTTATTTACTCTTTCAAGTTATATTTGACCTACATTCGCTAGCTCTTATACTTATGTTTGTTTTGGAACCTTAAGTGAAGTAAAACATCGTGAACAATCCTTAAAGAAGGTCTATAATATTTTATCGCCAATCCCATGTGAAGCAGCACTAAGGGTTAAGCTACGTATCCTTTTTCTGTCCCAGGAGTACAATTATAGGCTGAGTGAATTACTAAATACCGGCCATTGCGGGGTGCCCTCTCCGTGGATCACGTCGGGGCATCGCGGTGGGTGCGAAAGCGATCCCGTGATGTCCCATTATGACAGCGGCGGCAACCGTCAGATTTTTAGTGAGTAGGAGTCTCACATAACCACCTCCATCATCCCCTGGATGGAGGTGTGTATCCATGAGGATTACTGACGTTAAAAAAAAAAAAAAAAGGTAAGTAGTAGGTACATTGTTGTACATTGTGTTATAGGTATACTAAATAAAGTATCATCTACTGCCGGAGTTACCTAAAGGTTCACCACGGTAGCTGCAACTGGATCTCCTAGACCAAAAGTGTCTACTATATTTTTTTTTATCATGTAGAAAGCATATTGTATTATGTACAACGCATAATGTACAATAAAATAAGCTTTTGTATTAATAGACCTAAATGGTAAGTTTACACTCGACTGTTTTAACAAACCAACACTACTTTAAGATTGATTATCTCAAAAAAGGTATGATGATAAATTCAAGAATATCTTATAATGCTGTGAATACAGAAAGCGGTCTTTTTTCACGTATTAAAAATGCAAGAAATGTAACAATTCGTGAGTGAAAAATCTTTCAGGTATTCAGAATATTCACCGGACTAAAATAGGAAAAGTCGGTCTCAATACGGAGACACAAAGTCTACTTTCATAATGAGAATAATGTTATATAATTTTAATCAGATTGATGCAGAACACTAAGTAAAAGCATGTTATTTATCTAGAAAATTCTTTGTGTAGATTGTTTCCTAAATGAATGTTTGTTTGCCAGTCCTTTTTTACGCCTTAGAAACGTTATATTGATGTAGTTCATACATGTATAATTTATATTTACGTCTGTTTCACTGTAGCGTCTAAATGATTTTGTTGAAAGAAATTGTTCCATCATAATTAAATATTAGAGAAGATGAAGCTTCTTAGCAATCCATGGATTCACCGTGCGGGTGCCGGGCCCATCGCGTTGCAAGGAGAGGAGTGCAAGCAGTGCCTGGGACTTGCGACCCAGGAGTAGGTTTAAGGGGCCCCTTTATTGTGCGCAAAAACGCTCACCTTCACCCTCCACACTCCTCTCCCTACCTAACCAAATTTGGAAAGAACCTACTAATGCCGCCTTTGAAATACGTTCTAGAAATGAACTGATGCTTGTTCTAGAGAGGCCAAGGTCTTTAAGTAGGCTATAGAGAGATTTTGCTGTTATACCTCTCGCTCCCACTTCTACCGCGTACAAACTAACTATAAATTTATTCCTGATCAGTTCGTTGGTTAGTTCGTAATACTTATTGAGCTTGAATGTGTGATCCCTTGGGATGTTTGTTTCCCAAGGAACAGTAAGCTCCACAAGTATCACGCGCCTCAGATGTTTCGAATACAGGAATAAGTCCGGTCTGGATGACGAAACACCAACATCCCCAGGGATTTTTTAATGCTTTTCATACGTGTCCATCATGAGAATTCAATCAGGAGCCGCGCCTAATATTGAATAACTAGAGAACTTTAAACGTAAAGCAAAGAAAAGTTTCAACAGATGTTTATCGGTTGGCTTGCACAATTTTGTTTCGAGAAATAATTTGGTGTACAGATTTGACCTCGTATCGATTTTATCTAACATATTTATCTGATAGGTAAAATATATATTAGTTATTTATAATTAATTAATTAAGACTGTGCCAAAGCACAGTCCCTCCCTCCAATCTATTTTCGTTTTTCATTTAGATATATTTAATGACAATTATTATTGAAAGAAACTATTATACTTCTGAAGACTTATATTATACTTCTGAATACTTATATACTTATGCACAAGATAATATCAATAATCTATTGATATTATCTAGTATATAAGCCATTTGATAATTAATAAAGTGTGCATTTACATTTTGTTATTGAGATTAAATAATATATGTAGGTTTGTCAAACTTTCTAGTAATTTCACATCTAAATTACGACCAATGCTAGCCTTTTTATTATTGCAAAATTGTATCTAGTTCTTAGCTCTTTTTTTTTATTTAACACTACACTAATACATCTAACAATATGTATTTTTAGAAAAGAACCCAGACGTACTCTAGATTGTAGAAAAATATGTTATAAATAATATAATAATGTATTATTAAAAACATAAATATATAATATAATATATTTATAAATATTAAATATATATTAATTTATTATTAATGCAAAAGTGATAATATATATTTTCAATTTTTTACATAATATTAATTAAATGTCAGTTCTCGTAATTTTATTCTTGATAGTAAATATTGGCAAGATAAATACTATGCCTGGGGTTATAACATTTGTTCTGTTTAAATAAAAAAAAAAAGTAAAGGTGGAGAAAACTATATTGAAAGCAATAAACTGTTTCAGTTAGACGTGCTAATAGAGACCAATAGTACGAACTGATCTAATGTCCTTGTTTCTCAGATGGTTTTCAATTAGAAAACTCTTTTAACATATCTTGTAATAAAAAGACAAGAAGCATTAACTTAGAATATGAATATTTGAAAATATCTTTAAACATGTATAGCCATGTTCAGTTTATTTAAATTAATATAAATATAGAATGAAAAATAAACCGATACGGGCAGGGATTCGAACCCGCGACTACTGCGAAACCGTCCTGTCGCTCTACCAACTGAGCTACCGTATCGCTGTCCGCCTCGGTTTCAAACATTAATTTCGGTAGTGATATCTTTTCAATGTTTATCTATATTGCAAAGTTAGAAACATTGGTTAGGATTTTCGAAAGAAACCTAATAGATGTCACCACCGTCCCGATAAAGACGATCACATATAGAATGCTTAATTCACCGAGGCAGACAGCGATACGGTAGCTCACAGTTGGTAGAGCGACGGGACGGTTTTCCAGTAGTCGCGGGTTCGAATTCCTGCCCGTATCGGTTTATTTTTCATTCTATATTTATATCATAAATCGAAAATTAATCGTATTTTTTATACAATTTTTAATTAATAGAATTTTTATTTACAAAATTATAATTGGTGCTTTTAATTGATTACTAACATAACTTTTATTTGTTCACAAAAACAAAGTTGGACTTCCTTAATGTATTGAAAATCACCAAAGTAACTTTTTGATTACAGTGCTAAGAGTTTTATAAAACACTCCATTTTGTTGTGTCATAGGAAAATTTTCCCGCTCACTCATTTATGTTAGCGAAGTTTAGTAAAGTTTTGCCAAGATGGCGCTCGCACCCTGGAGTAACTTTAAAGGAAGTGGAACGTCGTACATAGTTGGCTCATTTTAATTTAGTGTTTTCGTTTGTGGTACACAGTAATGGGAAGGTTGTTCGACTGATTATATTTTCTCGCCACAATATAAGTTTTTTAAGAAAACGAATTGTTTCTTATAAATAAGTTCTTTGTAGTTAAAATCCATCTTGTTTTGAAATATATAATTTTTGGAATCTTACTTTTTAAGATAAGTAATTTATTCTGAATTTACATACTCGTCATTTACAAATGAATAATGTCCCATTCAATAAAAAATCTGCAAAATTAATCTGTCAAGTAAAGGAACTTCGTAAGCCGAGTTCCAGAAATGTACTTCAAATCCAACAAGATCATTAAGGAGCCATTGCTTTCTAATTAGTATCTGTAGAGAAATTTTATATGAAGTTGAAATATCTTTTGATCCACATTTTTAATTCATACAATATCACCAGTGTATAATGAGAGAAAGAAGAGGAACCTTTTATAAAACGTATAGAAATATGTGATTGGAAAGATTTTGATACTTTAAGAATTATAAATCGTGGATGTAATGTAATACGAATAATAAAAGTAGATATATTAAACATATAATGCATTAAGTTATGATTAAATGGAAAAAAATCCATCGGAAAATGAAGTGATAAGCCATTATAAAGCTTTGACCTCTTTTTCTAGCTTAATTTTTATTTATCACGATAAACTGTTTAAGATTCTGTTTGAATGCCGTCTGATTGGGTCGCATTAAAAAGATTTTTCAACTTCTTTATTAACGTCAAATGTGTTGACATTTGAGGCAAAGGCAATTAAAATATTAAATTTTCTCTTCGTGTAGATTCTTTGTATTTTTATTATAAAAATAAATACTGCTTTCAATTATTTATCATAATGTCATATTATGCCAAGATTTCCTATATCTTTTATTATTACTCGTGAATATGTTTTTATGTACTTGCTGTTATATTGTGTTGTTAAACGTTGGTAATATTAATAAATAATATTGTAAATGCATAAGGTATATGGCCCCTAATACTATATTTTGATTTTTAGTTAAGCTGAAATTTTACCTTAATATCAGTAGATAATTTCTACTTTGTGGATAGGAAATAGGTATTAGCTAATTACTAAATACGTTTGAAAAACGTATCTTAGCATAAACAATATTTTAAGTCTAGCTTTAGCCTGTACATGTCAAAATTAGTAAATAAAAATTGGCACAGACATCAAAAACCCGCGTTTTGAATTTTATATATATAAACATTCTTAAATAACTATATCACAATAATACATACTCTCTTTAAGTAAATACTGAACTCAAAATGTCATAAATGAAAACGATTATGTATTCAAAATAAAGACATATTTCAAAATTATTCAACCAGTATCGCGAGTGACACATCACTGAGCAAAGCGCTGTGAGGAGATAAACAAAAACAATAGTTTTACGAGAAAAACAAAAACTAACCGTGGAACTGAAACGTGACAATAAAATAAAAGAATCTCAGATCATTTGTAGCGGAGTGCGGGAGAATACTAATTCACTTACAACATCGCAAGATTCTATTTTATAGCATTTCTATCTACAGATATGGATTTTTATTGGTTTATTGAGTTATTATTAAGCTTAGTTTGGTTTTCAAATGATTTTTTAATATGCTATAGTTTCTTATTATGTAGGTTAGGTTTAGGTTTACTTGTCTTGTATATCCCATTTGTGTTATTTTCTAGACATAATATATTGATATTTTGAGGATGTTGTGTAGTTTAGAGGTAACGTTGTCAATATCTTACAACAGTACTGTAAAAATATTTATTCTCGTAGAGTTTTACTTACACTTGAGTCCATTAGAGTTGGCGAGAATACAGTACATTTATGTTAAAACACTTGCTTTGGATCCACTAACAGTAATAATGTATGTAGTCTAGTTTAGGATTGTTTAAATGTAATAAATATTTACAGTTACATCTGTTTAAAATTAAAATCCTAAATAAAATGTATAAAATCATGTATCTTCTATATATATAAATTGTAATCGAGTTTATTATAAGTTCCATGTTATATTATTCCTTCAATTAACGTTGAACACATTCCTGTGATACCGCACAAGTTAGATTTGTTAACTGAAACTGCTGTGTTCAAACTTCAACGGACGAGCAATATAATAATTAATGTGGGGAGCTACGTTATACTATTCTGAAGTAGACAATACCTAGTATATTACATCAATTAGATAATATAACTAGTCTAGTGTTACTGGCTGTTTACATACATTAAAAAAAACATTAGTTTGAATTCCGAATATTAGCTTCTACGACAAAAAAATAGACTTCTTCCCCGCCATTATTGTGTGTTTTTTGTTAAGAAATAATTTATTTTGAAAATAGAGTAGGGCACTTAAGAGAATAGGATTGCAGTAATTGCTCTATACAAAGTAGGTAAGGAGCCAGCATTTTAGATACATTGAGCTAGGGATTAGTCGAATGTTTGTGTATGATCCATCCTAAGATACACTGAAACCATGTCTGTAGATGACCGTGAGAGATCCGGCCAACTGCGGTCTATTCAATCTAACCAGGCCGTAAATACATTGAAGGCCAGAATTCGTCGAAATCATAAGGACGCAGAAAATCCTTTCCAGAGATATGAAAATCGTACTGAGTACACTTTCTCGGAATATCAAACAAGACTTAAGTCTAGGATGCTTACCGGAGATACACAGGGCATACCTTAAATGAGGCATTAAAACAAAAGAAAGCCGCCAGTTCAATACAGCTGTTACTTTGATACGCGGACGAAAAACACGGAAAAATTCTCTTTACTGATGAAATATTTTTTACCATCGAGGAGCACTAAAATAAACAAAATTATCGAGTGACGCAGAAAATCTTACTTTAATACGCGGAAATAAAAATGTTACTTTGATACGCGGACGAAAAACACGGAAAAATTCTCTTTACTGATGAAATATTTTTTACCATCGAGGAGCACTAAAATAAACAAAATGATCGAGTGACGTAGAAAATCCTTTCCAGAGATATGAAAATCGTACTGAGTACACTTTCTAGGAATATCAAACAAGACTTAAGTCTAGGATGCTTACCGGAGATACACAGGGCATACCTTAAATGAGGCACTAAAACAAAAGAAAGCCGCCAGTTCAATACAGCTGTTACTTTGATACGCGGACGAAAAACACGGAAAAATTCTCTTTACTGATGAAATATTTTTTACCATCGAGGAGCACTAAAATAAACAAAATGATCGAGTGTGTGCACATAGCTCTAAAGATTTTCCGAGGTAGTGGCAAAAGTTCAGCGAGCCCATCATCCAGCATACGCCCTGGTTTGCTGGGGTGTCCCCTACCAAGGAGTTACGAAACTCCATTTTTGCTAAAAAGGAGTGTAAACTTTTGTCAAAGTTTATCAAGATACCGTGTTAGAAGCGGTAGTTAAGTCTCTTAACAACACCTTATTCAAAAAACGAAGTGTGGACATTCTAACAGGATTCAGCCCCGGGTCATAGGGAGCGCACTACCCAAATTTGGCTTGAGCAAAATGTTTCAAACTTTATAAAGGCTGATGAATGACCTTCGGCTAGTCCGGCCTTAAATCTTAATAATGATTTGTTCTATAGGACATGGCCTGCTCTAAACGTTATCCAAATATTGAGTCGCTCAAGAAATTTTTGGAGGCAGCAGTGACCAAGTTTCATATAGAAACCGTTCGTAAATCCATTGACGAATGACCTGACCGTTTAAAAGCGTGCGTTAAAGCTAAGGGTGGACACTTTGAATAACTAGTTTGGTACGTTAACATATATTTTTTTACTGTACATAATCACATTTTATTTAATAATTGTTTAGAATATGGTATATTTCCTGATCTAAAGAAACAAAGTACAATAACTCCATTATTCAAATCTGGGTTTTCATTAGATCCTAGTAACTATAGACCAATTTCAGTCTTATCATAATTTAGTAAGATTTTTGAGAAAATAATTCTTAATCAACTTGTTGCATATTTCAGTAAAAACAATCTCTTACACAAAAACCAGTTTGGTTTCACTGCCGGTCGCCCTACAGATGCTGGTGTTGAGCTATTACTAAACATATTTGAAGCCTGGGAAGGATCACAGGATGCACTTGGCATTTTCTGTGATCTATCTAAGGCGTTCGATTGCGTTCAACATGAAATCCTTTTAAAAAAGTTAGAACATTATGGAGTTGAAAATAAGTCCCCAGAACTGATTAGTTCATATCTTAATGATAGAATTCAAAAAGTTGATGTAAATGGAAAACATTCCCCTGATTCTTTGGTAAAAATAGGTGTGCCACAGGGCTCTATCTTAGAGCCTTTCTTGTTCCTCATTTACATAAATAACTAACCTCACCTAGTGAGTTAATAGACGGCAATCTGTTATTGACGATGTAAACAATGCTCTCTCAGAAGTTGTACAATGGTTTAACGCCAGTAATTTGTTACTCAATAAAAAAAGGCCGAAATGTGTCAAATTTAGTTTACCAAAGGTTAAAATTCTTAGGCATTACTTTAGATTAAAACGTCAATTAACAAATATGGAAACTGCTCGATTAGTTTACTTTAGTTACTTTCATAGCATAATGTCATACGATATACTCTTATGGGGCAATGCGACTGAAATTGATACCATATTTACATTGCAGAAGAGGGCTGTTCGAGCAATATATAAAATGAGACCAAGAGACTGTTTAAGAAACAAATTTAAAGAATTTAAAAGTATGACTGTTTTTAATCAACATATTGATGAAAATTTAATTTACGGTTATAAAAATATTTCAAAGTTCAGGAAAAATTGTGATTTACATAAAATTATTACAAGACATAAAAATAAACTCGCTATGCCCGCCACTAGGCTCCATAAAAAAGGTAAATCCTTTAAGGGTAATTGTACACATTTTTATAATAAGCTCTCTTAAATGAAGCCTTAAGCCTATCATGAAATAAATTTAAATTATGAAAGAAAGATTTAAAAGCTTGAACGGTGGGTACCTCATGAATTGACTGAAGCAAACCGGCAAACGCGCGGCGACTGTGTTACAATACTGAACTGGCACAATAATTAAGGGATTTTAAATCGAATCCTTACCTGTGATGAAAAATGGATTCTTTACGATAATCGAAATTGCTCATTGCAATGCTTGGATCCTGGTCAGCCAGCCAAATTCTGCCCCAAGCGAAAATTGACCCGAAATAAAATACTGTAAGTCGTTGATGGACTGTTAATTATAGTTTTCTCAAATCTGGCCAGACTGTTACGGCAGATGTCTATTGTCAGCTATTGCAAACCATGATGGAAAAACTAGTTGCTAAACAACCTAGACTTGTATATCGCTCCATACCACTGCTGTTTCACGACAACGCTAGACCACACACTACACAACAGATGGCTACCAAATTAGTAGAGCTTCAATTAGAATTTCTAAGATATCCACCGTACTCCCCGGACCTTGCTCCAACAGATTACCTTTTTTTTTAAAAAAATTGGATAACATCTTGCGAGGGAAAAAATTCAACTCCGATGGAGAAGACCAAATCATCTTCGAAGATTTTATTGATTCACATCCGAGTTGTTTTTTAGGAAAGGCATCAATGAACTACCTATAAAAGGTAAAAGTGTATAGAAAACTATGATTTATACTTTGATTAATTAAAAAAAAATTACTTTTAGTCCCTCCCATTCGAAACGCCAATTTCATATGTAGGGACCTAATATATTCCGTTTTATATAAATATATGAGCCATATTATCGCCTGAATTTTAAACAGGCCATGTTAGTTTTTGTTTCTAATATTATTCCAGCCGCTGCCATGCTACTATGGTTGCTACGTTTGCATAATTAATAAAAAATAACAACGTTACCTGACCTACTTAAAAATATTAGACGCATGGTTATAACCACTTTTGAACAGACTTGTCTAGTTTCAGTAGAACTTTAAATATTTTCTCGACAAAAACAAGTATAACCAACATAATATTACAATTATTTTTCTTTGTGTAAATATCGCTATATTTGTGGTGACCAAAGAATAATATTTGTAAGTGTTAATGTTCTTAATAATATTAAACACATCTTTTTATAGTATATGTTGTCCTCATTTCATTTCAAGAGTACCTGATGTGCTCGGAGCTCACAGTTCAGAAGTCGTGTGGTCATGAGGCCGCCTTGTTCACGAGCGCATTCCTCAAGCTGATGGATGGCTTCCAATATCATTAATGCCAACCATTATTGATTACCTACTAATTGATATATTATTTCAAGTAGTCACAGATTGCTCTTGATTATAAAAACTACAAGTTTTTTTTTTTCTATTAGCAAATTATTTTTATGTAACGTAGTCATTTAGTCTGCTCTGCTGCTTGAGAACAGTCCTATCAGTTATTAATGTCATCTAATTTTGTTTTTTCGTAACCTTTGCCTCGAATATGACGTCCAAGAATTGTTTTCGGATTGTCAAACAAACCGACTTCAAAGTATCACAGTATACTATTAATGATATTAAATGTTATTGTTGTTTTCTCCCATGTAAGAAATTTCGTGCCAACATAAAACCTATTTGTGAGTTAGTTGGTACAACGTTCAGTGAGCTGTACATTGTTAATGTGGGTAGATTGTTTCGGTCCTTCGGTTACCGGCGAAATTAGAGTTTATGTTTTACTAACGAACATAACCCGGTATAGTTAAAACTTATTAGATACTAAAATAATTTATAATATCAATCAATGGGATACTTTTATATGTTTACTTTAATATTTGTAATTAAATTGTTTTCTAGTTACGTATTTAATATACTTCGTGTATAAACGCTGCCTTTCTTATTAATTAACCATGTTTTCACTACTGTGCCCAAATAATTTATTTAATTATGGTCTTTATTATTGTATTAATTAAGATACCGTTTTGAATTTAAAGTAGGTTTATTTTACAGTCAAAATGATAAATAGATAAATAAGATTTGTGTATTTTTCGCCAAATATCAGAAAGTAATAATTAATTTTGTCAAGAAATAAGATATGTACCCATTTACATGAAAGAAAGAAAAAAAATCACGACAGAGAAATAAAAAAATACATATCAAAATATTTAAATAAAATCAATCATATCAACGTAATAAAAATCAATCCCAGTAAACTTTTAAAAATAATGAAATATTTTTTTATTTTACTGCCAGTATGGAGAATTGAGTTTTAGAATGGTCATTTTGTATTTATTTAAGCTCAGAACATCCTGTGATAATGGTATCCAGTATGAATGGTTAGCAGTATGACAGATTGTTATATTGTTTCAAATGTGTAGTTATTGTTAGCAGCTTTTAATTAGTGTAAATAATTAGTTGCTAAGGAATAGAACTGAGTACGCTAGGGGAAATTGTTAGTTAGTTGCCGATTAAGCCTCGCTCATTTAATTATTAAGTTTCGCTTCAATTGTCCTAAAACAAGATGGCGGATGTGCACGTCACAATCAAAGATAAAAACAACTTAAGATAAAAACAACTCTACAGTATAAGTGATCTTGTGTTACACTACTCATGTTAATTTATAAAATCACGTTAAGATTATTGAAATTATTAATAAACACAGTATAAAAAATACACCGAAATACATGGAGGGAAGCAATGCTGTAGCTCAATTGGTGGAATGACGGGAAAATTTTCTTGTAGTCGCGGGTTTATATCCGTGTCTTTATCGGTTTATTATTTATTCTATATTGACTCAAAACTATGATGATGTTGGATATTTGTATATATATCATATTTATTCATTTACCTGAAGGTATAGATCTGTGTTGCCTTATAAAGTTATAATATTAGTTGCCACATCAAAAGCCAAGTCCTAAGCCAAATTTAATACCATTTTTAGACCATCAGTTAGTTTAATTTAATATTTTAAATGTAATCTACGAACTGAAAATATATTCTTTAACCCCAATATTCAATAATTATGTACGTAATTAACGTAGTTTTAATAAAGTAACCAAATATTAAAAACAAAATAATCATCTTTTATTGTTATAAGTAAGAGGTTTTGATATTTTTCTATCTATAACATTTCTAATATTTGTAATATTATAAATTTATATAAATATAGAATGAAAAATAAACCGCTACGGGCAGGGATTCGAACCCGCGACCTCTGGGAAACCGTCCTGTCGCTCTACCAATTCAGCTACCGTCCGTCTCGGTGAATTAAGCACTCTATATGTGACCGTCTTAATCGGGACAGTGGTGATATCTATTAGCCTTCTTTCGAAAATCCTAACCAATGTTTCTAACTTTGCAGTATAGATAAACATTGAAAAGATGTCACTACCGAAATTAATGTTTGAAAGTATCTTTGGCCATGTTAAGATTATTTAAAATTATATAAATATAGAATGGCACGGTGAATTCAGCACGCTATATGTGACCGTCTTAATCGGGATGGTGGTGACATCTATTAGGCTTCGAACCGTCACCACCGTCACCACGTACCACCACCACCACAAGTAATCGTCACAAGTATACATCAATATACAATAGTGATGCCCATTTTAATATTTATAATGCTAATATGTATGTCTGTCACATATTATAATTTTAAAAGTCATTCATTACTTTATAACAAATTACTCACTAATTGTATTATACATACAATTAGTGAGTAATTTGTTATAAAGTAGAGAAGCCGTATCCATATTATATAATAAATAAATATAAAAAGATATCATTTAATAAATAAAGTTTTTGTTGTAACGAGGAATAGATTTTTTTTCTTTTATTCTTTACCTTTAAAACACTTCCATTTAATCAGTAAGTAGTACTGGTTCGAATTCCAGATATGGAAAAAATATTAGTAATATAGAAACACCTACTCACCGGATCCTATGTTCTGACCTATCGAATGAAATTAGCCAGTCGTGGTCACTGATCGTCTCGATGATAACACTGGAAAGGCGACATCCTCAGGAAATATAGAAATCTATTTACTCTTTCAAGTTATATTTGACGTACACTCGCTAGCTCTAATACTTATGTTTGTTTTGGAACCTTTAGTGAAGTAAAACATCGTGAACAATCCTTAAAGAAGGTCTATAATATTTTATCACCAATACCATGTGAAGCAGCACTAAGGGTTAAGCCTCATACCTATCCTTTCTCTGTCCCAGTGGAATAATTATACGCTGAGTGCCTGACTAATGATGATAGTGATGATAAAAAATAGTGTTAAAATGCGTGCATAGTTTTGGGGCACAAGCAATAAACTTTATTTTGTATTTTGCCTTAAAGCTACAGTATTTTTGGTAAGTGGAAACCTACCTATGTACAAAAAATATATAAATACTAGCTGACCCGGCAAACTTTGTTCCGCCTTAATGGCAATAAATAAGCAGATTTATTTTCTAATTGGAAAAAATACAAAAAAAAAATAAATATGTACCTACATTAATCATCCATAATTATTTCTGTATTTTAGTACATAGGTTGCTCTTCATTTAAGCACCTTGTGATACGACATTTTTTGTTTTATTATCAGGCGCAAAAATAAACGGGTTTCCGACCCGTGAACATGCCACGTATAATTGACCATGGGAAAAACATGAATGTTCTAGATTTAATCCATAAACTTTTAAGGATTAGCCTTGTGATTTGTTGATGGTCATGGCAAATGCAGGACGTATCGGAAATTGAAGTCTTTTAAATTCAAACGGCATATCGGTTAGGATCATCGGTATCCTCGGAATGAGAACTTCCTCACCTTTGGATTTTCCTATCATTATCGTAGCGTAAATTACATTGTTCATCAATTTTCTAACCACCAAAGGCGTACCGTTGCACAGTTTTGGTTGGTTTATGTTTCGAAGCATGATTACTACGGAGCCAACCTTTAGGCGTAAATTGTGCGGTGGTAAGCCAGGCACGTCCAAAGAGTTTAAAAATTCAATTGGATAGTTGGTGGCTTCATCTTCATTTGTGACGCAATCAATAGATTTGAATGAGTGCATTGTTCCAATGATCTTATTTTGAATTATTTTTATTTATTTTTCATTAATATCGAGTAACATAATTAAGACTCATTTTGTTAGTAACAATGGAAACTTAATAACTATGTTAGTATTTTAATTACTTTAACATCCCACTCGAAAGGGCACAGCAGTGGTTCACATACACACAGTCTAATCTATTCGAGATCATATTCAAGATGCTGTTGGTGCTACCCCGCAGTCTTTGTAAAAAGAAGCCACATCTTTTGCGCATTGTAGCAAAGAAGCAGTTAACTCGCGCCGCCGCGAACATTCCTGACGCACTACAGAAACGAGGTAGCCTCAGCAGCACCCTAAACGCATCGTTGTACTGAACTCTAAGAGCGCTGTAAGATTTTTGTGAATATCTGGCCCACAGACTAGATAAATAAAAACTTGTACAGTAAGCTCTAAACAATGTAACTTTAACACCAATCGAGCAACGTGCAAACTTGCGAGCCAGCATATTCACTCTCACCGACATCGCCCTTCGTTCTCTCTCAATATCAGCATCGTCTTTGAGGCCAGGTGTCAACACATGTCCAAGATATTTGAACTGGTATACTCGTTTGAGTTTATTACCGTTGAGCAAGATTAAAGGTGCCTTATTTGGTGCTTTGCCCTCCGCCTCAAAGACCATCATTACACTTTTCCTTTCATTGTAAATCAGACCATGCCTTCCCGCATAAGCCTCACATATTGCTATTAATTTCCTAAGGCCACAAATTGATGCACTTAACAGCACCATATCATCAGCGTAACTTAAGTTATTTAAACAAATTCCGTCTATATAACAACCCACCCTAGTGCTGCCGAGATCGCCAAGTAACTCGTTCACGTACAAGTTAAAGAGGGTTGGTGAACTTAAACCTCCCTGTCTCACTCCGCACTCCAACCCATACGGACGTGATAAAACTCCTGCCCACCGAACATAGTTGATTTGGCTTCTGTACCAGTACTTAAAAATATTTATAAGCTCAGTGGGTATATTGGCATGCTCCATTTTTTTCCACAATATATCATACGACACCAAATCAAATGCCTTCGAAAGATCTAAAAAACAGGCGTAAATTGGAGTTTTTCTCTTTGTATAATATGTGACAGCATGCTTAAGACCCAACACGGCATTTTCTGTAGACAATCCGGGTCGAAATCCAAATTGATTGTCATGCAAGTTGATATACTTATATAGTCGGGTATTAAGCATACTATCCAACACCTTCGAGATGACTGTAGCCAGAGAAATTGGCCGGTAGTTAGCCTTATTAGCTAAATCACCTGTTTTATTTTTCGCAATAGGCACAACGATGGTCTTCATCATCTCGACTGGCAAGAAACTATGACCCAAACATAAGTTGTAAAACTTAGCAAGTATTTCTGACAGAAGTGGGCCCGCGTATTTAAGATGCTCAATGCTGAGACCATCATATCCCGGGGACTTACCTTTTGTCATATGTAAGATGATTCGCGCGACTTCATTTGATTTAAACTCTACCCCCACCTCCTTATTGGCCTCAACATTAAGCAACGATAGAGAAGGCCCTCGCGGTGATTTTACATAGAAGTAATCCATAAAAAGATTAGAAATCTTTTCAGGTTCACACACGCCACTGACACTCACGGGAAGGGAAGGACGAACACTCATCTCGTTTGTAGCTTTCCAAAATCCTCGGAAGTTATTTCTAGAATGATATGAGGCCAGAATGTCCATTTTTATTTGGTCCTCATGGTTTTGACACCATTTTAAACGAGACTTAAAAATTTTTCTAGCCTCACACATTTCATTATAAGCTTTACCTACTTTAGGTTTTCCCGACTCGAGCCATGACAAAAACTTTTGCCTAGCCTCCCCGTGCGCTCCAGCCACGTGTTTATTCCACCCTACGACTTTCTTTTTCTTCAATCGATTTTTATTACCCCGAGTCACCTCAGCGGACTCCCCTAAAGCTTGAACTACTTTATTATACATTTCCGCTATGATATCTCTGTGCTTAGAATTATTACAAGTACGGCCATAGCAATCGCAAAGCTCCTGCGGGAAGTCGATCAGTGACAAACGCTCGTGACATTCCTTTCGGTACATACTAGTTTCCTCATCGCTTCTCTCTCCCCAATACAAATGACTTTGAGAAGTATTTGGGATCGATGTCTTTAACAATAATATGTTTAAATTACATTCTACAACCAACGGAAAATGGTCCGACCACAATACATCTTTTAAAACAAAAACATTACGCACAGATTCCTGTGCGGCCTTAGTAACTATACAATGATCAAGCCAACGTTTAGATCCATTAGCCTCACTTAAAAATGTAAAGGTACCCGATTGTAAGCCGAGCATATCCGTATCGATACAACACCATTTCTGTTCTGTACAAAACTGAGTAAGTTCGTGATAAAACCGTTCTGACGGGTGGGCATTATAGTCTCCTAAAATGTAAACACCACTCTCTCCATAAGAGTTTATAATAACACTTACCGAGCTAAGTACGTCCGTAAAATCCGTTAGATTAGCCACTGAATCCGTAGGCATATACACACTAAAAATTAAAAATGATTTACCGTTTAAAATTACACTTATCGCACAGATACGCGAATTATTACAATCAACCACAGACACATTCTGAAATACACTACGTCTCCAAAGCAGCGCGACGCCCCCATATGGTCTTCCGCGTAGAATACCTGCAGACGTATCAACCGCAGATACTCCTGTGGAGCTGAAGTCGCTGCATAATGTATCAAGAAAGGACAACTCTTCCGGCATAAGCCACGTTTCTTGTAAAGCTATTATATCACAACTTTTACATAACTCTTGTATATGTTGTGCGGAGCGTTTGATGCTTTTGCAGTTAAAGGAAACTAAATTACATATAAGATTGTTATCCATTAATTTATTTGCTTATTTAATGCTCGTCACCTCAACCGCAACCGGTGTTTCAATAGATTTCTTCGGCTTAAAATGCACAAATTTTCGAAAGATAATTCCGCGAGGCCAAAGATTTTCATCTAGGTATAATGGCAGCTTGCTTTGAGATACAATAAGTTTATATGCATCGTATTGACAATGTCGTTTGATTAACATTTTTTCTAAGCTGACATCTTCCTTTGTTTTATTTTTTATATATGATATTATATCAATTTCCGACGTGTCTTTATGAACATTTGTTATAAATAATGGTATTTTACGATCGGCAGCTCTAAACTTTTCTTCCGATTCTACCAATACGCTACCCATTTTACCTATCAAACGATTTTTAGACTTCTGCGACTTTTTACGTACTACAGTCCAACCCTCATTAGCATTATCGCTCTTAAGTTGTGACGCATAGGTGTGCATTTCTATTACATTCGCACGTTGACCGCTCGTCTTGTTAATCAACAAAGATGAATCATTATCGTCAATAGTTTTTTGTTTCAAGCCAGGCCCCGTGTTAACATCGTATCGTTCAGGCGATTGTTGCAATACGTTGCGTCGCTTCTCTGTCTGAATACCCTCTATTTTATTTATACTTGAATTACTATAACTTAAACCATAATTTGTTGGCGATGATGTCCCACAATTTGACTGATCACAATTAGCTGCATTATCTTCTAAATAAGAGAGCCCCATTGGACCACTGTCGTGGTAACCACCCCGCTTCATATTAATTTTAGCCGATGAGAACGAGGACGAACTCATCTTTCTACCAAGATATTCTCGCTTTATATCTTCGAGCTGCTCAACAGTCGCATATGAAGACTTGATTGCTTTGATTTCCGCTTGTACCAACATCAGATCCTTTAACAACTTTGAGACATCCAAATGATCAAATGTAATCGGGGGTAGTTTCTCCAAATCCCGTGCCACAAAAATTGGTAATACGTCTGGTTCGGTTATCTTAAATAAGTTGATAATATCGTATAGCAAACGATTTTCTTTGCCTTTTCCTTTACGTACTGTTTTACGCACATCCGATGGTAATGACTCCAAGAGTAAGCCGTTAGCCGTCTCAATTTGTTCGCATGAGAAGACCGACGAACAGATTTTCACCAAAGTCACTTCATCCGCGATCGAGACCTTGTTTTGAATATAAGCTAAAAGCTCATCAATCACTATATGACAAACATTACACTTAAGCGTATTTGACATTTTACTTTTATCTTTTGACATTTCACGACCGACTCGGACCAAAGCGCGCGTGTTTAGGTCATCTACATCTGTATTCTTAGCCGCTAAAATTGCTCGCTCACTCAACCACTCATACATTACTCTGGAAATACATTGTTGATAAGTTCGTCTTTTGATAAGACAAAATTACAGAAATTATTTGGAAATGATATTAATCCGCTCGATTCATCGACAGGTTCTTGACCATTACCGATAGTCAGCAATTGCTCCGAGAAATATTCTGCAGATGTATCATTAACCAATGTAACTCTCATGTTTGTTGTCATTTGCAGTTTCTTCACATAGCGCCATAGATTTGACGATTTGAGGCAAGCGTTTATTTCGTTGGCAGCCGTAGATCTTGGAATTACTGGAAGTATATGGCGGAAATCGCCAGACAGTAAAATCATTGCTCCTCCAAAACATCTTGAGTCATTGCGTAAATCTTTTAATGTTCGGTTAAGTGCTTCTAATGCACGTTTATGCGCCATTGTGCATTCGTCCCAGATGATGATTTTCGATACCGCTAAAACTGAGGTGGCCATTGCTGAGTGTTTTGCAATATTACACGTTGGTTCTTCAATAGTTTGAAGATTTAACGCATATACTATACTGGCACTATCATTACATTATAATTGTTAATTATTAATTTAATAGAAATAGTTCTATTATTGATTTCTTACAAATATCTAATTGTCATCCATACTTCATTACATAGCTGTCATTATACGTCAATTACATAGCTGTGATTTGCGTTTTGTTATTCCAAGTCTGATTCTTTTTGTTTTTATACCACGTTTTATAGTGACTGACGTTTCATGTCAAGTCACACGGGAATGCTGTCGAACGGGATAAAAAGTATCCTATGTCCTTCTCCTAGCTCTAAACTACCTCCCTGCCAATTTTCAGCTAAATCGGTTCAGCCGTTCTTGAGTTATAAGTGGTGTAACTAACACGACTTTCTTTTATATATATAGATTACGAAGACGCAATATGCAAGATGCTTACATAACAAAAAATATACAAGAAAATGTAAAGGACACAAGTTAGTAACATAGTTCGTATCACACATACATTTATATCACTAGCTTTTGCCGGCGGCTTCGCACGCCTTAAATTCGTAGTAAAACAATTCCCACTTCCTTTTTTTTATTGGCTTCTATATGACTTATTTTAAGTAATACAATCAAAATAACGACATCGGCAGACATCACTCACTGTCAAAAGTATATTTAAAGTTTTAAATTAGGATACAATATTAGGTACTGTAATTATTTTTATACCTCTTTTGTTTTTACTTAAACGTCCATTTAAATATTTCTTAAGCAGAGTACTTAATAACCATTCTAACTATATATCACACTTACAGATTTTCATTGAAAATAATCAAAATAGTACCATGTAAACTTGAGGAATTCTGAGCTACACAATCGACGTTATTTTCATCATCAAGTTGCAGGTCTAGTTTTATAAAAAAAAATCTATTTTAAATGATAAACATGCAATTAGCTATATGCATTAACAACATTTTCAATACTGAACATTCACAAAAGCCATCTTTGAGACGGTTTGCACGGTTCCATACCAGAGTGCGTCGGCCGACTGTACCGCTGCAAACGCGAAGACCCTATATTTTAAATCTGTAATATCTTCGATAATATTTATTTAAATTACATTCTGTAAGGGCTATATTGTTCCATATTAAATGTAAAATGTATTAAAGTTACTTAATTAGATAAGGATTAAAGCTGTATTTCTTAAAATCGCTTCGAAAATAACCTATTATTTTTAGTAAAAAGTAAATGATAAAACTTTGCTATTGTGGGTTATCCCTAAGAGACCATCGCGGATTTTCTTGTAGAACTTTTTAAGGTATACAATATTTAGTACATTATTTTGATCTATCTCATAGAGTTCAGCCAGTGTTTGCATTGTAAGCGTAACAATTTTCGTGTTGTGTGCAAAACTAAAAGACAAACAAATAAAGAGACAAAGATTTTAAAAATGCTGAAAATGGAATCTGTTAGTTATAACTTTACAACCTGGTATATTTTTTTAATGTACAAAGACTACTCCTCTAATGATTTAGCACATGTATAGAATAAGATTTTCATGGTACCTATTACGTCATTGACATACATTGTCATAACTTTTTTATTTCTTAACCGATTTAAATGAAATAAACACTAAATGTTAAGTAAAGACTGTAATAATATATTCCTAACCGCATGCATTCAAATCGGTTAAGCCGTTTCTGAGATTTGCGTGCAAAACATACAGACATACTGAAAAACCATTGTTTTGGGTTCTCTTGCTCTTATAAAGCCCCCCTATGATGTTTTTTTTTTAAATTCCATATACATGAATGGATCAGTGACAATTTTATTATATGTATAGATTACGACATTGACAAAACATGACTACACAAATTTATAGTTTTTTTTTTAATTTAATATCTTTAAATTCTTATATTATGTTTATATTATTTTTGGTTAACTTTGTATAAATTTATCATAGCGTACTTAAAGTTAACATAATTTGTGTTCCTAAAAACGACTGTTTTAACAATCCAACACTACTCTTAGATTGATTATCCCAAAAAAAGGTATGATAAAAAATTCAAGAATGTCTTACAATGCCATGAATACAGAAAGCGGTCTTTTTTCACGTATTAAAAATGCAAGAGATGTAACAATTCATGAGCGAAAAATCTTTCAGGTGGAATATTCACCGGACCAGCTGAAATAGGAAAAGTCGGTCACAATACGGAGACACAAAGTCTACTTTCATAATGAGAATAATGTAATCTAATTTAAATCGGATTGAAGCAAAAACTAAATAGAATCATGTTATTTATCTAGAAAATTATTTGTATATTTTGTTTCCTAAATGAATGCTTAAGTTTGTTTGCTAGTTCCTTTTTTACGGTATGCCATATAAATGTTTTTATTGAAGCGGTTCTTGTGTGTATGTCTAATTTATTCTTACATCTGTTCCACAGCAGCGTTTCGAATACAAATACAAAATAAGATTTTGTTGGGAGAAGATTGTTCGATTATAATTAAATATTAATGCGAGAATTTTAAACACAAAGCAAAGAAAACTTTCAAGAGTTGTTAATTCTTCTGTATTATTTATTTTCTAAAAATGATTTATGTACCTAAAAATCTGACCTCGTATCTGTTTTATAAAAACCCCTTTTATTATTTAACATATTAATTTGATAGGAAAAGTGATTGTAAATTATAATAAATTAATTAAGAACATGCCACGGCTTCTGAGGCAAACAAATTAATCTTTTTAAAATTTACAATTATTACTGAAAAAAACTTTTATATTCCTGAAGAACCAATTGACATTATCTTATGGATAAGTAATATAATATTTAGATAATTAATAAAGGGTGCAATTACTATAGTGATTGAATTTATTATATATTTTTTAAAAGTAAAATGTTTGTATTGTGAAAGACTTTGTTTTAAAAAAAAATGTTTATATGTTAGTCAATAATTTACTGATTCCACATTTTATTTATTCTTGTTATTGCAAAAATGTTCACATGTAACAAAATATATTTTTAGAAAATTGACCTTACTTTAAATTTTAGATGAATATCGAATAAATGCAAAAATGATAATATCAAATATCTTCCTGTTTTCTGCATAATATTATTTAAATGTTACGATTACATTGTTTTATTCTGGCTTTTAAATATTAGCAACATAATAATTATACCTGAGGCTATATTACTAGTAATGTTAAAATAGAAATTAAATAAAGTAAAAATGGAGAAAACTATTGGAAGCAACAAAGTGGTTCAGTTAGACGTGCCAATAGACAACTATATTCCCGATGCGACGATCTAATGTCTTTGTTGTTCAGCTGGTTTTCAATAAGCAGACTCTTTTAACATGTTTTATGATAAAAAGATAAAATATTATCTTATTTTATATAGGTTACGTTATGTAAAAAAATAAATAAAGTATTTTTTTCTAATATTTAATAAAAATCTGACTTTATTTATATTGGGTATACTTAATTGTAATTCAAGAGGACATTACCAAGTAAACACAATATTAATTTTATTCGAGGTTATGAGGTTTTAAAATTTTCATGTATTTGTGGACATGTTTTTTGGAATTATGTTCCATATTGAAGTAAATAATAACTTTTAGGTTTACTGCCCTTTTTGATTTTTAAATTGAATTATAAATTTGAATTTGTTTGGTAGATTGAAACCGAAAGTAAATATTTTAGTTTAAATTATACACAATTTCGACCATTTAAAAATATTTTTTATTTAAGTAAGTCTTAACGTTCACGTCCATATACATTTCTGAATGGTATCTATAGTTTTGGAGATATATTAGTCTGAAGTCTGATTGGTACTGGTTGTAAACAGTTTTTTAAATACGGTAACGGTACGTTAAATTTAAATAGAAGGTACATTACATACAGTTTATGAGTAGATATGAATAGAATAGTAATGACTATTATCTCTGATAGCATTTGTATGGCCTTTGTTCAAAATGTCCAGTTTTAAGTTTCAAATACCACAGTAATTCATGCAGAAAACAGTTTTTAAAAATTCTTGAAAATATTTCATGGTATAATGACGAGTAAGAAATTGATCTTTATTATTTTTAACCAAACTAGTCGTTTAAAACATAAATTGTTTAATAACATGAATATTTCTTTTTATTATATAGAAATAGTGCTGTAGTAATTTTCTTGTTCAACGTCTTCACATCGAAATGTGGAAATTCAATAGACCACCGTAAATCCTTATTTGAGAAATAATATAAATTAATATTCTCAACGGAAGAAGGAGGAAATTATCTTTTTCTGTTATATGGTTTTTGGGTTCTTATAATTAATATTTTGCTCCGAATACATTCTTAAAATAATAATTATTATTATTATTTACTTAAAGTTCAAATCAAAACACAAACAAATACACAAAAAGGTTAAGGTTTTCTTTTAAGAATAAATAAAATTATCCATGTGTCAGAAGCCTCCGTCCAACTAACAATTATAGTAGAATAAATTAAATAATAAATATATAAATATTGCAGGCATTTAAAATTACAAGTTCTATGTTTTAAAGTGTTTTCTGTTTTCTTGCTAAATGGTATGTTTTATAAAAAAATATATAGTTTCTATTTTTTATCTTTTAAGTTCAAAAATACGTCTAGCTAAAGCCTATCTCCATTAATTAAAGTAATTAAACACAAACGTCACAGTTTTAGGTTCGGATTCAATTCTATAGAAAGCAACGGCGACTCTCAAAATAGATAAAATACATTACCTAAATTTTAAATTAATTAGTAGTTTTATCCTTATTTCTTCCTATTTGACACAATTTTATTAAGGTTAAACATTTAACATAGGTATATACTTTGGCATATGTTCCATTTTTTTTATTTATACAATCACTACTTTTCGATCACAACTTATTTGGTCTGTGATCCATTAGTAATATTTTTATAATTGGAGTTAAACTTGGTGAATAGAAAAAAATGAAAAAGAAAAAAAGAGCATTCAAAAGTAAGAGTTATAATAGACTAGAATTTACATTATTTTATAAAATATTTTATACACGCTTTGTATACTAGCAGACGACAGTGAGATTGAGAACGTCATTAATTTCCGTAATCCTATCTCATTTCGTAGAGTTCTTAAAGCCCAGATTGTTAATTAATGGGCTTTCTAAAACATTTTACTTAATAAAAGATGGTATCACATGTAACAGAAATATTCTAAGGTAAACAGTTATGTTACATTAATTTTAAAATAACTATAATAAACTAGGTTTAACTAATATTTAGTAGTATTCTTAGATTAAACCTAATTAAATAATTCAACTTTGTTACTCCTAACATTATCAATCCAGTTAAATTTTGTATTTTATTTTTATTCTCATTGTACTTTGTTTCAAGGAACATTCCGACTTCTTTAAACACTTTACAGAAATTTAATTTATAGGCACTACTAAAATACTGTATGAAGATTTAGCGAGTTATATAAAATAAACATTCTAAATTGTTACACAGCCTTACTGAAATAATAAAATTGTGCTCTGTAGTACAAAAATGTAGGCTCATTTAAGAGAATACTAGATAGTGTACGTAAAAATAACAATGCTGGTGCGTCTTTGTAAGAGAAGTTAATTGTAATATAATTTGTATAACTTAGACAGAAAGGTAAAAATAAGTATATTTTACGTTACAGATTTGATCGCATATTCTTTTTATGCTTTTACTTTCGAACTCTTTTATATACCAGTTATATCTGTATAACATTTATATCTATTAGATATAATTTAGAATTAACACTAAATTGTTGATGTATTGTGTTGTATAGAATCCTAGACTTACTGAAATTTATATCCTTGTTACGAAGCTTAATGCATTCGTTTATTATTTCCATTGATTATATATAATAATACTCTCGTTTTTCACAACTCCGAGGACAATACATGTTCGTAACATTAGTCCAAAAGCACTGACCTAGAGGAACTTTTGAATATTGTTTTTTTTTTTTTATTTCTTTTGAATATTGATTAACAGTACTGATTACTGCTACAATATATAAAACATAACATTTCACATGCATATTTTAGGATGACTTGCAGTAGTGTCTACGAACCTTTTTTGTGACATACCCCACCACAGCCTTCAATACATTCTTATGACCCCTAATGTAATATACATAACATTTAGGTAATATATACAAAAAATGGTTTACTTAGAAGTTAGTTAGTGAAACTTAAATTCAGTTAGTAATTTTACACAAACACATAAAATGAGAAACTGAAATTCAAATTTCAATATTTAATTGATTATTTAACTACTATTGATTATTTAACAATACTTAATGATAATTTTAAAAAATCCTTTTTTCATAAAAGTTTACACCGAAATCTAGCGCTGTATTTAATTGGCCTTGTTCAAATCTGTTAAAAAAATAGTTGATGATAAATGGTTAAATAGGCGACCGTCCTGAGGACTGGATGACAATTATTCCAAGAGACTGGTTCAATCATCAGACAAACAGCAGCAAGAAAATGCATAGAAAAAAATGCGCCAAGTCCAAGTACGATTGCATTTTAGTAAGACAGTCGCTTAAATATTGTCGAGGCGTTATATAAGAACCTTAAAAAGAGCATTGAAGAAGTGAGAATATTTTAAGTTAGAGTAAAAATGACCAGGAGAAGGCTTTTGGTTCGCGGCCCTAAATTGTTACATGACCCCCGAGTTGCGCACACAGCTTACATTAACCATCTGTATGTTTTTGTAATTATTATATATTACATATATATTAGGAGATAGGCGTTGCCCTGCATGCTTAAATTGATTTTAATTCCTTTGTATTTTGCATTTATTATAATTAGTTTTTAAATGTATTAATTCTAAAAATATAAGCTTATAAATTATATATAAGGATGTAGGAACTGTGCTTAAAATGACTAGTTTTAGAGGCTGTCTACCTACTTTGAGATAAACATCATTTTAAGTAGTGTTAGTAATATTTATTTATAATAATTTAATTGGTAAATACATTGGAATTGACATGTTTTAGTTCATGAGTTTCAACAGTAGCGCCATGTACGCAATTAATTATGGAATGTTATTTAGTATTCACTGTGAAATGTTTTAAGAATTAGAAGCATAGGATATTTTATGTCGATATACACCGTGCGCAAGATATCTTGTCTAAGAATGCTGATGAAGATGGAGTGCTGCCACTGCCGTTGAATAGCCACGAAAATAAGAGATGACGATAAAGTTACTATTTGGGCCTTCTCCGAGTGCTGCGTAAGAGTCGTAGATTTAAAATAATATTTCAGTTGCGTCAGTTTTTCTTAATACCCACGTATCGTCATATTTTTTATCTCACAATAATGTTCCATCTGTTACTAATTTATCTCTGTAATTAGACGGATTAAGCCAACGTTCATGTCAGAGATCCATTGGGGAATCTCTGTAATTATCTCGTCCATCTTTAACATATGAACATAATACAGTTTGAAATAAGTAGGTCATGTAACTATGTATAAGCTATTAATATAGCGTGTTATATTTACAAATCATTGTTAACAATGGTGTTCAGTTATAAAAGAAAGAAATCACATATTTAAAAAGTTTTTTTTTTTAAATTATTAACATCGTTAATATTTTTCAAATAGTTTAGTTAAGGTTAAATTAAATAGAAAATTAAATCGATTTAATGAGTAGCGATTTCATCTGCTCTATTTCCACTCCTTAAATAATATGCCATTTATTATATTTATAATATTTCATTCAACTACAATAGGAGATTTAAGTAAGAGCCCAGATTTAATTCAAGTCTCACGTCACCAGTGTTCGTGTTTTCCAGCCACGTGCCACGTGCAAATCAGTGATTGAAACGAGCGACGAAGGACGTCACGCTTTTCTCTCTCTCCTTTTATTTCATTTTACTTTTTTATTTATATGTATTACTGAAATTCTAGTTTTCATAATATTATTTTAAAATTATTGAAATTCTAGATTTCATAACATTATTTTAAAATAATATACTGTTAGGACTTTTTTTAGTAATACAGTACTTGCACTTCAATGTTTAATATCCAAACATTTGTAATAGAATGGGCGAGAGCAGCCCTTACAACTCGTTTTATAATATTTTACCACTATAATATTTAGGTGAGGGTAATTTACATTTTCATAAGTTCTAATAATTAATAAAAAATTAAACATAATGTTAAAATGTCCTATGCTTCTAAGTCTTAAAACATTTAACAGTGAATACTAAATAATATTCCATAATTAATTGTGTAGGTGGCGCTACTGTTGAAACTTATGAACGAAAACATGTAAATTCCAATGTATTTACCATTTAAATTATTACAAATAAATATTACTAATAACACATTATATTAAAAAAAGGACTTTTTACAGAAATATACTTATTGTCTATCTTTTTTTTTTCGTTACATATATATAAATATATTAATACAAATATAAATGGTTCTAATATTTTGGTCAATGTGTGTTTTAGTACACTCCGGAAACGCACGAATACTCTTAAGTAACGAAGCGAAGATACGAATGCGCTGCACTTGATACATTTGAGATGAACAAGAACACAGTGGAGTTGTAAAAGAGGTAATGAAGATAATTGGACTTCCTTTTCTCTTGTATGTTCGACTAGCTCGGGGCCTCGTCATTTTTATAAGATTCGGATGAAGTTAGGCCCTACTTCTAATATTAGAACTAAACGTTTTACAAAAATAGAACACTGAAATTACATTATTTTTGTTTCATATATTTGTATATATAATGTATTATAGTTATAACTTGGTTTTCTATTAGTGAAAAAATATTCTCAAAGCTGTTAACTTAGTATATATTTATTTAACCAAATTGTGTTTTACTTAAAACATTCAGACGTCTAGTAATTCTTTAGTGTTCATGTAAATATTCCTACTCCTCAAAGCTAAAGTCGACTTAAGGCACGATGAAATGTTTATCTGTAATGTTTTTGTAAGACATTAATGAATTCAGTAAACTATAAAATTATTTATTATGATTGAAGAAAAATAATTATAATATATTATAATAATTGTTTAAAAATATCTACAAACGTGTTTCTATATCTTTTTAGCCATGTGAAGCTTATTTAAGCTTTTATGAATATAGGATGAAAAATTATGAAAAAATATTCTACATTTATAAAAATATAATCTCAAATAATAAATAACATAAAAACTTATCATATTTCCAAGACGTTTGGGAATGGAGGTATTTATGAAATATAATATACTTTACATCACACTGAAAATATAAATGATCACGTTTCTTACTTAAAACAAATATATATTGCCATGTGTACTTGTATGTATAAATACTTTTATAAAATTGTGATTAATTTCCGTTGGTATTAATCGCATGGTTGAGTTTCAAAGAAACCCGTGTTTAGAAAATTATTAAATTCTATTCATTCTCTTTTATAGTTGATATTAACAAACACTGCTATTATATTTATTATCAAGTGTTTCATAACAAATAATAACAGTGGTACTTACATATTATATGGAGATTATGATTATAGGAATGGTATTATAATTTCAAAAAATTGTGTAACGATTTATAAACGATAATTATTTAAAAAATACGGATGGTATATTAGTTGTTATTAATTTTTTTTAGTTAGAATAAAAGCAACAAGGATTTTATAAAATGGCCTATAAAGTGTTGTGCCAACTCGATAAAGAGCTTTTAGGATTACCCTCCGAGAATATTATAGAGGTCTCCTTCAAACAGTGAAAACTTTGTTTTATTTCTAAAGCTGCCTAGATAGACAAAATAGGTTTTAAAATTATTAAAAATACTGAGATAAATAATATTTCAGTATTTGTTAAAGATATACCTTTAAAATATTTATATAATAAGAAGTTTTTACTTGAATTTCAATACAAAATTAATTATTATATTTTTCATATCATTTGAAATCTTTACGCATAGCTTATATACTATTTGGTGCCCATAGTAATTTATTAAGTTTAAAGAAGCTATCTTAGAATTGAATAAGATATAATATTTATCGTAGGTATAATATTAAACATACTGATGTCTCTTACAAGAAACAACTTAAAAACTTTATATTTCTCTGAGTTCCGTCACATATTTTTAACACTTTGAACAAGCAGTAGAGTGCTTTTGCGAACGTGTCCCATGATACTTAAAGCAACATTGTAAATACTATTGTTATTTAAGATTATTATAAAAGATTAATTTTCATTTTTTTTAAATATTCATGTTACGGTATGCTTATACATTGATTATATATTTTTTTTTATTATTAAAATAATTAAATACGAAGAAGTTTATAATTGTCTTTAAAATGTTTATATTTAATAAAATGGTTGATAAAATGTAATGAGAATGACAATATTTTAACTTAAAATGTGTGTCTATACTCTTGTTTCCGATGTGTAGTGACTAGAGTGTACTTTATATTTGTGCTACGGCACGTATCAAAACTAAACTAGAGCAGGTAGTATTGTGAAAGTGACACAAAATAGATATCCTTAATTTTTATAAAAAATATATTTATAAATGCCACAATCTTTTGGATAAGGTTTGTGTTTAGGAGTTCGTTATATTGGAAAATTTAAATAAAATATAATGAACAGATTTAAATAAAAAAAACATCTGAGTAGAACTTTTTTTCTTTAGCAGTTTAATATAATTCGATCTAAAATAAAGAAACCTTTTTCTAAAATGATAAACTGAAAAAGTTTTTCTACTCACTTTCAAATAAATGGCATTGCAATTTAATAATACTGTAATTAATTTTCTTATCTTATATATTGGTATGAGTTTGTAACATTGATTGCCTCTAATACTAATTAATCTTTGTAATGAGACGGATTAAGCCAACCTTCTATTAAGATATGTATTGTGCAATCACTTTACTTACCTCATCAATCTTAAAGATCTGGGAAATATAGAATCGTCTTAAGAAATCTTTTACAGGCCTTTCTTACTTTAGAATTTTTGTGAATTGTTTTCTTTAGTGTTAATGACCGGTTCCCAAGCTAATAGTAGCATTCAACCACTATCCCTATTAAAAATTGGTTGATTTTCGTAACGAACATTACGTAACTACATGTGAAGCTATTAGCTTTCAGTTCTAATATTTCTATTGTCCCTTATATAAAAGAAATCTATTATTGATTTAATTAGAGCCTCTACTTTAAAGCATTTTTATATGTATGTCAAATAATTAACTATTAATTCCACATCTTAGTTACAACAAATTGCCTTCTTATGATTATAACATTGCTTACAGCTCTTACTTCCTTATTGTAGAAACTCCTACCATATGTTATTTTATAAGAACTTACTTTAGATTCTAGATAAACATCGTATAATTTACATAATATAAATACTTGTTTGGATGCTACATTCTTGTGTATGAATCTTATACGTGGTAAAAGATATAAAATTTCCTGGGGCTATAACACTTGTTCTGTTAAAATATAAATAAAATGAAAGAAATGTAGTAGAAAACTAGATTGAAAGCAATAAAGTGGTTCAGTTAGACGTGCTAATAGACCAATAGTACTCGACAATCTCGAGTCTTTGTTTCTCAGCTGGTTTTCAACAAGAAAACTCTTTCCACATGTTTTCAGATAAAAAATATTTCAAGTTTGATCGTAAAGTATTATTAATACACATTTGTTTTTTTTTAAATTAGGAACCGAAAAATTAATAATATAAATAATAAATATATTATGACATTTACCGAAAACACAATCTGGCAAGTAAGCAAGGCATAGGTACATGGAGACTAGACAACCTATATTCGTACATAAACTATTTAATTAATTTAAATTCATAAATATGAAACATCAAATTGTTTATTTGATTTTAATCAATTTATATAGCAATATCGATACGAAATCGATGGTTTTGGTCAGCGAAAGCTCATACTACAATGAGCTTTTAGTGCTCAATCGATTAAAAAAAATACTTTTAAGCCATTTTAACATCACTACTTCTAAAAGAAATCATTTTGTTTCCATGTCTAAGAAATTTTATAATATTTTTTATGCACACGATTGTATAATATTTGTTATATTGGATAAAAAATATATTACATAAATCATGAAGTATATTTTTTAATTGGATTATTTATGAAATACAGAGGACAATAACAAGGAGTTTTTAAAAGGTTCTCTTAGAAACTCTGGACATTATGGTGTGTAATAATCTTGTTATAATCAATGTTTTGGCACATTAAAATATATATTTATTATAAACACTCTGTATAATAGCCAACGACAGTTAGATCATTAATTTTCTTAATCCTATCTCATTTTTATTTATTTATTTATTTATTTATTTATTTATTAATTTATGTACCAAACTTAAATCTTAACTTAAAATATAAACATTACGTACACAGGATAACTTATCTCTACAAAGAGATCTCTTCCAGCCACCCAAAAAAATTGATGTGCGAAAAGAGTTTCTTAACAAAATAAATCATTGGAGGGTACATAATTGCGTAACATATACAATTAATAATATATAAATTAAAATCCTTACATATATATGACAAGTCAATATATACAAATACACATACATACACACATACATATATACATATATACATATATATATATATATATATATATAAATTCATAAATAAGGTAATAATAATATTAATAACAGTAGTTATATTGATAGTGAGAGATAGTGCTGCTTCAATTTATGTTTAAAAGAACTAATTGTGGAACAATTATAAATTTCAGGAGGAAGTGAGTTCCACAATTGTGCTGCTTTTATTGTGAAAGATTCTGCTAAAAATGTGGTGTTATAACGAGGTACATCAAGGGGTTTAAAAATGACACACGAACGGGATGGTCTGTTATTAGGTACGGACAGTTGAAAAGATTGTCGTAAATAGGGAGGGGAAGATTTAGACAATACGTTAAAAAGAGTAGTTAGGACGTGAGTATTCCGGCGGAGTCGAATAGGGAGCCAGTTTAGTTGACGTCGGAATTCAGATATATGATCGAATTTACGCAGTCCGTATATGAAACGAATACATACATTCTGAAGTCGATCCAACTTGTCTAGTAGCTCTTCTGTAGCATCTAAGTAACATACGTCGGCATAGTCGAGTATAGGAAGTAATAGAGTTTGGGCCAAGAGTATTTTCGTCTGTAGTGGTAAAAAGTTTTTGAGGCGTCTCAAGGAATGAAGGGAGTAATGAAGGCGTTTACTCACCTCATTAACATGTGCTGACCAAGACAAATTGAAGTCAATTGTTAAGCCTAAGTTTATTGCTGTTTCTGATAACGGTATTGTAGTAGAATCGTATATGATGTCTGGTGTTATATTGAAATTTATTTTGTTACGCAGTTGTCTACTTCCAATTATTAGCGCTTGAGACTTATTAGGATTAAGCAAAAGACCAAAGCCCTTTGCCCATTCCTTTATGCTGTTTAGATCCTGATTTATGACCTCTATTTCTCTATCAAGTTCGCTTAAGTTAGCATGTCGGTATATTTGCAAATCGTCTGCGTATAGATGGTAGGGAGAAGATATGACTTTAGGGATTTCATTGATAAATATGGAGAAAAGCAAAGGAGATAGAACGCCGCCTTGTGGAACGCCAGCAGAGAGATCAGCCCATTCCGAAAAACTTTCGTTACAGCGTATCATCTGCTGACGACCGTGAAGATACGACTGAAACCAATCAATCACGGGTGGAGATATGTTAAGAGAGTGTAGGATAGCGAGCAAAATACTAAAATCAACACAGTTAAAAGCATTACTAAAATCTAGCAGGATTAAAATAGTAAGCTTCTTATTATCCATAGCTAAACGAATATCCTCAGTGACTTTGAGTAATGCTGTGGATGTACTATGGAAATTGCGGAAACCGGATTGGAAAGGACTAATAAGGTTATGAGTGTTTAGGAAATGCGTGAGCTGTTGGAGTACTGCATGTTCAAGGACTTTAGATAGTATTGGTAATATAGATATAGGACGAAAGTGCAATGGAGAAGAAGGATTGTTACATTTGGGTATGGGAATAACATAGGCTTTTTTCCAGACTGTAGGAAAAGTATTGGAAGTTAATGAAAAGTTCATAATATGTGTGATAACTTTCAATACATACTCCAGGATGGGAAAAAGCATCTCACGGCTGATGTCATCGCTTCCAACAGCGTTAGATCTAAAGGATGAAAGGCACTTCTTAACATCACACTCCGTGATTTCACGAAACAGAAATGGATTACAGGGTAGTCGGGGAGCCATATTTAATTTATGAATGGTAGCTAATCTGTCTGTATCGGACATATTGACGGAGGGAGTGGAGAAAAAATTATTAAGAAGATTTATATCGTTGAACTGATGAAGTTTTTCAGAGGCCTTCCCCACACCTAAGGATTTAAAAAATTTCCACATTTGGGACGGAGTTGAATTATTAATTGAGGAATATATGTAGCGACGCTTTGCATCCCTACACATCCTGTTGCAGAGATTACGCAATTGCTTGTAGGATTGTAAATTTTCCTGGGTGCCATTTTTCCTGTACCGCCGCTTAGCCTTATCACGGTTTACCATGAACTCTTTAATTTCTGAGGTAAGCCAAGGGGCAGGAAAGTGCTTAACACGTACCGATCTAAGTGGGGCATGGAAGTCATATAATTTAGTAATAACATTCATAAATGCAGCCACCTTTTCATCAATTGTTCCCGCCAGATAAACACAGGACCAATCTATTCTCGAGACGTCAGTTTTTAAATTATCCCAGTTTATACGTCTGAGATTTCTACGCATAACAACCTTAGATTTACGCTTGGGCAGGGCAAAATTGTACTGAAGGTACAATAGGTCATGATATGAAAAAGGTGCAATCAGTTGACCGTGCGTTATAACTTTTGCAGGGTTATCAACGAAAATAAGATCAAGAAGAGAAGGAATAGCATTAGGTGAGTAGTGAGTTTCTAAAAGAGGAAGAGTAGTCATATTGTAGGAATCAATTAATGATCTAAGTCTGTGGGATCTGCCATCACCTTTAGTGAGACACGTATTTAGATCGCCCATAATTATTTTGTGACTATAACTAGAGGAAAACGAGTCTAAAATTTGGTCTAGAGAAGAAAAATAATCAATGTATTGCGATGGGCTATATACCACACCGAGAAGCAAGTTTGAAAAGTGGGCACGAATTTCGAGAAAAAGGTATTCTAAATTGTAAGTGTTAGGAGGAGATTGAGCAATTACAGTAAAAGAAATATTATTACGAAGGTAGATACATACCCCACCTCCCCGTCTGCCATCTCGATCATTTCGGATCAGATTATAACCCGGTAAGGAGTAAATTGAAGAAGTAAGAGAGGGTTTCAACCAAGACTCAGACACGAGAATACAATCGACAGAGACGTTGCCAAAAGATGATAAAAAATCAGAATAGTGAGCCGGAATACTCTGCGCATTTATATGTATTATGTTAAGATAGCAGCCATTTTTGGATGTAAAAATAGAATTAAGTTTTATATTAAGTGGAGTAAAGTTTTCGTCCGATGAATTCGAACTAGCAGCACTAAGAAAATCCTCAGATGACGAGCAAGAAAAATATTCATCATTTATAATATTATTACAAAAAGAAGACATTATTAAAAAATACTAATATAGATATATAATATATATACACTATAAATATAATAAATATAAAAAATATAAAATTATATTGAATATTTAAATAATATAAAAAAAATATATAATTTTTTTTTTTTTTAATTAACAAATATTTCAGTGCCTTACACACTGGCAGATTGAAAATAAAAATGAATAACACCTTATATATATATATAAAAGAATACTTATAAGCTACAAGTTAGACTTGTTTAACAAAGTAAACCTGACACCAAAATAAATTTAATTCAAAAAGTAAAAAATCCATAAAATGTAGAAAAAGAAAAATGTAATACAATACAAAGTAGTATTCAGAAATCAGATTCTGAACGAAATTTAATATTTATCTGACAAGTGACAACCCCAAACTTCATTTTAATATAAACAGTATACGTCAATTGTCAGTTGTCACAAGTCTAATCATAACACTTATTTAAAACATGTTAATTATATTAAGTTTTTATCTACCTACTTAAGTCTAAACAATTAAAGTAAAGTTTTGTACAAATGGTATATAAACGAAGTAATCAAAATACAATATATTTAAATGAGTAGTATAAAACTATAAACATGATTACTTGCCGTAGGATGTACCTTTAAGGTTATGGTATACTTATTTGGCAGCGTTTTTATTGTTGCGACGCGGTCTCAAGGATCTAGGATCTTGTGCACTTTCTGTTGGAGGCAGTGGGAATTTTTTTATCAGGGACTGAAGCTCCAACATAGTTGTTACTTTCTTGCGGCATTTATCAGGCAGAACAATAAAAATATTACCATCCGATGACCAGGCATTCTTAAGGCCAAAATGTTTTCTTGCGGTGTTAAACACCTCTTGCCTTGGCTTAGTAAGAAACTCAGAAACTATTATGCCTGAGCCTTTTAAAGAGGTTTTTGAGCTCCAGACCTTATTACGATATTTTAAGCCACTGAAACGAACCAGCACCGGTCTAGGTTTATCCTTGTTTATTCCTAACCGATGACAAGAATCAAAATGAGAAGAATTAGTGTCAGCCAGCTTCATTTTATCACACATAATAGAATTTATAGTACACTCTAACTGCTCATTGCTGTTTTCGGGTACACCATGGAACAATAAAACATTGCTTCTTGAAAACATCTCATGCTTATCAAAGCCCTCTGTGAGTAACTGAAGCTGCTGTTGCAGCATATATAATGTTTTCCAGATGTAATCCTTGAAAGAAGCAAATTCTTTGGCCAGAGCACCAAGATCTTGGGAATTAGTCTTCAATGGCGACTTGGATGTTGTTTGAGTGTTAGCCAGTGCTATATCAAAATTGTTCATCCGTGACTCAAACATTTTAATAATATCCTCCATATTTTTGCTTACTTGAGTATGCAGGTCCATTGTAGTAATTTGTGACAGCTTAAGGTGTATTGAGTGAAAGTAAGAAATTGCCAGGTAATGTAGGCAATAACAGACTTATTTATAAGGACACATAAACTTTAAATATCTAAAGAAACAGTCAAAATATAAATTATTACACAGCACAAAATTTTTAGATGTTGTTCACTCAATCTACCCACCAATATTTTGTAGAGTTCTTGGGGAATTCAGATTGTTAATTACAGTAACAGTTACCCTTTTTTACAAAATAGAATAATATCAATTAATAAAAAAAAGTAAAAATAGTGATAAACTAATATGCAATTGATATATAATAAAAAACTTATTCATTCATCGGCTTACGGTAAAACCGGGATAGATGCCGCAGAAGGATAGACGCCTCGTTTGTAATAACTTTATTTTTTAATTATGAACAAATCGTGAACAAAAAATATACATATTATTACTACCAATTATTATACAGTTCAATTTGTTAGTTCTATATCGTTAGAACAGGAATGTATGTTTCGGTAGGAGCTATGAAAGTTATCGCTGAAAAACAAATTTTTGTATTTTATTGTTAAAGAGATTAATTTATTTAATTATGGTTATACGTGGCATAGTACCTATATATGAATATTATCAATAAATGAGAAATTTGATGTGAATATGATTGTAAGTTTTGACAGATGGACAAGTACGAATCCCTAAAATAGAATAAATGGATATATAGTCAATTTTCTCTTATAAACTGTCCGCCGCAGCCAGTAACAATGTTACGATATAGCACAATAAGCAAATCAGTCGCCGCCATACAGATTTGTCACATGAATTGCATATTAGAACACTTTGTTCGGAAATAAACTGAAATTTGTGTCTGCACTTACCTTTATACTACTTTTTATAGAATAATAAAGCTATTACCAATAATCATTTATTTTACAGTATGCCAAATCTCGATGAATTGGATAGATAATTATAGAAAGATTAAATCTACATGTAATATAAGTTTCTAAATTAACGTAACGCCTGGTAACGACTTTTTAAGTAATATACAGTATAAAACTATTTGTTAACATACGAACATATGTTCATATAACTTAACTAGATAGACAACCCTATCTTTTCGCTACTAAATACATGTTTTCATATTCTATTTATGCCTTTAGTCTCTTAATCTATGTAAAAAAAAACAATTTTTAGATTGGACATAATTTAGATTTAGATTTGACTCTAAATTACTGATTATTGTATTGTATAGAACATTTAGAGTTCTAACCTTGTTACAAAGCTAAACGCATCCGGTAATTACTTTCTAACATTCTTCGATTATAACAGTAATTCCCGTTTTTCACGACTTCAATACATGTTCGTAAAATTATTCCATAAATTCTGATTGCATGAAATTTCTTCTAAAAATGAGTTTGTTTAAAAGTAAAAAAGACAAATCAGTTTAATTATGATGATGATGACTAAAATCTTATGACTTAGTATAAGAACGAAACTAATATTATAATAGTTTTAATATATAGATCAATGTATATTATAACATATTGATGAGTTTAAAAACAGGTGACCAACGTGATTGTTGTAAGATGCTGATCCTCTCATATATGGAATCATGTGGAGACATAACTGCGCTGCACTTTATGCATTTGTGAGGAACAAGAGTATAGGTGAGTGGAAAATGAGGTAATGACGGTAATTGGACTTTCTTTTGTCTCAATTATGCTTACTACCTTGGACCGACGCAAACTTTATTCAAGTTGGCTTAAGTTTTAATATAATTAGAAGTAGAAGTGCCTTTTAACTAAAGCAAGCAATATTGAATAAAAACTTTTAAGTACTTTAAAACTACTATAAATATTTTTAATAAAAAATGTAAAAACAATATATACCGTAATATATTATATATTTTAAGTGATAAATTAAGAAGGTGTTTTGTTTCATTTTGACAAGAATATATATTTTATTAAAGGTATATACTTAGTATTTATTTAATCAAATTGTATTTCAATTATAGCACTCACGTGACAAATAATTCACTAAACTGTTAATGTAAATATTTTAACTCTTCAAAGTTAAAGTCAACTTAAGATTTAATGAAATATTTATTTATAATGATTTTATAAGATAACAATTGGACCAGTAAACTGTAAAATCTTTTATTGTTGAAGAAATATTAATAATTATAAAATGTTTTTTTTTTTAATTATACGATAAAGTAATAACAAGTTCTTTTTTCTTTACGTTAAAAAGAATACCAGAGAATTTACGTTTGCAAAATGTTACATTAATTCATTGTATAATATAAGCACTATAGTTCTGATTTTTTTATTCTTAATATATATTTTTAAAAGTATGTATCTATTTTATGGTTCTACTTAAAAGTCATATTTTTTTTAAATCTGTACTTTCCCATATAAACACATTAGGAAAGGAACGCAGCCAACTCTCGTTTTAGAGACCTATATCTTAAAATGAATCCAATACTTATACAATATAATAATACCAACAGTTGTTCCATTATCTCAGATGTCAGAAACTATTGGTTTTGTATAGGTATTAGATTACTTGTACAAACATTATTTTATTATATATGGGTAAAAGACAAGAATGGTTGCTTTAATAGTAAGACATGTTTTAGTATTAAAGACATCTCTTATCCCCAAATTTATGTGTATATTTCCGTTGGTATTATTCGCATGGTTGAGTCTCAAAGAAACTCGTTGCTAGAAAACTTGAAAGTTCTATTTATTCTGTGCTTCTTAAGAACATTCTATCTACTACATCTACATGATAGTTTTTTTAGTATTTTCGGTAATAAGGATCGGTCTTATATTTTACACAGGTGCAGGGGTATATGCACTTACATAACCACAGTCACACTAATCTATCCTTATCCTTAGTCATAATTTCAAATTTATTTCTGATATAATCTGTATAAATATATATATATTTTTTTAATTACTGTTTATTTGAAAAACAAAATTCATTTGACGAACGAAACGTTGGGTTAGATGTTATAATTATTGTATTTAGTATATATTTTTAAAGGCCTTTAAAGTTTATTCCAACTCCATAACGAGCTTTCCGGATTATATGCCGAGAGTATTATAGAGAGGATTATCAAACAGTTAAAAGTAATCTTCTTTTTTTGAAAATATCTTTAAACATGTATAGCCATGTTAAGCTTATTTAAATTTATATAAATATAGAATGTAAAAAACCGATACGGGCAGGGATTCGAACCCGCGACTACTGGGAAACCGTCCCGTCGCTCTACCAACTGAGCTACCGTATCGCTGTCCGTCTCGGTGAATTAAGCATTCTATATGTGATCGTCTTTATCGGGACGGTGGTGACATCTATTAGGTTTCTTTCGAAAATCCTAACCAATGTTTCTAACTTTGCAGTATAGATAAACATTGAAAAGATGCCACTACCGAAATCAATTTTTGAAAATATCTTTAAACATGTATAGCCATGTTAAGCTTATTTAAATTTATATAAATATAGAATGTAAAAAACCGATACGGGCAGGGATTCGAACCCGCGACTACTGGGAAACCGTCCCGTCGCTCTACCAACTGAGCTACCGTATCGCTGTCCGTCTCGGTGAATTAAGCATTCTATATGTGATCGTCTTTATCGGGACGGTGGTGACATCTATTAGGTTTCTTTCGAAAATCCTAACCAATGTTTCTAACTTTGCAGTATAGATAAACATTGAAAAGATGCCACTACCGAAATCAAAAACCTAATAGATGTCACCACCGTCCCGATAAAGACGATCACATATAGAATGCTTAATTCACCGAGACGGACAGCGATACGGTAGCTCAGTTGGTAGAGCGACGGGACGGTTTCCCAGTAGTCGCGGGTTCGAATCCCTGCCCGTATCGGTTTTTTACATTCTATATTTATATAAATTTAAATAAGCTTAACATGGCTATACATGTTTAAAGATATTTTCAAAAATTGATTTCGGTAGTGGCATCTTTTCAATGTTTATCTATACTGCAAAGTTAGAAACATTGGTTAGGATTTTCGAAAGAAACCTAATAGATGTCACCACCGTCCCGATAAAGACGATCACATATAGAATGCTTAATTCACCGAGACGGACAGCGATACGGTAGCTCAGTTGGTAGAGCGACGGGACGGTTTCCCAGTAGTCGCGGGTTCGAATCCCTGCCCGTATCGGTTTTTTACATTCTATATTTATATAAATTTAAATAAGCTTAACATGGCTATACATGTTTAAAGATATTTTCAAAAATTGATTTCGGTAGTGGCATCTTTTCAATGTTTATCTATACTGCAAAGTTAGAAACATTGGTTAGGATTTTCGAAAGAAACCTAATAGATGTCACCACCGTCCCGATAAAGACGATCACATATAGAATGCTTAATTCACCGAGACGGACAGCGATACGGTAGCTCAGTTGGTAGAGCGACGGGACGGTTTCCCAGTAGTCGCGGGTTCGAATCCCTGCCCGTATCGGTTTTTTACATTCTATATTTATATAAATTTAAATAAGCTTAACATGGCTATACATGTTTAAAGATATTTTCAAAAATTGATTTCGGTAGTGGCATCTTTTCAATGTTTATCTATACTGCAAAGTTAGAAACATTGGTTAGGATTTTCGAAAGAAACCTAATAGATGTCACCACCGTCCCGATAAAGACGATCACATATAGAATGCTTAATTCACCGAGACGGACAGCGATACGGTAGCTCAGTTGGTAGAGCGACGGGACGGTTTCCCAGTAGTCGCGGGTTCGAATCCCTGCCCGTATCGGTTTTTTACATTCTATATTTATATAAATTTAAATAAGCTTAACATGGCTATACATGTTTAAAGATATTTTCAAAAATTGATTTCGGTAGTGGCATCTTTTCAATGTTTATCTATACTGCAAAGTTAGAAACATTGGTTAGGATTTTCGAAAGAAACCTAATAGATGTCACCACCGTCCCGATAAAGACGATCACATATAGAATGCTTAATTCACCGAGACGGACAGCGATACGGTAGCTCAGTTGGTAGAGCGACGGGACGGTTTCCCAGTAGTCGCGGGTTCGAATCCCTGCCCGTATCGGTTTTTTACATTCTATATTTATATAAATTTAAATAAGCTTAACATGGCTATACATGTTTAAAGATATTTTCAAAAATTGATTTCGGTAGTGGCATCTTTTCAATGTTTATCTATACTGCAAAGTTAGAAACATTGGTTAGGATTTTCGAAAGAAACCTAATAGATGTCACCACCGTCCCGATAAAGAGGATCACATATAGAATGCTTAATTCACCGAGACGGACAGCGATACGGTAGCTCAGTTGGTAGAGCGACGGGACGGTTTCCCAGTAGTCGCGGGTTCGAATCCCTGCCCGTATCGGTTTTTTACATTCTATATTTATATAAATTTAAATAAGCTTAACATGGCTATACATGTTTAAAGATATTTTCGAAAATTGATTTCGGCAGTGGCATCTTTTCAATGTTTATCTATACTGCAAAGTTAGAAACATTGGTTAGGATTTTCGAAAGAAACCTAATAGATGTCACCACCTTCCCGATAAAGACGATCACATATAGAATGCTTAATTCACCGAGACGGACAGCGATACGGTAGCTCAGTTGGTAGAGCGACGGGACGGTTTCCCAGTAGTCGCGGGTTCGAATCCCTGCCCGTATCGGTTTTTTACATTCTATATTTATATAAATTTTAATCTTCTTTTACTATGGATGAGTGATGAACAAAATCTATATGATATTTTAATTAACGGACTTTAAAATTATAAAGTATTCGTTAAAAATCATTTGAAAATTAATGTTAGTAAATATACCATACAAATATATAGTTAAAAATCGGAGAAAATATCATATACATTAAAATAATCATAAAAGTATAAACGACTTAATTTTAACTTTTAAATCCAATTTTTTTTTAATGCTTATAAATAATTATATGTACTATAATGTACGTTTTTATTTCAATTAAAATTGACTAGTCAATCTTAATTGTATAAAGATAACAGGTTGTGATATTAAAAATTCATGTACGTTTTGAAGCTAGGTATATGAATGTTATTATTTACGTATGTTCTGTATTTGGTAGGGCCAACGAATATGCCTAAATAAGAATAACAGAATAATATTTGTCCCAATGAATTCTTTACCGAATATAGCAATAATCCGCTATAAACTAAGTCGGTTTGAAACCACGTCCATTAAAATCGAAGCCGCAGGTTTTTATTTGAGATCTTGTTGAGTAGGTATTGTGGAAAGTTACAAAAGAAAACTGTCTTAGTTCTTGATTATTCATAATCTATAATGTAGTACTATATTGTGAAATGAAAAGTTTATTTACTCTGAAATTTTGACTAGCCTACTAAACTATATAAAATAAATAAGTGTTAAACTGAGTACTATTTTAATATTCATGAAGCATTCCCCTCCTCTTCCCAAATAATATACAACTTATTTTCTCAAACAAAATTAATACAAGACTTGTATATTTCCCATTTTACAATTGTAAACCAAAAACTAAGTTTTGTGTTTCCAAGAAAATGAGAGAATGTAGCGCAGTAGAAAGCATTCTATATTGACTCAGAAAATCAGCAGATAGCCAATTTCATGAAAATTCGTTTACTAGTTTTGTTTTTGTTATTAAAATAGTAAAAAAGCCGTAACTTACATTACAATAAACTATGAAACCAGAGATCTCGAAATATTTTATTTGTCTCTATACTATTTAGAATATAATTAAGTGTACAGATTGGACCACGTATCGATTTAAAAATAACTTTTATAATTAACTCATTTATTTTATCAGTTTTATATATCTGACTTATTTATAATTAATTAAAAACCTGCAAGTCAATTAACAAATCAATTTATTTTTGTTATCGATTTTCGATTATAACAACTGTTCCTTCTGAAATATCTATTGACATTATCTCAAGAATGCTTGCTCTCATAAATGAATGCTCTCGTTTTCTTTTAAAATTACCACCACATATATCAAAATTATTTTTAAGGAAAGTATCTTTCCATAATAATATTGTAAAAAATCTAAATTGGAGATACAAGTTATCTTCTTATTCACTACATCATATTAATTAAAGGATTAAATTCCGTCGTTTTATTTCTTGATAATAATGTATATACGTTAGTACCATAGAAAGTAATTAGTAAGCTTGGGGCTATAACAATTGCTTTGTTAAAATACAAAGAAATATTTTGAAAAATAAAACTATATTGAAAGCAGTTAAGGGGTTCAGTTAGAACTTAGACGTGCTAATAGACACCAATAGTATGCGACCATCTTATATCTCTGTTGTTCAGCTGGTTTTCAATGTTTTTAAATATATATATTAAATAATAAATATATTTGGACTTTTACTAACCTAACTCTACCCCACAACCAAATCAAAGCTTAATCTGTTAACTGTTGTTATTACTAGTAAAAACTATTGTTTTCGTATTCTCCCGCGGTTTCTTGTACATATATTGTGAAACGAAAATATTTAGACTTTGGCCTGTGTTTTCTTTTATTAATAGCCTTTTGTGACTTACAAACATTAGAAAATATATTTTTAAGATCACTGTAATAGAAAACCCGGATGGATTATATTTTTTTCATTAAAATTTTTTTTCTTCTGTAGAATAGACACAGATTCACGATCTTATAATTATAATTTTGGTCAGATTTAATTTTTAACTATAAATAAAATATACAAAGATAGTAAAGATTTTCTTTTTTCTTCTATGTCTGTCACGATAAACAAAGAAAAATATTTTTGTAATAGTAATCATATTTTTCAATGTTTCACGTACGTTAGTTCATTAAACTGTAACTGGATATTTAAATAAGGGAGCCGAGTTAATTCCTAGTCTCACGACGAAAGTGCTCGTGATTTTCTAGCCACGTGCATTGCGGTGTTTGAAACAAGTGGCGAACCACGTACACTCTACTCTCTGTCTGTCTCTTTTTATTTAATTACACTTATTTACGTTATTATAGTAAAAAAAAACCTAAATTTTTAAATAATAGTCGATATATATACCGGTTTGACAAATCTCGGCTTACCAATGAAGATTTGCTGAAAAAATATACATAAGTATAATGTTATGTTATTTATAGGGTTATTGTATTAAAATGTTAGTAATAAAGTTATGTGTATTTTTCTTTTTATTAATCTTACTAACTATTAATATTATGACAATAAAAGTTTTAATGTTCTTCCGTTAATCAGGCCCACAATTCGTTAATACGACACAGTCCCCAACTTTGCTTATAGTTTTTATTTTCTTTGAAACATACACAACATATTAAAACAGCTTTATTGCTTAATGCCCATTTCTTCTAGGTAACCCTAGGGTCTCAGGAAAAGTCCGCATAAACCTAAGGTTGTAATAGTAGATCTATAATAAAAGGCATTAATATAAGTAGATGGTGTAAGGTACATAAAAATATATTTAATTACCCACCAATACCTATATATACCTAAATTTATAATACTTACTACAATTAATATGATATAATAATCTAGTTTAGATGAGATTGAAATATAATAATGATAATAAATAAATAAATAATGCAATAATGCAATAATAATTAGTTTTTATTATAATACTTATAAACAGTTAGTTATACATAAGTCGTATTAATTATCTTTTTTAAAAAGTACACAGACGAATGAAAGTAATGTTTTATAGAATATAAACATGGATTTCTCCCCTTCCATTGTTTAAATTAAAAAATACATACATCTAGAAGTAACTAATACAAGAAAGCGTGACAGTTTTAGACGCTGATTAAATGTTCTTGAAAGCAATGGCGACTTCCTCTTCTGAGTCTTTTTGACTATTAATCTCCTAGTTACTTTTACCCAATTTATTCTTCTGAGATCTAGCAATCTGGTCTTAATATTTATTAGAGTTAAACTATAGTAAAATAATAATACATTCAAAAGAAGGTGGTCAGTCATAACAAATAATAATTTTCATTATTCACACTAGTTTGGTGATTGTTTTTATTCTAGTTTTAGAAGGCAGATAATTTGAGTGCAGGGATAGCTAACCCTTTTATCAAAATAAGAGGTGATAACGGTTTAATGGTTTCACTATTCAAGGTGAACTATTATTTTAAATACTTGGTTACGTTATATAAATAACGATATGGAATTGATATAAAATAGAAATATTATATAATACAGCATTCATGTAACAGATTACATTGTGTTTTCTAATATATCCCGTTAAAGAGACGTTTTGATTCCAAATGACATATTCTGACCTCAGTAAACACTTTACAGCGAGTCAGTTTCATATACTGAGAATATATTGAACATACATCTACTAATAATCGGGATAAAGAATTTGAATATAACAGTTATTAGTTGGCGATATAAGAAATACACACGCTCTATTTTAACATTCGATTTATATGTTTACAACCTATATAAAAACAACAAAATATTAAAAGTATATATATTTTTAAAATTAGCTTTTCCGAATTCGTTAATTTGCTTTTTGATTAATTTTATGATCAATGGGAAGTTTCCTTGTATTTTTTGACAGACAGACCGAACGCAATTAAGTTATTGTACCTAGTCCAGCCAGAGGTCCTGTTACAAAGAAAATATCTGATAACTTCTAAAAAAATATTTTATTTTAAAGTTTTATATGTGATTATGTAAAGTATAAAGTAGTTATTCAAAGTGTCCTTAGCTTTAAATCACGCTTATAAACGGTAGGGCCATTCATCGATGGATTTATGATGGATGGATGGATGGATGGATGGTTTCCATTGGAAACTTAGTCATGGCTGCCTCCAAAGATTTCTTGAGCGACTCAACATTTGGGTGAACCTAGAACAGGCCATGTCGTCTAGCACAAACCACAATATATAGTGCTCCTCGATTGTAAAAAAAAAATCCTAAACTGAATTTTTCTGTGTTTTTTATACCGCGTATTGAAGTGATAACTATCACTGAAAAAGGGAGTCGAAAGATCCAAAACAACTGTTTTTGATCTTTCGACTCCCTTTGTTTTAGTACCTCAGTTAAGCTATGTCTTATATAACTTTGGTGAGCTCCTAGATCTAAATCTTGTTTGATAACCTGAGAAAGTATCCTGGGATTATCATTTCTCTAGAAAGGATTTTCTGCTTCCTTATGGGATTTCGACACATTCCCGATCTCTCACGGTCATCAACAGATATGGTTTCAATGTACTTTTACGATATACAAATATTCCGCTAATCCCTAGTCTTTTCAATGCGTTCAATGTCGGCTGGCTCCTTACCTACTTTGTACAGTATAATTACTGCAATCCTATTCTCTTTAGTGCCCCACTCTATTTTCAAAACAAAAAAACATACAATAATGACGGGGAAGAAGTCTGTTTTTTATCGTAGAAGCTAATATTCGATTTTTTTTAATGTATGTAAACAGCCTGTAATAGAATTTAGGGCCAGACTAGTTATAATGGTATCGTGTTTATTTTTAAGGCACTTAACGGCAGTCAATAAAGATGTTACAACGTCACATTATAATGCGTTGTGTGGGAATCAACTAAAATTATTGTCTATATGGACCTTTATATAGATTAAAATAGCTTATCCATTACGAAAATAATTCATCCAACCGTTCGCGAAATTTTTAACCATTTGGTCCAATCGTAAAACTAGAAAATTCTACTGTAATATTTATGATCCAGTCAGATTTAGACAAAGAAATGAGTGCATAAAAAATAAAACTTTTCTAAATTGTGTCACAGTTTCACATAAATAATAAAGTTGTATAAACACAAATTCCTATAACTTTGCCGTAGAGGCAACATTCATTGTTTACGTATCGCCAAAGCCTCAGGCGATAATAAACTTAGTCACCAACTGTCTAGGGCATTGCGATCAATTCTTAAACTTATCCAAGGTATAACAAATCAAATAACAAAAAATCGTGATAGCTTTGATCGGGCAAAACATGAAGTAGACTTTGATAAAAATCCTTTTAAATACTCAAAAAACATTTTCAAAGATCAAAAAAGTAAGCTTCTCTTGACCAACGAGCAAATTTTCGATCATTATAAAAGCACACACGAAGTGCCAGAAAACCAAAGAATATATGGGGATCCAAACGAACACAAACCTGAGACTCCTACTGAAGATTTTCATGCCAACCCACCAACCTTGGAGAAAATCAATAAAATAATTAAAATGAAACCATCTAAGTCAGCACCAGATCCGGATGGTATCCCTTATATAGTTTACAAAAAATGTCCGTCGCTCCATAAATATCTTTTAAATATATTCGGTAAAATCTGGTCAAGAAAGCAAATACCGGTATCATTCGGAAAAGCCCTTTTTGTCCTCATTCCGAAAAACGACAATGTCAATAATCCTAAGGATACTAGACCGATAGCCCTTTTTTTTAAATTAATTAAATTAAATTAAATTAAATTAAATTAAATTAAATTAAATTAAATTAAATTAAATTAAATTAAATTAAATTAAATTAAATTAAATTAAATTAAATTAAATTAAATTAAATTAAATTAAATTAAATTAAATTAAATTAAATTAAATTAAATTAAATTAAATTAAATTAAATTAAATTAAATTAAATTAAATTAAATTAAATTAAATTAAATTAAATTAAATTAAATTAAATTAAATTAAATTAAATTAAATTAAATTAAATTAAATTAAATTAAATTAAATTAAATTAAATTAAATTAAATTAAATTAAATTAAATTAAATTAAATTAAATTAAATTAAATTAAATTAAATTAAATTAAATTAAATTAAATTAAATTAAATTAAATTAAATTAAATTAAATTAAATTAAATTAAATTAAATTAAATTAAATTAAATTAAATTAAATTAAATTAAATTAAATTAAATTAAATTAAATTAAATTAAATTAAATTAAATTAAATTAAATTAAATTAAATTAAATTAAATTAAATTAAATTAAATTAAATTAAATTAAATTAAATTAAATTAAATTAAATTAAATTAAATTAAATTAAATTAAATTAAATTAAATTAAATTAAATTAAATTAAATTAAATTAAATTAAATTAAATTAAATTAAATTAAATTAAATTAAATTAAATTAAATTAAATTAAATTAAATTAAATTAAATTAAATTAAATTAAATTAAACGGTGCCCGTATCGGTTTTTTACATTCTATATTTATATAAATTTAAATAAGCTTAACATGGCTATACATGTTTAAAGATATTTTTAAACATTGATTTCGGTAGTGGCAAAGTTTGAAACATTGGTTAGGATTTTCGAAAGAAACCTAATAGATGTCACCACTGTCCCGATAAAGACGATCACTTATAGAATGCTTAATTCACCGAAACGGACAGCGATGGACGGTTTCCCAGTAGTCACGGGTTCGAATCGCTGCCCGTATCGGTTTTTTACATTCTATATTTATATAAATTTATTTTATACTACCAATTATTTATATGTCCTATTTACTAATATGCTTAAAGTCGGTGCCAAGCATTAAACAGATAATTATATTTAACTACTCAAATGAATACGAGCAAATTAATACAATGAAATGCCTACCTTAATGATTAAAATACGTAAATAAATATAATAAATAGCAATTAAATATTATGATTACAAGCAGTTCAATCTTAATATGATTACTAGCTTGTATCGATACGTAGAAAACAAAAAAAATAAATAATTACGAAAGTATATTCAACCGAACTCTAATACTAAATGGCTTGGCACCGAAAAAGGACAGACGAGACGAAGCTTCTTAGCAATCCATGGATTCACCGTGCGGGTGCCGGGCCCATCGCGTTGCAAGGAGAGGAGTGCAAGCAGTGCCTGGGACTTGCGACCCAGGAGTAGGTTTAAGGGGCCCCTTTATTATGCGCAAAAACGCTCACCTTCACCCTCCACACTCCTCTCCCTACCTAACCAAATTTGGAAAGAACCTACTAATGCCGCCTTTGAAGTACGTTCTACAAAATGAACCGATGCTTGTTCTAGAAAGGCCAAGATCTTTAAGTAGGCTATAGAGACATTTTGCTGTTATACCTCTCGCTCCCACTTCTACCGCGTACAAACTAACTATAAATTTATTCCTGATCAGTTCGTTGGTTAGTTCGTAATACTTATTGAGCTTGAATGTGTGATCCCTTGGAATGTTTGTTTCCCAAGGAACAGTAAGCTCCACAAGTATCACGCGCCTCAGATGTTTCGAATACAGGAATAAGTCCGGTCTGGATGACGAAACACCAACATCCGCAGGGATTTTGTAATGCTTTTCATACGTGTCCATCATGAGAATCCAATCAGCCGCGCCTAATATTGAATAAGGCTTCGCTTTTGATTTTTTGGAGGAGCCTTCTTTTACGAATTCTATAGATCGTTCGGTGGTTGTTATACCCTTCCGCGCTCTTGCTACTGAAAGACTAACCGCTTCCCGTATAATTTCTAATACCTTGTCGTGGCGACGCGAGTATTGACCTTTATCTAGAAGTACCCTACACCCTACTAATAGGTGTTTCGCGGTTCCTATTGCCTCCCCACAGATGTTGCAAGACTTTTCGGTGGCTTTGCCCCATCTTACTAAATTACTTTGATCTGGGAGAGTCATTTGGAATGCATTAAGATAGAATTTTAATAATGCTGGGGACCAATCATAAATTAAGGTGCGCCACTTCAAAGCTAGTGGAACACAAAAATCTCCTATGGTCACCCATTCGTTTTGAATTTCTAGGCTCATCGCGTGGAGTCGGTAATTATCGTTTTCGTCTTGTCGAATAAAAGATTTTGTTAAGTCTATGTCTTGAACTTTCCTACTTGATCCTAGCCCTACTTTATTTGTTTGAGCACCTATTATAAACTTTTTATGGAATTGAAGTCGTGACTCGAGCTCTGAGGCAACTTTGTCTTTTGGGAGAGAAGTTACAGTATCATCTTTAGATTTTCCGATGATATGTCTTTTGGTAACTCTTAGATGTTTGTAGAGCTCCGATGGTTTCTTTAATTTTAATCCAAAGTTGTTACGGTCTCTAAATAAGGTTGAAGAGTCCGCTGAGTGCGCTAACCCGAGCCATAACTTCAATGTCTTTATGACGCTTGCATCTAACTTTAACAAAAGGGTTTTATTTATATCATACACGAGGAAAGGCCAATTTAGACGTGATGTTAAATATTTATCGTAAATCCAAGCTTTTTTGACGTTACTTATTGGTTAGTTGTCTACCTTTTTGAGATCGTTTAAAAAGCTATCGACTATTACATCCAACGATGGAGTACGGCCTTGGTAATCGATTTTTTTACCTAAAAATTTAAACGGAGCTGCTTCCGTAACCGTACTAACGCACTGACCGCCTATTATAAGACCCGGATCGTAAGAGGTATATTTGGTATTCCGTCTACCCATATATTAAGGATAACATGTATGTAAGTATTTCCTAATTTTAAAATCTTTTAAATGAAATAATAATACATAGACGTTTATCCAGACAACTATAGACATATAACAATATCTTCAACTGTTTGATAGTCCCCTCTATAATACTCTCGACGATAATCCCAAAAGCTCGTTATCGAGTTGGCACGATACTTTGTATGTCTGTCATAATATAATATCCTAGTAGATTGTATTATTGTTAAAATATTCGTAACACCTGACCTCTGATTGTTTAAAAGTGATTAGTTTATTTTCATTAATATCGATTTAAAATTATTGAACAGATTTCTGAAATAATCCCTAAAGTCATAATTTATCTATTCATATAATGTTGCGGCAATTGATATTAAATAAAATAGCACTATAACTATTAAGGAAAGACATTCTTGTATTATATTTAATTGTATTTGATTAAGCAACGTGCATATCAGAGGTCCATTGGACAAAACCTATAATTACATCGTCAATCTTAACCATATGAAGATAATACAGACGACGGCAAAAAGTAGTCAGGATGGGCCTCAGACATGTTTCGGAGCATGAAAGCGGAGGATACGAGCAAAGAAATAAAAATCAAAATGAATAATAGTGTTAATAACAATTAACTTTTGTTAATAATTTTAAATTGTCAGTTACGATCAATTTTAAATCAACGGCTTATTTAAGCCCTTGATTTAAAATTGATCAAAAACAATGGAACGCGGTACAATTCCCGAGAAAATGCTATCGCCGAATCGGTCCGACGATTACTGACTAGAGGTTTGCACCGCAGCTATGAGTACCGGCGAATAATCGGTGATGTTATGGGTGAAAATACTCGTTTGAATCAATCGGTTAATAACCGGTTAAGCTCCGGTGATCGTAATTGGGTTGATTATTTTTTTTATTTAATTGATACTAAAAATAAAAGAAATATTTATTGATCAATGCCTTTTAATATTAAACAAAATTAATTACAACTATTTACTTCTTTCGAATGAGATTTATTATTTCGATCATTAACTCAAACCACTCTTGACGGTTTATGTTATTCATTTTACTTGCTGCTAGCTTTCCAAAGAATTCGTTGCAATGAGCATGATAATTTTTTTTATTTTCTGTTTGAGTTGCTATTCCATTTTTTATTACAAGAATTGTTTGTTGCTTTGGTGCTGTATTTTCAGGATTCAAATGTTCATGTTCTTCATCTAAAAATGCCTTCATCCTTTGCGAATATTCATCGAATAGCTGATATAAACAAATGTATTTATATTATTTAATATTATAATGTGAAAAACTAAACACAGACAAAATTAAAATTGTGAAATAATTTCGCCTACTTACCTTGAATTTCCTTCTTGTAGGATAAATGTTTTCTTAGGATTGGTTAATAATATAAATTACAATTAGTAATGTGTTCTGCAGCGGGCATTTTCACAAATTATTTTAACCGTTGATCGTACTACTCAAATACTCTTTCAATTACTTATTCGTTACATTGTTCGCTCGGTCTATATCTCGGTCTATATATATATCTTACCTCTATGTTTAGTTATATAGTTTAATAACGAGTGTTCAAATTAAGCTCAAGTTAACAGCAATAAAGGTTCATTTTATTTTATTTATGTTTCTATTAAATAAAAGTGAAAGTGCATATATTTATATATTTGTAAAAGTAAAAAAAAAACTAAGAGGTGTCAAGGGACACCCGGATGGAACGAAGTTCCTTTCGATTAATTATTGAAGGAATAGGGAAAATGCATAAAATCTAAAATCGGCGTCGAAGTTCATACTGTGGTATTAGTGTTACTGAGACAAATAAATAATTAAAACCTATATTTTCGTGCTTAAAGGCTTTATTAAATGATACAATTGTTTATGTAATCATTTTCTACTTCACTTGACTCAGATAAATAACTTTGTTGATAATCAGCAGATATAGAAGATATAAGATGTGTGTGTGTATAACTGTGTTTTCAGCAAATGATCTTCTTTTTAAAACGTAGTTTTACTGGTAAAGTATAACTATGTAAAATAGTTAGTTTTACTGGTAAAGTAAAAGTATTGTGTGTTGAATGAGGAAATGGTAACAATGCTACATTTTGTTTTTCAGCACGTATATTTACATTGACACCTTTACTTCTTCTTTTTCTTCATCGCTGTTAATAGTTTTTACTTTATAATTACTACATCGTTTGAATTTAATTGTAAATATTTCGGATATAAAAATAGTATTATTAAAAGTAACTATACTATTTTTAAAAGTTAATTATTAAAAGTACAAAGTAGCTGTTTAAAAAAATACTGTTAACTAACTACAATAAGCTAGAAATTGATACATAAACTTAGTATACGTTTATTTATGTGAGTCCATGATATTTTTGTTTAAAGATTAAAATAAATATTATGCAGTTATATACATATATCATAGACCCAAAAAGCATAATAGTGAATCGGTTGTTGGTTTGTTTTTAAAAGTTATGATCTCTTCGAGCTTGAGTTTGACCCATAGAGGTCTGAACTAAGATTTTTCTCTGGCGGCTCCGCTTGACATTGCCTTCGCTTTCAATAGTCTTCCTTACGAGACTTTAAGCAATGAACTCAGGTTTCAAAGAATGCCTTCCTATTTAGAAATGTTGCTAAGGGGCAACCTGCATTACTGGAAGGAATGGAACTGGAAGTGCGGCAGACGCTGTCTTTCGGATCTGCGTTCAGCACGGTTTTGTGGAATCTCTGGAAAAGAACATTTGCGAGATTTATATTATAGAAAAGCTAAGTTTTCGTAATTAAATAATGTATGTAAATAAATAACGTATGTACACTCTAAAATTAAAAAAAAGTATCAACGTTTGAACTTCTGTAATGAAAAGATGTTTCTTATCAGTTAAGTCTAGATACAGATAGATAGACCGATTTCTAATGATAACTGCATATTAACCTAAGTCAAAATATTTTTTTTTGTTTTATCTTGTGTAAAGATGTGTTATAAATAGATCTTAGTTTGGTAATAAAAGGAAGACCGTCAGGTTTACCTGGTATTAAAATAATTTTTTTTATTTATGTTTTTTTTTGATGATTTTAATGATATTATTTCTGTGTCGCGGAGAATTTTGAAGACATTTAAATAACTGATACAATGAACACACAGACTCGGAACACAAAAAAATGTGGATACACAAAGAATTGTCCCGTGTGGGAATAAAACAAATCACGTCTGGTTCAGCAGCTAGGTCTTCTAACCACTACACCAACAGATAATCAAAATGCTATGCTAAAATAGTTCCTTTAAAATTATTGCACACAAAAATAAATGTGGTATTACATACAACTTTCTGTATTTATTTACATTTCTCGAAAATTTTAAAGGGATAATGAGAGGTGGGTCGCTTTTTTTTTTCAAGAATTATTGTTTAATGGAAAAAGTTTCAAGCCTCTGGTTCTTAATATTGCATTTTCTTTGATTATCAGAATGCAAGATTTACATAAGCATTGTGTTTTGAAAATAATGTTTCTTCAAATTGGTTCATTTAAACTAATTCTTATTATTAACTTAGTATTTACTATGTATATTTTATAAAGACTGGTTAGGAGTTTAGGTTCATGTTAGGTAATAAATTAATTAGTTTAACTTCTTTATTGATTTAGTTTAAGTAATACCAGATTAAAATATAAAGCTCTATAGAATAAAATAAAAGAGCAATGTTCAGTCAACTTATTATGGCTTTGCATTCACCGACAGATGACGAAGCTTTGTAGTCAAGCCGTGATATTGTAAATGTACAGAGCCAAGAACCGGATATTGTTTGTTCTATTTTTAATTTTAGAATTTGTTTATTATCAACGTATTGCATTTTATTATGTAAGTAATTCTTATCTAGTATTTGTATTTTATTTATCGCTAATAATTATTATTTTCGAATAGTTTCGACACTTTGGGCTGTTAACTTATGTTAATGCTGAAACTGGTGTTTGCAAATAAATTATGATTTAACTTTTATCAGGTGTAAGAACATCACAAATTTAATTATAACAATAAATATTTTTTAGTCAAAGCTACTACTTTTTAGTTATTTATATCTGGCTAATATATAAGGGCAAATATGGATTTTTGGATGGATGGATGTTTGTTACTCAATCACGCCTAAACTACGAAACGGATTTTGATGAAACTTAGCAATATTGTAGTTTACTTACCAGAATAAAAGATAGATAAAAAAGTAGCGCGATAATTAATGACCACGGGAGATCTTGTTTTTAATTTTTTCATTATTATTTGTGAAAATCCTTCTTATTATCCGAGGACTTTAAAAGGAGTGTTATGTTATTCAAATAAACGTATGTTAATAGAAATATAGCCAAATGCCATTTTTATGTTTCCTTTTACAGTCTAAACGGATTAAAGGATTTTGATTTATGAGGAACCAGTAGATAAGTCAAAAATAATCAAGAATAATATTTTTATCGCTTATGTTCTTAGCCATATCAATATTATTTTCACAGTCTACGTGGACGAAATCACGGGCAACAACTAGTATTAAATAATTATTTATATTTCTTATTTTAATATATTACGGTCCAGGGTAAAATAAGAAACATTAACAGGGCGCAAATTGTTTTTGTTATAGGTAAATAAAAAAGTCAAGTAGTTTAATTTCAATTATTAGATATGAAACTAAAAATTATAGTTGCACGGTTCCAAAGAGTAGTTTCATAAAGAAAAACCAGCAAAGGACTACTGAAAACTCTTATTGTTATTGTTACTGAATACTGTTGTTTTTATATGGTAAATATTATAAAAAAAATAAAAAGTCACTATGACAGTGCTATCGTCAAAGCAATTATGCTAAAATGAATAGTTATTTCTATTAATAATAATAACAAAAGGTGACAATATGACCTCTGTCCTACATTTATCGTCCCATGTCTACCCTCAAGACTCTTCAGTATTTTATGGCACTAAATTTGGTATTTATACGAAAATGTATGATTATTGCACCAAAAATAAAGTATGAGGCCTCTACAAAGATAAAAGTACAATTAACTAAATAATAAATACTGTTATTAATATTGTAGTGGATTAATGACTTCGGTATTCGGTATACAAAAGAAATGAGGTTTCAACATGACACAACTTCACAATATTCACGTTACAATTTAATTGAATATATGTCCAACATTCGTGATTTGTACACTTTCGGACTTTTGATTGTTTTCGAACCAGTATCAAAAAGAGGAAACATGGGAAGCTCCTTTACGTCACCCACCGTGACTACACCCATGGATGTATGCGTTATTATATTCATATTTCTGTTAGTGGTGATCTATAACTAAATGTATGCTCTATAATAATTAGGTGGATAACTAGATGTTAGGGGAATGATTTTATTGAGTTTCAGTAAGAACTAAATTTCATAATGCCTAAGATCTTTATTATCATATTAATTAAGTCCCTTCGTATGAATATTTTTGTCGGAATTCTAAATCAAAGGAATTTGAATAATTATCCAATTAATATTTGAATATTTTTTATAAGCTTAGGTTGGATAGAAAGTATTTCAAATGTTAAATTAGTAAGGTAAGTATTGGTATAAATATTTAAAATACAACGCTTACATAATACATAAGAAAAAACAATAGATATATACAAACAAACAGGTATAATAATAAATGACTTGATGTATTAAAAATAAATAAATACCAATTACTAACGAAGTATGGTACTTGGAAACTTGGGGATAAACCTCTTGACAGAAAAATCGTTAAATGTAAATGGGTTCATAGAATAAAGAGTAACTGTATATGTACAGTTTCCAGACATATTGTAGAATATTATGTAATTATTGGACGTATTGGAATATGAGTTCCTACTAGTCTAAAAAGAATATATTTTATGTATTAAAAAGAGTATATTTTATTTAAATAGACATTGAATTCTAATGTCACTAACATATTCTACTACTACGTAAAATAGTCATTCGAGTAATACGTTATTTATAATGTAATATCTTTATTTCAATAAATACTCTTCCAGGTGTTCATTACATAACTTAATTCAATTGTTCAACATTCTGATACAAATTCAGGTTAAAAATAATTTTTGTTTCTGTGAAAATTTGCCAAGGAATAAAGGTGTTGTATTGATTTAGGGATGAAATATAGTATTAAGACAAACAACAATACCTACCACAAAACAGGAATATTGTATATACAGTAGAGATATTTGAATTTTACATTTCAATAAATGTTTAAACGTTGACTGATTGTATTAACTTACGTAAAATATTGTATCCAAAGTAACTGAAATCGAATTTCAATATTATCGTAGATATAGTAAAGTAAAGCGATATAAGTATCTATTAACTGGCAATTTAATATTTAATAACTAAACTCGATATAATAAACAAGCCTAACCTGTCAAACATATGTGGAAATGTTTTAAAATTAATACTTCATTCTTTAACAAAGCAAATCAATATTTTAAAAACTGTGTAGAAATAGAAATAGAAAGAGACGAAAGTACATTTATTAGTCACTGTCAGTCGACGTGGATTTAGTTTTTGGATAGAATTAGGTATGACACGTAGACGATGGACTAAAACTAATATATTACTTAATATATTATAATTGTTTCTTGTATTGTATTGTAGCTTTCAAAATAAGTATGTTCGATTTTGATTTTTCAAACGAAACATGGATTATAAAATTGATAATTTATATTGTTTACGAAAAATATTGAAATATTAAATATCAACTAATAAGATAGTCTTCCTTTGCTGTGATTTTGTACAGTAGTATTTTGTAGTACAGTTTATTCTTATCAGTGAAGTGTCTGGGAATAAATGAGTCTACATCGCTCTACGATTAGATCTCTATTGGACTAAGTATCTAGTATATTAGATATGACTACTTAGATTTCTCTATTACTTAATATACCTTAGTCGCTGATTAGAAAAATTATAACTGTTTTTATGTAATAAAAGCCAAAAACCAAATTTATTGATAAACTAACAAAAACCAAAGTATTTTTTTTATTTAAATATTCATGCGGTTGAAGTGATTTAATATAATCATAGTCTTCTAAAAAAGCTTTAATTGCTCTGTATTTAGAGGTAACAAAATCAGCACTTTCATATCAAGTACCAATCTGTTAAGTTTTTTTTAAACCAAGAAAAATAACAAGTACAACGCAAACTATCGATTATGAAGTGATATTATAAATATTTATTACATTTTTATTGGATATTTTGAATTTTAACATTAATAATACATTTTCGACATTAATTTAGAAGAAAAACTCATTGAAATGGATTAGTTTTTTATTATATAAATAATTTAATACCACTTATGTGACTGTACAATATGAGTAATAAAATTTTGTATTTTCCAAATTTTCTAACTGTTATGTAATGAGATGTTAAAGGGGATAAGTTGAACTCATAAAGATATTAACGTAAGGATATTCTTATCGCTACGAATTCGTTCTTAAAGTCTCGGAATACTTATTGTTTGAATTTGATTTGAGAACATTAAGACATTTAAACACATTGTTATCCCTTTCCTTAAAATGATATAAGAATTATTTTTCTATAACATAATTTAGTAACCCCACACAATATAATTTATATTGTTTATTTTCAATGGGAATTGGGACTTCAGCTTTCGGAATCAAATATTTTTTATTGTATTATTATTTTGTTGAAATTTGAAAAACACTAACATCGCAACCATTAGGTACCTAATAGCTTATGACGTACCTTAAATATTATTTTTTTTTTTTTAAGATTTATTCAAATGTATATCATTAGTGAATCTTAGATATTAATGTAAATATTAATTTATAAGAAGAAAATAAGTCGTTGAAATATATCAAAGCTATAATTTAATGTACATTTGGTACAACTTCAACTGGAATGCAATGAAAAGCTGAGTGATTCATCACTTTACAAAACGGAATTGCGCTTTTGTAGAGAATAACGATTTGTTTTCTACACAATTGCAGTGCTTTTTGTGTCGTATACTTTGCATCACACATTTTTTTTGTATTTCATGTTGACCTGTTCATTATTTAATACTAGATGTTCCCAGTGGCTTTGCCTGATCTGTGTAGATAAAAAACAGCCCTGTTGTGTCTGTCGGCAGGTTTTTACACTTACTTACTCCATTACGGTACCTTTTTTGAGATTAACTATTACTTAACATTTTTTACCCCTGGCTAAACTTTGTGGGAACCTACACGTTGATCGATTGAGTGATCTGTAAATATAAAAGCGTGACAAACAAACAAACTCTCATTATTATTTTTTTAATATTATTAGTTAGGATAACTCCAAAGTAATCATTGAGAAACAGAATATAAAATGATTAAATATATACACGCATTTTGGTATTTTTAAAATCATTTTATTTACATTTTATTCATATCATATAAAGAAATGCACTTGGTTAAATTTTGTTATACGTATAATAAAATGCATTGTAATCATTTAAACGGTTTAACTTTCATAAAAATTTTCAACCCCTGTTTCGTAACAAACAGACAGACATTTATAATATCAGTATGGATCTCATCTTTATTCTCAAATTGTACATATAAATACTTTTAAATTAAGATATTTGTATCCCAAATTAATGTTGAATGTGTTTTTTTTAATGCTTTACTTAATTTATTTTTATGTAGCTTATTGTCGACTACACTTGAAGGTTGTTTAGATACTAGTTAAATGTTTACGGGTTATAGAATATTTTAACATGGCAAAGTTATAAGTCCCGGAGGTATCATAACAATGTAAACTTCGATACTTTTGTTGAAGTTTGTATAGCTCAGAAACAACCGTTAGTGTGTGAAGAAAGGACCTTAATAGCGACCCGAAAGTATCATTAGGTACCATTATATACATACATTTCATTATATCGGAAGAAAAGCCCCAAACCTCATATTTGAAAATTTTTTGTTATTTATTTGTATTAAGGTCCAGTTAACTTACTGACCTGCATTGAGAATGTAACTATTACTTTATGTATTCTACTATTTTATTTGTTAATGGGAAATAATAAAGTACAAAAAAGGTTATGTTATATTATCATAAATAAGTTGTGCTAGCTAAAATAAATTAAGCTTATTAATTAGTTTTGTCTTGAATAATTTTTTGTCTTCATTAAAAATTACTCATGTTAATTATGAAAGCATATATAAGATTAGTTAAGTTGAACACTTAAGACATAAAAATTAAAAACATAACATTTAAAGTATTTGTATCCTACATTTTTCATTTATATATCGTTTCATCTATTCATCTCATCAGATTTGGGTGAAACTGTCTCAGCCCTCTAGAGTTTTTAAATTCGGGTCTTAACAGAAGTACGTATGTAGTAAATAATTAAATTTTACGATACGAGTAGTCTATTCCCTAATGTATGTATCAATCTTAATGTATCACAATTTACTACATTTGAACGTTATGTCAAATTTGTTTTACCATATAAGCAACATTTTAAAATTTGTAGCATAATTTTTTTGGCAACACATATTTCGTCAAAAATATTTAGTAGCTTTTTGGTGTACGTATAACAATAATAAACTTTGTGTTATACAAATAATTTGTGTAGCAATCTAGATATTGTATTATGACAAAATATAAGTTTCTTCTATCTTATTACAATTTTAAATTGGTAAGTACTCGTAGGTAGCCAATTATTGTTTTGGTTCATATGTTTATTATCTCTATCGAATTGTTTTATTTAAAGTTTTGTATTTATGGTCAGTTAGTTATACACATGGACAATATAATTATAATATTGTATAGAATAAAAAGGATTTTCTATAAACTGTTAATAAGCTTAACACTGCTATACATGTTTATAGATACTTTCAAACAAGGATTATGTGTATTTTATCTGACTCTGCAGCATTGTATTAAAGGAAATAAAAGTAAAACAGAATCGGTAAACTAATACAATAAGAGTGTTGTATCGTACGAGACCATTAGTAAAAGCTTGCCTATATTTATGATATATTTACGGAGCTTTACGCGTTCAATGTAGAGTCAAGTATTTTTCTTATTCTTAATATCTATTTATGTACATCATATCAATAATTATAAGAAATTATCTTTTAATCAAAATCTTACAAGTCTAATTATTCAAGTTTTAAATTGTATTAAAAATTTATCATAAAACTTTATATAAAAAAGTGGTAAAGTTTATTTTGTTAATCTTATTAGTTTTAAAAAGTTCCGTACCCAAGGGGTAAATTTAAATCGAGGGGGACTCCCATACAACATAGGGGATTGCTGTTTTTTATACATTATGAGAGTCCAACTCGCACTTGGCAGGTTTTTTGATCATCGCCGTTTCCGATTATATATTTTGAAAAGGTATATAATGTACCCGGAAATGGTATTTAACCTAAGTTATTTAATGTACATGCATGTTATATTGATCTGTAAATGTAAAAAGAAATAATTAAAATTTCAAACCATGTTTTTCATAATTATATTATAAATTAACGTAATATGTTATAAAATAGATTCAGTCAATTAATGTACAATGTACATATTGACTTTTGGACAATAACAGGAGGTACATATTATTTACAACATACTTAAAGCAGTAAACTTTTTTATCATTATTTAATAAACATATTTAGAAACTAGAAATAACTTAGAAACTCATTCCCTCTTTACATTTTTTTCTATTACAATTTTAGGTTATCATCTTTTTAAAGTAGAGCTTAACAACTTTCCAATACTGCGAAAGCCGTCAGATTTGGGACAAACCATCTTGAATTATTTGAGTGTAAAGATTCGGATCTCTTTACTAAGACATGTTCTTTGAAATACTTGGCTTCCTAAATATATATATTTTTAATATTATTTATTTAAGAAACCTCCATTAGTACCTTATTTGTAAAAAAATGAATGAAAATATTTGGTCTGTTCTCTAAATAATAATATTCGTCTTTTGCAATATAATTAAAGATACAGGATGTAATAATTTATAGTAAGGGTATACAGTAATAAAAATATCGTTATAAAATTTGGAAATAAAATATAAAAATATTGGACATAATTGTTAATTGTTTTTATGTTACAACATTAAGCAATTATTAGGATTATAAGTATAAAAGTTCCTCTACGAGTTTCATTCACATCTTTCCTGTTAGAGGACTGCTCTATACGTAGTAAATTAGTATCTTATGAACAAGACGAAGCTTCTTAGCATTCCATGGATTCACCGGGCCCATCGCGTTGCAAGGAGAGGAGTGCAAGCAGTGCCTGGGACTTGTTTAAGGAGGAGTAGGTTTAAGGGGCCCCTTTATTATGCGCAAAAACGCTCGCCTTCACCCTCCATACTCCTCTCCCTACCTAACCAAATTTGGAAAGAACCTACTAATGCCGCCTTTGAAATACGTTCTAGAAATGAACCGATGCTTGTTCTAGAAAGGCCAAGGTCTTTAAGTAGGCTATAGAGAGATTTTGCTGTTATACTTCTTTTTTTATAACTATACTATAAAGTGTGTCATTAATAATTTATCATATGTTATTCAATCATTTCACGAAAATTATAAATGCGCACAGCATTGTTCAACCGTGTTTTAAGTTATTTACGATGATATTAAAATGACGCGGTCAAAGTGCTGGAATGTTTTTATTTAAATGAGTTATATTATTGCCCGAGATAATAATTATTTTTTTAATGTAAATTATTTTTTATAAAAGTAAAATTTTTCATAATAAAAATCATTTAATTTATGCACCGCTTGATAAAAGCAGAAGTTTTACTTGTTAGCCAAATATTTAGATGACTTAAATTTTTAAAAATGAATTCTAACACGAATGATACGTGTAGGTACTAACTTAATTTTTACACTTCAGTTTCAATCCAATAATAATTAATTATTACCTTATTGAAAAAGAAGCTCATCACAAGATGAAATATAAAATTATCATTTATTTAATTCTTTTGTTTGTTGTTGGCTTTCACCAAAATAATAATAATAATTTTATTATTTATTTTTAAAGAGAATTTATAATTAAATATTCGGTGAAAATTTCAAGCGTATTAGTTTGTTGCTATAACGGCAAAATACATCATTTGCGAAGGTTTCAAATGCCTAGCTATCACGGCTCATGAGATACAGTCTGGAGAAAGACAGATGAACATACGGACAGCAATTCTACCCGTTCCTTTTTAACCTTTGGGTACGGAACCCTAAAAAAAAAGCTCAGAAAAATAATTTGTAGAGACCTGAGCTGGCGGCAGAAACTCAGTGGGATCGTCTTGTTTTTTTTAGTAATACATAAATTCTAAATTACATATATACATTATAAAACTCAGTAAATAATCTTGAAGTAACCTGGAAGCGAAACCTTCATACCCTCGGTGCATTATCCTCTAAGTATTCAGAAACTGTAGTATCTTGTTGCACACAAACGTTCCTTAGTTAATCTCTTAAAATTCTTAAATAATAATAATAATAATATCAGGACAAACTACACACATTGATCTAACCTCTAAGTAAGCAAATTATTTGCTTGTGTTAACAGTGTTAGACAATGATACAAATACATAGAAATACACATATAAATACTGAGAATATATTTAATAAACGACCAAATCCAGAAACACAGACATCTATGCTCATCGCATAAATGCCTGTGCTCTGCCGGAAATCGAACCCGAGCCCCATTGCACCGTGACACGTTAGGCGTCTGCACTAACCACTCGACCAACGGGGCGGATAACTTCCGAACACAGTAAATTCAGGTAACAAGTTGTATAACATCTTTTTAAAGGTTTGGACGTTAGTAAGTAGAGTTTATAGTTTATATAGAATATATAGACTTTATGGTAGTAGTTTTTATTTTTGTTACATTACATAGTTTGGTATCTACTAAAACATTACTGCCCTAGCCCTAGATTTTTGTGTAAAAGATGTATTACATTCTGTCTTTTTCAATCAATATCAACTTCTAATACATATCGCTTAGGGGTTAAAATAATTAAGAAGATTTTTGAAATTGATTATAACAATTCGCTATCTTAAGCTTATCTGAATATTATGAACGAGAACACAGAGATCATCAATCTCCACAAATAAAAGACTGTTTACTCAAATATGAGAGATTTTTTAAAAACCTATCTATCATTATCTCAATTGCTCAAAGAGAGCCGACGGTGGTTATTATCATAATCTCTTATAATAATTGATTTATCTAATTGTACTGGGGCTTATTAAATTTTCCGCACAACAGAAACGCTCAGTATTTCCTTACGTTCTTTAAATTTTATCTCTGTGTTTAATAAGAATTAAAAAGCTACCATGTATGAAATTAACTTTTGTGGATGAACCACTGACTTGTTGGTTATTTAATTTGAACATTAATTCATTATTTGTTAATCTACTGCCTCGGTAACAAATAATATGAATATTAAAAGTATTCATTATCAACTCAATTTTTTATACCTTATCTTATCTTTTATCTTTACCTTATTATAATATCTTATTTATAATGTAAGTTTCATACTTAGTGGACTCTATAGTCACTACTAGTACTATTGTTACAGTTTATATTATTTTCATTTGATTCCAAAATATTAAATACAAAACAATTTGATTATATGTTATACTTAATTTAGAGGAAAGTAGGTACTTTTTATTTTATTCCGTAATTTTCTTTCTTAATTCTATCATTTTAGAGCTTTTGAGCACGCATTTAATAATTTTAATATTATACAAAATACACTGTCATATAATAAATAGTTGATAGTATAAGATAAATATTACAATATAAAATGTGTGTTAATGCTACCACTGTGTAGCGACTATAGAGTTTAACTCACAGTTCTTCTACGGCACGTATCAAACGAAACTAGAGCAGCGAGTGTTGTAAATGCTACCAACTGTTGGAAGAACTACTGAAGCCGAAAATTATAAAATATTATTTTACAAAATAAAAATAAAGTTTTTATTTTTATATTCATACTTTAGTTTTATTATTTTCTAGTTTTTAGTAGGTTAACATTTTCTGCATACTTAACATTACATGCATTACAAATGATATTTTTTAATTTATTTAATAAATATTTTTAATTTATCATATAAATTATGTTTAGGGTCTAGAGCCTGTGCTTAAAATGACTAAATAAAAAAGGTTTTCTATCCTTTTATACAAATAAGTGTTAATTCTAGATAATAATCTAATTACTTTTTATCTCATACCAATGTTACATCTAACACAAATTTATCTCCGTAATTAGACGGATTAAGTCAACGGCCATGTCAGTCATGTATATCAACATATATCGAGACAAAATATATGATGATATAAATTATATGAAACTTAATAAATGAGTTATATATTTTAGTTTACTAATATCTAACAATGTACAACAATTACTAAGTGATACTGAATATAACCAGACACTTTATATTATTGTGTTTTTGTTTTACGTTTTCCTAGTTGGGTCTATATAGTTTCTATTTCACTTGATTTTAGTTTTTAATATTTCGAAGATAAGAATAGCCGAAAATACATGCTGAATAGTTAATTAATAAACGTATAAAAGTGGGTTCAGCTGTTTAGACAACAAATAGACACCAAAACTTGGTAAAAATTTATATAGGTAAATCTATGATATTTTTAATTAAAGATGAAATGTAATATTGTGCAGGGATACCTTTAAATATTCCGTAGATCAAAATATATAATAGCCAATCGGTTGTTGGTTTGTTGTTTAAAGTGGTAGTGTTCACAAATATAGTTTTTTGTGTTCTTAGTAATTGTTTTCATATTTTTTGACAGTTTGTGTCCGTAGTGTGGCACACGCTGGTCTATAGATGTACCGTTAGTTATGGAGTTTCACGGGAATCAATCGTGAGGGTTTTGTGCTAACTTTTTACAATTTGTTGGTTTGAGTTTCACTTCCTCTCCAGTTAAAGCTATTCTGTTACTCGGACGATATCCTTGACACGACGAGAAAATTTACAAAGGCATTCCGTTTGCCAAAATTCGTGTCGGAGCTGTCCTACGAGCTAAGGCAATGGAGCACTTTTGTAGGAGAGGGAATCGAGCAACAAGCGATCCCCAAAAAGTAAAAAGATAAAATCAATTAAGATTTTTTATATACATAAACAGATTGTATCTTTTTAGTTTTTGACTTTGACTTTGTTTTTTGTGATAGTATCAAAGTGTACTGACAACTGACAAGTACCAAATTGTTTGTAATATATTTATTTTCATAAAATGTTTATTAGATTAACGTAGCGTGTATGTAATTAATTCATATTCATTATAAGTTTTTTGTTTATTTTCAATTATTATTTTAATTATTATTTTTCGTATAATTCCGATACGTCGACTTGCAAAAAATGTTGGATTTACAATACAAAACAAAACAAAACATTGACTGGTATTCAAAAATATATATATGAATGAAACTTTTATAAGGTCTAAAAACATCACAAATTAACTATGATTATCAATATCTTTTAATCGAATCTACTATCCTTTAGTAATTTATATATTAATAAATTATTTACATTACGTAAACGACTCGTAAGTAAAACAAGAAGCATTAACAAGCACATAGTTAGGATTACAACTATAACAACATCATCCCTCCACTGGGCTCTGTTCGCTCGAACGAGCTGATAAATTAAGGTAAAGTATTACACGAACAAGAACTCTATGGAGTTGTACGAAATATTAAATAAACAGATAATATTAAACAATTTGGTACAATTTTTACTGTTATAAAATAGTCCATTGTATGGATTATCCTTGTTTTTAATTTACTTTTAAAAAAGGTTTTGACACGGGTATCTTTATGCTTACTATGAGACCATGTTGTATGCATGATTATTGTTATTGAAAAATAAAAAATATCAAGAGATTTCATTTCTATTTGTATTCATGAAGCACCAGATTCTAGTTACATGGTTCTAAAGGGTAGGTCCATAGAGAAGAACCTTCTAACCTTCAACCACTACTATTACACTATTGAATACTCTATTATTTTTATAATATGGGTAATTTTATTTAAAAAATGTACTTAATTGTCATACTGTTAAATTTATGTCAGTGCTATCGAATAAACAATTATGCTGTGAATAGTTAATTTATTAATAATAATAACAGATAAAGACAATAAATAAAGGTAACAAAATATAACCTCGCTACAATGGCTGTTCTCTATCTATCCTCAAGATCTGTAATATTTTATGATTCTAAATTTGGTCTCTATATGAAAATTTATGTATATTATATAAAAAAATAAATTCCTGATCTTTAAAAGGGCACGGTTAAAATACACATAATTAAATAATAAAGACTGTGAAGGGTATTTTGGGGAAAGAGAAACGCTAGGTATTGATCAACAAAAGAAGTGTTGTTTCACCATGTCACACACGTCACAATAGTGGCGTTCACAATTCAATTGAATGCATGTCCAACATTCGTGATTGTGGCACTTTCGGACTTTTGTTTGCTTCCCAACCAAAATAAAAAAAAGAAAACGGGGAAATCTCCCTTTCCCCTCCCACCGTGACTACAGCCATAGAGAAGTATATGCGTTATTAAATTGATATTTTTAGTTCGTTCTGCTCCATTACTAAATATAATATAATCTCTATTATAAATAGACGGACAACAAGATAATAGGGGGTGAGGGTTTTATTAAGTTTCGGTTTGATCTAAATTACATAATGACGAACATCTTTATTATCACATTAATTAAGTCCTTTCTATGAATATTTATGAGTGAAATTTTTTATCAAAGGAATTTGAATAATCATCCAATTATAATTTAAATATTTTGCTTGCTTTGGTTGTATAAAAGTATGTCAGATGTTAAATCAGTAAGGTTGTTAGTATTTATATATAATTTATTTACAACACTTTCATAATGTACGTCGAAATAACAATATCTATAAACAAATAATATTTTCGAAGTAACTAATTTATTGGTATTTTAGTAAACATGTTATATATTTCTTTTATTCGAACTATTATAAACATAAAAATAACGTTTGGGTTGAGTATTCCTCAATATGAATTTAAGTAATTGTACTAAAAGGGTTGCAACTTAAAAAAAAAGTCAGAGTAAATTTTATTTTCCAAACATTAATAAGTATTCACTTATTAATGTTTGGAAAATAATATTTACTGACTAACAGACTAATAAGTGAATGTCTGAATGAAATGAAATAAACATGATAATAAATTAGTTTAATTATTTTGATGTTAATAAATGTACTTTATGTATTAACGCTAAACAACAATACATACCACAGAATATAATAATCTGTATTTTCTGGAACGAATTGGAACTACTTAATATTATTCGGATAATTAAATAATGAATTTAATTATATACTGAAATGTCAAAGTGACACTTGAGTTTTACATTTCAGTAAATGTATAAAACCTTGTTTAGTAGGTAACTGTATTTACCTACGTAAACATGATTATTTACGTAGTACCTACGTAAATAATATTGGAAATAATTGATTCGGAATGTTAATATTGTCATATACATGATATATACTTATTAAAAAGTGTGTGGAAATAAAAATATTCTAAACCGATCCTAATCTGAGTCGAGTCGAGGCAGACGTACATTTATTAGTCATTGTCAGTCGGTGAGTATATTTAGCTTTTCGATCGAATTATGACACGGAGACGCGAGGTATCGAATATAGACTTAAACTCATATATTACTTAACATATCAAATATTCATGTTTTTTTGTTAAAAAAAATAGATTATAATATTTGCTTTTTATACTTTTTATAAAATAATAAAAAAAAAAACAAAAACGAAAGTCATTTTGACTTCTAGTTGAGGCAAATACAGGGATTTTAATCGTACATTTTGTGAATTAGATTTTTCGTTAAATATTCCTCAAGCGCAGGACCGATTACTGCTTTATGATGATTAAATTTTTAACCGTCAAGAATAAAGCTGCTAAATAAAAAAAAAACAATCAGTTCGTTAGTTCAGGAGAATAATCATCAGGGAGGGAGAGATCGCATCGAATTCAACTACTTGAGCTGCGCTCAATGAATCTAGCCCTCTTTGAAAATCCACAATCGACTATTAAGAAATATTGTAAATATTTATTATTAGTAGTGAATCTTAGAAAAAGATATAAATATTAGACATACTTGTATTACCTCAATACTATGTAATAAGTTAATTTGAATGATGTTTTGCTTACGTTTTGTGCATTAGTATTATACTAAGCTAAAAGTACACTGTAAAAAACTTTTACGATACTATCAAAGATGTTAATAATTTTATGCAAGATTTATAATTCGGTGAAATATATCACAGCTATAATTTAATGTTCATTTTATACAATTTCAACCGGAAATGAATTGAAAAGCTGAGTGATACATTACTGCATAAGAGGATCGCGCTTTTATAGAGAATAACGATTTGTGCTCTACGCAACTGTAGTTTATTTAAAAAAACTATCATTTAAAGATATATTAACTCGAAATACATAATAAAAATACATTAAGTATAAGAATTAAAAAAAACCACAGCAATAATAATTATGATTCATCCTGTATTACAAGGGCACACGGATAGATCCTTGGCGTCGTAACTGACCTTAAATACTTCTATGTAAAAAACAAACAAAACAAGAGCACATCGAAACAGAATATGAAGCGCAAAGTTTACGAAGCGCTTCCCGTAATAAAGGTGGCAGGCGTCGAATACCGGTTATTATGGAAAGTGGAAAACCTTCAACACCTCAGGTCACATTATATTTTGGGACCAATCAATTTCCCAGAAAACCGTGGAGACACAGAACCAGCATCAAAGAGTGATTCGAAACGACCACAGTTAGAAATAATCAAGAGATCACCATCACCAAGATAATGATAGAGGATATGATCTATGATCGTAGACAAATCTAGCACAATAACAAACTTCGAAGCTTGGACCTTGCCAATACTAAACTGGGTCAACGGGGTTCCACGATGTGGCAACACCACGTGGATTATATCACATGGATGCGGAGAAAGACGTCATCGTTACAACCACAATTGAGGCAGCTAAAGATTTAAGGGATAAGATCTCTCAGCGACCGGCGATCGGGTTGGTACTCGGTCGGCTGACGAAGAAAAAATCGAGTGCGTACGATGCCCTCTCAATTAGTAAATGGATTCAAAGAATCAGAAAACTATCACCATTTGGTGGTAGACGAGGCACTTATGTACCGGAGCCATAGCAATTTTAATAATTAACCCCAGGACTAAGACGTAACTGCATAACAGCTTTCCCAACGCGGTTGTAACAGTCTCGCGTCATAGCGAGAGCTGTGTGTATTTTACCGACAGCGAGGATGACCGAGTACCAACCTGTAATGAATCTTCATTAGTCGAGCAATGAAGGCGACACAAAACAATATTAATATAAAATTAAATAAGCTTAACATGGCTATACATGTTTATAAATAATTTTGCTAGTGGCATCTTTTCAGTGTTTATCTATACTGCAAAGTTAGAAACATTGGTTAGGATTTTTGAAAGAAACCTTATAGATGTCACCACCTTCCCAATAAAGACGATCACATATGGAATGCTTAATTAACCGAAGCGGACAGCGATTCAGTAGCTCTGTTGGTCGAGCGACGTGGCGGTTGCCCATTAGTCGCGGGTTCGAATCCCTGGCCGTATCCGTTTTTTTTCATTCTATATTTATATAAATTTAAATAAGCTTAGCATGGCTATATATGTTTATAAATATTTTCATACATTAAATCTTCTTTATTTTTTACTTTTTATTTTTAAAGTCAGTTTTTTAACGTAGTCATTCTAATTTTCATTTATTTTTTTATTTATTTATTTATTTCACACATATCCATACATACAATGTTATAATATGAAGTATTAATGTATTTGATATATAATAAACATTTTATTATTAAAAGTTAGAATACGTACATTTCTTATATTTTTTGATTAAATTTCTACAGTGCTTAATTAACGTTTTAAGTTATTGAAATATTTCTGATACCAAGTTAAAATATATTATTCTCTGTTTGAAAATATCTTTAAACACATATATGGCTATATGTGTTTAAGCTTATTTATATTTATATAAATATAGAATGAAAATTAAATCGATACGGGCAGGGATTCGAACCCGCGACAACTGGGAAACCGTCCCGTCGCTCTTATTATATTTATATAAATATTATTCTCTTCTCATCGTAACTTCCATTAAATTATAAATATTTCAAATTATGATGTTTGTCTCCCAACTTAATGTTGAATGTGTTTCTTTTATACCTCATTTATTTTTTTGTAGCTTATTGTCGACTCAACTTGAAGTTGTTTAGATACTAGTTAAATGTTTATGGGTTATAGAATATTTTAACCTGGCGAAGATATAAGTCCCGGAGGTATCATAACAATGTAAACTTCGATACTTTTGTTGAAGTTTGTATAGCTCAGAAACAACCGTTCGTTTGTGAAGAAAGGACCTTAATAGCGAACCAAAAGTATCATTAGGTACCACATTATATCGGATGAATAGCCCTAAATCCTTAAAATTTGAAATTTGAGTGTTGTTTATTTGATTAAACAAAAAAGCTGTGGATAAATTAGGGTACAGTTAGCTTACTCACCAACATTTAAAACGTAACTGTAACTTTATATATTCTACTATTTTGAAACAAATTAAGCTTATTAATATATTTTGTTTTCAGTCAATTCTGGTCTTCATTATTAATTATTTATGAAATAAGATATTAGATTAAGAAGTTCAACGTAAGACATAAATAAGAAAAAGCTGACATTGTAAATATATGGGATATACATAATGTTTAATTATGTATCGTTTGGGCCATTCCCATTAGGTTGGGTTAAACATGTCTCAGCCCTCTTGGGATTTTAAGTTAGGATCTTAACAGTATTACGTATAGAGTAAATAATTAAATTTTACGATACGAGTAGTTTAACTTATATATCACTTCCCTAACTTATACAATTATCATATATCACTCTAAGGCTACGGTCGCAAAGGCAGGACGCATGCTTAGCGCTTGAAACCTAATGAGCCACCTAGCGAGTAATTTAGTAAAACTAACGTTTTGGAATGTATGCTAACGGCCGCGATGGCATCCGGCGCCTAGCTTGTCGCTTTGCGACAATCCAATTGACAACCATGTTGGTTTTTAGTCTCTAGGCGATAAGCAAAGCTCCATCACGCTGGACCCCGACTTAAAAAAATCCTTACTTTTTTTCGCTCATATTTATCTACAAACGATACAAATGATTGTAGTGAAGTTCATTTTTTTGTAGTAATAATAATTACGCGGCAAACCCAATAAACACTGTTCTCAACCAGAAATATAAATAATACTGCACTAAAAACTTTTGTAGTATACTTTAAATCGTTTGTAGTTTATTTTATTAAAAAAAAATTTTTTTTTACATTTATAATTTCCGAGAAAAATAAAAAATTAAGAAAAAAAATTAAGTTTTAAAAAGTCAAAAAACCTTTACGAAAACTACAAACGATACTAATGATTATAGTAAAATTGATTTTTTTTGTAGTAGGTACTAATAAATACGCGGAAAACCTAAAAACGCTGTTCTCAATCACATATATAAATAATACTGCTCTAAAAACTTTTGTAGTACACTTTAAATCGTTTGTAGTTTATTTTAGTAAAAAAAAATTTTTTTTTACATTTATAATTTCCGAGAAAAACAAAAAATTAAGAAAAAAAATTAAGTTTTAAAAAGTCAAAAAACCTTTTCGAAAACTACAAACGATACTAATGATTGTAGTAAAATTGATTTTTTTGTAGTACTAATAAATACGCGGAAAACCTAAAAACGCTGTTCTCAATCAGGTATATAAATAATACTGCACTAAAAACTTTTGTAGTACACTTTAAATCGTTTGTAGTTTATTTTAGTAAAGATAAAAAAAAATTATTTGTATAATTTCCGAGAAAAATAAAAAATTTAGAAAAAAAAATAAGTTTTAAAAAGTCAAAAAACCTTTTCAAAACCTACAAACGATACTTATGATTGCAGTAAAGTTGATTTTTTTGTAGTACTAATAAATACGCGGAAAACTTAAAAACGCTCTTCTCAATCAGATATATAAATAATACTGCACTAAAAACTTTTGGAATACACTCTAAATCGTTATCGTTGAAATTATACACATAAAATATTTTTTTTTCACTACAATAAACTACAAATGATTTAGAGTGTATTCCAAAAGTTTTTAGAGCAGTATTATTAATATTTCTGGTTGAGAACAGTGTTTATTAGGTTTGCCGCGTATTTATTAGTACTACAAAAAAATCAACTTTACTACAATCATAAGTATCGTTTGTAGGTTTTGAAAAGGTTTTTTGACTTTTTAAAACTTAATTTTTTTTCTAAATTTTTTATTTTTCTCGGAAATTATACAAATATTTTTTTTTTTATCTTTACTAAAATAAACTACAAACGATTTAGAGTGTATTCCAAAAGTTTTTAGAGCAGTATTATTTATACAGGGTTATTTGTAATTAGTTGAGCACCTTTTGCAGGCAGCCCCTCTACATCAATCCTAACAACATTTGTTCTACGACTTTTTAAAATTAATAGTTTTAAAAATTTAGTTTTTCCCATACAAAATTTATTTATTGCCTCTGAACGTGCATTAAACTTGAGCAAAGAGAGGCCAAGCAACTTGTCAAAATATGTGCCAAGGCCACGTGCATCGGGGCGCGGGGTGTCGGGGTGACGCAGCGGCGGCTATGCACGTTAGAACTTGATCATTTTCTAAGGTGTAATAAAAAATAGCATCGTTTTCCACTTTTATTTATTAAAATATTTTCTACAATACTCGAAAGACATATTTTTGTATAATATCACTTTTACGAAATAAGCATTTATTATCTAATTACAATATTTACACCTATTAAAAAGGAATAAATTAATTGAAATATTGTCTAACTGTTTAAGAATCTAATGAAAAAACAAAATCTCCAATAGACGTTGTCCACAAGTTGAATGTCTCAATATTTTTATTTGGTTTATGAAATAAGGGCACTGTAACTTTTTCTGATCCTGCAAATATTTACGTTATTATTAAAAAGTTTCCCACCTAGTAATAAGAACTACTTTTCTATGTTTAGAAAATTTGTAATACTTGATTACATTTATATTTATTTATATTCACTAAAAACATAACTATACTATCACTGTAGTAATTTAAGAATACTTTAAAATGTATGCAACTAGTTTGATCCCAAAATTATTTTGAATAGTAATTAATATAGCGTAGGTATTTTCTTTGAAAATTCGATAAGAAACCAAATAAATATTATTTTTACAAAACAATAACTTCTCTTTAGCTTACTTTATACATATCATTTTATCTCGTTTGTTAATATTTATATCATGACAATAAAACAATAAGTTACTTACGAATTTCTTTACGAAGTTCCTAGAAATTGCAGTCAGTCACAAATAGAAGCGTCGGTATACAGAAACAATCCAGATAGTTAATATAAAATATCAGTAATACTACACACTTTCATCACCATAAATCTCACGAGACAAATGAAATATCAATTATCAAATAACAAAGATAATAATATCAAATTACAAATTACTATAACTTTGGAGTTTGGACACTTGGTACTGACACCAACTGTTGGTGTTACCATTAATTAAAAACATCACCGTAAAAATAGTAACAGTATTTAAAATGGCTCCATCTTGTGAGCCCAAACATAAACTTCATTCAGATATCCGACAAAATAAAATATTAAGAAACACCGGGAGGAATAATAGGAATTTATTTAAATTATAAGTTTAATATTTGAGCTTATTTTTTCTAAGTCAACTATTATTATAACACCATGCTCAGTCCATGGTGTTAAAACTTTGAATGAAGTTTTTGTTCGAGATTCCTAAGATGGAGCTATTTTAAATATTGTTATTTAATATTTTACAGTGATGTTTTTTAATTAATGGTAATACTAATTCTCCAAAATTATTGTAATTTGTTATTTGACATTATTATTTTTGACAATGTGCGCCAAGCTATGCTATTGAATATTCCGGTGGTGGTTGGTGAACAGTTAATTTTTAGGTGTGTTCTTTGTGTTGGATGCGAAGGGGACTACTTTGAACGGTATGTGCGTGATGTCCAACGGCAGCCGCGAGATTTTTATTTAAGAGGAATTTAGGTAGGTATCGCGACGTTCTTTGGTCTTAGCAAACTTACTTCTTTAAATTCATAAATTGAGGTGAAATGTAACAGTCTGAATAAATTGTAAGATGTTATTAATTTCCTAGTAAATTTAATTTCAATTTGACCGGCTAAGAAAAAAGCGCGGGGAAGTTGTAGTAGGTATTGTACATTCGGGTATAAAATTGTTTTATTGAAAATAATAAAACTATCTTAGACACAATATTATTACAATATTATTCGAAATAAAACAAAAAAAAGTAATAATAGTATTAGGTGCGTGGTACGTTACAAATTTCGTACAGCGCTAGACTGCCGCGACCTATACTTTAGACTGCTTACAAAATACAGAGTAATAAATAATCGAGGGAGCAAAAATTTTTTTGTTTCGTTTATTCTGAGTTATTTATCAAGATTTTTTAAAAGTCGTAGAACAAAAGTTGTTGGGATTGATGTAGAGAGGCTGCCTGCAAAATGTGCTCAACTAATTAAAAATAACCCAGTATATGTGATTGAGAACAGCGTTTTTAGGTTTTCCGCGTATTTATTAGTACTACAAAAAAATCAACTTTACTACAATCATTAGTATAGTTTGTGGTTTTCGAGAAGGTTTTTTGACTTTTTAAAACTTAATTTTTTTTCTTAATTTTTTATTTTTCTCGGAAATTATAAATGTAAAAAAAAAAAATTTTTTTACTTAAATAAACTACAAACGATTCAAAGTGTACTACAAAAGTTTTTAGAGCAGTATTATTTATATATCTGATTGAGAACAGCGTTTTTAGGTTTTCCGCGTATTTATTAGTACTACAAAAAAATCAACTTTACTACAATCATTATTATCGTTTGTAGTTTTCGAAAAGGTTTTTCGACTTTTTAAAACTTAATTTTTTTTCTTAACTTTTTATTTTTCTCGGAAATTATACAAATATATTTTTTTTTATCCTTACTAAAATAAACTACAAACGATTTAAAGTGTACTACAAAAGTTTTTAGAGCAGTATTATTTATATATCTGATTGAGAACATTGTTTTTAGGTTTTCCGCGTATTTATTAGTACTACAAAAAATCAATTTTACTATAATCATTAGTATCGTTTGTAGTTTTCGAAAAGGTTTTTTGACTTTTTAAAACTTATTTTTTTTTCTAAATTTTTTATTTTTCTCGGAAATTATACAAATATTTTTTTTTTATCTTTACTAAAATAAACTACAAACGATTTAAAGTGTACTACAAAACTTTTTAGAGCAGTATTATTTATATATGTGATTGAGAACAGCGTTTTTAGGTTTTCCGCGTATTTATTAGTACTACAAAAAAATCAACTTTACTACAATCATAAGTATCGTTTGTAGGTTTTGAAAAGGTTTTTTGACTTTTTAAAACTTATTTTTTTTTCTAAATTTTTTATTTTTCTCGGAAATTATACAAATATTTTTTTTTTATCTTTACTAAAATAAACTACAAACGATTTAAAGTGTACTACAAAAGTTTTTAGAGCAGTATTATTTATACAGGGTTATTTGTAATTAGTTGAGCACCTTTTGCAGGCAGCCCCTCTACATCAATCCTAACAACATTTGTTCTACGACTTTTTAAAATTAATAGTTTTAAAAATTTAGTTTTTCCCATACAAAATTTATTTACTGTCTCTGAACGAGCATTTAACAAACTCGCAACCTTGAGCAAAGAGAGGCCACGCACCTTGCGTAGGCAAAATACGTGCCAAGGACACGAGCAGCGGGGCGCGGGGTGGCGGGTGGCGGGGTTATGCAACGGCGGCGGTGCACGTTTGAACTTGATCCAGTCGTTTGTCACGGTCAATTAGATAAGCGTGTGCCGCGCGACCCGCTAGCTCCCGTTACTCGGTAACCGAATTTCGATTAGTGAAAACAGTACTGTGATGCCGTAACACAAATATCGAGTACACCAAGATAGTGCGAGTGCTGGCTAAGTGTGGTAAAAGGAGTCGGTGAACAGTTGATTTTTAGGTGTGGTCTTTGTGTTGGATATGAAGGGGACTATTTTGCACCGGTATCGACGAGATATAAATTTAAGAGGTAATTTGTAAATATTGAATCCTTTTGTAAATAACACATTGTATTATTGTAAATAATCTGATTCTACCTTGATTAATTGTTAACAATTTTAATACACAATACGACGATTGGGTAATTATTACATACTGTTTGAAATAAAACAAAAAATAATAATAAGTTATAATAGTATTACGTGCGTGGTACCTTACAAATTTCGTACAGCGCTAGACTGCCGCGACCTAAACTTTAGACTGCTTACAAAATACAGAGTAATAAATAGTCGAGGGAGCAAAAATTTTTTTGTTTCGTCTATTCTGAGTTATTTATCAAGATTTTTTAAAAGTCGTAGAACAAATGTTGTTGGGATTGATGTAGAGAGGCTGCCTGCAAAAGGTGCTCAACTAATTAAAAATAACCCTGTATATCTGATTGAGAACAGCGTTTTTAGGTTTTCCGCGCATTTATTAGTACTACAAAAAAATTTACTTTACTACAATCATTAGTATCGTTTGTAGTTTTCGAAAAGGTTTTTCGACTTTTTAAAACTTAATTTTTTTTTCTTAATTTTTTATTTTTCTCGGAAATTATAAATGTAAAAAAAATTTTTTTTTTACTAAAATTAACTACAAACGATTTAAAGTATACTACAAAAGTTTTTAGTGCAGTATTATTTATATTTCTGGTTGAGAACAGTGTTTATTGGGTTTGCCGCGTAATTATTATTACTACAAAAAAATGAACTTCACTACAATCATTTGTATCGTTTGTAGTTAAATATGAGCGAAAAAAAGTAAGGATTTTTTTAAGTCGGGGTCCAGCGTGATGGAGCTGATAAGCAAGCTTGTCTGTGCGGAGGTAGCCTTAGGGCGTCACAATTTAATACATTTGTAGGTTATGGTGTCAAATGTGTTTTACATTATTATATTATATAAACCACATTTCAAACCGATGTCATTATTTTTTTCAACACATTTCGTTAAAAAGGTTTACAGAGCTCAATAAATCAAGAAGAAATCAAGTATATCCAAAAGGATATACTTATTAATATAACAATAATAAACTGGATGTAATTGAAATGAATTGTTTAGCATAGAATTATTGAATTATGACCAAAACATAAATTTCAACTATCTTATTACAATTTTAAATTGGTAGTAAGCACACTGTCTTAATATTTACATTTTTTGTCAGCTAATTATTTGGCAATTAAATCAAACTTATACTTTTATTGAGTTGTGTTTTACTATTTTAACATAATATAAAAAATAATTAAAATAAAATAAATATTAAAACCCTCGGGCAGTAAAGTAGGTAACTTATCCGAATAAAAACATTCCGGCACTATGACATTGTAATTTTATTGTTATTGTAAATAATTTTAAACACGATCCAACAACTTATTGAATGAATTATTACATCTTATTGGTTGATTATACACTGTAATACTAAGTCTATAAGAGACTAATTTACTCCGTAACAACGAGTCCTCTAACAGAGAAGATAGCAATAAACTCATAGACTTGTATTATAGAACCAGAATTCTAATTGTATTTCCATGATGTAACTAACATTCAAATAATTAACAATTATGAAATCGTATCACATATTTCACATTAAATTGTTATTATGATATTTTTTATTACTGTACACCCAAACTATAAATTATTATACCAAATTATATCGAACACGATGATTATTACTATTTAAAGAACATTCAAAATATTTTCATATATTTTAGACAAATAAGATTGTTATGGAGATTGGAAATAAGATATACTTTATAAATACTTTTATTTACAAAGCCAAATATTTCAAAGAATGTATCTCAGTAAAGAGATGCGGTTCTCCACACTCGAATAATTCAAGATGGTTTGTCCCAAATCTGCCGGCTTTAGCCGTATTGGAAAGTTGTTAAGCTCAACTTTAAAAAGTGATAACATAATATAGTATTAGGAATACAAACAGTTTCTAAATATATTTATTGAATAATGGTAAAAAAGTTTCTTGTTTTAAGTATTTTATGAATAATACGAACTATAATTGTCCAAAAGTTAAAACACAAATTATACAATAATTGTCTGAATCTATTTCATTACATATTATGTTAATTTATAACATAATAAGAACGAACTTGGTTTGAATATAAATTTGTCTATAATTTGAAGTCTCAATATTAACACATCTATGTAACATGAATATGGGTATCTACTCGTATTTTAACTTTCATCAATATCCTTTTCGGCGTTTTTACGTCGGCGACAATATAAACGTGTAAAACTGTGATCTTGTCTTTGGTGCTTACACTTTATCCTAATGACGCCCATAAAGACTGTAACAAATAATGCTTCTCCGACATATACATATATATATATATTTTTATATATATTTAATTATTATTATATAAACTTATTTTATTTGTCGAAGTACTCTTGTTAAAAAAGTCATATTTTTACTGTTTAAATGTTTTACTCTATGCTCATTAATGAAGCTATAAGCAATTTTAGGTATTATGGTAATAGTATACAAGGCCAACAAGAAGCTTAACGGGATGTATAATTCGGATTACAACTTCAACAACATAACCCTCCAAGTGCTCAAATGACTCGTTAAATTAAGTTAAGGTATTATACATGGACGCTTTAATGCATTACGATGTTAAGAAGTGTTAATATTAAACAATCTATTGATATAACAATTCATTGATGAGTATTTTGAGCGGAATTTTATTTTAAATTATCCAAATCGAGTATTTAAGGACTGCCAGTAAGGTAATTCATCTTACTGTAAAAACTGTTTCTAACTATACACAAAGGGACGAACTGTTTTTAAAGGAACAAACTATTAGTTAATTTGAAATTATATATCTATTTAATATGTTCAGGAGATTAAAAAAAAAAACAAATATTTAAACGTCAAATAACTATAAATATTTTTATGCAATACATTTACTACTTCTATTTTACATATAATAATAACCGTTACGTATAAATAGAATAAACAAGAAAATAACATTTTAAGATTGAAATCAAATTGTACACTTGAAAATCTAAGCAGGTCTAAAATTTTTTTTAGAGTTTGTAGATAAATTTATTCGGTAAAGGCTTTGTAGTAATTTATATAACTTTAGAAACATGTAAGCTAGCAAGTATACAAATAGTTTTGGTGAGCAAGTTTTTTAGCAAACAATACTAACTAAAGGTAAATGTAGAACGTGTTTTTAACATTGTTTTTCTTAATTTCAAAGAGCACTTATTGGAAACCATTTACCATAAAAAAATAAAAAACCCTCTATGCAATAAGACGTCTAAAGAGGATAAAAATTATATTATTTTGTACTCGTTGAAGTCCTTGCGTCGGGGAACCGTTGTACGTACGTTGACGTGTCTATTTTACAAAAATTTTGGAGCTAATGAATGAGGACTTAGAGTATAGGATTTGATATGATTATTTCGTTATTTGCCTTGATAACTTACTTGCATTTTGAATTATTTTTTTATTTAGCGATTCCCCGACGCAACGACTTTAATAAGTATGTACTTATTATTATTGTAATATTATTTTATTCCTTTTTAGACGTCTTTTTGCATGAGGGGTTTTTTTTAATTCTAAATGACCTAACGAACACACTAATTTCACTTGTTTAGGTCTTTACTACCAATATTATAAAATAACCTTTCACCAGCCCAAATAAAAACTGTATGTATATCTTGGAGACCACTGTTTCTATTTCAAGAAAACATGTAGGAACCATTACGACTAAGGAATCTTTCGATTGAAAAAAGCCGCATTCAAATCCATCCACACATTTGGCTGCTATGTTGCCACAGACACACAGATACACAGATACAAACTTATAACACCCTTCTTTTTGGCTCAGGGTTAAAAATATGTATAATATAGTGTTTTATACTATAAATTAATATCGTATTTTGTTTGGTAGGGATATTACTATAAGGGAAAGTGTCAATTTATTTTATTATTATTTTAACTCTGTTCACAAGAAACGATTTTCAACCAGAGATTATTAAAACTGTAAGAAAGTACTCGTGTCATTTTGCAAATAATTATGTTAATAGTGAGATATGCTCTAGAAATACTGATAAAGAAAGCACTTGATATTTTCTAATAGTCTTCATATTGTCAAGCAATATTTCTAATTTTTTCTTTCTATTTAAATTCTGAATAGTTGGGGCTATTACGAACAATAAATCCTAAAAGTTATAAATGGTCTCAGTATTAAAAAAAAAATCATTTAGTATATATTTTAGCATACATTTTGTATTAAGGAATAGAAGAATATATTTTGGAGACGAAAATAATGTACAACTTAGAGCTTAACAAAATATAACTACTAATTATAAAGGGCATGAGTAAAACGGCCAAATTATAACGTTTATATTATCCTCATGCTACAGACAGTACTCGTTGTCGTGAATTGTGTTCTATATTTTCACCTTACATGTGATACTGCTCAAGTAATACGTTACCTTCATTTAGCGGTTCGTTTGAGCGAACTGAGCCCAGTGAGGGATGATGTTGTTATGGTTTTAGTCTTAATTATGCTCTCTGTTAATGTTACTAGGAGACTTTATGTACTGGTGAATGTTAAATTACTTAGTACTACATAGGATTGTGAACTGCTAAATGTTAAATTGCTTAGGGCAAAGAACTGTGGGTAAGTAAATGTTAATAGAATTTTAATTCATAAAAAGCTATTGTAGAAAGATAAATAGTGATTAGCTATTTTAAAAACAGATCATTATTTTAATTGTAATGTTTTTAAACAACTTGCATTTTAATGTTTTGGTGCACATGATGTAAATATATTATATATTATTAGGACGTTGGAGTTATATAGTTAGTATTTTGCAAAATTGAAATCTCTAAATTAAAATCTTCCATAATTTAAACTAAATATTTATGACGAGCTGCAAAAGAAGAAACGAAGTCGAATAACCCTAATAATATATTTTAAGAGTTTAAGATATAACCATTTACTCTACTGTTTAAAGATTAACCCTACTGTTTTTCACACTTATCTCACTCTCGCTTATCTCAGCGCATCCCTTTTCCTTCTTTGTCGCTGATATTTTTAAGGAATATTCTTACTGACTACTAACCAATAGGGTCGTCTGATTGTTTTATTCTGAAATACATATTTCAGAATTTAATTTATGTACCTAATGATAAATACAAGTAACCGTAATTTTTTAATTCCATATATTTTGAGCCGCCACATTCAAAGTCGTGGAAATATTTTTTATAGTATAAATAGTTTTTTTTTATTAAAATGAACGTAAGACCTCTTTTTTCGTTGGTATTTGAAAATAAAGTTGCTGTTTAAAATATAATCATAATAAATTAGATTTCGTTAGATAGTTTCGCTTAGAAGAACCACATCTATGTTACCTAATTTTTGGTAGTTTAATACTTCTAGATTTACAAAATAACGGTATTGAAAGAAACATATTTGATAGAATAGAATAAGAATGTGTTTAATAAAAAAATTCTATCTTTTTGAGGTTACTTACTCATTTGACTTTTTTAAAACTAATATGGTATAATACCTCGATTTTTTTTATTCTCTCTTCTATTTGTTATCTAGCCTATATTTCAAATGTTTTGTAGTGGCTGTACTTGCTTGCTTCTTTTGTATTCATTTTATTTTTACTCAATTCTTTAAAAGTTAAATATTGACTTTAAGAGTTCCGTATCCAAAGGGTAAAATCGGCACCTTATTACTAAGACTTCACTGTCTGTCTTTCTGTGTTCATGCTGTATCTCATGAACCTTGATAGCCAAACAGTTGACATTTTCACAGGTGACGTATGATATGGGTATGGATCGAATAAATATTTAAGGAGCTTCCATACAACAAACGATATATTTTTTGAGTTTTTTAAATATAATAGTGCAGAAATCTTCCTGTTCGACTCGCACTTTGCTAGTTTTTTATAATGTAGTTAAATCAGCGTTTGATAATTTTGGTTTTTAATATTTTATGTCCTTCTTTAATTAGAAATATTTATTTACAATAATAATTAAGAATACACTATATATTTTACATATATTTCATGACTTTTGTTTACAGTTAGAATAAACTTCAGTGTTTTTACTTCCAATATTTCAATTACTGCTTGTTTTATACTGCACTTTGAGTATCCCTCTTAGTAACATCCCCATTACTAATTGTTAATGGATACTCACTATGATTCGAACAAACGTTTGTTTGTATCAGTGGTTTGCATTGTTTTTAAATTACGTTATTGTTGGCTTTTTATACAATGTTAATGTTGATTTTTGTAAAGAACGTAGAAATAGGTTTTGTATAACATGCAAAGTTAAAATTAAATAACTTCGTTATTTCTATTTATTTATTCCTTAAATCGTTCTCATTTAAATAGAATAGAATTTAGAATAGGGATTTGGGTTTTAGGTTTATATAGTTTTATATTAAATATGAACGGATTATTTAGCAACTAATTGTGGTGACAAAATAATTCAATAAATACTTGAATTTAAAATAATTCCTATTTGTCTATGACACAAGTTTCCTTTTTTGTTAAATAAGCTTAATATAGGTAAATGTAAAACAGAGAAGTTGGATATAGTTATTGTACAGTATTGCATTACAGACGGAAGACCAAGAAACTTTGTAAATTATTCAACCTCGTCTTTAAGAAATATTCCAATGCACAACAGATACGGTAAAGTTAAAAAACAAGAAAGTTTACGGAACCAATTTATTATTATGGTTCTTCTGATTTTATTGCTGTTAATATAAATTGATATTATTTACCTAAGCTTTGACTGAATTTATAGACAAACGACTTTTAAATATTAAAAGTGATTCAGAATGTCAGATTTCAAGATTTCAAGACCTTTCTAAAATGTCACTGATTAACAAGTAAATGAGTTAGCCGTTCACTGTAATAACTAAGATAGAAAAATCACTAATTAATAATTAAGAATGAATGTGAGGTTTATAAAGAATAAAGTAAAGGAGAGTCAGTATATGTACCAATAAATCTTATTGGAAGTAGTTCTGTTAGTAGAGTGGCAGATAAGTAATCTTTGATAAAAAAAAAAAAAAAATATTTTATGGCATACACGTAGGTATAGAGTATTGTAACAATGTAGGTTTTATAGTTTGTTTAGTTCATACTGCATACTATTCTAGAGAGTTATTCAAATTCTCTATTTAATAGAAAAGTAATTAGAACATTTATTTATTACAACAGGTATAAAAAAGTTTATGTTCTATTTTTATGGGAAAAAACGTAATTATCATTACGTATAGAGAATTAACTTAATAAAAAAATAAACAGTATAAATCTTTCTGAAATGGAAACCTTGAACTCGTGAGGTTTATAGTGATTCGTAAGTGCTATTTTCAACCGTTAATTAATAGTAGGGGAGCCAAGGCAGGGATTTGAGGATTCACTCGAGCGCGTAAGTTAAAGATCCTGATACCCAGTCGAGTACTTCCAATACCTTCCTATACATGGCCGCAGCTCAGATATAAGCGGTCAGATTAGTAAAAAAAACGATCATCAGAAATTCCCGAGAGCGTCAGATAAAGAAATGGGGAGGTTAATTACATGCTAAAAAGTCTAAATTCTATTAATCTGACAGTTTAGAGTTACTAAAGAAGGGGACGGGCTACAAACTTGTAAAAAACTTCATCTGGACATTCTCGAGGTGGGCTATTTTTTTTATTTTAGAGGTAATCATTCAAGGATAACGAAAAATATAAAATCTGACCTTTTTCATAAGTCAAAATAATAAAGCTACATCAAAAAATTTTAATGTTTGCAGCTGCGCTATGCCTATATCCTCCCACCCCCGATAAAAGATATACATTATATATATATTTTTTTCTTTTTATCATCTAAGTTTCACAACCTTATAGGTCTCCATGACCCGAGTAAATCCCCATTTAGAATCGTGCTCTCCCCTGCTATAATATTTGTTTCATTCTACAGCGGCTGTTTGTGTTGGTTTTACTTGTTAATCAAAATAAAAGAATGTTAGTAAAAAAGAATGTTAAAGCAATATTAGTTACGAAAAAGAAAACGAAAAGGAGTGTTAGTTTTGTAGCAGTAAAGGCAATATTGCTATTCTTCAGCAAACATATACGCGATTGTTAATTAATGAATGTTACTCAGAATTTTGGAGAGATGCAAAAGTAGTATTAAAAGCTAAAAAGATAAAAGAGTTTCTAGGACCTGAGTACTGGTACTTACATCTAGTACCTAAGTGACATATGTATGTTAGATAAGTCATATGATTGATTATTTTAGTATATTCGTCTGGTTATAGGTTATAGTTACAAAACAAAAAATAAATAAATGGATATGAAATAAATTTGGCTGTTTATCATCGAAGTGAACGAATAAGTTTCATTACATTACCTAGAATTTTCTCATTTATACCGAGAAATAAAGATAATGTTATTGCTCTCATTTAAATTAGAACTATAAATATACGGATTTGGATATGTCAAGGAATAAAATTTCTGGGTGCAGACGAATTCGCGGGGAAAAGTTAATTTAATATAACACAGTTTGTATTTTAAGTATAAAATATTTTTTATTAGCATACCTCCACTGTTATGTTTGATATCATTGCAAATATGCATTATTAGTCATATAAATGTATGCTAATTCAAAAACTCGTCACATCTATCGATTCCTAATTTTATATTAAATACAAAATAAGATCCGATGGTCTATCATTGACTGTCCACGTTATTAAAAATAATGAGTTTTCGTATTCTGTTAAGCGACGGATAATGGAGAGGTGAGTTTATTTTATCGAATTATATATTTGTAAGACGTCAACTTTTGCCACGTGTGTATAATATTGAAGAGAACTTTAGTGTATTTTTTTTAAGATATAATTATCAAGTTCTTCCCTTATAAAGTAATTTATTTTAAATCAAACTAAAAGCGTAGTTTTAGCTAGTGAATTTGCCTTCATGTAAATTAGTATTATTTAATCTTAAACTTTAACTTTACTTTTTTAAGATTATACTCTACAAATATATCTTACCCTTAAAAAAATATTTGATATATTTTTTTTTATAACAAGAATTAAAAAATATAAAACATTTAATCTATATAACTATTTATAGAATTTAAATTCATATAATAATGTCATGAATAAAGGAAAAGAATGAATACCTACTTAAAAATATAATGTCCAAAACATTATGTTCCATTTAAGAAACGCGGTATATTTTCAATGTTAGGTTCTACAAACTTTTAATTATCTGTATTAGAATGAGTTATTATTATAATTTTTGGAAAATTATATTCTATCTCTTTTTTAAAGATACCATAATATTTAGGTTTGATTAACAGATAGCTGTTAATCATATCTAGATGTTATAGTAGCCAAAATAGGCTTATCACTTTTATTAAGGTTTTAATCAAAATTAAATAAATTAAATAAAATCAGCAAAATAAAATAATTTCTACATATGGTTGAAAAAAAAATAACAATACCTTTCTTTTTTGAAGCCTCAAATTATTAATCAAATCAAATTATATTTTTGCTGCTTCCATCGACATAAATTTATTTATCTCTCACAGAACTCTTTTGCTACTTTAGACTCGAAACTGTATAATACTTTCAAAGCAAATCAAAAATTATTTATTCCATGACATTTTTGTACATTTATTTTGACACGTCAGAAGAAACAAATATTGTCAAATATATCTATTTTTTTATATCTATATGTAACAAATTTGGCTTGTAGAAAAATGTTAGTTCAATTAGCTGAGATGGTGATAATAATAATAATGATGATAATATTACTGAAATTGTGTTTAAATTTTTATAAAATCTACATGAAATATTAAGAGTTATAATAAGTTACTAGTAACTAATGTATAGTATTAACTAAGCTAGTCGGGCAAGTTCCGATTAATACTACATCACTATAGCCGGGTAAATTTATATATATATTTAATAATCATCATGGTTTACGAATTTTTAAATACAACAATAACTAATGTATATATAAAGTAAATAATCGTCGGAAGAAACCTACTTTTCGAATACTCTTAATAAGGTGCTTACTTATTACTTATAACTAAGAACATCTTCAAAGTTGATTCATATAAATATTATAGCATCTGCTTCTGTGTGGACTAACAAGGTTTTCTTTACATTAATACGTGAAATGTTGATATTATGTTCTACATTATGTGTCCTTGTTTCAGTGTATTTTACGTTATTCTCGGAGAATATTGTATTTTTCATTTACCTTAAATCAGAAATGTCGGCAAAACTGCCGCACCAATACCATCATCATCTCTGGATCCATCTACTAAAATTGTTAACCACCCAGCAGAGTTATTATTCAAATATAATACACACAAGTCTTTTGATTCCAGTACATCCAAATTACGTTTACTTTTATTTCTTAAGATAATATTGTATTGTGAGCTTCTTTCTGGTCGTTGAGTTCTTTTTGGATTTCGCAGAGTGTGCTCATAACTTCTTCCATTTTAGTTACCCGAGATGGATTTTTTACTTTTGACAATTAAAAGTGATCTTGAGGATAAGAAAAAATTAAAAAAACGCTTATTTTTTTATAAGTAGTGCTCATTAGTGATTTTTGTTTCAACGAAACTAGCTAGATGTATTATATACATACCTCCGATTTAAATTTAAACTTAAACGAAGTGAAAATCACATAGTCACAACTATGAAATACAACTTGGTTATTATTAAATATATATTTAATAATAACCAACCCCGGCAAAGATTACATAATTTCTAATCGGAATTCGCCCGACTTATTTCATTCCGCCACTTTATAGCCGGGTAAATATTATATATTTAATAATCATCATGGTTCCTGAAAGTTTAAATAAACCAAAAACTTGGTTATTGTGGTACATTGTTATTTATCGATGAACTAAAACATATAACTCAATTATTTAGTTTTACTTTATCTGCATCAACATATATATTATCTTTATATGTTTAAGATTCACGACGTAATTATAGAGATTGCGCGCGATCTCTAACATGTACATTGACTTAATCCGTTTAATTACAGTGATAAATTAGTATTAGATGTAACATTGGTATGAGATAAAAACTAAAGAAATTATTATTTCAAAGAATTATTTCATAAAATGGATAGAAAATCTTTTTCGATTATTCATTATAAGCACTTAGGCTTAAGATTATAAATTTAATTTTAAAGTATGTATTTAAAAACAATGTAATAAAAAAACACGCTACTAAGAAATAGGACTTTGTATTTTGTAAAATAGTGCTTTATAATTCTCGGTTACATAATGTATTCCAACAGCTTTGTGCTTTAGCTTTGATACGTGTCGTATTAGAAATATGATGTACACTCTCTACTTGCTACACAACAGTAGCATAAACACAATACAACAGTAGCATTAACACAACTCAACAATAGCGTAAACATGTTAAGAAATTGTAATTCGCATCTTATACTATCATTTATTATATTATAATGTACAAGATATGAAAATTATCAACATAAAATTAATAAAATTATAACAAAGTACACCTACCAAGTGATTGATATACATATTTGTACCATTAAAGATAACTAGGAAAATAAGTTAGGAATATTGTATTAACAACAGTTCTTTTTATATTAAATATATGTGACAAAATGATTTTAGTATTATATATAGATACATGTAAATGTGTATTGTATTGTAATATATTAGTGTACACTTATAATTATAAGTAAAGGGTGTAGATATATGTACATGTGTTGTAATGTATTTGTGTACTTCTTTTGTATAAGTGTATTTATTATTGTTATAACCTACATTTTCCGTTTCATTTTGTATTATCACTCTTTTTTTATTTTTTTTTAATTTTTCACCACATGTGTAAATTTATACAATAAAGAGAAAATAAATAAATAAACTGTTATGACAGAAACAGTGTAAAACCACAAGCCGAATATTATTTGTATATTTCAGAAGTATTTTTTAATTTTAATCCTTTTAAATGAAATAATAAATATGCGTTGTTTGTCCAGACAACTATAGACATACAACAATACCTTCAACTGTTTGATAGTCCCCTCTATAATACTCTCGACGATAATCCCTAAAGCTCGTTATCGAGTTGGCACGATACTTTGTATGTCTGTCATAATATAATATCCTAGTTGATTGTATCATTGTTAAAATATTCGTAACATCCGAGCTCTGATTGTATAAAAGTGATTAGTGTATTTAATAATATGTTAGTACGGTGTTTGTTATTAAATACTATACAATTCTTGTATTATATATTAATTTAACAGTTTACACAACACATTGTTATTTTTTATAAACATTACAGATACACATTTCATTATATTTTAAGTTGACTTTAGCTTTGAACTACTTTTATTTGTCCCGTTAGTGCTTAAAGTAAAATTCAATTATTAACTAAAATGTTTTGCGAAATTTTATAACATTGCAAATTTATATCTACGTATATTCCAAAACTTTATCTGATATATCTCATATATCCCAGTATTTAAATAGAAAATATTGAAACCATTCATTTTATTGCTTGCTTTAATATGCACGTTTAATTCTAACTGCATATATTAAAAGAAGTGTCTCACTTTACCCTATTTTATTAAGGTGACGTCACCCTGAAGTATACTTGACTAAATAAGAACTCAAATTGCGTAATTAACAATAATGTCAAATTTAGTAATAGCTATTACTAATGCAAGTAATACTAGCTTACTTTTTTTATTATTACAATCTATACAAGTAAAGTTCAAAAGTTTCCCTGATTCAGTAGGTCTGGTCAGTAATCCGCGTGGACTGCGGAAGAGCATTATATGTTCGAACAACTAGTATTATTATTAGAATCAATGAAAGTAATTGGAGGGTCCATTAAACTTCGTAACTTGGCTATACATTACAGTAACTGGCCAGTACTCTGAATAATGCTGAATAATAAGTTCTATACAACACAATACATCAGCAATTTAGTGTTAACTGCTAAATCTAAATTTTGTTTGATAGATATAAATATTACTTAGAAATAATTAATAAATATCCAAGTCTTTGAAAGTATATTAAGAGAGTGGTATATAGAATAAGAAAGCAAATATATGTAATGTAAAGTACAGTTAATGTTGTCTCTCTATCTAAAATGAATGTGTGTTCATAAATATAAAATATGATTTTAGCTTTTAAAAAGACGTCCTAGGCTAGACCGTTATTATTTATGTAAAACTGTGACACAATTTAGAAAGTTTTATTTTCATTTCATCGTCTAAAACTGGCTGGACCATTAATATTACTGTAGAATTTTACTAACTAGGTTTTAAACTAGGTTTTATTTAGATATTTTGCATACGGCTGGAAGATTTATTTTCGTAATAGATAAATTACTCTAATATACATATAAAAGTTAGTAAAGCCATACATTTCAGTTTATTTTCGAACAAAGTGTTCTAAGATGCACTGTATTGTGGGCAGCGTACTGGTTGTGCAATGTTTTAACTTCATTACTGATAGTTTTTCGGAACTATTAAAAGAAAAAGGAACCATATGACGTCATTGTCCGTCTGACTATCAGTCAAAAACTTCAAGGGAATCAAAACTATTCGTCGAAAAAAATTGGAAAAAGAAATGTATGTGTATTCATCACAATGCAGTTATATATATATATATATATATATATATATATATATATATATATATATATATATATATATATATATATATATATATATATATATATATATATATATATATATATATATATATATATATATATATATATATATATATATATATATATAACTGCACATATTATTTTTTATATTATTAGTATTATATATAGTATTTTTTTATTTATTATTATATAGTAGATTACCTTAAATAATGAAACTAGTGAAACTAATACTCTTTAAAAAAAAAAGGGTTAGCTATCTAGCTAACAACTACCTATCACTCTAACTATGATAATAAATATTCTTTATTGTACACCCAGAAAAAACAATAACAAAAAAAAAAAAAAAAAAACAGAGAAAATGTACAAATTTGGCGGCCTTATCGCTAAAGAGCAATCTCTTCCAGGCAACCAATTAATTAGAGGAATAATGAGACGTAGTGTGGGTGTTGTTTGAATAATAAAAATATAAAAACAAAAAAAAAAGCATTACATACACATAATTACATATATACATACATACCAATATACATACAAACAAATATATACATACATACGAATATACATACATACGAATATACATACAAACAAATATATACATACATACACGCATATACATACATACACACTCACAAATAAAATATACATACTCATGCAAATAAACAAATAACAATACAGACGACAAACGCTATAAATTTAAAAAGTGAACTTTAAGGGAGCGCTTAAACGAATCGCATGACTGTGCACGTTTAATGTCAAGTGGAAGATCATTCCACAGTCTTATGGTCTGCACAGTGAAGGAATCGGAGTAAAAAGAAGATGAATGGGAAGGAACTTTAAGGATAAGGTTTTGATTGGAACGGAGAGATCGGTTGTGTGTGCTACTCAAAAACTCAAAACGTTCTTTTAAGTAGGACGGAGTGGAAGAATTGAACAGTAGACAGTATAGAAGGCTAAGCATATGAATATTCCTGCGAAAACGAATCGGAAGCCACTTGAGTTTTTTACGAAAGTGAGAAATATGGTCATATTTGCGAAGACCAAATATGACCCTAATGCAGAGGTTTTGAAGACGCTCAAGTTTATTTAACTGATCCTCTCTTAAATCAGGATAGCAGGCATCAGCATAGTCTAAAATTGGAAAGAGTAAAGATTGAGCTAAAACAACTTTGGTAGTGATTGGGAGAAAATTACGTAGTCTTCTCATGGATCCCACGGCCATAAACATCTTTCTGCTCACCTCACTAATTCGAATTCCAAGATAAAGTTTGGTCAAATATGATCCCAAGATTTTTAACTTTAGTGTTATACGGAATAACTTCGCCTTCAAAACTAATATGAGGTAGCTGATAATCGGGAATACGTGCGATCAGCCTAGAACTACCAATGCCAATGACCTGCGTTTTAGATGTATTTACTTTAAGGCCAAAACACTTGCTCCAATTTGATATACGCGCCAGATCTTGATTTACTTTCAATATGGTATTAGAAAGGTCATCAAGACTTGACTGGCGGTAAATTTGAAGATCGTCTGCATACAGGTGGTAGAAAGAATTGATATGAGAGCAAATAGTGTTTATAAACACTGAAAATAATAAAGGAGACAACACGCCACCTTGCGGAACACCAGCACTGACCGCGCTCCAGTCAGAGTACAGGTCATTTAACCGTACACGTTGCCGACGCCCACGCAAGTAACAATGAAACCAGTCAATTGCCGATGGAGATATGTTAAGGCTACCCAATACCGTGAGTAAGATATCAAAGTCCACAGTATTAAACGCATTGCTGAAATCCAGCAACGTCAATACTGTGACTTGACGGTTTTCCATGCCTGACCTGACATCCTCGGTAATTTTAACCAAGGCCGTAGTCGTACTATGACCGGGACGGAAACCGGACTGGAATTTACTAAGGAGACTATTTTTGGTTAAAAAGGTGCTCAGTTGGAAGTGTACTAGTCTCTCAAGAATTTTTGATAGAAAGGGAAGGATGGAAATAGGACGAAAATCTGAGGAACAAGACGGGTTAGCTTTTTTTGGAAGAGGAACAATAAAGGCATCTTTCCAACAGGAAGGGAATTCACACATTGTAATGGAATTATTAAATAAGGAAGTAATAGTAGGGATCAATATATCTAGGATAGGAATGATCATTTTACGACTAATGGCATCAGATCCGACTGCATCAGAACTCACGGACAGAATAGTTTTCTTAACATCACATTCGGAAAAATGACTTAAACTAAATATTGGAGTATTTGGAGTTGGAAGAGATGAAAGATTGCTAAGAGTGCGAGATTTAATAGCAAAACTGAATGAGCAAAAACTCTTAGAAAATAGTTTATTAAGTAAATTAATGATCTCACTGTCCTTGGCTAGTAAAAATAAAAAATATATAATACCAACATAACAACAAGCAACTAAAGGCTTTTAAAATACTATGTTTGCATCTTCTTCAGATTTTAATTACCCTGTTTAAAAACAATATTTTTTTCAAATAATTTAAAAATGTACATAAATATAGTAAAAAAATACATTTTATTTTTTTATCTTTTTAAGGGATCCTTCTATTTTACAATTTCCCTTTCATTTAAGTGGAAAATGGTAACCTAATATTATAGAATAAATTATATCATTACTACTTAAATAAATGATGTTTTTTTTTATTACGTAATTTATCCGATATTCAAGCACATTTATCTTTTAGAAGACTTCTGAATTCATCATATTTGAACAAAGCATTCTATAAACATATATTTTTCATCATACAATATTTATTACATATTCAATACATATTATTAATCATACATTTTAATCCTATACTGCAATTGTGGAGGCTTTTTTGAGTCACTAGGTGTGGTTAAATCTCTACCTTCTTTTAATAATCTAATAGACTTAAATTTGCTAAATGACCACTTTTATGCATAACCAAAGGTTAAAAACGGAACCCTATTACTAAGATTTTCCTGTCCGTCTGTCTGCCTTCAGGCTGTATTTTATGAACCGTGATAGATGGACAGTTGAAGTTATCACAAATGATGTATTTCTGGTGCTGTTATAACAAAAAATACTAAAAATAGAATAAAATATTTCTTTAAGGTGCTCTCCCATACATCAAGCTGTATTTTATGAAGCCTGATACCTAGATGGATTGGTTTTATTACGTCAGCCGCCAGATTATTCTAAAAAAAAATGACTTGAAGTTCTTTATTAATTTAAAATAATACTAAATATCCTTATATATTTTTACACACAGTATAGTGCAATAAAATGTAGGGTGTAGAATTATAAAAAATAAACATCAGTTTTTGTTATTTTTTTCTTATAAATTCTGTTTTCAGTTTTTTTTATTCATTAAAAACTGTTATGAATTTACTAGACAGCGATTAAGGAAGATTAAGTAAAAGCCTAAACTATGTACTCATAAACGCCTGTTATTAAACTAATATCCCTAGATTATATCTAGTAAAGGTTTATTTACCTATTGATAATATCTATTTTAAGAATAAGAGATACTAACTACTACTTTAAATATGTAAGCTATGTTAAGCTTATTTTAATTGTATGATCATTTGGGATATCGAATATAGTTATTGAATATTAAATTGGTGGTATCTGTACCTATATTTACAAACAGATATCCCTTTACCTTACTATATCTACAACAATATTGAAATTCCGATGTCGAACAATGCTTTGTATATTTATTGAAATGTAAAATTGAAATATCGCAACAGATTGCTATTTTCTGTGGTAGGTATTGTTGTTTTATCTTAATAAAGAATACAGCCAGCCACTCCCTTAGTCAATAAGGTACCTTTTAATCCTCAGCAAATAATTATTAAATAAAAAAAAAAAAAAAAATTTACTTTTATATAATAATACAGCTGCTCATGTACCTACTGTATATATTTTATTTATATGAAACCAATGAAACTCATATCACATATAGATATATATATATATGTATATAGACTTACAAGTATAAAGGTCCCCCCATTATGAATTTTTGAAAATATTTTCCATGTACAGTCAGTGATCAGTTACAGTTTTATTAATATTTTTAAATTTTCTCTAAATTTTAATATTTTCTCTAAAATATTGTCAATATTGAATAATAATAATATTTTCTTTTAAATAATTAACAAACAGGGAAGTCATAAATGTCTTAAAACGTTGCAACTTGCAGAATAGGATGAAACGTAAACTTTTAATGTTTTAGTAAAAAGGTAGGAAGCTTGGTAATTCCTACTTTGTAAAACGGGTGAATAATCTAATAATAATGCAACACAAATCTGCTTCTCTCGTGAGCCTCTTAAATAAACAAACGTGTAATTCCGTCTCCTCTATTAATGCTGTTATTTAAGGGAGCTCTTATTAATAATTTTTACATAACATCAAATCTTTGTTCTTTTTGATTAAATTTAGAAGTAAAGAATAAATTGGGTGCATGTATATATACATACATACACATAATTACCTCAGAGTTTTTAGGCTAGATTATTAAAATTGTTAACGACTTTCAATAATTTAAAAGTTTACAAATAATTAAATTTATTTTTCCTTCTTTAAATTTAGGATTTCAGTGACCATGATAAAAATCTATTACCATTTTTTCGTATACCATTTTATACTGGTTGTAAATTAAGTTTTCAGTAAAGAAGATTTATTTGCAAGCTTGATACGAAGAACATCAACTTTTGCTATAATTACGTTTATTTTATTATATACACTAAACTGACCAGAACTTATAATATTAACCATCTTATCTAACGGTGCTAACAGAAATGTTTCCGTTTAATACTTCATGCATTTATAACTTGCAGAGGCAGTTGTGTCATTGGTGAGACGTACATTAAATTGCGGATAATACTTAAAGTGTTATTTGTAAGTATTATGCTACATACCTTTATGCTTCTCGGGTTGAAAAGAAAATATCTTAGTACATACATAATTATTAATATAATATATAAATTTATGGTTCGTAGAAATAAAAATAATCGAGTAAATTTATTTCTATATATTAAGTAAAAAATTGTAGCTCTTGATATTTTGTACAAGGTAGCCATATAACATGTGTTATCTACATGTTATAATTTATAAATATCAAATAATAATACAGCTGGAAAATCAATTATCGCTATTAATAATTCGCTCATTTTCCTTATAAAATATAGTCAATTCTTAAATAAATTGTTAACTATAAATGTTATACTTATTTATACTTATGTAGCTTTAAAGCACCTTTAGATTTAATATAGTGTTTGTATTCTTATATCGGAATGTTCTTCTATTTAGTTTTGAACGCATTTTGGTGTCTTACTCGTGAGTTTTATGTATGGACGGACTAGCTGCTCACACAACTAAAAGAAGGAGAAAAAGTTTTTTGTTTCGTATTTTTTGTGTTGTTTATCAAGATTTGTAAAAAGGCGTAGAAAAAATGTTGTTGGGATTGATTTAGAGAGGCTGCCTGCAAGAGGTCGCCAATTAATTACGAATAACCCTATACAGGTAGTTACATAAAATTAATCATGGATAACAAAAGTATAAATAAAGAAGATAACAAAAGTATAAATAAAGAAATATATAATATTACTTTAAAATAAATTAGTGCCTACGTAAAATTATTTTCAATGAAAACCTCAAAGGAATTTAGAAACCAAAAAAATGTAATGTATGTTTTTGGCTAAGCATTTGTTTCATAATGCTGGAAGGCTTAAATTCAGTGACTGCGTCCGCTGCGGCCTAAATAGAAACAAGTTCAAAGTTTCTGATAAAATGCGATTTCCGCGGCTTACTTTACGTCGAAGCTTTTGTGTTAAAACCATAAATACGTATTACTAAACTAAACTAAATAAATTACTGTGAATAAATAAGTTCATATTCTGTGGATATTTCAAGCGTAGACCTGTTGCCATTATTAAACTGCTAAATAAAGGAAGAAATCAAAATGCAAGTGAATTACCAAGGCAAATATCGAAATAACAAATTCAAATCATATAGTAGACTATACGATTATAGTGGTCATTATTGAACATTACTCATCAATTAAACCTTAAAGCTCTTGAGCAGTGAATACAGTGATCTTAGTGTAGTATTAGTTACGAATTCAACAGGCCTAGCTTCAAATATAGCATAATAGAAGCTTATGTAATGCATGAATCAAATCAAATGTATGTGTGAAGTTATATATTAACAACGAAGATTATTCAACCGTTTCATGTTCGAAAGGAGTTTATGTATCCTTTTATAATTATTTTCAAATATTTTTTTCGTTATTTAGTTGAACTGACTACTCTATGTTTTTACAGAATTGGTTTTAATTTTAATCTCTTAGTAGTATACGTCATACATTTTTAAGTCTTAAATAACGTAAGACTCTTTTATTGTACAATTTAAAAAAGTATTATTATACAATGAAAATTTTCAAAAATACAAGTAAAGTTAGTAGTTTTCATGATTGTCTTATGTGTGTAAATGAAAGTTGCCCGTCTCCATACTACGTTATTATTAACTCTGTAGTTTTTTAAAACTATAATAGGAAATGCAATACAAGTTGCGGTCTTTCATTCAAAATTAAATGTTTAACAACAACTTGCGCTATAAGAGTCCCTTCAAAAGGAAGGATTCTAAGTTATATAAAAAAAGTTAAATGATTTTATATAAACTACTTAGTATGTAAAACAGCATCATGTAGTTTGTAGATAAATCTAAATGCAAACTGTTCTGTGTGTGCGTGGTTGTGAGATAAATTAAAACATTCTTATGAATACCATCAAACTAGTATTGTTTAACCAGAATGTAATGAATGAATGAGTATGTATTATTGATATTTAAACTTTTATTTTGCTACTTGAAATTCCACTTACTTTTAGATATCTATATATAAGAACATGGATATGAGATACAATGCCAGTAGCTAGTATAAAACAGTTTTCAGTTATATATTATAAGGAAATAATGGAACTAATAAAACTAAATGGTGAATAGGTAGTATTATAAAATAATAAAATATACATTATATCTTTATTTGATATATTAGTTTATTTGATACCAAACTGCAGGTTTTTGTTGAAAATTGAATGTTGCATCATAAAATTCTAATTTTTAATACGCTTTTATTAGCTTGGGTTGTATGTATCTATGTATGTATGTAACGGAATCTTCGAGCTTAATTTTCACCAGGTTCCAGCGATCCGATTAAATTGAAACTTTGCACACGTATCAAGGACCGATGACAATGCAATAATTTGATAAAAGTTTCCCAAAAAAAAATAAAAAAAAAAAATAAAAAAAAAAAATAAAGAATAGTTTAAAAAACTAAAAAAACTCGCTTTTATTGCTAACCGAACTAAAAACTAGAAAATATTTTTTAATGACTAATAAATAATATTAATTTAATAAATAAATATTAATTTTATTGGAAGAGATACAATAAAGTGGCCATAGATGCCTTTAGGCCTAAACATTCGATTTAGGCTTGTAAATTTTATAATATATATATATATATATATATAAATATGGCTTCAATAACTGCACATATATTTCTTAAGATAAATAACAACATTGTTACAAATTCTCAATTTACGCATTACTCTTGTTGGTGAGCATTTGCGCGACCGTAAAGGCATCCTGCAGTTGCTAAGACAAATGTGCCAAACAATACGCGATTTTTTTAGGAAACCCTGTCAGGGACCCGTCTGCAAAGATACTGAAGGTCAGAAAAAGGTTGCAAGACTGTCCTGCCAAAAAAGACTGAAAAAGTAATTGAACTTGACAGAACTGAAACAAATATATCTGCACTAAGTTTGCAATATTGTACTGTAGAGACTGCGCATATGTAAGCAATGATATGACTGATTCATAAAACTAATTTGTAATTTTATTTGTAGTCTTATTAAATGTGATTTACATGTATCCTAATTATTAATATTTTAGAAAAAAAGTTTATATTTGGTTCAAGTTTTGTGACTTTAAAGCAAAGGTTGTTATTTTTGTTAATATTTTGTTCCACTATCATAAAAAAAATATTAAAAAGAAAGTTTTACTTCAAGTTCTTTTTACTCATACATGACCACTTAAACTATAGTCGTTTTATCCAATTACAGCCATATATTAGTAAATTTCTCGTAATTATTGAAATTATGACGATTTTCTTCACGGGTCTCCTGGACCCAACCCTACTATCGTTGTAACATATTTTAACTGTGCTGACGCCGGGTTAATGAATTAGACTTATTCCTAAGAGACTTCAACAGTAGAAGTACTAAGGGTCTATTGACAACTTAACGACGTCAATCTGGATTTTTCCATTAATTGGGAGGTAAAACTAACCACAATGATGAAAGTAAGTCCCATTGAACCGTGAAGGCGATTGATTTCGGATCAATGGCCGTTGATCGATCATACGGAGACCACTGAGTGATTCTTTCTAAAAAAATCTAAGTAATGAAATGATTTCTCAATTTATGAGTTTGTCACAGACTAAAAAATAAAAAATAAACAATAGTTTAAAAAACTAAAAATAACACGCTTTTATTGCTAACCGAACTAAAAACTAGAAAATAATTTTTAATGACAAAGAGTATAAAATTACAGTAGTAGAAGATCGAACAATTAATCATAGTGAATCGCCTTAATATAAAATTATAATAAAATTTAAGTTATTAACAGAATAATTCAATTCTGAGTAAAAAGCGTGGGGTGCTCGATATTTAAGGTATTACAATCATTCTATTAGCAACTATCTATGAGAGGATAGTTAAGAATCACAGTAAAATGCACCCCACGATTTTTACTCAGAATTGAATTATTCTGTTAATAACTTAAATTTTATTATAATTTTATATTAAGGCGATTCACTATGATTAATTGTTCGATCTTCTACTACTGTAATTTTATACTCTTTGTCATTAAAAATTATTTTCTAGTTTTTAGTTCGGTTAGCAATAAAAGCGTGTTATTTTTAGTTTTTTAAACTATTGTTTTTTATTTAAATACTCACTTAGGTTTAATAAGAATCAAATATTAAACATTTCTAATTAATTTAAATCTTTCATCTGCTTAAATAAAATAAAATAATCTTGATGACCTAAAAATAAAAGTTTTGCTTTTGACTTTATCCCTATCTACATCTTTCACACATTACTTTTGAAGTAAAACTCTTAATAATTATTTCAAAGTACATAACCTCTACATAACCTTTATAAAATGGTGCAATTATTGCAAGATCAAAAAGAATAATATTTTTAAGTAAATCAAGTAGATGTTAAAATTTTATTATATTGTTTTATTATATTTTATTGGGTGTACCCCAACAATATTTTTTTTATTCATTACGAGTAAATATATTAAGAGTAATTGATTACATTTTCAACTTTTTATTAAATAAATTAAATCATTTTCATTTCCTTTGCTGGGAGATGAACTGCGCAATCACATCGTATGACGAAGATAAAATCTTTCTATTCTGTTTCCTTTGTCCTCTCCGCGTTGAGTGACGTGTTTGTTAGCACCTCGTGTATGTCAGGATATAAATGTAAATAAAAAGACTTTCCTTGTCTGTTAATATATTTTATAATATTTAGGTTCCTAAATAACATGATGTTTGAGAATGATATGAAATAGTTTTATAAAAAAAATATTATATTAAAAATAACATAAAAAATAAACAGGTTCAAAAAGATCAGTTATTTATTTATTTTATAGCCCTACGACTATATATATTAAAACTGTATTCAATAAAAGAGTAAAAAGAAGTCATTAAAACTTTGCGTCAATTATAAGTTATAGTATTTCAAGTACTTTATGAAATTGTTCATTTCAACTTATTTTCTTAGTCGAGATCAATACTTGAAGTCCGTAGTACAAAATTAATTCATTAAAGTCATCTTATCGAATAGAGTATATATTCAAGATATTCAGTATATCTATGATTACATATTGAAGGCCTCTTATGTATTGATCTGGGGTTTGACAGTAACTGTTAGATCTGAGTTTATGTTATGTATTAGTTTCTATATAAATTTGTTTTAACACCAAAGCATGGCACCAATCACCTCTCTTTCAGGATATGTGCTCTGGATGTTAGTAATATACTTCTTGTGAGATTAGTGACGATTCCCCAAGAAAACGTGGTTTTGATAATATATAAATATTTTCTTACAAACATTAAATAAAAACATTTATTTAATGTTTGTAAGTCAATATTTTTCATTTAATGAAAAAGGTTCTAAGGTGTAACAAAATAAAAATGTAAAAAAAAAATACAATTACAATTTTAAAAAATATGTCACTTAGCTACGCATAATAGTGCATACTAATAAAAATTCTATTAAATGTTATTACGTACTAATACAAACTAAAATCGAGTACATGTTTCACCTTCATCACAAAATTTATCATAAGCATGGGACGGTTTCCCAGGGGTCGCGGATTCGAATCTATCAATTTATTTCTCATTATAAATTTATATAAATTTAAATAAGCTTAACATGTCTATACATGTTTATAAATATTTTCAAACATAAGCATGAATGTCAATCGATTGTTAAATTGCTATTGGCCTAACATTTTGTTATTTCTGCAAATCTCAGTTTTTTTGTTTTGTTGCATTTATTGCAGAAACAAAGCAATAAAAGCACTTTGTTTGGTTTTGCACATTGGTACCTTATTTAACATTAAAATGATGACTCGTTCACGTGCCACGCCAAGAGGAGAACAAACTCCAACTGGCATTACAAGAATTAAAAGTGAGTAAGGACTTGTGTGCCCAGCTAAACAATGAAAGAGATGCTAATGAGAGAGAACTATTAGATATTTTAAAGAATAATGGCAAATTAAAAATAGAACTTTCTAAGTTACATGTTGAATATAATGATGTTGAAGAGGAGCGTAACAGGCTACAGTTATTAGTGGCTAGGTTTGATGAGTGTGGTCTTGAGTATGACCAGGCCCCTCGGCGTACCGACACCTTGGAGCTGGAGCTGAGAGATGCCCACCAACAAATCTTGGAGCTGGAGGAGGCCGCTCAAAACTCGAGTAAATTTTACACTTACAGCTTGTATGAAGAGTTAATTGGCAGCGCTTCTCAGTTGGTCAACTCCCCAGCTACTGCAACCCCTTTGTCACCATAGATTTAACAAATAAGAAACTTAAAAAATACATTAGAATTAATAGATATATTAAGAAAATTCCAAAAAAGAACAATAAAATAACAAGTTTTTCACACCCCACTAAAATAAATTAAATTGTCTTCTTTTAGGTGCTTGATGATAGGTGATTTATTTTCAATCTTCGTAAATATGACCATATCTCTCAGCATCGTTCAAAACTTCAATGGCTCAAACCTGTACGCGAGCGAAGATCTTCTAGATATTTGTGTCAGTTGTTCTCTGTACTTAACGATCCTATGTCTCCTCAGTATTTAAAATGTAAATTTCAATTACTAGGGTAGTAGTCAAGACTTTTATCTTCGCTCTTCCTCCAATCTTAATCTTTTTATTCTTCGTATCATACTGATTTCCTCTCAAGTTCTTTCACAGTACACACTACAAAAATCTGGAACGGACTCCCGGAAAACATAAGGCGTTCTCCTAGCAAAATGGCTTTCCAAAAATTTGTTCTGACATATCTGTCCCGGCAATAGCAGAATTATTATAAAGAATTAATGTTAGGTATGTATGTATATATTTTTATATGTTTTGATATATCTTTATATGTATATATTTATATACATATTTATATACATATTAAGTATCTATGAATTTATAAATATATGTTTATGTGTATGTCTAAGTGATATATATGTTTTTTTATATCTATTACATTATTAACGACAATATTGTCGTTACAATATTTCGTCGTACAATAATTAATTTAATTGAATATAACAATAATGTTTTCATTTGTTTGTTTTATGCAATGTTATTGTTTTAGTTGTTAAGTTTTGGTTACAGAATTTTAGCGCCTTAATATAAAATAATTATTTTACTGTTTTTCTGGGTTGACTGGCAGATAATGTTTTAGCATTAAGTCCGCCTTTTGTAGCATCTTTGGCCAATAAAGATTAAATAAATAAATAAAAATATGAATATATTTAAATCGAGTTTTCAATTATATTGTCATAATAGCCATTGGCGCATTTTGAAACTTAAAATAGACAAGTAGGTAATATGCCTCGCCAGCATAAAGTTCCTTTAGTTTCTTGTTTTAAACTTTGCTGTTCCTGTTATGACTTATTTATACAATTTAGTATTGCTTTTCTGTTGCTGCATACTGAAAAGCAAGTTCAAAAATTTAAGTCAGAAATTCTTTGTTTTATGAAAATGTTCTATATTTATTTAGACACGTTAAAAATGTTTCAAAAAAAGTTTTAATAAAGTTGTTATTATATTGATATCATTAAATCAATATTAATGATTGAACTTCTATCGTAAATTAAGCATTTTATAAATATTTTTCCTTGAATATCAAATGAGTAGAAATCAATTAATTAGATTTTTAATAATATTCATAGGAGTTCGGGGAACTTTTGCCTTTTTTAATATTTTTTATCAGAGATATCGGAGAAAGATCATCGATTTAAGTATCGAAGTTTTTGTTTAACTATATCGTTTAATATTCAATATTGTAATAGATGATGAAACATGTAAAAAGTACGTTATATTGACACTGGTGGACTCCTGCTAACTTTATTCTAAAAATCGGTACAGAAATACACGATATAGACGAAACTAAACAGCAGGATAATATTCGTACATTTTGAAGGCTTCTGTTTAAACTGTTACACCTATTACAGTTTCATAGTGAGTTGATCAATATTGACATTGGGACTCCCAATAAACGATATTCTCAAAATATTTTTGAATTAAACTAAAGTGATAACTGCTTTTTTATCAGTGTAAGAAGTGTTGGTTGCTTAAGTAAGTATATTACTATATATATATATATATTATTTTTGTAGAGAATTTTTTTTTGTAGAGGTTTATTGTAGGTATGTTTTTATGTCTGATTGTTTTCAAAAAGGAACGACTGTAATAAAAAAAAACTTTTTTTATGTAATAACGTTTTAAAACTAAACGAATTCATCTAGATCCTGTTACATAAATAGACTGGGATTTTCTGTTTTACCCTATTACATTATTCATAATGTTAAAAAACATTTAAAAGACATTCCCCGCACATGTTCTTTAGAAAATTCAATAATTTTGAATAATGTGTCTTAGAGTAACTAAATTGAATAACAAAGTTTATCTTGAATAAAGCAAAATAACTGCAAAAGTCACATTGTTCTATAAGTCTGTAACAGTTCGATTTGCGTTTCTACCAAAGGACTTGCAAATTCATTAATATCTAAGACCCTGTACATTTCTGGAATATTCAATTAATTCCTTTGAACTATGTATTAAATATCTCAATAAGGCTTAGTTATTCTAATGACTACAGGTCTAATATCTGTCAAGCTAATCAAAGTCAGCATATGTAAACAATTAAATACTAATTGGTTCATAAGCCATTCAAAGTGAGTCTAATTACAACAATAGATTAATATGGTCGGAGTCACTTTTGCTTATAATTTCTTTTGTATGAATATCTACAAATTATTTTTGTGATATATTTATATACATATTAATATTTATATATAATATACAAATATGTTTACTGTGAGCTGAAGGTGAACAATTTGATGGGTGCTTTTTGATCCGCCGGGTTTGGCAGTGTGATTGGGTTTGGATCACATTGCCCATTCAGTGGCTTCTAAGCCACTGAATCTCCGAGAGTAATGCAGATAGAAGCGCTCCGCTAAAGCTCTTTTTGTTAATTTTGATGAGATCTATCGGTCGGTCGACATTCATTTATCAGTGTATGTTCAGATTACACCATCCAGGCCGATGATAAAATCTTTTAAATATTTACAAAACAATCCTAAACTCGGCCTAAACAGTCACAGTCGTACTAAGACCCAGTAGCACCCATCTATTAGCACACCTCCAGGTTACTCAGGCTTATTTAAGTTAGTTATAAAAAAAAACAGTATAGTAAAAAAAGGTGAAACGTAAATTGGTATAGAAACTGTAAAGTTTTAAGTTGGATTTTATTAAATATTTTGTATTAGTACAGCGACTTTTTTCGACAGAAGCGTCACAGCGACCACCCACGATACCTCTCCGACTAATAATAAACTGGTAATAAACATGAGAAAAAAATACCAAATGAACCGAACGAAGAAGTAGCCGAAAAATATATTTCTTAACAATACTTTAGGAAGAAAAATGTGCTATCCGCATATTACTTACTATTTTGTAACCTTTAAAAGTAAAAGTAAAATGAAAATGCTATTTATAACATCATCACTACCTATTAGTCTTATGGTTTCCTAATGCTGTGAAAGTAAGGATAATAAACTAACTTGAAAGTAATCTTGTTGTTAATAAAAAAATCTATCAATAAAATTACATTATCGACCTACGATTATATGCATAAGATCTGGATCAATTTCACTTCTAGGCTCATTGTTCTGTTAACATTATTTTATAATACGATTAACGGTTTAAGCTATATCATAGCTTATATAATATCCATTTAATGTATCATCCAAGCGAACACAATGGGGCTCTGTGATAGTTATAACTATCCGACTAACCGATTAATTAAATAACTATAGACCGCTACTGCCCCTTGTTCGCTTAGTGTTTAAGCGAGCACCAAACTGCTTAGAGCTTAACATTAAGGCATATATACTACAAACAAAGAGGACAAAAGGATTGAATCAATTTGATATTAATTTTAATCATATATTTGTAAATAACATCGTTTATATTACGATAATATTTGGTATTCCTATTCATTTAATTTATTTATTTATATAAAGTACATACTTGTTGTCAATATAAAATAATTGTGACTTTATTTGTGTTACCTTAAATATATTTTGTTTTATATTCTCTCTCTTATCTGTGGCAGCAGACGTGCAAGGTTCGTAGAAAGGGAAAGAACGTGCAAAATAGCTAATAATTAATATTTTTTACAATAAATGTACTTAAGATTTTAAACGATAAATTCAAACTCGAAACGCACACAAATCGAAATATATCGACAATTAACACTGTTATTATCGCAGTTTTCAAAGGTTTTTTAAATGATACTTACCCGGCTGTATTCACGTAAATTAAATGGGACTTTGCTAAACTATTTTAAAATTAAAGTAAATGTTACGTGAAATACGTACGTACGTACATACTTAAATCTTTTATTTAATATTCGTATAGGTTGTAGTCTCTCCCAAGCTAAACAAATATAACCTTTTTTAATCAAGAACTCAAACTCTTCTTAAAGGTATATAAATATCTTTATTGAAAAAACTTCCTTAAATTAGGACATTGTGCTAATATTCAGTAATATTAAGATGTCAAATGTGCTGTTATTATAGTTTGATCTTATTTATTTTTTATAATAAACAATTTTCTTAAATGCGTCTTTGTAAAGCATGAAGTTTTTATGCCTTATTAACAAATGAGGTAAAGTTCAGGCTAACTTCAGAAGTAGGTATTGGCAAATAGGTATTGGCTACAAATTGATCGTAAGTGAGGTTTGTATAACATTGTTATCGGTGTTGTTCAAAGTTTGAACTTCGATACAAAGTTATATACAAAATAATATTATTAATTAGTTACTTAAGAAACAATGTAGTATTTTTTTTCAATTTGTTACATTTGGGTTTTTTATAATATAGTTTAGTTTGACCAAGATATCATTTAAAACAAAAATAACTACAAATACGAGTAAAAGTCATTATGTTTTCAAAGATATTATGGTATTATACATTGTTCTAAAGTTTGTCAAACATGTTGTGCGTAGTATAACAAAATATTTTTTAATACTTTATAGGATTTTTGGAGATTATTTGAATGATGATTGAAAAGTAAGCAAAACAAATTACTGTTAACCAGTAATCTAAAACATATCTTGTAATAATTAAGCAATTCTAGTAGATTAATACTGAATTACAATATAATACTTTTACGAATTTTCAATGATGGTACACGACATAATATGAAAGTGTAATATATAAAAAGATCTTAAACTTGAAACTGTAATGCAAATTCTGTGGCTAATAGAATAAATAAAATTGCAAAAAAAACCTGGCTAGCAAGAAACAACCAGCAACAGCAAGCAATAGCCAAATAGGCCATGCTTTAAATGATTGTCTACAATTATGCTCCGTTCTTTTGTAGCCGGGATACAAGTTATAAATCTCCAATAAATTAAATCAACAACAAGAGACCTTCGGTTCATAATTTTGGAAAAGCAGTTTCATGCCAAATTACATTATCATTGTATTCTTAGTGAAGTATAATATTATTTTATTATAGCAATATTGTTTATTTCACATAAATAAAGGCGAACTAATTTCAATAAAAAAGTGATTTATATTTCTTTCGTATAATATTTCCTATAATATGATACCTATATAAAATTTATGAGTTTAAAAATGTGACATTTTCATGTTTTGTTTGGTTTGAAATCTAAAATTTCTTAGAAATTTATTAATAACTAGCTGTGCCTCCGACTTCAAATAGTTTTTGCGTGTAGAGCATTTGTAGTTTATTTTAATACACACAGTTTAATACGTACTATCAATACCTACTATCAATACCTACTATCAATATGTACTATCAATACCTACTATCAATATGTACTATCAATACCTACTATCAATACCTACCATCAATATGTACTATCAATATGTACTATCAATACGTACTATCAATACGTACTATCAATATGTACTATCAATACGAACTATCAATACCTACTATCAATATGTACTATCAATACGTACTATCAATACGTACTATCGATATGTACTATCAATACGTACTATCAATACATACTATCAATACCTACTATCAATATGTACTATCAATACGTACTATCAATACCTACTATAAATACGTACTATCAATATGTACTATCAATACCTACTTTCAATACCTACTATCAATACGTACTATCAATACCTACTATCAATACGTACTATCAATACGTACTATCAATACCTACCATCAATATGTACTATCAATACGTACTATCAATACCTACTTTCAATACCTACTATCAATACGTACTATCAATACCTACTATCAATACGTACTATCAATACCTACTATCAATATGTACTATCAATACGTACTATCAATACCTACTATCAATATGTACTATCAATACGTACTATCAATACCTACCATCAATATGTACTATCAATACGTACTATCAATACATACTATCAATACCTACTATCAATATGTACTATCAATACGTACTATCAATACCTACTATAAATACGTACTATCAATATGTACTATCAATACCTACTTTCAATACCTACTATCAATACGTACTATTAATACCTACTATCAATACGTACTATCAATACCTACCATCAATATGTACTAAAATTTCTATGTATAAAAGTTTACATTAGCTATATTGTTTTTTCGTGTTGCGTACTGACAGATAAACAGACAATAATTTTTAAAATGGTTTCTTTCAGTTACCGCTTCATTAAATATGGTATATATTTATTAAATATTTTCAATGTACAAAGACTACTTACTCCTCTACAGATTTATTTCACGTATAGAATAAGATTTACATGGTACTTATTACGTGATTGACAAAAATTGACATAACTTTTTTATTTCTTAATCAATTTAGATGAAATACACACTAAATGTTAAGTGTTAAGTTAAGTTAAGAATATTACAATATATTCCCGAAAATGGCATTAAAATTGGTAAAGAGATTTGAGATTACCTTGCACAAATATACAGACGAACAAATAAAATGAAAATCCATTGTTTTGGGTTCTCTTGCTTTTATAAAGGCCCCCATTAATGTTTTTTTTTAAGATTTTCCATATACAGGTTTCGATCAGAGACAATTTTATAATCTGTATATATAAAGTGATGTTTTACTAAAAAAAAATCGTTACGAAAACATTTTAAGCATGTACATTTAACAGTATTTTAAGTAACTAATAGGACACGTAGCGAAATTCATGACAAATTTTATATACCTAACAAAAAATACGGAATTAACTTTATTAGTATTATAAAGCTCTGGTTTTTTGGGCTTATTTCCGGAACTGCGAGTTGAACTACCCATTACCTGAGAATGGTGATAGGATATACACATATTACAATACGAACATTACCACCAATATTAGGAATTAACTTTTTAATAAAAATACAAAAAGCGGCCTCAACGCTAAAAGAAATTATTCACAAGTAGTACAACGATAACTTCAACCTCAGATTATACAAGTTTATTTTATATATATTATTTTAATTATTATTTTTCTTGCTCTTCTTCTAAAATATTAAATAAAAAGAACTTCTTTACAAGCCCTTGAGTTTTATTGCTGCGCCGTCTGTATAAGAACTATTTACGGGCTCTAACCGCTATAAAAATGTAAGAAACTCTCATTAATAGAAATGAAAGAAAGCTGGCACGCGGAAGGAAAGTTAACATCTTACATTTATGGCATTTCAATTAGAAAAACTCTGCTGTTTTATGAATATTTCATATCTTAATAAAAAAATATGCTACAAAGTATATAATGAGAAGCTTCTTGTTTTTAGATCTTTTACAACTTAAATTCATGTTGCAACTTAGACTATAACCCATCATTAAATAAAACACCTTTTCTATATAATATATGAATGGTCTTTCTATTTTTTTTTGTTAATAAATAGCTTACAATAAAGATCTCCACTACATTATAGTAATAAAGTTGAAAATTGGTTAGCTTTCAACAGACTGACTTTGAGATTTACTTCACTTCAGTTCACTTTATTTTACATATTAATGAGAAGTTGCTGTTCATTGTTAAAGGCGTTGAGAACAGCTGACACTGACTTGTCTATTTTATTTTAAAATGTTGGACAACGGTAAATTTTTTGCTAAATATTTTTCTATAAACTCAAGACTTCATGATTCATGAAATGTATAAAACTTTTATTAAATTTTGTTTTATTTTCTCTAGGAATTAAATAAATATTATTATTATTTATTTTTATTTATTTATCAAGATTACGTCAGCCGAATACTATTAGTTTAATTTAAAACTAAAGGAGATGAGTATTGGCATGGTTAAAACCCCAAAATATATATCATACTATTATGACCGTCAAAGTATGATTTTAATACATATCATATAATTAAGATCGAATCCATAAATAATAAATTACATTACATTAAATTGACTTATGTTATTATTTAAACTATTAATATGCCATTAAAAAGTCCCACAGGTAAAAACATTACTTTTCCATTTCAAATGAGTAATGTTACGAACCGAAGCGCTAACTCCGTAATGGTATAAAAGAAAAGCTATAAAATGCAGTGGTAATAAGTTTGTACGGCCTCTCTTATTAAATATAAATACAAAAGGAATTAGCTGAAACTTTAAACACCTGAGCCTGATTACGTACTTTGCAACTCTTGTTTAATATTGTGTTTTTCTATAGACTTCTTAATTAAGTGAAAGACAATCTCCTTTACAAAACGAAAAGTCTTGTAAATAATGTATAAACCGTGTATCGAATTTCTTTATTCCTTCTAAACAAAAAAAAATGGAAAATAAAAATTTCAGAGACGCCAGCAGGACCCCAACAGTGAACTGGTGCAGTCCATCACCAACGCTCTGATGTAATCATCAGAGCTTTCCTTGTATATATTCCATAATTTATTATTTATAGTAATAATACATAGCAGAAGAAATTTTAATCCTATCTTATCCCTTCTTGGAATGGTTGCATCGATTCTGATTTTTGATATTTACAGATAAAAATATATATTTTTACGACTTTTTACTTAACATCCAATAAACAATTGTTGATAGTTGTTAAAGTTTCTTTGTTATTTATCAAAATTACATTCTTTTTTATGTTTTTGTGTTACGATGTATGTATCTGTCGTGATAACTTCAGCATAGCACAGACCTATATTAGCTTTATTATTAAAATAATGCTTTATTAGTCAAAATCAGTTCACATTTCGCACACTCTTAAATAAAATAAAACACATGTCAATATATTTTGCAATCTGTAAAATTAACGTACAATATATTGTTATAAAAATTGATTAAGAACTGATAAAACTGTTGTTGTTTCATATTTACCAAAAAAGAGATAGCATTTTGATGTTCTTAATAATTTATGAATTGTGAAATATATTGAATCTTACTAGCTTACTGATAATATAAATGTGAAAGTTTGTATGTTCGATCCTCAATCACATAAAGACCGATGAACCATTTGGATAGAAATTATATAACATAAGAGAAAAACATATTATAATAAATAAATAATCTACGTGTTGTGGGGGGCTTACAAACATAGAAACGAAGAACATCCAAACTTAAAATAACTCTGTGGTCTATACAAAGAACGACCTTTGGCTTAGCAGTAGGACCACTAACTACTAAATAAACAGACCATCAAATTTGAACTGCCGTGACTTTCTATTTCCATAAATAGGTTGATTAAATGACTCTTGCACGCAAAAAACTCGACCGATCATCTCAGTTACTTGGAAACTTCAATTTTTCCTGTTAATTACATTACTAGATTAAGTATTGGATTGACTTTTGGAGACTCCTTTAATCTCTGATAGTCTTGATAATTTACACAGCCACAAATTTTTTCACTAACTCCATCTATCGACTTGTTTGACAAATTTTCTAAATATTGCATGATTCTGTCCATACTTAGTATTAAAAAAAATCGTCTTAGGTATGCTTAACAAATTACTTTTAATATTTTTCACTATGTACAAAAATCATTTGATTTTGAGATTTATTATTTGTTACAAATAAATGCAACTCATCAGTTTTTATTAAAGTTTTAATAAATGATCTATATCTAATGTTTTGTTTCGTACAATAATAACAATAGAAATAGCAATAGAATTCATTAGTTTATAGAAAAGTTTGAGTCCATGTTTCTTTATTTTATTTTATTTTTGACAGTCAGCTTCATTAATGAGACTGTTTTTTTATTGTTGGCTTCGTGATTCGGAATAGTTGATTGGTTTTGATAACTGTTTGACATTATTTTCTTTGCACTATTTGCAAAGAAAGCGTTTCGTAAATTGTATTGCAAATTTGTAGTGTGTATGTGTTTGTGTTACAAAAACATACATAAACATTGTTTACTTTACTACCATAAATAGTTTAGTATAAGTGTGTTATTCTCCAATATAAAATATGCCGGGAATACGGAAATCTGCTTAGCAACTTTGGTAGTTGCTAAGTAGATTTACGTACGTAGAGCTGTTGAGAGGTCAATATTTTTTATATTATTATTACCTATTCGTAATATTAATCGTAAAGGTTTACCATTTTAGAACTTAAATTAAAAATCCTCTCCAGATTCTCTTACTTATAAAGAAGCCACGCTTATTATAGATTTATTTTAAAAAGCAAGGTCAAGCTGTTTATAATATTTTCCCTATTAAATTAAATAAAGTGAAATAAGATTAAAAACACCCATATCTTTAAGGAAATCTTCTCTTAGGGGAAAATTTACGTAAATTAAATATGCGAATTTAGTTAGGACCACAGATTTCCTACTCATCAGTGATGTGTAAATAGATATGTAAAAAGTTTAACATCTAAATATAATGTTAATAATTAAGACATGTACAAAATAAAATTTAACAAAGCATAAAATAAAAATTTAAATGTCTCTAAAGTACAAACAAATGAACTAATGTTTAATTTAAAGAACCATAAGTTTCCTCCTTTATTGCAAAACTTTGTGCGCCTTATAATTTATTAAGTTACTTGGAAAATCAGAACTATAATTTTCCGTACGACTAAAATGATATGTATATACTAGTTCTTCTTAATAAAAGTTAGTGTGCAAGTTTAATGTGCATCATGGAAAATGTTCTAGAGCTTTAATAAAATACTTTGGGAAGTGACTTTATGTGTTACTGTCCAATATTTTATTTATGAGGATAAGAGCTAAGAATATTATACACCCATTTGAGACTGAATTTTTATGACAAAACTTACAAGTTATACAAAAAATAAATTACTTATTAACCAGCTGCATCAAAACTATTGTAATCTATATTTATACAAATGGTTGTACATCTTTACTTTATATGTAAGGGGCAATTATATTTTTATTTGAAAAAAGTTTCTCGAGTAAATATTTCGGTTTGCTTCCTATTAAAAATAGTCATTTCTGACCAAACATATTGTCTAATTTTATGTATTAATAAGTTATAAACATATTGCCCAAATGCTATGATAAATAATTAAAGGAAAAGTTCTGTAAATAAATACGCAGCTAAGTGAAGTTTTTTATGTTCTTAATCTGATTGAAATAACGATAGTTCCCAAAAAATATTGCTATATTTTAAAATAAAAACCCAAAATAAAAACCAAAAATAAAACTTTAACTTGTAATTTATTCTGAGTACCTAGTAGTAGGACGAATTATTTTTTATCGGTTCATATAGTGTACAAGGTTCTAATAAACATATCTCCTATATGCTTTTGAAAATATTTTCATACCAAAGAAGAAAAATCAAATAAATACAAGAGAAATTAACTAAATTTGCGAAAAGATAGAAAAGGAGGCTTAAAATTCTTAAAAATGATTTCAAAAATTTCTACGACAATATTCACAAAAAGTAGACTTTTTTGAAAAACAGGATGTACCCCATTATTTTAAAACACTATAATATTATAGTACATGTAAGTATCCAATATGATAAGAAAGTAATGTCAGCGAGTGTGATCAATAAAATGTATTATAGTTCACATAAGGCTAGATCCTCTGCTATTATATTTGCTCTAAATATTTTCTTAAATAATGCTGACGCAGTGAAGAAGGCATTTATTGTGGTGCTCCACATTATCTTAGCATTCAAGTAAAGGGTATGGAAGATATTAAAATACCTGTTCTTGGGGTGCTCTGTTTTTCAACGGATTTCAAAAAAAGTAAAAAAATATATAAATTTAGTTTTGAGATGTAATTAAATTATGTATACAGTTGATTTTGAAATTAGGGAGTGAATCGGCTCACCCTGCCTCATGCGCGCCAATCAGAGTAATACTACAGCAGGGCTATTCGCTAACTTTGACTTTTCTAATGACCATCAGCTGTGACGTCATGGCAGTTTGTTACTATAGTTACATTATAGGAAATTAGTTGTTTGACAACCATTATGTCCGCACTTACTGATAGTGCTTTTCATTTTAACTGTCAAAAAAGATACGGAATAGCCCTGCAGGTGTCTTGTAGAGAAGGGAAGGAATAATTATTAGTCTTTGAAAATAAATAAAATGCCAAAATTTTCGAAAGTCACTTCACTCTCGTACTTACAATCAGAAACATTAACCTTTAAATTAAATAAATAGCCGTAAAAGAACCTGTAAGTAAACCTATAAAATGGAAAATATAAGAAAGTTGGCAGTTGTCGTTCTGTTGAACGAATTACTTTTGGTCTCTTATTCGTGAATTCTACATTTGAATACAACAGTACTGGAGCGCGAACGAAATAATTGATTTTGCATTATACTTTTAAAAGACCCAACGTGATTGCTTTGTACTATTAAATAAACTGGGTTTTTAAGAACACTTTTAAAATGGATAAGAAAATAAAATGTAAGATTGAAATCGGTTTTTCTTTCTAAATTGTTTTAATATCAATTTATAACATCTTTCAAAAAGTGGCAATTTTAACATAAAAACTAATTTTATGTTCTACTATACATTATAAACAATGTTATAGTTAAACCAAAATTTTTATCATTTTCTTTTTAAAGTTTTTAGTTGATTTTCTCTGATTCAGCATTTTATTTTTATAATAATATAACTAATATGGTTTTTCTATCTTGTAAAAGTTGCGATTAGAGATTGCAATTCGGTATCATTTGCAATCTGGCCGGATCCAACCGAATCCGGTTGGATCGGTCAAACCAGGGTGAATTCCCCTTTTTGGTTCAAAATGAACTGTTAGTAATTACACCAAGTGACATTATACTTAATAGAGTTAGATTACAATATAAAAAAAAAAATCCATATAAAACACATAACCCAAGTAGGTTAGAATTTTGTAAACAAGCATAGTAAAAAACGGTCATATATGGAATGCCGAATTCGCCGTAATAGGTAGCGAAACGGTAGCTCAATACCAATTGAAATTCCGGGTCTTGTCGCTCTTGGTAGAGCGACGAGATGTTTCGAGGTCGCGGGTTCGAATCCCAAGCGGTATTGGTGTAGCCAATTTGAATGAGTGCAATTTATCATTACACATTTTCAGCTTTTGATATCTTTCCATAGCAGACAGAAGAGTGAAGACTATTCCATAAATAACTAACACCAGATATGGTGTATTGATACTGGATCCGACAAAGTCATAATGATGCCGAATCCGCCGGATTACCGGATCATTTTTCCGGATTGCAATGCCTAGTGGCGACGCATCTCCAACTATCCGTATCCGACTAACCGTATGATTATTCGTTAGTTAAGAAGTAACTACAGGCGTTCTATATTTTATATTTAACGTTAGAAATTATGCAAAAAACAGACACATGCGTATAAGCGAAATTTTCTTTTTAAAAGCCAATAAATTCATATGAGGACTTATATATATATATATATATATATATATATATATATATATATTATAAAAGTTCTCAGCTTTGTACCATCTATAAATATATAAAAACATCCCATTTATGAAGTAAGTACATAACATGAACTTTTAATGCCTTAACGCAGAGGAGGCCATGTTAGTTCAGTGAAGCGAGCAGATAATATAATATTTAGAACACACAAACCTATGTGTAGCTTGACTCTTGAATAAGTAAGAGCTAACTGGGATTCATCTAAGGGTGATCTCAGCATCTATTTAAGAATCTTTTAAAATTGATTACAAGAGCTTTCTATGATTTATTTCCTTGTAAAGCTATAGACGTGTTTAAAAAAAACAATTATTAAAAGTGTGTATTGATTTAAAATAAAGATGCATAAATTAAAAAAAAATGTCATACATTTAGAAAAAAATATATTGAGGTTGAAGCGACGCCTGGCATGACGCCTGGCGTTCATTTACCTTTCACACTTAATTATAAATTTAAATTGGACAGAGAAGGCACTTACAAATATAATCTTAAGCTTACTAAAAATTACGTTGTTAGGCAGAGGGCAATAAATTTCACACAGACCTTACCACGACGCCATCGAGGTGATACATATACTCTAAACTCTAGTGAAACCTTCATACCAAGGTTATTTTTCAATTAAACTATTTCTATATTAACTATTCTATTCTATATTATCATAAATAAACTAGTATATAAATCTAAATAACTTGTATGCATAATTTATACATATTCATGATATCAATAATTTCGTCTTCCATCGTTATCATGTGTTACATTGCGTTAATGAAGTTAAGTTATAAAAATGTGTTTATTCAACTGTATCTAAATTTCTCGTCCAGTTCAAGATGAAATAGGTAATTTGTAATAAATCAAAGAAAATCAGCATGAAATAGCTGATGTGGCTTAGTTTTATTAAGAGTTTCCCATTCCTTGTCTTGCCCGCCCTTTTGTAGTCTATTTAATCCTAACCCATTTCTCGACGGAATCGTATTTGCATCTATATTTGCAAATGTCTCCAGGCGATACATCACTTACCAGCAGATGCCAATCTGCGTGCTAAAACCCTTTTTCGTAAATAATAGGATTATATAACATGGCCATAATAGTATGAGTTGAATGTTATATTTTAATAGTAGGAATTTAATAAAAAGTCCAATGTTCCACCCTGACCTGTATAGGAATAGTGGTAGACAGGTATTGGAGTGCAACCCTCTGATAGGTGCACTTTGAATGAGGAGGGGTGCAACCGCTGAATATGTTGTTCTTTTTACTGTGCTTTTTTATTAAAAAAAATATAAAAATGAATAGGAATGGGAAATGGCAGTTGAACGAGGCGGTACGTATCGAACTCAACGTCGAAGTTGGTTAAGTTATGCCACTGGGAGGCTAGCCTGGAGACTGCGGGGACGCCCGAACCCCTCCAGGGATCGCCATCGGGCCTCCCCGTCTGGTCGCCAACCAGCACGATGGAGCCACCCTGGGATTTGACACAACTGACGGGGCAGCCTTTCGCGGATGGCTAACCCACTAATTGGGCCCCCAACTATCTGTGGGCGGCCAGCGGAAAATTGTCGCGTCGCATCCCGCTACCCTCCTCGGATAGACATCCGATAGAACAAACACCGACTCGACGTCAACCGGTTTGCCAACGTACCGCAGCTGTTCAGAACCTTCAGACTGTTCAGACTCTTTTAGCCTTTTTGCTTTCAAATTTTTTTCTATGGTAAGTACTCTGCACTATTATAGTACTCTTATATAGTATTTGTAATCATACATATTAAATTACACGTATTAAGCAAAGCAATTAAATTTTCAGGATAAAATAAATTTAAGAGCAATATAGAAAAAAAAAACAAGCTTTGGAGATAATCGTATAAGCATCATTGGTCGGTCCCAGGTGTGACCTCGGTTGCTACAATCTATATTTGTCAATGTCAGATTTTATTCTTACATTGTTTTCGATGGAAAAATAAATTATATCATATGTATTGTGTTCTATATAGCATTTGCTTTTGTTCTAAATTTTAAATACATAAAAATTGTTAGGGATGCATAATACATTTGAGGGTACTTACAATGTGAGATGATGGAATATTAAAGATCATGAAATTCAATAGAGAATAGACAGAAAACTTGATTCCGTAATTGATATATGTTGGACTTAAGGGATAGGTAAATGTAAAGAGACATATACTATTCACCGAAAATAATTCAGAATACCATGGCGACGTCAGTTATAAGACCCTTTGTATTACATAGGTTACCAAATTATGACTTGAAATCTATGCTATCAATCGCAATACAAAATGGTTACATCAGGATCAAAATAAAAAAGGACATGAAATATGTCCTTGGATACAAAAAAGGTATTGTGCACAACTATTTAGTTATTAGAGCTATAGATTTTATCGCTTTGGACTTTTACAACGTTTCGTTTTTTAACGAGTTAAATGTCCAATGTTAAAAATGATTATTAGCAGTATTTATTTTTAATCATCAATAGACCTTCAGAGACCGGGTTTATATAACTCTGTATATTTGTTTAGAAAATAGAACGATCATATCTCGCACTTTTTCAATCTTTCTTCCTATAGTTTATGGAATTCTATTGTAACCATTGTTTCATAATCGACATTGTAATCGCGCTATACTATTAAAATTAACAAAAAAATACCTACAATATTTATTTACTTTTTACTTTCAAAAACATTTTAATAATTCTAAAGTAGTAGGTACCTTAAGAATAAGTGTCACTTGAGTATTTTAACTTGTTTATCAACTGGATACAGAGAGAATTAAAAATATGTATTTTTCGTAATATTTTTTAAAAGATGCTTGCAACTGTCCAAAATTGTTTTGTTATTACAAAAAAAGACAATATTAAATTTATAAAATCATCATCATCTCCCTGCCCTTTTCCTATAGGTGGTTTGCACAACATATTCTTTTCTTTATTCTTGTCTATCAGCTGTCATCTTAATATTCCTCTTATACTCATATCATCTATGATACAATCCATCCATCTTTTCTTTGGTCTACCTCAACCCACATATCCTTCTATATTCATATCTAGCATTTTTATTGTGTTAGATAGCATCTATCTCTTCTCATAAAATGCCCATACCACGAAATTCTTTTACTAATGAGCACAACATTTAATTATCCCTTATTAAATAACTTTTTAAGACGTTATTATATAATTTTCTTCTATATGTCGCACAAGGATGAAATAGAAATAATTATAAATTATATGTTCAATTAAAAGTTAGAGTATTATGCCTTGTTGATGTTGTTACGAAATAGTATAGTAATAATAATAGTAACAAATATTTAAATTAATAACTCTGTAATTTGCTATTGAATATAGATAAAATAAATTCTAAATATTAAATAATAAAATAAAGATATTAATTAACTGAATAAGTTTCTTGCTATTAAAAATGCTCGAAATAACAAAATCATAAAAAAATTGAAGGAAATCTAAACTGACGCCAATTAACGTAAGATCAGTAGTAAGATTCAAAAAGTTATTAAATTTCCATTATACAATAATTAAAGAATAAAAATGAATGAATTAATTAAGATATTCCATCTTTGAATATGTTTATCAATTAATATTACTTAATTAATTGTAAATGAGCCTTATCATCAGTTACAATTTTATAGCATAAACCAAAATTTTACTCTAAATTATAATTTTACTGAAAAGAGGTGCATCATCATGCAATGCTTAATTTTATTTGTACTGTGTTTTATATAATATTGTATGAATAAAACCTATTATGATACACTTTTTTGGCTTACATTTATAATTAATTGCAAATGCTGCATTGAAATTTGCAAAATTACAAAATTAAAGTTAGGTTTTATTTAGCATGATTTTTTTTAATAAAATCTGTTTTCAAATAAATTATTTTATAAGTAAAAAAGAAAATATTTTTCTTATATTATGAATAATAAAGTGTAATCTTTGCAAGATCTCTTTGATATAAAAGAAATGTACAAATATGTTCATTATTTTTTGAATAAAATGCAGTTGGGAAAAGATTAAATCTTAGCATTGCGTTAAAACGGTTTAGCATTAAAGAGTAATGAAATTCTTTTTTGTAAGCACTTGGGACAATCTGATCAGAAATAATGAGGTTTCATTTGGTCGCTGATTTCTCAGAAAATATATTTCCGTTTAGACGTTCTAACAAGAGCAAGCGACTTTTTTTGGGTCTTATTTCTCAATTGAAATCTCGCAGTTATTTTTTTCTTGTTGAGAATTAAGTTTCTCAATATCATTATATATATCATCATTTCTCAATATATTATCATCAGCTATAGTATTATTAATATTATTAGAATGTTCATGAACATATATCAAACTAATATTATATAATGATATAGTACTATATAATATTATGATCAGTACTGCAAAATCAATCAAAGCTGAATAAACTCTACGGCCTACAAAACAAATGTAATAGTTTTTTATGTAAATTCTGTAAAAGGCTTCAACAAATTAAATGAAAGGAAATAACAGCGGAAAAAGAAATAATAATAATAACCATTGTAATATCACAAAATTATAAGTACATATATGAACCTAAAAAACAAACATTTAATTACAAGAGAAAAATATTTGTCTTCTATGTTATTAACTTATAAAAGGTAATTTAAATTTAAACTTACATATTAACTTTAAACTTAAGTTTTCACTGTTTCAGAGACTCGTTTATAATATCCCAACGGATCAACCCAAAACTCATTACCGAGTTGGTGCAATACTTTGTAGGCCGGTAAAAACATTACCTAATTAACATATTCATAAGACCCAAACATTTGTAACGTTCGGATAAATAAAATATTTGTCAAGTCAATTCTTTTAAAACCAATCCTGATTACCATTTTACTGTATATTTTATTTGTGGTGCATATATTTATAACATATATTTTATTATCATTAAATCTTTTAGTAAACAAATATATCACGTTTGGAACTAGGATATATTATTAAATATTTTTATTCTTTTGATAACGATAAAATTCAAAGATAATTCTTACTACGTACTCGTGATAAGTGAACAAAGAGTTAAAAAATCGTATTGAAATAGGAAAAGCACCGATTTTCTTTTAGAATAATGTTCAGCTGTCAAGGTTTGTGAGTTGGTATCCACAGATCAGAATAAGCACACAGGGTAACAAATTATTTGCTTCTCTTGTGGTAAAAGCCAGCTTAGTAATATCTTAAAATTATAATCATAAAATAGAGCTCTGAATTATTTTAATAAATTTGTTGATATAAAATAAAACATCCATCCTTACTTTTTTGTTTATTACTGGATACAATATTACATTGCATTCTAATGGTTATTGTGGGTTTCTGATTTAATATGGCACTAAACATTTGATTGAATCAATAAAGTCCAAGCTATGTTGTGTTAGGTTTAGTGCATTTTAAGGTTAATATTTGATTTACTCTGCCTCATTAACAATGCCTCACGAAAATGTTTGTACTACATTTAATAATGGCCTATTAATAACTTTAAGGCCCTTTTTGTATTTTCATTGTTAATTATATAATAATATAGTTTGAAAATATCTACAAATTTATACAGCCATGTTAAACTTATTTACATTTAAAATAAAAATAGAACGAAAAATAAATCGAGATCAATATCGCTACGGAATAAAAACAAAATACGAATAAATATATATTTTTTTTACGAAAAAAAGAATGCAGCCGGATTAGTAACAAGTGTTTAAAGATTATTGTGTAAATTATAATGTTTGCTGCTAATCGAATAATACAATTTCTTCAATTGCATTAAATCTAACTCTTTAAACTGTATTTAATTTATTTACAAATATAACTTAGAGTATTTCCAGATTAATTCGAGAGTTTTTTTTTATTATTTATTTTTACTATTATCCACGGACAGGTCATCCTTGCACTTTTCACATGAGTGTATTTATCAGATTATACATTGTAATTTGGGATAACATGTTCAAAAAGGAGTCTGTTAGTAAAAGGTGCCTTAAAATCTATGTTGGTGAGTCCTTTGCACAGTTATAGGTTTTTTTATATATATTTTTATCTTTATATATGATACAATATGATTTTATATTAATGTGATGTATTTGATATATATATAAAGAGGCAGTAATAAATAATATAGTAGTGTGTTAATTAGAATACAAGATCGTATGATATTTGCAATTCAAAAGCGATTCGTCACAAGCGTGGAGCACAAGAGCCGTCTTGAAAACCAAATGTGTCAAGATGGCTGCCTTCACTGCCATCGACCATGACGCTTCGCTAGGTTGACAGCTAAAATTTAACCTGATGTATGACATTAACGGATGCGCCGTCACGGCCGGACTGACATTCGACCGTCCTCGGGCGATTCTCTGAAGTAAAGAGTTACAATCACACATAGTCCGTTCGTGCATCCTGACGAAGGACTAATTATCTCAATTGTGACAATGCGCAGCAATTATACACTTAAATAAGGCGAGTGTCTCGCTACATCTAAGCCGGACGACACAGCCTACCAATTAAACAGCTTAACAATTAACTAGTCACATATTGCTACTATTAGACAAGTCAATCCTTTGTTGGATGTGACCCGGACGACAAAATTCGTCTTAACAGAATCAGTAAAACATCGAAAACAAGTCAGCCAACTTAAATGGCTCTGACTCGGACGACATAATTCGTCTTAACAGAATCAGTAAAACATCGAAAACAAGTCAGCCAACTTAAATGGCTCTGACTCGGACGACATAATTCGTCTTAACAGAATCAGCAAAACATCGAAAACAAGTCAGCCAACTTAAATGGCTCTGACTCGGACGACATACTTCGTCTAATAGAACAAGAAAATACAGGAACAAGCCAGTCTGATATCTGACTCGGACGACATCTTTCGTCTGACAAATTTGAAGGAAAAGTATTCTACGGGGTCGCTACACTTACCTACGACTATGAATCGTCCTGTTCTGTATTAATATCAGCTTCATGTAAAATTTTACAGGTCTCAGGATCCAAGCATATACCGAGTGTAACTGAGCCTGCTGTGAGCGTCCTCGAATCAGCGGAAATAGTATTTGAGCATGCGGTCAAGTTATCAGAACTACCATTATCATGATTTGAATTATTTATGCTATCTTCATCTTCCGATGCCGTCTCGGCCTCTTCACAGTTCAAAACATTAGTTGCTATTTCGATCAATCCAATATGTCCCTGAGGCACTGCGCGCAAATTCTCGTGAGGGTATTAATAGGTTCTATGAGAATCACCTATACTTTTAAGTTCGCATCGGTAATTTTTAAGAACTTTTACTATTACAAATAGACCTTTAAACCTCTCATCTAATTTCGTTTGATTTCGTTCACAATTTTTAATAAATACGAAATCTCCTTTAGTACTTACTTACATTTGGCGGTTGCTGAGCTGCGAGAACACGAGATAAGAACAATTCCATGTTATTCAATAACTTCTCTGTATCCGATTTAGTTGTCTTTCGCTCAATTCTAGCACCATCCGATCCCACTTCTGATAAAGAGGCAGTAATAAATAATATAGTAGTGTGTTAATTAGAATACAAGATCGTATGATATTTGCAATTCAAAAGCGATTCGTCACAAGCGTGGAGCACAAGAGCCGTCTTGAAAACCAAATGTGTCAAGATGGCTGCCTTCACTGCCATCGACCATGACGCTTCGCTAGGTTGACAGCTAAAATTTAACCTGATGTATGACATTAACGGATGCGCCGTCATATATATCAAATACATTACATTAATATAATAATAAAGTTATTTTTTATATAAAATAAAGTTATTATTTAAAAAAAATATATACTACATAATTTTTTTTCTGTTTTTTAAAATTATGTTACTGATTTCTATATTGTACTAAATTAACCTAGTCTAGATTTTTACTGTCAATATTGTATAAGAACCTTTCACCACCACCAATAAAAGCTCAATATCTTCAAGACGATTGATTTTATATCGACCAAACATAACATATCTGTCTGTGGCATCGCAGCAGCAAAAAACTCGTATCTCATTTTGACAGACACACAGATTCTATCTGTGTAAGCGAGTAGACAGATTTAATTGCGGCTTTTTAAAATCGAAAGCCTTGTCCGTCGATATGGTTCTTAGTTATGTTTGATGCCTTATACAAAATAATCTCTGAAAACAGTGAAAATAATAATATTATACAGGCATTGAAGAAAAGATCGAAATGCAAGTAATTTACCAGGGCAAATAACGAAAATAACCTATGTCCCCATTGATTAGCTTTGAAAACTTCGAAATATATAGAAACCATCATCTAGGTACGACTTCATGAGTATATAATAATATTAAATTTACCCTTTTTACACGTCTCTTTGTATCGGGGGTTTTTAAGCTTGTATTTTTTTTATCAAATTAGTTTGTATTTTTTTTAGCAAATTGGTACACAGCAGTTTGATTTTAAAATGTTTTTCAATATTATTTGCCAATAATCAATTTGGTTTACACAACTGATTAAAATTAATATTGATTTAATTGGACCGAGAAAATATATATTGTTGTCAGTACGTAATAGTATTGAAAGATCGGTATTTGTGTTCATCAAATTGTCTCACGTGTAGCGAGATAAAGAGATGACATATTACATAAAATAATACAGTTATGAAATATAAATATTTTAACTAATTTAAACAAACTCTTATTAAAAATTTTAGGTATTTAATTTTTTTAACTAGTATCTTAAGTTTTCATAAATATTCCTTCGTATGAAGAGGTTTGTACCATAATAAGAAATTTATTCCAGTAATCTGTTCAGGGCGCATTAATTAAAATTCAAGAATGTATTCAGGTAATAATAAGAGAGAAAAAGATTGTTAGTTAAATCTTGTTTGTAATACTAGTAATACCGCAACATTTAAAAAGAAAACTTTTTTTCAGAATACATATTTTTTGCAATATAAAAAAGCTTATTAAAACACCAAATGTCGGTTAAAAGCCTAAAACTTTATATTTTTTGCCTATTTTTTCATTATTTTACTGAAAATAAAATGAAAAGATGAGTGATGAATCACCTCAAATGGAAAACCTTTGTAGAAAGTATAACTATTTGTTCCCGAAAGAATAATCATTTATTTACAAGATTAAGGGTAATATAAAATAATAATACCTATATTTATTTCTATAACTGAGATTTTAAACAAGAACAGAAGCTCCTATAAAATGTAGAGTTGTTAAAAATATTTTATTTTATATATAATGTTCGTTATCTACATCGTTGGGTTATACATTTCTTTAAGGTTTACTTCCAACAGTAAATATGAGCACAGCAAATGTGGAATAGAGTAATGTTACTGTAAGAGAAAATCTATTATTATTTAGATTTTAATCTTAAAACATTCTATAGATTAGTAAGTAGCTTGTATATATAAATAAGTGAAAACATTTTAAGTCGGGTATAAAGTACGAGTATGTTGTATCTGACAACAAAGTTGGTGTTATAATTCTAATGGTTACTAAATTAAACATAATTTATTTAAATATATAATTAAGCATAACATGCTTAACGAGTCAATAGAGTATTACAAATATTCCTACCTATGTTAGAATATATAAATTAGTTTCCATTTTTCAAATGAATACTTCCTAAAATGCAAAGCACTACCTAGTGACGATTGATGGAGTTAGTGTTTCAACTTCACCCTGTGCATACTTCAGTTTGAAGGAGCGATTGAAGTAGCGACTGATTGCATATTAACAAATATTATTGTAAGGATTTTTAAAGTTCTGTATACAAGAAAAAAATCATTTTTACATAGGTGCTGTCTTTAAGTTGACCTTTATAATATAAAAAAAAAACATTGGAATTGTAGAAAACAATACAATATACTTGTTTTATTTTCGTTGAACACTATCTTCGAAAGAGCCGCGATTTGATAAGACCGTATTTCTGTAATTCATAAATGATGAATAATGTGAGGCGGTAAGATCAATAGCCGTCCGTAAAATGATTTTACACATTACAATGTGTTTACATACAATGTGTTTCTTTATTTTAGAGTGTATCTCTCGTGTTCGTGTTTAACCTCCTTACAAAAATATATAAAGGTTTAAAACAAACTATGACCATTGTTTGGTCTCGTATATATATTGCTGTTTGTGATTCCACGTGTATTATGTACAGAATAATGTTACATGTGTGAAATTTTAAATTGGAATATTTAGTAGTTCCGAACTTCTCCACATATGTAATGTTTTTGTACAAGGCTCCTACAATATATGATTTTAAATATATTTAACAATATTGGTTGTAGTGGTTATGTTGTGATTATACAAAGGGTTATTTGTAATTAATTAACCACCTCTTGGAGGCCGCCTCTCTATATTAATCCCTGTATATAATATCAGTATGATTGAGTGCCAAAAATTTGTTCGCTTAAAATACTTTACTTCTTCTCGTATTAAAATAAATATTAAATATTTAATTTAGTTTTTGAAATAAGTAAATGATAAAAAGGTTTCCTTATGTTTTTTAAGGCTACATTGTGGAAAATACTTCCATGTTAAACAGTCTCATATCAGAGTCGTAAAAGTGCTACGTCTTGTGATTGCCGGCAGCTATTTGTCTGTTAACTCAAAGTAACTGAACCACTTTATTGTCTTCAATCTAGGTTTGATTTAAAAGTTTTTTATTTCTCTTAAATTTATTTTAAAAATGTACACTACAAGTCAAACTTTGGCCTTGTAGATTAAAGATAATTAAGCTCCGACTGTGGTAAAGCATTTGATTAAAAAAAAATTGGTTACACTATCGTAAACAAAATCACATACCTGTCTGGTCTCAATTAATTATAATATAAATATAACCTGTAACCAAATGGATTTGATCTACAGATCAGATCTATTGAACTTCCACTCAAACCACTTTTTGCTGAAGACATACTACAAGTCAACAGCGTGTGAAAAAAATGTGAACTTCTTTTTCATCGTACCCATGAAAACCGGCTCTACCGACGATTTTAATGTCTGTACCACTGATGTCGCCGAAGAAATATTGCAGAGAATGGATATATTTGAACCAAGTTCTGTAGTAGCAATCAGTGACAAATTGTGTCCTGATTCGATGTTTGTCGCTTGTTCAAGCTACTGCTAACAATCGACAGGCGTATGGTTCCTAGTTATTAAGGATCAAACTCTGAAGTATACAGAAAAAAAAAAGAAAAACTAAAAGAGTACAACTCTTCCAGGAGGTTCGTCTAACGGCAAATCGCTAGAGCAAAGTCCAAGTGATTTGTCAGATCTTTCGTTCCGATAATTGTCCTTGGAAATCAGGTGCCAGCCTTCCTTACCGTCATTGCCTATGGGGAATGAGCCAAGTCTAGAGAATAACACCAACAGGGCATATCGATAGGTGATCTTCTTAGCACTCGTTTTGTCCTAAATTCCACTGTTGATGATCATACACACCGTCTACCATTCCGTGGTATCAGAGCTCAACGCCAGGCATTGTTTTTGGACAAAATCAATTCAGTTATTTAGTACATAAATATCTAAGGTTTTAATTGATTACAAAATGGTAAATAGTAATTTGTACGCTTGGTTCTTTTCAATTGTAAAACAATCATTACTTTTGCACAAACAACATGAAATTTATGATTTTGTATTCCTTTTAGTAAGGTGTGAAAAATCTTTCATTTTATTATCTTATTTATTCTTTAATCTAAAACGTTACTCTAAAGTGTTTTAAGATATTTACATTTCAAGAAATAAAAAAGACTTATTTATAATATCTAAAGTATAATGAGGTAAAGAATGGAACATATAATTCAGGTTTTACTGATTTTTATAGCCTCTTTATTCAGCTGCCGTCGTACTGACGTTCAGGTATAAATTGAATAAAAATTAACATATCGTTAAGTCTGCACATTTATGAGGAAGTAACTGTACAAATGATCTAACTAACCTACAATATATATTCTGTATTATTAATTTATCACTTTTCAATTCTTTTTTAAAAAGTTTTTATATGCATAAAAGCAATATTCTATGCAATATTCTATAATAGATATATTTACAGTTCCCGCTGCAGCTGCTCGTTAACTGGGCTTGATAATCTATGGTATTTATTATTCTTGCTACTAATATATAAAAACAGTACTTATTATTACTTCTACTCATATTATTTTTTAGAGATGTAAAGTAGATCTCTACTTTAATGTAATGTAATGTGCCCACATTATAACAATTAATGAACAGACCACTAGAGGTAAATTACAATCAATGTGTTTTAAAATAAAAACGAATTTGTTAAATTACTGAATTTAAAGGCGCTTTTATGTCACTCTTTACTACATAGTATTAAAAGCGGGAGCTTCATTAACTGAACATTATAATCTCGCGTCTCGTTGTAAAGCTTATTGTATCTGTTTTATTGGAACAACGGTACTGTTAATTTCAGTTATCCGTTGAGTTTACAGAAAGCGTAAAATCAGTATTTTTAATTGCAATGACACTACATGATGTATTTTTCCAAGAAAACATAAAGTTTCATAACAGATTTCACCAAATAACTTTAGACTACGACTGATGTATCCATATAACGGATAGTAAAATAAATGAACAAATCACAACATATGAAGGTAAGTACTCTTATTATAAATAAAATGTGTTTTTTTTTTTTTTTTTTTTTTTATACGATCTAGGGCAATGCTTGACTACATTCCACCTGATGGTAAGTGGAATGTAGTCTTAGATGGTAAGGCGCATTGCCCAAGCAAACTATTCACTCTTCTCTTGAAGACACCCACATTATATTTGGCCGGAAATACCGACGCAGGCAAATTGTTCCAGTCCTTCGCTGTACGCACTAAAAATGAGGAAGCAAAGCGCTTCGTTCGGATAGGTGGAATGTCCACAACAAAAGGATGGATACCTGCCGTGCGTCGGGACGTCCGGTGATGGAAGGGGGACGGGGGAACTAAGTCGTGTAGTTCCCGAGAACACTCACCAAAATGTATCCTATAGAATACTGAGAGGCTAGCAATTTTACGCCTGTGTTCAAGGCTTTGGAGGTCGGCTTCGACCAATTCGGGATCGCCGATAAGCCTCTTTGCTCGCCTCTCAATTGAGTCCAGAACCGCAAGATGAGACTTTGCGGCACCAGCAAATATGTGACCACAGTACTCTACACACGACCGGATCTGTGCTTTGTATAGAACAAGAAGCTGTCCCGGTGTAAAGTACTGCCGAACATTCGCAAGAACGGCAAGCTTTGCTGCTGCTGCTCTTGCTCTGGACTCAATGAACCGACCAAAGTTGAGGTTCGAGGAAATCTCTAAACCTAACAACTGAAGCCGGTCACTGTATTCCAAGGATACATTCTGGAAAGTAGGAGCCAAGGTGAAAGGGCTCTTTTTGGCGGTGAACAGACACGTCTGCGTTTTTGTGGCGTTGAACTTGACAAGATTGGCATTGCTCCATGCGGAAACTGCCTGAAGTTTATCATTCAAACGTTGCACCATGGCTTCTCTTTCAGACTGTATTTGATCTCGACTAGCCCGAGTACTCGGCAGATATCTTTCTACAACTGTGCTGTCGTCTGCATACCCATAGATACCGGGCTTCAACAGATCATTAATGTGCAGCAAAAAAAGAGTTGCAGAAAGAACGGACCCTCGAGGCACTCCGGCATTTATTTTCAAGGGTTCCGAGGAACACCCGTCGACAACTACTCGGAGAGATCTCTGGCTTAAAAAGTCCGTTACCCAGCCGATCAGACCAGAAGATATACCGTACGCTGAAAGCTTGCTTATAAGGCTCGCATGCCAGACCCTGTCAAATGCCCTCGAGACGTCCATAGAGACGGCGACCGCTTCTTCGTTCTTCTCGATGGCCTCGCCTAAAATGTGTGTAGCATACACTAGGAGTTCCCCAGTAGACCTATTACGGCGAAACCCGTATTGTCGGTCACTGAGGAGATCGTTACCTTCTAGGTATGCTAGTAGGCGCGAGTTCAATACACGCTCCATAATCTTGCAGAGTATGGAGGTGATTGAAATCGGTCTGTAATTGACAGGGTCGGCACGGCTGCCTTTTTTGGGCACGGGTTGCACATTAGCAAGCTTCCAGGATTTCGGCACTATTCCAGTCATGAAAGAGAGACGATACAGACGTGTCAGTACAGGAGACAACTCAGCTGCGCATGTCTTGAGCAGAATGGCTGGTATACCATCAGGACCACTGGCTTTATTCACATCTAAACGACACAATGTTCTCCATACCTCTTTGTTAGTGATGTGGATTTCAGGCATCGAAATACCGCAGTGAGGTAGATGTGCTGGAGAAGCATTCCCAGTGTCTAGATGCGAATTATCAGCAAACAGAGAAGCAAATACATTTGCTTTCTCTGTTGCTGTGTGGGCCAGGGAACCATCCGGCTTCAGCAGAGCAGGCAGTGAGGGTTGGCAGAAATTCGACTCGATCGCTTTCGCAAGAGACCAGAAAGCTCGACTGCCAGTTGGTCTGGCAGAGAGCTTTTCGCCATTCTTAGCGATTCGATCGAGACGAGCCTTCCGCAATGCCTTTTTGTAGGACTTGGCAGCTTGGTTAAAGGCTCTCTGAATACAGAGGTCGTTCCGCGCATACACACTAACTCCGACCCGTGAGCGAAAGTTGTGCTCTAACGAGTAACCGGGATAATCCAAGTATGCAGTGCTCCAATCCAAGTATGTGTAATTTTAAAATGCAATTAATAAATATATTATATGTTTATTTAGTTATATATCTTACTGATCAGTATATTTGACTACTGCAATAAATGCTTTCAACTTACTTAAAATATATGTCGCAGATCATAATTTAACTATAATGAGTTACTAACTCAATTGATATTATTGTAAAAGTGAGGTGTGAACGCCGTGACGTAACGAGTCATGTGATCGAAATCGTTTGGTACCTGAGACATTGTAAATATTCGAGAGAATCGAGTCGAACGGGAATTGTTTAGTGAAAGCCTTAAAATCCGAACCCCCAAACGGGACCGGTAGTTCACGCAAATCTGATAATTGTATACCTACTAAGTTCTTTGTGCTAATTGATTATCTACATTTAATTCAAGAATTTTCATATTGGTCTGTGCTTTAATTGCCTGAGACCTACGCCTCGGATCCTGTATCAGAAGACTCCATCAATAACGAGTAAGCCTCTAATATACCTTATCTCCGACATCAGAAGTGGGATTCACTCGGGCATTACATCCCCCAACTAACCACGAGATTAAATTGCGGATAACGTTTGAACTCCAACAACAGAAACTTGAACAGAAACTTGACTAACTTGACTTGACAGAAACAAAGTTTATTAACGCTACAAAATTACATCAAGCAAGTAATAAAGTCATTTTATTATTTTAAACGCACACTATGAGACAATAGCAATGAAATTTTGGAATAAATTCAATCGATCAATCGTTGATAATCCATCTCTGACAATCAATCAATTAATGTAACAAGATGAGATGAAGTTGAGCAAATGAAAAATTACATTAACGTTATCTTGAAACTTCATAATTGAAATCTACACACATATAAAAAAAAGGAGTGAAAGCCTACACGGTTATGAAAGCCGTTTGTTAGATTATATGACAAATCGTTCGAAGAAAAAAAGAAATCGCTGCTGATGAAGAAAGAAAGAATTGAGATGTGATGGCGGTGACAACGGAAGTGGTGATAGTAGCGATTGCAGCTATGGCAGCGGCGCTGCCATGGTACATGGCGAGCAATGCGTTGATGTCTGCGCAATTTATCCACCGTGGGGTTCGTTACAGCGTAAAGATAATTCGTTTTGATTTACTTACGTTTCAACTGCTAAATGCTAGTTGAGGAAAATTGATGATTCATTTAGACAGAAATCATATGTAAAGGTAAAGTGTTTCAGTGTATCCGATCCTATTAATATCTTTTGTGAGATACTGTAATAAAAAAAGGTCTGTTATAATTTGAGAGTTTTTGATGTCATTGTTTTAAAGTCATTAGATTTCCTTGCTTTTGGGCTTAACACCGAGAAGTAACTGTTAATATCTTGCTTACTTTTAGACATAACACCGTTATATTTGATCTTAGCAGCAAGAAGTGACTGCTAATGATTCTTTTTTTATACGTGTCCATCATGAGAGATTAGATCATCATAGATATCGATTTAGATATTAATTTCAACTTTATTAATAAGCTCCTCCGTGGCGTCCAAGTAACAGATATCTGCATAGTAGAAAATAGGCTGAATAATAGTTTGAGTAAGATAAAACTAACGATTGAGTTTTAACCGGATTCAAAAAAAGTGATTATTATTTTGACCAACAAGTAATGTGTTCAAGATTTAAATTAATTGCAGCTATAGCCTGATCGGCATTAGAAACATTAAAATGTCGGTAGATCTACAAGTCGTCAGCATAAAGGTGGCATAAATAGAAGAAATTACTTTTGTGACAGTGTTGATTAAAATTGAAAAGAGTAACGGGGAAAGAACACCACCTTTGAGATGAGCTTAATAAAAATAATAAACAAAATTGGAATGGAATAACTATTGATCAGCGAATATACACGTCCGTCTAATTCTTAAGTTAGCAATAGAAGAACAAACGATTTGTTATCTTGACCCAAAACTATCTGGGCCTTACTTATAAAAAATTACTATGCAATGGTTATATCGAATTTAAAGGATGAATACTTATATTTGGTTTAAGCTGTAAATAACGTAAGAATAATTTCTTACTAATAAACTCGGTATAACATTGTTATAACTATTCTATCATTATGTCAAATGCACAAAACGGCAACGTCGGAATTCATATACAAACTTCCTAAAAAAACGAAAAATTATATTTTTTCTGTGATATACTTTGATACTTTCATTGTTGACGTATTATGACTTTATAACTCAGTAGTGAAAATAATAATGAATTATTAGTTTTATTTAATAAGAATTATAAAATGACTAATAAAAAAGAACGCACGTACTAACTGAAAAACACGAAAAGAGGAAAAGGTATAATTACAATGTTAATACAATATGAAATCCATACCTACTATTCTAATTCTTGTATTTCTCATTGCTTATATTTTTATTGCAGCGACTTCTAAGAGAATTATTGAAGCCACAATACTAATTAAAGAAAATAACCATTTAAATACAAATACAAATAAGGCGAGACTAAAACCGTGGACTTAAGTAGTTGAGGAGATATTATAAACTTTTTTTAAGCTTCATTTTGTAATTTAATAACATTTTTGAGAAGGACATCTAATTAAAACATTCTACTTTCATATACTTTGGTGTTTTGTATAGTACCTATTCCTGTTATGCTACAATACAAGAATTCCGTACATATAAACAGATAGTTTAATAACATAAAAACAGATAGTTTAATTTCTCATATATTTATTTCAATCACAATTATTATATAGCTATATTAGCACTCTTGAAGCTACCATTTACATTTTGGTGTTTTACAAGGAAGTTCTGAAACCCTGTCGGTACCTATAGACAAATCAATTTTTATTATAATAATAAAAATACATTCGTATCTCTCTTGCCTTAGCAATTGTTCTATCCTTAGTTGTCTTCTACTTTTTTCATGGTTGAGTGAAATGGTTTGTTCTGGTGAGTATATTTTACATCTCTGATAAGGCTACCTGAACGTTCAAATACTATATCCTTTACAATATTTATAGAACTGGCCACCAGAACCTTGTACTTTAGGCATTGTAAGTGCAGTCTTTTCTAATATAATGTAATATTCTTGACAATATTGGTTTAGCAAGTCGCCTGAATATTCCAATAACAGACTGGTGAAATGACCTGTGAATGTTTGCAGCATCACCTTGTATCTGAAATATATAAGAAACACATAAGTTCTGGTATATTTACATTTCTATTTGCAAAATTGTATAAAAAAATATGTATCTTACTCGATTGCGGCTCCGATATCTTCACGATGTTAATATCTAAATCAGTGAAGATAAGTCACGTCCCCGTTTATCCACTGTTATTTCACCACCAAACAGTCAACACCAAACAATATTTTTAATATTTTAGTTTTTCTCCTAGACTGTTGCATTGGAATAACCGTATTATTACTTCTTCAACTCCTTGTATTGAGTTAAAAGCCATTGATCTTTTTAATATATACTAAGCACTCTGTTATTTGTAAATACAATAGAATACAATAGAATCTAGAATATAGCAATTTTTTGACGTTAGTAAAAACTGTTATTTGGTTGCTTGGTTACGATACTTATATCGAACTTAAACTAGGGTGAGAGTTGGTTTAACGATGTTTTAAATTTGTTAGCACTTTAAACCTACGTTATGATAGGTTTAAATTACATCGAGTTTATTAGTAAGCATTTTCCCTATTCCGAATTTATATTAGGTTTAAATTGTTAAACCGTGTTTATAAGTAAGGCCCTCTGTCTGTAACCTATATGTCAAAACTTAATTCGCTTATCTTCAAGAACAAGACTTTTCACCTTTTCAATAGTTTGGGCGTCCTCGCCTAGGATCATCTTGCCTGTCTTGTTTAAACACTTGGCTGCTACGGTTTACGGTCACAAACCAATGTGTAGAACCCCCATAGTGGTAACATTTTATCAAATATTTCAGTAGTTCGTCTTTATAAGCAATTATATGAGAGCTCTGTCTAATTTCATGCAAGTACAGATGATTCAGATGTGATGACGTTTACGGTTCAAATACAAAAATCGTAAAGATGCTAAGGACATGAAACTTGACTTATATACTTCCTAAGAGACCCACACTTAGTAGTGTATTGCGCGAGTCATTAGTAATACTTAAAGGTATTACTCGAAAATTTTCAGCTGCCTTTCGTATAATACTTGTTTAGTGCATAAACGAAATAGCTTGTAGGAATATACATTTTTCAGTTATATAACTACAAATATTTATGCTTGCAATGGTTACTAACACAACAATCAAATAAATACATATATGGTAAAATACGAGGTTATTCGCTATACCTAATCTCGTTACATTGATATGTGATTACACTTACAGTAATATAACGGGAATAAGAGATTTTTTTTATTTTAAAGTGGTCAACCGAGACTTAATTCATTCAAAACGCAAGTATTTTTCTATTCTTTGTGTAAAAATGGCTGGATAGTAAACGCGGCTGGATAATAAACGCAAACTCTTTGTATGGTTTGTCGTAACACCACATTTTTTCTAAGTTTACCATAAATATATTCCCACGTATCTGTAATTACATATGATTCTCAATGCATGTCCATAAATTTATTGCATTTCTTAGTTACAAATATTTATACAATTCAAATACAAACCCAGTCGATGTAAGATCGTTGAGTGGACATTGTATCTCTTGTAAGCAGAAGTGTCAAAAGTGTTTATAAATATCGCTATAAGAATACAAATTAGTTACGAAACTTGAAACTTTACAATTTACATAACATTATATATATCTATTTATTTAGGATTTTTCAATATTTACTTTTAATGCTTGATGATTATGTATAATTTGTATTGGCATCTTTTTGACGAATGGAAATGGGGCTTATATTTTGTCTTTCTATTTAAGAAGTATTATTTTAACAACATTCTTCATGGTCAGCGTCCTTGGTAATAACTATAAAATAATAAATAAAATATATCAACAATTTTGTTCACATACATATTGTTATTGTTAGAGACTTCGTAACAATTTTATTCACATACATATTGTTTTTGTGAAAGACTTTGAAACAAAAAACTGAAAATTATACAACATCAACAAGTACATCACTGAAAAAACATAAACAAGTAATAATACAAATCAATTTAATCATGAGATAACAATTTTAATGCTCGGTCGACTTTGTTGTTTCATCGATTTTACTACAACAAAGGCTGGTTATGTTATTCCTTCAGCAACTACTATTCTTATGTTTCTTTTTTATAATTCTTATATCATATTTGTGTTGATATAATACTACAAAATATTAATAAAAAAACAAGTGCACAAGCATCAACTATTAACAATTTATTATTAGTACCTACCATGATTTTACTGTCGTATACAGTAAGCAACTTTCGTTTATAACTAAGTTCGGAAGCTGAGCCCATTTTCGATATTACTACATAATAACAAGGATTTTTTTTGCAAATTATTCGAACAAATACTATTTTCCCTTATACATTGATGTCATGTCGACATATAGCTGATTTGTAAAATAAAAATTTTAATATCATCTTCGCTCGTTCCTTTTACATCGCACATGCAGGTTTCATTTATTATATTTATATAATATTTTAAAACATATACCTTTACTAATATATTAAACATTTTAATTAAAAAAATCTCTTAAATCTTGAGCCTTAAAAATTTTAAATCATTCTTTCATCATTCATATAGATATAGTCTGAACTGATAAATATCTGTATTTCAACCATTTTTCGTTTTACGAGAAGGAAAATGCTTCACAGTCATCTCGTGACTAATTTCGCTGGTGAGATTTTTTCAAAAAGTGAGAAAATAAAAAGTATTTCACTTTTAATTTGTATCGAAAAATAGACCGATTATATGAGTTTAAAATGTTTTTTATTAACAGAAAATAGAATCAACTATTTCTATCCTTAAACTAAAATCAGATATTAGGTATATTTTAATGAGAATAACTATTTTGAACAGGAAAACAAAATTGTTGTATTTTATGTTAGTACTTGAAGTAGTATTATCAATAATATGTAGAAGACGAAATATAACCTTTCAGGGTTTACACGAAATTCATCGCGGCACGAAATATCTGAATTATTTATGATATACATGTGTCCATGGGACATATTAAACTACCAAGAGACAAGAAGTGTTGTGGGAAATGTAGAGGAAAATAACCATTTCACTGTATTTAATGTACTAATTGGTAAGATAAAAAAAATATTGCACTTTCAAAACAAAGATTTTCAGACACCAATTATATTCATATATGTATATTACATGTGGTATACTGTGTACTGAAAGGTTCTTGTATTTAACCTTAGACAAAAAGAGGGGTGTTATAAGTTTGACCTGAGTATCTGTGTGTCTGTCTGTGCCCTCGTAGCCGCCCAAAGCTAGGAGTGATTTAAGTGCGATTTTTAAACCAAAAGCCTGGTTTGTCGAGATGGTTCTTAGCTATGTTTGGTCGAAAAACAAGAATTCTTCAGGATCTTCATTGTTCTTCATTAATATATCTCTTTATTAATGAACAAGTTATTTTGTGATTAAAATATTTTTTTCTATGCAATGAAGGCTCTCAACCTGCCCAATGCAATAGAAATAAAGAAGTATTTATATGATATTTATATTTATTGCTTTAAAGTCAACAATATCATTATCAAAAACGCTAAAGAGCTTAGTTTTTTTGTTTAAACCATAACTAAATGTAACCACTCTAATTCAATTTAAATGTATTTCCTAAAAATGTTAGATATTATTTAAATCTTCCCATTAAACCACTAGTCCCAAAATTATATTCCACCCTACAATTAAAATAAGATGCTGTATGAAATGAAAGTTACAGACAGACACCGGATCGTCCAGTTTCACGCTACTCCTAAGATGCAGGTTGTAATCAGTTACTTCCGAAATAAGTATATTATGTAGTGTGCCCAATTAACTAAACGATTGACTTTCTTTTTTTTTTCATTTGACATAATATACCGTTATTATTTTTTTATAGTTCCGTACCTCAAAATAAAAAAAGTACCTTACCTGTCAAGATACATTTAATACATAAGTCTACTAAACCTTAAAGCCCTGAAAAAATTAAACCACGGAACCCAAGCACACAAAAGATGCAATCGTTTATACTGCAAATTTCCGCAATTTTTCAAAATTCGCAAGGGAATCAAAAGGTACAGGATACTTCATGAACTTTTGATGAACTTTAACATCATAACACTTGCACATGCATTATGAGAATATACTTTTCTTGGTTTTATGGGTAGTGTACTAAGCACTTTCTACACTTTCAGCTAGGTCTAAGGCTCAAGACGTGAAGGTTTTCGACAATCAGTCTATCTTGGGTTAATCTGGTCTTTATTATCTATCTAATCTCGTCTTTATTGGTAAAATAATAATAATCAACTAGACCTTTGGCTTTTGCACTATTGTTTTAATGTTTTTAATTTAATTTAATGTAATTGACGATTCAAAAGTGCGTGTAAATGCCTACTTGAATAAAGATATTTTGAATTTTGAATTTCGAAATATTTCTCGCACTAAGTCGTTAGGTCGATAAACATATTCTTGGTTTTAGTCTTTAGTAATGAATAGTCATGACTATTGGAAGCCTGCAGTCTCCTATCATATATGCGTTGTTGACAAGTGGATTTTAAATTTTTACTTAACGGCTGCCATCTGTGAGGTGGTTGGCTACACTACCATTTGAATATGTCTCAGTTGCGAGTTTCATGTAAATTTTGGAGATATTCCTATTACAAATTTACTCATAATAATAATAATAATAATAATAATAATAATAATAATAAAGCCTTTTTATTTCCACGACATTTTACAGTAGAATAAAACTATCAATAAAAGAAAAAATATAACTTAAACTTAATATTCTGAAATAATAATAGTAAATAAAGGTTGGATAAACATGTCATGGCCCCTTTTGGGTAAAGGCCTCCTCCATTTGCTTCCATCTTTCTCTATCTTTCGCCACTATCATCCATTCTCTTCCCACTAATTTAGTTATTTCGTCGTTCCAGCGAGCTCTTGGTCTACCCTTTTGTCGTTTTCCTCCAGGACCGTGCCATTTGGTGACGCGGTTCGGCCACCTGTCCTTCGAGTGACGGGCCATATGGCCGGCCCATCTCCACTTCAGACGTTTTGTGTGTTGTAGTGCATCTATTACTTGAGTTTTTTGTCGAATTTTATTGCTATTTATTCTTTCTGAGATCTTAATACCAAGGATGCTCCTCTCCATGGCCCTCTGACACGAACGGATTTTTAACATGTTTTTATTATTGAAGATCCAGGTTTGAGCTCCGTACGATAGACAGGGTAATAGACACGAATCCATAACTTTTTTCTTTAGTGGTATAGAGAGTTTCGACTTCATAATTTCTTTGAGACTCCAGTATTTTTTCCAGGTCATTTTGATTCGTCTGTCCAGTTCCTCTGTGTGTCTCATGTTATTAAATGATATTTGTTTCCCCAAATAGATATAGCTCTCTACATATTCAATAGGCATTTGCTTTATTTTAATGGGGGTCTTGTTTCCGTTGGTGGATATCTTTGTTTTTGAAGTGTTCAGTAGTAAGCCGATTTTTTCACTAGCGTCGTTTAGTTCTGTTAACATAGTCTCTAGTTGCTTTGATGTTTTAGCAAAAAGAACTATGTCATCGGCGAATCTAAGGTTGCTGAGGTGTTTTCCAGCAATGAATATTCCCTTTCTATCCCAGTTTAGGTTTTCCATTATATGTTGTAATACAGCTATAAAAATCCTAGGTGATAGTGGATCCCCTTGTTTCACACCTCTACAGATACTGAATTCAGTGCCTAGTCGGTCCAGTTTTACTCGGCTAGTACTTTTGCTGTAGATATCTTTTATTATATTGATGTATGTGTATGGTAGATTTTGATGTTCTAGTGCTTCCCATATGCTCTTGTGTGAGATAGAATCAAATGCTTTCGCGTAATCAACATATGCGAGGTAGAGATCTTTCTTGAATTCTTCATGTTTTTCTATTACTTGTTCTAAAGTATGTATGTGGTCGACTGTTGAATATCCTTGCCGAAATCCAGCCTGTTCCATTGGTTGACATTTGTCTAGAGTTGACTCTATCCTTTTTTCTAAGCACATTGCGAACAGTTTGTACATTGTTGGTAGCAGGCTGATCGGTCGATAGTTGTTTATATCAGCTGGATCTCCTTTCTTATATATAAGTATTACCCTTGACTTTGTCCACTTAAGAGGTACTTCCTGTTTTTCGAGTATTTTATTGAATAAAATAGTGATAAGCTCAATCAATATGTGACTTCCAAAAATTAAAGCTTCATTTGGGATATTATCATCGCCTGGACTCTTTTCTTTTTTTAGTTTTTTAATTTTTTCCATTATTTCTGCACTATTGAAAGGTTGGGTCGGCATATTCGTGATTTTTGGCTCTGGAAGCTTTTTGTAGCAGTTGCTATCGGTAGATTTATCTTCGTACAAATTCTCGTAGAATTCTGTGGCAATTTTTAATAAGTCTTTTCTGGTCTGTTTTTTCTGCGTCGGTTTTTGTGATTTCAGTGTAGGAATCCATGTTTTTTCTGTTTTTAGTTGTTTAAATGCTCTCTTTTGGCTTCCCGTCTTTAATAGGTGTTTTTCTATTATTTCTATTCTGTGGTTTTCATAATCTTTTTTCAGTAGCTTGTTTGTGGTTTTGTATAGTTTTGAGAGTTCTTTCTTATCATTTTTATCTTTCAATGGTTTGTACTGTAGAGTAGTGCGCTTTTTAATTAGGTTCTTAGTTTCTTCTGATATTATTTCTTTTTTTGTTTTTATGGACGTCAAGCTATTTAAGCTCTCTTGTATGGCCGACTCTATCTTGGAGTAGTAGGATTCTATACCATCGTCGTCTACCCAGTGCGTATGTTCTAATTTCATATTAAGAGTAGATTTGAAAATTTCTTCTGATTCCGGACTTAGTAGATTTGGTGCTGAAGATGAATCGAATTTGCTTCTGGATTTCTTTTGTTTAACTAAGCTTATTGTTCCTCTTAGGAGTCTGTGGTCGCTGGGAAAGTGTATTTTGTTTACAATTTCTATATTGGTGAAGAGTCTTGGGTTGTCACACAGAATATAATCTATTTGGTTTCTAGTTTGTTCGTCTGGTGAGATCCATGTCCATAAATTCTTTTTGTTTTTCTTAAATATTGTGTTAATTATAGTGAGCTTATGTTTGAGAGCATAGTGTACTAGCTTTTCTCCTCTTAAGTTCCTTTTTCCATAGCAGAATGGTCCTATTATTTTGTTTTCCTCTGGTTTTCTTTGGCCTATTTTTGCGTTTAGATCACCTAGTAGTATAACTCTACCTGTTGATAGGCGCCGGGCATTTTCCAGTAATTGGTAGAAATCATCAACCTCTTCCTCCGTTGCTTCAGAGGTGGGGGCGTAGGCTTGAATTATTGAAATCTTCATCGAACCAAAGCTCAAATTTAACAAACATACTCTTTCCGATATTCCTATGTAGTTTTCTATATTATGTTTGTGTTTTTTCTTTATCAGAAATCCGACTCCGTGTAGTCCTTTCGACTCTCCGGTGTGGCAGAAAATATGGTTTTCATCTTCTAAAATATTGTTACCATCTCTCCGAACTTCTGCTAGCCCTATAATGTCGTAATTAATATTTTCTAGGGAATATTTTAGCAGTATCATTCTTTGCGGTGATAGTAGTGATTTTACGTTGTATGTGCAGATGTAGAGTTTTTGAAATGTTGGAGGGTTGTAGTCTAACTCTCCCGCGGTGACAAGCCGTGTTGGGAGATTGAGAGGGGCCGGTGTTGGTTGCTATTTTGTAGCTTGTTGCAGGTTGTGTCTTTGAGGAGGAGTTTTATCCGGAAGTGTGAGAGTAGGTTTTTTTATAATGTAGTTATTTATGTTGTTAGTCTTATTTATCTTGGTGGGCTGTTTTCTAAACTGATTTTCTGTACTGGTTGGGTTGGTTGCTTGCTCAGGAGATTCTGATAAATTTCTCTTTTTATTGTACTTGTTTGAAAGTTGTATTTCTTTGTTATTATTTTGGAGTATTACTATTTTATCGTATTTTATTATCGCTTTTTTACCTTGCTCTTTTAATTTTTCTAATTCAATTTGGAGTTCTTTCCTTTTTTTAAGAATATCTGGAGGGAAATCCTCTTTTATGTAGTAGGGCTCGTTTTCCAGATTCTTTTTGTGTTTTAATATTTGAATTTTTATCCCCATGGTAAGCAAGGTTACTACGATAGGTCTAGCTTTGTCGTTTTTTCTTCCAACTCTTCTCACAGATTCGATGAGATGTCTCTCACATTTGACTTTCAATATCTTGTTTATAATATCTAGAACTATTTCCTCTAAGCCTTGGTAGCTTTTTTCTTGTTCTTCAACTCCAAAGAGTAGTACATTTTTTCTCCTCATGATTCGCTCAAAGTTATCAATTGCCAGTTTTTGTGTTTCCAGTTTTTTCTCAAGTTGTTCGTTTTTGGTTTCTAAGTTGGTAAATTTCTCGGTGATATTAATAATGATGGTATTTTTGAGTTCCTCGTTCATGGCCATCATTTCCACCTTATTTTGTCTCATTTCAATTTGCATGTTTTGCAGCATTTCTTTAATTTCTTCCATTTTTATGTTTTGCGCCCTCTGTTGTTGATGTGCAGTACTAGTATCTCGGTAGTCGAAGAGATCGTGTTTCCTTATCGACCGATGATGGTGCCAACACTACGAAGTGCCTCTCAGAGCCGCTAGATGTCGCTTACAAGATATTGGGTGCCGGGCCTTATATTCATTGATGACAAAGCATTGTTTTTAGGTTATATAATTGTCGATTTTCGTTTTGTAGGTGGAATTAGTTGGTTTTTTGTGTTTTACTCTTCACTATTAGTCACTGAGTGGAAATAGTTCAATAGCATATCACTTAGTTGTTCACCATTAGTATAATGTCACTGTTTTCTTAGTGCTGCTTATATGACTTTCTTTTGTTTACACCGACCGCATAGTTCTGTGATTTTAATTATGTCGCTGTATTTATTAGTCATTTACTCGTTTTCACTGTTTGTTCACAACTTTGATATTTTTTTATAATTTTAAATAACTTTAGAAACAGAGCTAATAATCACATGCCAAACTGTCAACTGTCAAACAGAAAACTTACTCATACTGAACGATTTTGTATCAACTCTTAGTGACTTTTAGATTTGGGGACAAATGAAACAACCGTCTGGTATCGTACCGCTTAGTATGTAAATTAAACTAATAATATTTTGTATTAATACATAACAAGAGAGTAGTTAAAATCTTTGTAACATAGACGTGACGTTTTATCATTGTAGGTACATACCTATATTATAAAAAAAAAGAACTTAAATAATATGTTTTCTATAAACACTTGTTATTGGATAATACTTGTTAAAACAAATAAATATTTTTTGTATAAAATATATGAACAGTAAATAGTAATGAATTTTATTTATCATAGTTTATGGAATTTTTACTTTTACAAGAAATGAACAAAACACATTTAAATGCTGTTTATTGTGTATATATACGCTGCTCTCACATGTATAAAGGATACTAAAATATATTAGGAATGTTGGGTGATTAAAAAAAATTAAACACAATTTCCTATATTGTAAGATAATAGACCATGTAACTGTGTATAATATGTATATTGTTTAGAATGTACTACATGCCTGCGTCCGGGTGATAACATTTAATTACATTACAAGCCATACGTCATTCTCTGAAGACGAAGGTAAAGCAGGTATGTCACAAAACAATTAATTGGCTTTATATACGTGATCGTACCTCTATACCTACAAAAGAGAAAGTATGTATGTATGTCTCAGATAAACTCCGAAACGATTTGACCGATTTTAACCAAATTTTCAGAGGATATTTAGATTGACAGTAAAGTTTGGTGACGATTGAAACTTATGTATTTTTAACTAGATTACTAATTTCTAAGCATATCCTAACATATCTAGAGAATCTAATTTATTTTACTGCTGCAACTTCAATGTTAACAAAAATTGACAGATTACTTCATCAAACCTACATCAAACATAACCTTATCAAAATAAAGAAAATACCCGCCTAGAGAATTTGAATTCTAAGAAAACAGGAAATAGTTAAATAAACAGGGTACTTGCGAATTTTTTTTTAAATGCTGTCTATTTGGGGCTTGTCGAAGTAAATCAGGAAAGTAGTTCCGCAGTTTTATGGCGTTTACTACGAAAAAGTGAAATAAAAAACCAGTATGATGTGAAGGTATGCATAAACTAATGTTAACGAAGAACTCTGGGTACACTGTGAAATTGTATTTGTACCTTAATAAAAAAAAAAAAATTAAGTGCTGCGGAAAAGATAGAGCATTAAGGTAAAAAAAATAACTGACACAGAGTTCCGGTCTTTACGGATAGGTTTCCATTTAAGTATTAAATAAAATATAAACGAAATGGAACAGGTTAAGAGACGGTCCAATTTGTCTAAATTGTTTTCGTTTATGTTAAAGTAACAGTATTAGTGAGAGATTTTACTAACTAGAAATTATTTTACTTAAAGGATAACTGAACTATATGGATGTTCCAGCTGAGTACCGAGTTTTTGCGAAGTCCAAGACTTTTCACTGATGGATCAAACGGTATAGCCTTATTTAACGGGAGGCACTGTGCTGGCTTCTAATAAAAATCTCTAACACTTTCTATTATTAGCATTAAAAGCATTTAAGGTTGTGCTACAAGTTCTTGTTAATGTCAGCAATGGCGGAATTAATGCAATTTGGTTTGGATGTGCATAGATCGGAAAATCATTAGATTGGATAGACATTGTAAAAGGAAGTCGAAAGTTATTAAATTAATGAACAAAAGAAAAAAGATAAAGGAAAGATCATTGTGCGAGAAACCAGTCTTCAAGTTAGAATACTTTGATAACGAATTATAATCAATGCTGCCGAAAAATTAATAAGATGAAAACCATTCTAAGCCCTTAGAAAAATATTAGGATGAACTTAGAGATCGTTGTGTTATGATTATTTAAAGCATTAAAAAATCAATGATAATTTTCCATTCTCCACAGCTTTCCGTACTTTCGCAGTAAATTTACAAGAGCCGTGCAAGTGCTTGATCTGGGTGAACTATATTGGAGATCACTTAGACTTCTTAAATATAAATTTAATAAGTTGCGTATTGACAACATCATCAAGAGTTTTGTAGAGATATGGTAGGTAATATAGAAATAGATCGGAATTCATTACCGTTTGCAGGATTACAAACTTTGGTAAAGGATATGGGTTCTTTGCCAAAAGGTATTATAACATCAATTCCTTGCCCAATCATAAAACAACTTACATAGTATCCCCATAGCATTTGATCTAATGGACAGTACAATTATTTTTATCTCTTTCTTTGATTCTGGAGAAAAAATATATATTGTATGTTTATGAAGAAAGACCAAGAAAACATATGAGAACACGAAACATAACATTTAAAAAATATAAAGGTCTGTTAAATAATTCAAATAAGTAAGTAAAATACCGAAAGACATTTTACACAAACTTAAAAAAGACCTATTCATATCTTAAACCATTTACGCCACAATAATAACATTAAAGCATCAAAATCGAATTATAGAAAAATTACTTAGAATTCCAAAATAAAAATGCACGTGAAATAATATATTGTTATTTATTACTCACGGTAAACTGCGTAAAAGTTTGAAATATTTCATTTGAGTGCTTCTTGTTTTGTTAACATTATGTCATTATTCATTCAAAGATTTACGTTATACCGTAACTTGTATAATATTAATTTAGTGAATCATATAACCGAGCATAATGGAGCTCTCTAATAGTTATAATCCGATTAATGAAATATATATGGTCCGCTACTGCCGCGTGGTTGCTCTATTTCTAAACACGCACCCCTCTGCTTAAAGCCTTATATTAATATTAGGGATCTTTAGAACGAAAAATATAATATGTTGTAAAACGGCATGAATTCAAGAATTTATTTGATTTTAATTCTATGCAATATTTCTACGTATTTATTATATTAATAGATTTATTTTGTGCAAATATTAAAAGTCAGAAAAAAATGCAGTTCGGAGATAAGAAATTAATCATTATAGGAATCCTTATTTTAATATTTAAGTGTTAAAATCAATTAAAGTAAACAATTTAAATTAAATTATCTTATAATATATTATCTTATACTATAATATTTTATACTATTCTATCTTATACAATATAAGAGCAGCAATAAGCACAGCCTGGGATTAATTATATTATTATATATTATTATATTTCACTTAAGTTCACTTAACATTTAACTAATTAATTGTATATAAAATTAATTTACTGTTTCATTGGTATTCCAACTAAAATGTGAATTCTGTTAAGACATTCTTTTCTTATTTTTATCCTCTATTATGTCAATGTAAGATTCGTTAATTAAACCCAGGACAAGTAACACAAGCTTGAGCGATGAAAAAGATACACTTACACAACAACATGTATTACATATCACTTTCAAATCACTGTCATTCCTGAAGAAATTATTTAAGTTTTCAGAGTCACAGACTGAATGAAGAACATCACTACTAATAAATATTAGTGTGCCTGTCCACAAATAAACATTATATGCACTCTTTTACAGTGCCATAATAAGATATCGTTTGGTGCTGAATGTTTTAAGAGGATTATTTTTTGTACAACTACAGTTTATTGCAAAAGAATTCAAGCGCTTGCGAAATAATTAATTGCATTATACTTTTAAACGAAAGGACACAATCGTTGAATAAACACAGTTTGTGAAAAAACATTTTTGTATCGTAGAAATCGTACCTCAGGTTCAGCATACATCATGAATGTATAGTTTGATAGGTTAACCTAACCTTCTACAACCTTTCAGAACAACACACATTATATTATATATAATAATGTTATATGAAACTCGTTAAGATAACCTATTTTCAGTATTTATTTAAAATTTTAATACGTACCATTTAGTTTGTAGTAAGACAATCCTTACTATAAAATGACTTAATTGACCCAATCTGTATTTTTGACCCAAGTATAATGCCTGAACATAACGTTCGAGGTATATAAGTGTGTTACCATTCTAATGCGTAGCTCACGGATACAAACTCAAGACTCATTTTGGGACTGTAGACCCTTTCTTGACATTTCAAATAATTAATTAAAACTCCGAGTAAGTAAAGGCATTTTAACATGTATAAGTAGGGAATTCCATATTGATAAAAATTACGTATTTTACTTAAGTGTTTTAATTTGTGTTAAGGCTCAAAAACGGTGTTAGCAGTCACAAAAATTGTTATCGGTAACGGTCGCTGAGGAAAAATTCCTCCTATTATTATATTAAAACTAAGTATTCAAATTTATATTATACTAGCTGACCGGGCGAACTTCGTACCGCCTTAGCGTTGCAATGATGCACTACTTTATTTTGTATAGCTGACCTATCTTAGGTATGAGTACCTATTCAATTTGAACCGAATCCTCCATATAAAAATAAATCCATAATTCCCTGGTCTCGTTATTCCTGAAAATGACTTTACTAATTTATAATTAAATAAAAACCAAATATATATTTTCATAATAGTGTTTATTTCTTAGGATTCAATAATTTCACTAATATTTTTACAAATCGCTATTGAACAACTTTGCATTTTTATTTAAACACTAAGCTCAATGCGATGCTCTTTCATCAATATAATCTATGGCTGTGAATGACATTGACATTTGTTACTCGCGTTTTTTAAAATATGCAAAATTAAATGTACATTTTTCAATATTTCTGAGAGATTTTCTTAATATTTTTTTCCGTAAGAACCTTCTCCTAATAATAACAAATACAACAAAAAAAGAATTAGTGAAATCGGTCCAGCCATTCACGGGTGATGCCGTGACCAAGGAAAACGGGTTTCATTTTTATATATATAGATGATATTATATGACTGACTATTTTACTGTTGCCAGCTTGAGGTTACCCGATTTGGATAAAATATAAACAAAAAAAAAAATGGTTTTGTTCCAATTTGAAATATTCTTACATAAGTTATCATTTAAAATGCTAGACCCCTCTCACCCAAGACAAATTCGCTGAAAATGTTTAGTATTATAAATAAATTCATAAATCCCAGTTTTTTAAACAACACTAGTCAATTTATAGATTAGAAATCTGTGGATGTTTAAAAGATTATGCGAATGGCGATGTCGGCGTAGCGCAGATGGCGCTGATGGTGCTGATGGTGCTGATGTTGCTGATGTTGCTGATGGTGTTGATGGCGTTCTGGCAATGGCAGCTATGGTGCTGGCATGGCACGTGGCGAGCAACGCGTTGATGTCTGCGCAATTTATCCACCATCGGGCATGTTACAGCGTAAAGGTGATTCGTTTCAATTTACTTACGATTCAAGTGCTAAATGCTTGCTAGTCAAAGAAAATCAATTCATTTAGACAGAAATAAAGTTTAAGTATTATTTATTTATATACGCATTGATTCTCGAAACCGGCTAAGGATGAATCAGGTTACATTTAATATCTTAATACATTTTTTTAAATTACAATTAATACTTGGATTATTAATATTAAAGAATGATATGTGGGTTTCAATGTCGGGTTTGGACAAAATTCCATCTTTATAAAAAAATGAATTTCTGAGAATTTAAGAAAAATTATATGTAAATATGGTATATTTACAATCACATATTTTCAGATCAATAGACACTGATCACTTTGATCACTGAAAACACTGATTGACTGATTGATTTTTACAAAGTGATCAGTGTTTTCTTTTTCAATTTCAGTCTTGAATATTTCCAACTATTGTTATAAAATGTAGGTGTTTGGTCCTAGTTGGTTAATTAACTAACTGGTTATTTAATGTTTGACGAATATAATATTATTGCCAAGTTATAAAGCCCCAAGGTGCTATAACAAGAGAAACCTATTTAGGTACGGTTAGCTTTAAAGTAACCATCAACTATAACTGAACTGTTTCTTTGCTCTGTAAATAAAATGATATTTAGATAAGTAAGTCTTTTAGATAAGACATTAGATTTAAATAATTTCTTGTTAGATTGAGAAAAAAAAATACAAATTTGCTGAGTTTGTATTGTGAATAATAATAACATTGTTAAACAATAAAATATATAAGGGCTTGATTTAAAAGAATTATAATCAAAATCATCACTTCTGGTACCCACACTTTTGCTGTTATAAATTCGATAAAACGTACATGTTACTAATTAATTGCGATAATAATAATTCCTTGATTTATCGAGCAGTAGGCTACAACAATACAAATTACAAATATAATAAAAATGATTTTCCTTTTTATTGTAATCGTGTAATTTTATAAATTTTTGAAGTGTCTTCAATTTTATCTATCTACTGAAAAAGCAGAAAGAAAGATACGAACACATATTTTTAATGTGTTTTAATGAGGGAATTAAAACTTAGGAACCAATAAGTAAAAAAATATATATTTATATATGTTATATTACTTCAGAAATGAGCTTTATCTTTCATTTATATAAAAATATGAAATAACTGTAGTAAAAATAAAACAAAAAGAAAAAAAAAATCCCTCGATACAAAGAAACATCTAGATAGGTTAAAAATAATAATGTTATGACCTATTGAAGTCTTTGCGTCGGGGGACTGCTATATAAAGAATGAAACTAAAATGCAAGTTAGTTATTAAGGCAAAAAATGAAATATCTATAACAAATTGTATTGTTAAAGTCCGGGTGCATTAGCTTCGAAAACTTCGTAAAAAAGACAACATCTTCAAAGTACGTACAACGATCTAAAAAGGTTAAAAATAATACTATTAATTTTAACCTTTTTAGACGTCTTTTTGTATTGTGGGTTTTTTATTTGTAATCATATTTTTAATTATTTTTCCGCTTCTCAAAGTTATATTACTGGTTTCTTAATATAATAAATGTACCTATGAACTCGCAAATTTTCACTCGTATAAGTTTTTAATATGAATCTTTTATTAGCAACAATAAAAGTTCCTATTTTGGAAGGACTTGATTTCCACTAAACATAGCTAAAATCTATCTCGACAGACTAAGTAGACTTTCGATTTAAAAAAACCGCAATCAAATCCGTCTACGAGTTTGTTTGCTACGATGCCACAGACGCACAGATACACAGGTCAAACTTATTACACCCCTCTTTCTTTTCGGAGATTAAAAAGACCGAACAAATACTGTACAAACAGAACGATAGAATACTTAATCCTATTTCGTTGGAAAAAAATCGAACGTTTGATAAATAAATATTTTATATGGATAAAATCTAAATAGTGTAATAACAAAAATTTTTACAAAGTTTTTTTCTATTAGAATATTTGAGTAATCTAAAATTCAGAGTTTTTTCTTGATGTAAAATATAACCTTATTTCATTTAAAACACACAACAATTCAAGATTAATGACTTCCGTTACTTTCTTAAGCAGATTTCATAAACATTTCTTTGTGTATGTCGTGTTCATTTATAATATCCACCTCATTAGGCTTATTTATAACATCAAGGAATGCAATTAAAATTAATTATTTCACAACAGGAGTCTGTATACATAACTAAAAATTATTGATGGCATCAAAATATTCTCTATAATGCATAATACAATTGTAAAAACTTTCTATATGGAGCAAAAAAGATTTTTGAGTACTAGAAGCATGACGTATATGAAAAAAAGTTTAAAAGCAAAAATATACGGATGCTATATTGTCAATAATAAAGTAGGTGTCGTTTTTGAGTCTACCTTAAAGCTTAAGATCGAATTTCTTTCAGTAAAATCAAGAAACCAAATCCAAGTCAATTGTTCGTAATCTGATTATATTCTTTAAACAAAATAGATCATACCCCTTGAAGAGCCAATATATTAGAATAGAAAGATATGCAGTTTTAACAATATCCTTGTTGTAACAATTATTACAATGAATCAACATTATTTAAGTTTATATTTTGAAATATCTTTTATATCGTTATTTGAATAAATCAACATCAATATTTTAAATGCCACCAAACGTTGTTATTACAAATAATCGATTTCAGCCTACAGTAAATAATTTATTATTTGATGGGTAATAGGTATAATGTGGCACATTCTCAAAATACATCAAAATGGCATTCAATTTAACAAATGTGGTTTGAGAAACAAGAATATAAACTAAAATTGTGTTTTCTATACTTTCCCATATAACATTGTAAGATAAGATCAATTGTAATGTAGGTAACAGATGGAGTACCTGATGTTATCCATCTTTTTGATCTCAGGTGTTGCTTCCTCCTTCATTTTAACTTAAAAGCCCAAATATGTCGACTAAACTAAAAACAACTTATTTCATTTCAGATAAGCATGTCATAAATTTCATTATTACTAGTTAAATTTTGTTACCACTTTAGTAATTAGTTTAAACAGTGATACATTTAAAATACATTTTAAAGTTTTTTTTTTAAATCCCTTGAGAGATAGGCTATTCAAGATTTTGAAACTAATATAGAATGAACAATAAACCCATACGGGCAGGGAATCGAGAAACCGTCCTGTCGCTCTACCATTTGAGCTACCTATAGCTAGAATTAGCGTTCTATATGAGGTCTTTGTTGGAACGGTATTCAAGATGTTTGTGATATTTGATTCTGATCAATCATCATGCATTCTATGCCACTACTATTACAATATAACAAATAACATCACCAAGAATTAATATATCCTCAATGGCTAGTTTCTATTGAATCAAATAAAAGTTAATGATAAGACATCATATAAATATTTTATTTATATATAATACTATAAAAATAATTTATCATAACTTGGTATTCCTTATATTGTAAAGTATTTTAGAATATTATAATGTGTAATTTGCAGCTGCTTCTGGAGTGGTTTTTGGACAAACAACGAATATGAAACCCATCGTTAGTAGTTCATTACGAGTCACGTATACCAGCTGCAGTCATTTGGATAAAGTATAGCTGTATTATTGTGGAAATGTTATTCTTTCTACTATAATATTATCTTTTTAATATAATATTATACTAGAAAGAATAACATTAAGAAATATTAAGTATATTGAACAAAAAAATCATATTTCTAAATAGAATATTATATACCATGTTTTTTTGACGTGACAACGTCTTAAATTAGGTTAAGCTGGGAGTCACTTATGAAAAAGTGTAACGCCCGGTAACGTAACGATGAGTCACCGAACGAGAGAGAGGCCCGCCGAATGCCTTGCGTCTCTCTCCCACTCAAACATGATCGGTCCACCGAGCAATGTTTTGATTTTCAAATTGATTCTTTAAAATTACAAATATTAAGAAAAAGTGGCAGATATAAGAAAGCTTGATTTAAAATGTGTTGAGCAAGAATTTTAACATCTAATTTAAGTAAATGTTTTAATTTTCAACTTCATTATTTACAATTACAAATTTTAATTAATTTCAAATTTATTTAGCAAAAATTTGAACCTTCGATCTGAATAAGTGTTTTGATTTTCAAATGAATTCTTTAAAATTAAAAATATTAAAATATATAAAATCAGAAGTGACGTCACATAACATTATCTGTTCTTATTATTATTTAATATGTAGGCCAGTACATGTGACCATACTTGGTAGACACAATTGGAAATAGTATTTTTTTATAACTGAAAAAAATAAATATATAAAATACTCGTAGCAAACAATAACTTCAATGATCGATATCTCCGCAACTAATTGATGTATCGAAAAAGTCTGTAAATAAATTTTGTAAAAAATAATAACATCAATAATATAATATAATATAAAATAAATAATATATAAAATGATTTTACGTGACACCGTCTTCATCGTCCTATCCTCAACAAAATCACTCAAATTATTAAAATATTGTGCAATTTAATAATATTCATATCAATAAATATTCTACCGAGAAAAAGACGTGGTCACGTAAATCTTCGCCCGTAAAACCGACTTTACAGGCAACCATATTTTTTTTTTTATTAATTTCTACTTTTATCCACGGACACGTCGCTCGTGCACTTTTCGCATTTGGTTTGTATTTTGCATATTAATTGTTGAAATTTTGAGATAACATACTCAAAAAGGAGTCTATTACTACAGGTACCTTAAAAACTATATATATATATATATATATATATATATATATATATATATATATATATATATATATATATATATATATATATATATATATATATATATATATATATATATATATATATATATATATATATATATATATATATTTACATACATTACATATATATTTATTTATTTTTTTAATTTTTATTTATTTATTTTTTATTGTACAATGTTATAATGTGAAGTATAGTATAAGTATTTGATGTATAATAAAAAATATTATTAAAGTTAGTATGCATAAATTTCTTATATTTTCTCATTAATGCCTTCCTACGAAAACACTATTGTGGTGACCTACTGTTTTTTTTATTTTTTTCACTCATCACGAGCAAGGTTTCCACGATAGCGAAGTTTCTGTCTTTTATAGCCATCTTGGTATTATATTCTATGATATTGTATTTTGTCGCCTTCATCGCTCTCCTGATGAATCTGAATATTATACCATCTATACAAACAATAAAATCGTCACTGATCCATTTCTGTACATGGAATATATTAAAAAAAACATCATACCTGGGGACCTGTATAAGATCGAGAGAACCCAAAACAAAGGTTTTTTTAGTTTGTCTGTTTGTCTGTATGTCTGTATGTTTGTGCACGCTAATCTCAGCAACGGCTTATCCAATTTGAATGCGGTTTTTTTTCAGAAGTCTTTACTTAACATTTAGTTTTTTTTCATTTAAATCGGTAGAGAAATAAAAAAGTTATGTCAATCACTCAAAAGGTACCGTGCAAATCTTATTCTATACATATAATAAATTTGTAGAGGAGTAGTTTTTGTACATTGCAAATATTTAAATAAATATATCACGATGTGCAGTGATAACAAACAGAATCCATTTTCAGCATTTTTAAAATCCTTGTCTGTTTATCTGTTTGTCTTTCAGTAGTGCAAACAACACGAAAAGAAAAAAAATCAAACATTTATGACCGGTGGGGGACCTTTATATAAGCAAGAGAACTCAATACAATTTGTTTTCATTTTGTCTTTTCGTCTGTATGTTTGTGCACGCTAATCTCACAAACAGATAAATCGATTTGGTTGTACAATTAGGGAATATATTGTCATGGAATTCACTTTATATTTTTTTTTAATCGGTTAACAAATAAAGAAGTTAATAATCTCTTATTGTCGTACCATTGCTGCTTACCAGTTTGTAGGTTTATAGTTTTTACATACATTAGTAAGTACCAAGAGTACATTTTATCAAAATCGAAATCTACTCGTACAAAGTCGCACGCACAGCTAGTTATATAATAGCATAAATGTTATTTGGTTATGAATTTCATTTATCATATTCACACAATCAGTAAAAGTTGAATAACTTAAAGATAAATATGAAACTGCTTATACATGTGTATTATGATAATATAAATTTGTTTAAAAATTAAGACACAACTAAAATAACTAATATTTAAGTATATACTTAGTCTTAGCCATAAATATTGTAACAAAGAAAAACATCATTTTTTTAATTGCAAATAACATTTATTACTTTTACAGTCTGTTAGTTTAAAAAACTTATACGAAGTGGTGTCCATTGGCTGCAATACAGTCCTTTACGTCGAGGCTAGTTATAAATAGAAGCACGCACTCTTTCCAAGGGAAAATTCTTCACTGTCAACCATATGGATTGTTTTAGGGAATCCAAATTATCATGGCGTTTACAGCAAGCTGTACTCTCTAAAACTAACCATAAATCATAATTCAGCAGATTAAGATCGGGACTAGACGACGGCTAGTCTTCAGCTCTGATGAAGTCCGAAAGGTTCGCGTCCAACCAAGACTGTGTGGACCGAGCTTTATGATCCGGCGTCGAGTCTTGCTGCAAGGACCATACTTGGTTATTGAACATGGTGTTATTAAAGGGCTTAACTACCTTCGCAAGAATGGTATCTTGATACACTTGTGCTGATGTTTTGGTACCTTTTTTACAAAAATATGGCTAAGTCCCTTCTTCATAGCTTACAACTCACCAAACCATCACTGAAGTCGGATAATACCCACGTTGCTCTCTGTCGACTAATTGGAAAGCTTCCTTAGAGCTTTGATCATAAATGCGGTAATTTGGTTGTTGAAATATTGCTCAATTGTGAAAAATTTCTCATCCGTAAACAAAATTTTTCTGTAACCTGCGTAGCGCTTCAGTAATTGTTAAGAAATGATCAGTGTGTTATCAGTTAAGAAATGACCAGTGTGTATAGGCTGCAAGTCTTAAGTCATCTTTTAAAATACGCAACATGGTTCTAGGTGCGATCTTCATTCCCCGAGATAAAACCTTTTGCTTTCGAATAGGATTTCTTCAAATTCTTTCCCTTACTGCTTTGACCACCTTTTTCGTACGAAAGCTACTTGGACGGTCTTTCTCTGTCACAAACAGAGGAACTCATTGTTCTTATTAATAGCCCGGTACACAATCATTTGACCAATACCAATTGTAAGGAGAGTTTTAAAAATTGCATTTGGCTACCTACTTTGTGTAATGTAATCTCAGCGATTCTTTTCTCTTTATCACCCCACTCCATTATCATATCGCAAAATATTTTACAATGTGTAGGCGTCAAAATGAGAAAACACACTGAACAATCTGGACATGCGCACTGACAGTTTAACATCAACATTGCTCACATCAACGATGAACAGGTGGATTCGAGCCGATTTATAACAGCAACATACGCGAAATTTATGCAATGAAACATGTATATACATATTCTTTCAATTCCTATGAGTCCTTGCTACTCTTTTGTCCTTTCTGTTATGTTAGGAGTCTTAGAAATAATAATTCTAAGATATTATAAGGAATAATATCTTAATTCAGCAAAAGACAGTTGAAGTTGTAATAATGTTATAATGTTCGTTTTATATTTTAGTATGAAGATTGCTTCATTTAGTATAAAGAGGCTAGTAATTGTACTCGCCTCTGAAATCTAAAACGATATTTGAATAGCAACATCGTCTCTTATAGTTTTGACTAACTACTAATTATTGGTTCTTACTACATGGTTAATATTAATAATAATAATAATAATAAACTTTATTCTCAAAAATAATTTTACAGTGTTCAATGCGGCTCTGACTCACGAAGTAGTAAAACTGTGTTTCGGGAGCCAGTTCCTTCCCATTTAGCTTAACATAAAGTTATCAAATATAAAAGAAAATAATTTAAGTAATTTTTTTTTTTTTTTTTTTTTTTTAATAATAAAAAAACTGAGAAACTATATTTGTATATGTGTGAAGGTCATCATTGAGTGCGTGTATATCTGTGTGTGTGTGTGAGTGTGTGTATGTGTGGGTGTGTGAGTGTGTGTGTGTGTGTGTTTGTGTGGGTGTTTGTGTTAGGATGTCCATTCAATCATATTTATTTATTTATTTATTTTTTAAAATGAATAGATTTTCGGTGTCTTTGTAAGTTAGGGTTTCCAACCATGCTATAACTATAGGTTTTAACTTAAAACTTGTGAGACTGCGTATGCTATGTGTGTTATTTAACATATTGTACAGCCGAGGTGCAATAAAATCATAGTGCCTTTGGGCATAAACACTTCTCGTCGCACATGCGTGGATGTGTTCGCGTCTTTTAATATTTTTCTGTAATTTGGTAGTTTTGTGAAATCTATCAATGCATTTAAAAACAAATAATTTTCTAACTGAGAGAACTTTTGCCTTTTGAAATAATTCATTGGTGGGATGTCTAAATGTAAGAGAGAGCGAAACTTTTAAAAGTGAACGCTGAGCGCGTTCTAAAGTTATTAAATTTGATTTTACGGCTCCCCCCCAACAACATATACAATATCTTAAAATGCTTTCTCCTAGGGCCTTATAGATTTGTATTATAAGTTTAGTGTTAGAAATGATCCTAAGATTTTTGAAGATGTATATTAATTTTCTAATACGTTATATATTATAAATACTTTTTAAAAATATTATTGATAAAACTTTCGGCGCACCTGTACTTTAACGTCAATGTCATCAGCAATCAGCTTTAAATATTTTTACATAGTAATAACTACTTCAAAGATTTAAGAATCTTATGAAAAAAATACAGGCCCTACATATACAAAATAAATAAAATATTCTTTCTTGTCTAACATTTCTCAAAAGAGAAAAATCTTGAAGCGTCAAGTGTTTGAGAGTCCTTAAAAATGTTTTTCAAAATACACAAATATGAGTACCTTTGAAAATGAAAATTTGCTCTATTTTTAGAAATGAATATAATTATTAATTTCGAATTAATAGATTCTTGATGATTTACAGACTTTATTTTATTCTCACTCAAAGTATATGTAAAAATTATTAACTCTAGTGATCTTAACGAGGATAATGAATTAATCTTACGTAGTTATTGTACTGTTAATTGTCTTTTACAATTTTTAATGTTCCAATAGGACCTGACCACCTAAAGTACGTCAAAATCGAGTTCAAAAATGAAACAAGGTATATGGCACATAGCGCCCCACTTGTTTTCCGGAATAATTTTATTATATTTTGTTATCTCATCAATAGTATCGTAGCGTCATCCTTTCTTGGGCCTCTCCAGTTTCGCGAACAAAAAGAACTCAGAGGGGGCAAGATCTGGAGAATACGGTGGCTGTGGAATCATTAGTGTGTTTGATAATGCCATAAATTTGTTACGAACTTTGAGGCGAAATGTCTATGTCTAAATTATAAGTAAAACTTGAATAGTACGAACCTATCTACGTGGTCTGCTTCGTGGCAACTGCTTTTCTGGTAATTCGACGTTCGGACAATACATACGAATAAGTAAGAGCCATAGTGCGATTCACCAAAAGATTTAAAATGTGATGATGTAAAAAGACATTAAAGTTTGTCTTTGAAAATAAATAAACATTTGTTCATAAATAAGATACGTAGTAAAACTCTCAACAAAGTACAATTAATTAGCGCAGAACTCGGCCCGAATCCAGGAGTTCTTTTTATTTGTATTACTGATGAAAAATAGAAAAATCAGTAAAGGTAAGTCATGAGTTAGACAGAAGTGCTATTGGAATAGTTGGTTTAGAGCTTAGAGCAATGATCTATACAATGATATTAATGTTTATATAGAAGTATACGTAATATTTATCTTATACTCAAGTGGTTTATATTAATGACGAAAACATGTACAATGAGTTTAACTACTATTTTTGTACAGATAATTATTTATTATATTATTAATATATAGTGAAAGTAGTTTACAAAACCCTTGATCAATTGTTTTGCCTAAAAAGTAAAACGAAAATATATTCATTTATATATCTTTGTAAGTATTTTTTTTAAATTAAAATTACGTTTAGGTACAATTAATAATTTAGTTAAAAAACATCTAGTGATTGCCCAGTGGCTGCTGAAGTTGAACAATAGGCAACTATGAACTCGTTGGCACTATTTAAGAGTCAAGTCAATACAATATTCTTGACATTTAAATGGTAAATGTACACAAGAAAGTAGAGTGTGTAATGTTACGAATTGTAGTGTGTGTAATGTTACGAATTGTAGTGTGTGTAATGTTTCGAATTGTAGTGTGTGTAATGTTACGAATTGTAGTGTGTGTAATGTTTCGAATTGTAGTGTGTGTAATGTTACGAATTGTAGTGTGTGTAATGTTTCGAATTGTAGTGTGTGTAATGTTACGAATTGTAGTGTGTGTAATGTTACGAATTGTAGTGTGTGTAACGGATTTTTCAGTAAGATTTGCTTTCTACACTTGTTCACAATATAAACTCTAACTGTGCAAAATTCAAAACACATCCTTCCACATATTTTTCGTGAGAAGGGTTTCAAAGTTTTGCTGAACTTATTAATGCAATGATAATATGTTAAGTTTAATAAATATTTATAAAATTATTACCATTAGATTTGGTTACTATTACAGTTAAATAACTTTTGATATTTTTTCTTATAAACTGTATTTTCAGCCTTTGATATAAAGTTTTCATTTTTTTTGCCATAACTTTCACCAGCATGAAGTAATTATTTACTCTAAACAAAACTCTGGTTGCATTTAAAACCATTTAATATGTTTTGTGAAGTCAAAGTAAATGCTATCATTTTAATGTCATTCGACCCTAGAATAAAGCATATCGTGATGTTAACAATATGAACAACATTAATAACCAATAAAACGGTAACGGTAATCGATCATGAAGCTCGTGTAATTATGAGTTACCAACAAAAAGTTATAAAATGAATAAAAGTACTTAAAACAGCAATTTCTTACAGCTGATTACATTTTTTATAGATTTAAAACAAAATAACTAACATAATAAAATAACAGTAACTAAAAAGTATATATCTTGTGTAGTAGTAGTATTATACCCGTAGGTCATTTGAATTCGCAGATTATCTAAACAAATTCAGACATGGAATAATATATCAATTGACTTTAACAGTGGATTAGAAGTCGATTAAGAGAGAAAAGTAAGTTACACAATTATTTTTAATATTATATACAACGGTTGGTTCTTTTTCAATAACTATTACTTCTTTTAATAATAAATATGTATATTTAGAGAGAAGACTATTTATTATACGTTTAATATTAGCCTAAATAGGTTTTTTTAATATTACATAATATTTTCGAGTCTCTTTTTCATTTCATTAGTTCTATCGATATAGGTTTAACTATAAGCAATTCACAAGTATTTTCACTATGGTTCTCGTATATTTCCTAAAAAGTTTTATTTTTTTCCCGACATCATATATAAAATATTTGCTAAAATTTACGCTTAAAAAATATTAATGTTATTAACCTCCAGTTCATTAACTTTCGGAGTTATTAAAAGAGCTTTAAAAATAATATTTTATTAAAGGGATAAGAAAGTTTATCTTTCATGGTAAATTTCTTAAGCTTGATAACTTAAGATTCCAAATTTATTATTGGTTACGAATGGTATCTGAATTTGTTAAAGGTTGTTGATAGCCTGAAGTTGAAAGTTGTGGTTTTACGGTTCCTCTATAAAACAAAATCATAAATAATAATGTAAAGGGTATCAATAAGGTAGGTAAGGTTTATCATAAAATTAGCAAATAACTTACACACTTACGGTTAGTTAATACCTTAAAAAGAAAAAAAAACTAAGTCTTAATGTTTACATAAAAAAGTAAAATGTATTAACATTAATTAGAAATAATAATATAGTTTAATAATAAAATCGAATTTCAATACAATTAGACCATAATTGTCCGTTTTGATACTTACAGTGTTATCGTGTAATATTTCTACGAAATATATTTTAAAATAGAATTGAATTACTGAAAAAAAGAGTCTTTCATGACATTATTTACATTTAATAAAAAAGGATCCTTGTTTACTGAACGAATACTTTACATGTTACATGCATTGGTTTTTTGTACTTGAAACAATAAACGTATTTCAATTATCCGTTGGCTTAATATAGATATACAGAATAAATGCACTCATGATTTTGAATTACCTTGAACGTAGGTAAATGATAATATACTGAAACCTCTTTTATATTATTTTAAACGGTTGGTCACTTTTGCCAAAATCAATAGTCGTATAGACTTTAAAATATACTGAGTAATTTAGTAAATTCATTTAATGTATCTATGTTTGCAAAAGTACCTTACTATTCGCAGACTTACTATAGAAATTTATCAAGTGCCTAATGTAACGCACGATATTAGGCCCTTTAAAGGTTTAACATTTTTATATTTATTGGCAAATTATAATTAGATAATTATTTTTTAAACCTCTTTAGATACTATCCCATTAATATAAATGATTTAATACACATTGCTCTTAATAACTTAAGTCGCAGAAAAATTACATATTAAGTTTTAGTTATAGTTCTCGGTGATTTGTAATTTAAGCGCATTAATGTTTTCATTCTCATATATCTTTCAAAATAAATTAATTTTTATCGACATTTCAATAATTTATGCAAATTACGATTTGGTATCACTTCTTTTACCTACTACATTTTACTTAAAATTTGTATAACTGAGGTAATATAGAAAGTGTTTATGCTATTTCGTAAATATTATTTTCTTACATCTAATTTCAAAATTTGTATAACGTTCGCATCCTTACCTATCCTTTAACCTATCTACATACATCAATCACCGCAAGAATCGAAGATAGCCTCATCTAGAGTAGTATATCTTTAATTCCATGGAAAGATATATAAGCCCTTACCCTCGCATAATAATATAGAAACCACGAACTACGAAGCCGCTTGGAGCTCAACAAATCATTAGTTATCATCAAGTCATTACCGCGACTCCTATAGTCGCTACGAACTCATTGCCGCAAGTATATAAAACAGGACCCATCAAGATCATACTATAGTGCAGTGTTTATAGTGTATCTATATTGTGACCAGTGCGCACAGACTCCGGCAACCGTTGCAGGAAGAAGAAAAACGTAGAAAACCCCAGTAAGTCCTCCTCATACTTTTACCTATCCCGCGACGTTGCTTTCTTCCTATCTGAACTAGCTCATTCATAATTAAATAACTAGGAACATAACCGCCACTGGCACTTGTCAGTAAAACGCTTCCCCAAGAAAGTATGTGTAACAACTCCTATGCGAATTTTAAGAAGTGTTGTGGGAAATCGATTAAAGTCCATTTAATAAAATAAAATGGGGTAGCTACTTTAAAAGAAAAACTTTTCCACATTATTCCTTTGCTCTAAGAACTTATTATTTTGGCTTATAAATATATATTTCAAGTGTACGTCATGACAATTCTTGACTTTGTGAGCGTGCAACACTTACACCCAAAAATGATCAAGAAATAGAGATAAATCACAATAAGTTGGAAAAAGATATCACATACATTTAGAAAATTGCGGGCAAAACCAAGTACCTAAAGAAAATAAAGTTAACTTTGTACTTTTTAATCAATTTATATATTTGTGATTTGCAGTGAGTGTTGAAATACCATATGTATTTATCAGATGAATTGATATGTTGCTTTTGAATTCCAATAATATATTTCTGTTTTAGGAATTCTTTTTATTCATTTTTTTATTATTTCTTTTCTATCTTGTACAATGGTTTATATAATGATGTATTATAAAAATCTATTTAGTTTGGCCATTATAACTTAAATACAAAACTTAACAAATAAACTTTAAAGTAGGTAATAAAATAAATTTACACAGAAATATTTTATAAATAGGGAGGTAAGAAAGAAAATAAACTTTTAAAATTATAAATACCTAAGTTTATATCTTTTGAAAAACACTTAAGGGAAAAATAAAGATACAGTTTAACAGTTAATGTAACAAAAGAAATGTTTATTAACTATCCAAATAAAAATGCTGTTGAGATAGAGTTTATATTAGATTAAATCTCAATCTTACTCAAATGGTTTAGTTCGTTCGTTTTGAATCCTATTTCTCAAATAATATAGCTAATGTTTTGACAAAAATAAGATTTAAAATTTATTTATTATAATTTTGTAAGGTATATCAAAGTCAATGTCAAAAGTATTATTTTTAATTACAAATATCATTAATGACAATCTCTTCCGTGTGTTCTCCACCCTACGTGACCTTGGCGGAATCGACCGTGCTTTACTGGCACAACTGAAAGCCATTAAATCAATCTATCTATCTATCTATCATTAATGACAGTTTTGAAACGTCAAACTCTACTCGCACTACTATATATAAGTAAGAATCGTATCTGGGATCACAGAACTTTACTTTCTTTAGTCTCTTAAAATTATCAGGATATTACTTAACATATACTCGAGTTGTTCGAAATATGAATAACTAGCTGTTTCTGTCCTCAGAGAAACTAAACTAAAATATGTGCAGTGGAAAATATTTTTCTTTAGCATAACAACACACACACATAATAAACCATTATTCCAATTACAGCTATTTGTTTAAAAAATTCAATAGCTGGTTGAATAATGAACACAAAATAACCTTCAATATATTGTCATTTACTATCAACGTTAATAAACATAATGAGTTTTCGTATTCAATATTCATATCAATTTCGTAATCAACCGATAATTTAAAATAGGTACGTTTATTGCAATATATCATTGACCACTAAATACACAGCTAGTTGAAGCTTTGCCACATATCTAAGTGAACATAATATAGCTAGATATAGTTATGTTAAGGAGGCAATACTTTATATTTATATACTATATATATTAAATATATATTAACATAATTTATAACGACAAATTATTATTGTTTATACCTACTTGTGGAAATGTACCTATATAATATTAAATAAAATCTGGGATACCGAAATGCAAATTCCTGGTAAATAAATATCTATGCTTGCAGGCTTTTTAAGGTTAGAAATTTAAACTAAAGAGGAAAATAGTTTGTCTACCAGAAATTACTAGTAAGTAAAAATTTATATGTGTAGTTATTTAACCCAATTTATTAAGCTGTTGCCACTGACTTTTGAGTCCCACATCACTCAAATAATAAGCCTATCATATCATATTTTTTGACATCAATACATTTTTGAAATTAATGTTATATTGGACGTATAAACTGCATATAATTTCAGTACAAAAATAAATTAGTAATAATTAAATGTCAGTAAAATTTCCACAGAATCACTTTACAATAATGATGTTAATATTAGAGCTCTTATTTAGATAAACTCATTTGTCTTTCTTACAGAATTATTAGTTTAGGTTTTTTAAACATAATTAATATTGATTATGTAGCAAAATTGAATTATTCAGCCTGCTTCGTTTTTTGCAAATAAAAAATATAGTAAATTAAAATTTTAATAGAACCTATGCAAAATCATGAAAAAAAAATTCAGTGACGCTTTCGTTGCGACCTAATTAGCAGCAAGTTAGAAGTTGTTGATGCTGCACACTGGGGTTTTTGTTTTAAAACTAGAATTATTATAATCCTTATTCTTTTATTTTCCTGTAGGCTATTTCTGTACTGTTCTCTACTGTAAAGCTAATAAATGATATTTTTTTTATAGTTTTAGATTTCATTTTATAATCATCTCCACAAATATGTTTTTAAATAATACTAAATTATAACTTATATAGTACATAACAATTAGATTAGATTGTATAAGACAATTATTAAATATTATAGAGATAGATTAGACAGAATTAGATATTTATTAAATATACCGGCTATATACGGCGTATATACGCCTAGGATACAACTATATTTTAAAACTAACAAAATAAAAGTGACTTTGATGGCAACAACTTTAGATAACCCTTAGAAATGCTCTTTACACATATTTTTATAAATAATTAGCTGTTGACAGAATTATTAAGACAAAAGTTTGTTTTTTTTCAAACTGCCTGCATAATGCTGGCAAAAGAGCAAAAGAGGCTTTTTTAGCCTTTGGTCATAATAAGTTATTAGTCTTAAGTTATTTTGCAAAAGTTTCTATAATTGATACAACGCACCATAAAAAATACAAATAAATAATTGTGAATATAAAAAAATAATCATGAGATTTTGGTCAGGTAAAGGTTGTTTTTGTGTAATAAAAAATAACCTGTTAACAATATATACAATATATAATAACTTGTTAACAATTTAACAAGTGGATTTTCCTTATTTTTAATTTTAAACTTTTTTTTACGTCAGGAACCATTCATGGGTACAGGCCCCATCCAGGGAAAGATGGGGACGATTATGTGAGACTCCTTCTCACTAAACCGGACAGTGGCCTCCGTCATAATGGGACACCACGGGATCGCTTTCGCACTCAACCGCAGGGCCCGACACGAAAACCACGGAGGGGGTACTCCGCAACGAGAGGCACCTTCCCTTCCTTACGAGATTGATAGATCGCGGAGGGATCCCCTTTCTTCCACCCAAGTCTGCTGCGACTGAAAGGGCCGAGACCAGCTTCAGTTAGATAAGTCCCAGAATCGAGCCGGTTTTGGGTAACCTGACTCGACCATCGCCCCCGAGAGGAGACCACCGATCAAGCCCTTTTCAAAGTAGCTTTGAGGAGAAAAACTTCCAGGTCGTTTGCTACGCCACACCTAAGCGCCTTATAATTTTTCATTTCAGGGTTAAGATGAGATATTTTCTTAATACTATACCCAAAAAACTTAAGAACTAGATGTTTTTATTTTTAAGTTAAGAATTAAAGAGGATAGTTTCATCGCCTGAAAAAGAACTGCGTTTCACTGCGTTTAAGAAGGCCTTTAAGGAAGAGTGGAAAATATTCTTTGTAAATTGATTCCCACCCATATATTTTATAGTATTAGACCCATATTATAGTATTCTTTAGCACAAAAAAGTTTATAAATAGCATAGCATAGCTAAGAACCATTTAGATTGACCAGGCTTTTGGTTGAGAATAGTTCATTGTCACAGAGAAAGCCAGCAATATTAAATCAACTCATCGCGTGTAATACATAAAATAATCAATGTTTATGACAAAAGGAAACTTAAATCAGATTTTATTTTCTGTTTCTCTTTGAACCGAGTTTAAATTATGTATGATTAAACTCAACATCTACGAGTAGAAAAAATGCTTTCTTACAAACAAGAAGTAAAAGAATAATCATTTCTAAATGGTTAGAAAGAGTAGAAGTTAAAGGTTTAAGTGGTTTTAGATAGTGTTTTTGAGCGATTCTCGAGATTCGATTCTGGCGATTCTTGAGAAATATAGAATAAAACTTCATCAATACAATCATTCTCGCGGTGCCTTATAATTTTTCAGTTGCTGATTAACTAAAAGGAATGTATGTATGAATAGTACCTTAATAAATCATTTAAGGTGTTTACTTTCTCATCCTATTCAAAAAGTTTAGAAGATATGAATCGTATTTGCTTATATTTATAAATACTGTATTTCAGAGCCATATTTTAGAGTCATGTTTTTCTTTATATTTAATACTTTGGAATATGAATTTATGTTCGACATTAAAAGTTTTCGTTTTCGGTTCTATAGAATTGGAAAACTGGTGATACATCAGTAAGAAAATGTAGCTAATATTGAAATATTAGAATAGGTAAAAATGGCCATTTTTAAATCTATACAATATTTAAAGGTTGTAATGATATTAAATAGCTAAAGTTAGTTTTGGATAATTCAAACCCTATGGATAAACAGATAATAATCAATTATATGGAATTCTTTAAAGCCTTTACAATTTATGCTTATTAAAGCTTTTCTCACTTAATAAACTACATTTGCATTCTATATAAGCAATTTTTTGGGCCTGCGTAAGTTTCGCTGATTTGAGTTTCTGAGTTTAAGATCGCTGACAATAGATCAAAAATTAAATGGTTTGCCTTTTCGTAAATGGAAACATCTACAATTAGTTGAGGTGCCTTCTTCTGTCCCGGATATGGATTAAAATATATCCTCTTTATTGAATATCCTGCCGAATATACTTCCTGAAAAATAGCAGGCAGGAACGGATACTTTTATACAAAATTCTTTAGTACTTGTCCATAGCCGATCACGACCCAGCTTTAATGCCTCCTTATTAATTGATTCTTGTTATAATTCATGTAAATAAATATATATGTGGTATAAATGTGGCACACAGGGCAAAACTTATACTTTGTTCCTATATGTATATATATTACAGTTTATTCTTATAAACACATATGATTTTATAATAACTGGATTTTATTGTACTATGTATATTTTATTGTATATTAATTGTTAATTACTGTTATTTCATTGTGTTATGAATTTCAGATTCAATTTATTTTCTAGCTGCCATTAGATATAATAATAAATCACAGATAACAATCTGTATAAATCAAATTGATATATTGTACTTAGTACTATAATTGACAACCATTAATACATCCTTACCTCTGTCTAGCATCTTGATATATTTATTATCATATTATCTATTGATAAAATGGGAAAAAATTAATAATTGTAAAACAAAGCATAACTTCGCTTTAATATAAGAAAATCTAAACTGCGTCTTTTACTCGACTGCAAAAGTATGATTTAATGCGCACCTTAATTTGTGATTAACCTTATTAAAATTCTATCTTAATGCATTCCAAATGACTCTCCCAGGTCAAAGTAATTTAGTAGGACGTGGCAAAGCCCCCAAAAAGTCTTGCAACATCTGTGGGGAGGTAGTAGAAACCGCGAAACACTTATTAGAAGGGTGTAGGTTACTTCTAGATAAAGGTCAATACTCGCGTCACCACGATAAGGTATTAGAAGTTATACGGGAAGCGGTTAGCCTTTCAGTAGCAAGAGCGCCGAAGGGTGTAACAACCAACATCAACAACAAAAGTTAATCGTGTAGCGATCGTTATTTTACTCTTCAAAGGAAGCAACACCTGAGCTCAAAAACATGACCAACATTAAGTGATCCATCTTATATTATCTTATTTTGTTAAACAGTTTAGTATTGAAGACAAACAATTTCATTTTGCATTAAAAAAATAATAATTCTCTAATTTGTCGTAGTTTCGAGATGTTATAATAATAGTCCATTATGCTAAGTATGAATAAATTATTTCTTTCGATTAAAGAATAAACTAGACTTGAAAATCGCAGTATTATTTTTAATAATTAACTTATTTTTATCTTAAAATTACCCTAAACGTTTGTCTAAAGGTATATACGAATTTAATTCAAAACGTTTCCTATCGCTTTAGATAAGCATGTTAAAATTTAGTTCTTAATATAATTAATTGATTAATTAACTAATTAAAAATAACCCTAATAAAAGAGCTATTACTGTTACGCATAACGTAATAGCTAAAGTTGAGTTAATAATAGAATATTTCTCGGACGATTGTATGTCAAGTAAAAAAGTAAATCAATATAAAAAAACATGTTAGTTAAATGATTTATCAACTTAGAAAAATCGTAGTGAAATAATTATAATAATTTTCATAAAATTAAATATCTTTTAAACTATTTAATTATGTTTACTGTTAATTATCATCGGTCTTTTAAAAAAATCTTAACTAAACCCAAGAATTTGTATCTCTGTGGGAAGTTAGAACAAGGTAAGTTATTCTTACCCCATTATTCTTTATTACAGTTTGAGCCACACACTTTTAGCTCAAATTCTTAAGTTAGCAGAGAAAACGACATTTGTGCAATTTTTCAATAACACAATGGAAATAAAATGCGACCCTAGAAAGTAAACATTTTAAAATACATACATAAGTACTCGGTGGTGTAATTAAAAATCCCATAAAATTACCTTCTGGCACATTTTTTTTTAAATTAGTAATTTTTTGAATCAAATAAGTCCAAAAGAAATAAATAAAAGATCCCCTGTTTATGGTAAGACTTTATTTAAAGAATGTTATTTATAGTTATCATACAGTTTCTCCTATTAAAATTTCTGTTTATTGATTTTTACACAAATTGTAATTTGCCAAACAAAGCTTTTTGTGTTTTAGAAAAGTAAATTTACTTTTGCGTATAGAACACTGGTGTATAATTAATTATTATAAGATTCCTCTTGGTTATGAGTTAGTCCAACAAGATGAAATATTATTAATATACAAGACGCACACAATTGCATAATTTATGAAAGCTGCGTAAGAGAGTGTAGGATGTCATTACTCTAGAATTATGGTGTGGCTTTATATAACATTAGGTAATTTCCCATGTCAAGAAAACACCTGGGCCTAATATGGTTGTTGTTTGGCTTATAAAAAAAATCTACATATCTCAGGGAATCTCTAGTTTTTAAGGTACAAATAGCCCGAATAGCTCTTTTGTGTAAAATAAATATAGAATTTATTATATAGGAATTATAAAGAAAGTGTAAATTCCATGTATTTAGTTTTCTTAGTATTTAAGACCAAATTATTATCTATATTTATATAAATTTAAATAAGCTTAACATGGCTATACATGTTAATAGATATTTTCAAACAAAAAGTTATTTATCGATTTTAAAAAAAATATTTTATTTATTTAAACTTATTGCACATACAATTATTACAAGAAATTACAATAGTAAAAAGTTGATAAAGTAAGAAATTTTCGTGCAAAGGCGGTCTTATCGCTTAAAAGCGATCTCTTACGGACAACCCTTGATGAATAATGAAAATTTGCGAGGTCATAGGATAGTGCAAGCACACTACAACAAGAATAAGAATTTATACATAAGAACACCATAAAAATTAAAACTATAGTTTTTAATTATATAAGTAATTCAATAATAATGATTATATATAAATTTATAAATACATATAATAATATAAAAACACACATACGCACATACATAAACATACATATATCCGTATATATAAATAAATAGAATAAAATAGATAACCTACATAATATATGGTATACATACATATGATAAAAATAAATATTACGTAGATAAATAATATTGCTTCAAACGATTTTTGAAAATTGACAGTGATTTTGAAGTTTGAATTTCTAACGGTAGGTCATTCCAGAGTAATATAGATTTGACGGTGTAAGAGTTGCTGTAATATGTAGTATGTGTGAGAATATATTTTTTATTTCGATATGTTTGAGTGATCTAAGTACCTACTGATATAATAATATTTGAAGAATACAAGTCACATCGGGGTTATTGGTATATTTTCATATCTGTAGGTTGGCAGTAATATTTTCAGTTCTGTAATGAATACATATTTATGAATATATATATGAATATATATATATGTATATATATATATATATATATATATATATATATATATATATATGTATATGTATATATATGTATATGTATACATATATAGCTAAGGAACAATTTTCATGAATGAATCGCAGCGCACTCTTACTTATTTAAAAGCCAGGCGACATCCGTAGGTTTGTGTGATGTAAATATTATATTATCCGCTCGCTTCAGTGTGAACTAACAAGGTTTCCTCTGAGTTAAGGTATTTGAAATGAATGTTTTAAACTTACTTCATAAATAAAATGCAAACTACTACACCTTAACAACGGTTTTTCCAAAAGAAATCGTTTTGTAGTCAACTGACCTCTAATAGTAAGAATATATTTTTAAATTAACTTTAACGTCCCCGATGTCTTTTTCTGTACCCCAGACAACATGTCTACAAAGTTTTATGATGTTCGGTGAGTAGACGTATTCGAAATATAACAAAGAAATAATCAATACTTATTTCTCATATAGTATCTTTGTTAGAATATATTCAATAGTAAAAACTGAACTTAGTATTAGTTACTTTGTTAGTGATCCCATAGTTCAGTTGTTCGATTTCTACAGTGTAAAATTCTGTATGTGATCCACAAATTGTTATTCCATGTCTGAGTGAATTTTGTACTTGTTTTTTTATATTTTTGCGAAACCCTCCGCGACACTGGTATAGTTCCTATAATTTGTAAAGCGGATTTTTTTTAACAAATAAAAATTAAAATAATATTATACTATGAAAGAGAAGTTAGAAGATCATGTTAGAAACATTGATCGACGTATCTATACATCAATATAGTGACTAAAATCACAAAGAGTATTATTGTAAAAAAAAAGAATCGTACATTTTTCATATTAGCAAATACGTAGATGGTTTTTAATAATTATATTTTTATTTTCAGTAACTATCTGAACTTCAATAGAGACAACCCATTTCTGGGACATAAAATTTTTTTCACATGATTGCTTTCAATTATTCTACTGTATCGCTACCCACTTCCATGAATTAGCCATTATATATATATATATTTATCGGGATCGAGAAGACTTTGTTAAAATTTGTAAAACGTGATAACCGAAATTTATTAAAAAAAATATTAAGTTTAGTGTTGGAGTAGTTTAATCTACGGAGCGACGGGATGGGTTTTAGAGGTTACAGATTCAAATTCTCTACGTGTCAAAAACTTTTCATTTTTGTAATATGTATTAAGACATGTACCTAATTAGAAAATTTCAAACATTATACATTAGTATAATAGTTTTATAGATTTTATTTTATTTATTTATTTATTTCCCCTGAATTGAATAATACAAAAGGCTAACTTAATGCCTATTGGCATTCTCTACCACTTAACTTCTACGAATGATGAGAAATTGCGGTAGGCTACTAAAAATCTAATTATGAGTTCATAATATATACAATAAAACAATATAGCATGAACAGAATTTACTAAAAATAAACAATAGATAATAAAAACATGTCTAATAAATATATATCTAACAAAATGTATGTTAATTAGTGTTGATATCACGTTCACATCTAACATCTTAACTGGCCTCATACAGGCTGCCTGCCTTGTATTTTTATTAAGGACACTTACTATATTTTTATAGCATTCTGAGATCGTAAATAGTTATAATAGAGACACAAAGATTGCATCCCGAGGCTTAGGTATTTTAATTTATTATTTCCGTATTTAGCTTAATAACTTAATAAGAACCCTTTTATTGAACATATTTCAAAGTGTTATGAAGTTCGTTCAAAGACAATTTCTTGACAAGTATAACCAAAATTTATAATTTCTCTCTATTGTTTCATCACTTGTGGGATTAACAATTTCATTAGGCTAATATTTATATAAAAGATACGGAATGTATCTTTTTAACTTCAAACTAGTTTATAATGTCTGTATAACTAGTTTATAACTGGTTAGTGGTCAGCACATACATGCCTGTCCCTGTAGGGAATCGAACCCGAGCCCCATTGCGCCGCTATACGCGCGCTAAACGCTCGACCAACATGACGGTTATAAACGACGAAGTTGATAATTAAAGTAGTGAAGTAAGCAATAAAATTCAATAGTAATAAGTAAATGAATTAAATTTATTTATAACTGGAATGAAGTCTAGACTATTAGAAAAAAAAACACTATATATTTAAAAAACTAAAATATTTTATAACCACAGGTTGGGAAATAATTAAGATTTTTTTTTAATACTGACTTAAATGTATATAGGATTGGAATTGCAAGAAAACTGAATTCTACAGCTAGACAAACACTTATATGATAAAAGAGACAGAGTATTTCATATTTTTTTCTTAATTGTTTTAGTTGTGACTAACTGCATTTTTCACTTTCCAAAGTTAATTAAAAGTGATACATCTTTTATAGCATATAGAAAGTCCGAAGTATTGACTGCAAAGCCACTTTCTCCTGTTTTAGTTGAAACTAAAAGCCAATTTTTAAACAAGATCAGTGTACTTTAAATAACTGTTATTTATTAAGTTTTATTATCCAATATTATTAACCTGAAAACAAAATTATGTAAATTACATTCTAAAAGGATTCGATTTTTGAGATCGAGTTTTTAAATTTTAAAATAGGTGGTTGCTGTAAAAGAACTCGCTAAGAAGGTTGAGGTTTATACAAAGGTTGTTGTTGAGGTTGAGATTAAGCTTGTTTTTAAGATGAGAATTTGATTTTAATTTATTTGAAGAAAAGTAGTTACAGCATTATACTACGAGAATATCATCATTTTGTTTTAAGAATTGCAAAAGTGCATGTAATTCATTTCCTCCAGTACTATGCTCGAAGCTTTTTAAGTAAAGTATTTTTTATTAAGCGCACAATGCTTAATAAATATTTCGGTACATTTTCTAAATTATCATAAATTATAATTTAATTTTGCTTAAATTATTCAGTTTTTTAAAATTACTTTAACAATCAAAGTGCTCTTAATGTCTATAATCATTTTCCAAAAACCTAGATAAGATTCACTACTATTATTTTTATGCCCCTAATTCTAATAGAACCCGGATTAAATCAAATATTGTTCTAATTCAAATTTCTCAGCTTATTTATTCCTACCTTAATTAATTTATTTATTCATTAAACTAGCCTCGAGCTGTTTGTTAGCTTCAGAGATTTTAACGTGAAATTTATATAGATACTAGCGGACCCAACAGACGTTGTCTTGTACACGCGTCTTTATTTAAAAAAAAATATATTTAAAAAAAACAAATTAAAAAAGTTATCACAATGTCTAACGTCATACCATGTACATTTATCATAATTCGACCAATCGATACCGTACGAATATGTAAATAAAGATTTTTTGTTTGAATAAAATATGAATTTATTCCAATATTTTTTTTTTAAATTTAACTTTTTACGTAGCGAAGCACGTATCGGGCCGCTAGTACTAAAACATTTTTCTTATTTCTATCGCAACGCCAACTGTCAGGGCAGACTATAATTAAAATACAATATTATTTAATATTTGACATTGCCATGGTAACGCAGTCCGTCGGAACCAATGTGAAACATTCCAAAATCACCACCTACTTACACAATAAAAATTAATAAGAAAACCATTTTCCAGTGGACCAAATTGTGAATCTAAACAATTCTCAAGTCCCCTTGAACACACACATTAACTATTACGAGAGCTTTAAGAACGTTTTTCAATGAAAAAAAAAATATTTTTTTTAATAAATAATAAATTGTTTACTTAATTTACAAAAACTTTTAACAAACGTCAAAGAACTCTCAAAAAGATTAAAGCATATTTTTTTATGAGGTTTCTTTAATTAAATTTACACCAGACCTGTAAGTTGATGGTCAAAATAAAGTCGATTGTGTAGCTCAAAATTCCTCAAGTTTACATGGTCATATTTTAATTAAGTTCAATGAAAATCTATAAGCGTGATATGGCTAGAATGGTTATTAAGTGATCTGTTTAAAAAGTATTTAAATGGACGTTTAAGTAAAAGCAAGAGAGGTATAAAAAAATTACAGTAACTAACATTGTATCCTTATTTAAAACTTTAAATAGATTTTTGATAGTGAGCGATGTCTGCCGATGTCGTAATTTTGATTGTATCACCAAAAACAAGTCATATAGAAGCTAATACAAAAAAAAGGGAGAGGTGAATTGTTTTACTACGAATTTAAAGAGTTCGAAGCCGCGTACAACGCGACGGCCAGTTATATTCTAATACTAAAATATTATTATTTTCTTATGTTGGAAATTTCTAGTTCCCTAAAATTAAAAAAAAAACCATACACGTATCTCACACGATTTAATAGTCGTATATAACATCAATAAACTATTTCTGTTTTTGTTTAGCATCATATATTTTTTTAATAGTTATTAAATTAAAATAATTTCCTAACTTCTATTTTTGATATATTTTAAATAGAACAAAGATTTCCAATTATAATTTGTTAATTAAGTAAGGTAATGTAAGGTCAGTGTAGTAGCAATGTTTAGAAAATCATTATTATACCTTGTAATATAGTTTTCTACCAACTAAGCCCAAATCATGTTCTCTATCCATCCTGTATAGCCTGAAATGTAATATGTTAATCTCTCACCGACCTGGACCGAATGGGCTTATTTTGATCTTGATTTTTAGTAAGACTAGGGAATGTTTATAAGGTAAATAAATATTGTATAATTTGATAAATACAACAATTTTGTTTTTTCTCATCATTGTTTAATTAATTACAATCTACGATGCCGAGGATGACTTAGGTCGTCACAGTCATCGTATTGCTATGTTAGAATTGCGTTCTTTAGTGAGTGACGATAAAGCAGCCAGGTTTAGTATGCAACGATCACATCCTGCACATCAAACACTACAACAGCGAGTACGACCAAATTAATAGAACAATCTTGTAAACGCAGTACTCCTATGATACTGGATTCTGGAATGAGCTGCATTCCACTATGACAGTAAATTATTGTACTGACAAATCGGTCACAATTGGGGAATAGACAATAGTTTCTAAATATTGTAAGATGTTAAAAACTGTGATGAATATAGTTGATTATATGTGGCTAGAGGCAAAGTAAATTTGCCACAATCCCAGCAGCAGATCCATTACGCTCTTAAGTTTTTGGGATAGACCTTGAGTTACTTTTAGAATGGCTTAAGATATATATTTTTTTCTTTTTTATCGATTTTGTATGAAGCATTTCTTAAAATTAATGATAATTTAAATACTGAATGTGTTTTGGTTGATATTAATATGTAAATTTAGAACGGGATTTTTATTATATAAACTGGATTCATTTGTAATTCTACTCGAATAAAAGTGTTATTTAAGTAAATTGTAAGTAGAGATTTCCTAAAAAAGTCAAGGGACTTAACAAATGCCGACAGATGGTGATTTATGATGTTTTAACCAGGAAATATGTAGATCCGCAATATTTTACGTGCTGTGATATAAGGTGGGAGTCCTCAAATTTAAAACCTCTTTTGATATCTACTTACTCATTAAAATCATACGTTTTTGGTAATATTTTTTTTTTTACTAAGAATGACCTATATAAACGGTTTGTGATTGCAATAATACTGACTGTGATAGTAATATCTGTACATATACATTTTAACAGAAAATGGTTTTTTATATTATGTTAATAAGAAATATCGAGTTCTTAAAAGAACTTATTATATTTGAATCAGATATATACTTTTATTTTTATATATATTTTTTTTATTCTTTCTTATATTATTTATTTATTTATTAAATCTTTATTGTACAAAGTAATTTATGTTGCCAATACTAAAATTTTAAATAAATGCAGAAGAAAAATAAACGAATGTTTACCCAGAGGACACGGGTTGGAATCTCTGCCCATAGCAGTTCATTTTTCGTTGTTCATGTATTTATATCTAATTAGAAAAAAAAACATCCATTTTAAACACGATTAATTTTTTTATTAATAAAATCAACCTAATGAACAGCATATGGTAATAATATGTTTATACAATTCTTGAAAATCTGAATTTCGATCTGGTCTCGTACATAACTTGAGTCTTTTATTGTGTTCATTCAAATTACAGATTAATATTTTAGCTTTCTCTCGTTTTTTTATCCTGTAAAAATATCAAATATATAATATTCCAAAAGTATATTACAAATTTTTGGGTCTTCAAATAAGTATGACATTAACACATAAAAAACGTTAACGTAACTAACTAATCTAAGAGCCGCCGAAAAAACAACAACATGAGGGTCGAAAATCTCCTAAAGGAAATGAATTACTTTCAAAGGCCACGAACTAATTTACTAGATCAACATCAGGTTAGAAATGTTTTCTTAAGTCAGGTTGTTTATAGTAGGTACATGTGTCGACAAAACAAACATAATCTAGAAAGTTTGGGATCGTTTTTTTTTACTAATAGACTTATACTTCTAACTAATAGAAATAGTAGAAATGTATTAAAAAAGTCTGAAAAAAAGAAGAAAGAAAATCTAAATATACTTCACTCTGACGTAAGCAGCGCCCAAAAAAGTACTGTCGTATTTTCTAGACTTAAATGGGAGCTACATCCAATGTCACTGTAAAACGAAACATAGACTAAGTCCCTTAATTACTTCAAGCTAAATTAAAAAAAAAAAGTTTTTAAAATAATATAACTTTTTTAATTTTCAATCAATTTCAATTGCTTATTGGAACGTAGTTCCTTATCGCGCATTGTGAAAGGGGGCTAGACGGTAAAAATTCTTACCAAAAGTTGGCACGACATGTTTTGCTATCTCTCTCTCTCTTATAGAAAGCAAGCGAGATATTTTCATTTCTATCATTATTATATTTGTATTATATTAAATTGCTTAAGAGTTCTTTATTATATACTTGATATTGGAGTTTGTTCTTTTAGAATCAATTTGCAAATAAGACAGTTTAAATGAAAATAATAATACAAATTTGTGATCAAATATACTCGTAATGTTTTGTAACAGACAGACACACGAAATTATCAATTGTTTAACTATTTCTATTAATCTGTCCTAATACTATAAAGATGAAAGATTTGTTTGTTTGTTTGAATTGAATAGGCTTCGAAACTACGGGATCGATTTTTAAAAAAATCTTTTAGCATTAGAATCCTACATTATGATATACAAAGGTTATATATAATACGAGAAATTTATATTTTATATTTAATAAAATAAGGATCCACGTGAAAGTTTCGACAATGAATGAATAAATTATAAATGTATTAAGTAACACGATTCAAGACTTTTTCATATGGGTACGTAGGTAGGTAGGTTTCATATATACCAATATTAATAAATATAAACATTTAGAGTTAAAATGATTTACAATTTCTTATAACATTATGATGAAGGGATTAATATTATCACTAGCTGTTGCCCGTGATTCCTTATGACTATGATCATAAGCCATATAAATATATTTTTACAGTATACCCACGTAGCATAGCGTGCGTCTACACACAGTCACGGGCAACAAATATCCCTAATAAGGTACTTTACCTGAGTAAGTAAGTGTAAAAACCTTTTGGCCTTCATAACAAGGCATTTTTTTCCTATATAGACCGGGCGAAGCCGCTGGAAACAGCTAATTATTGCCTAAGAACCGCTCCCCCACACGAATAAAACGTCCATATCTTGGAGACGACTATTTCTATTTCAATCAAACATAAATAAGAACCATCTCGACGAGCAAAGCTTTCGATTAAAAAAAACCGCATTCAAATCCGTCTACGCGTTTGGGCGCAAATTTGCCACAGACAGATACACAGATACACATATCGACAGGTCAAACTTATAACACCCCTCTTTTTAGTCGGGGGTTAAAAACATATATGTTCACATATTGTAATCTTTTAAAGCTGCTGTGAGTTTTGTAAATTGTTACTAATTATTTTAGTAAGTTATAGTTACTTGTAAAAAGTTAAAAATATAATAACTATTTAATGTTTTAAACAGCAGTTACTGTGCTTACATAATATACGTATGTTGTGTTTTGTGTTTTCTATTTAATCTAATCCATGAAACATTTTACTAGAAGTAAAGAGTTATTTTATTTAAACTGTATAAATCATTTAATCGTCCATAATGAGTGTAGGTATTCCGTAAAACCAGCGGATAGTCAAAAATTCTCCAAAGAAAGGAATAGATAAGGCTTTGCAACAAGGCACGAGAGTATGATATTCAAGCAAGAAAACACTTTCTTTTAATGTAGGTAGAGACTTTGTGTTTTTAAAGTCACCTTTAAATAATGAAAGATATCCTTAAATAACCAAATTTAAAGGTATTTTATTTAGATTTAATGCAATTTCTCCTTAGCGAAATGTTTATTGTGCATTCTAACATGCTTTTATTAATAAACTTAAAGAAATTATTATCAAATTACTAAACCATATAATAGTTAAAAAACTTTATAAATTATATCACTAATTACATATTTATACATTTAATGCTGCTTTAAATTTGAAGTCAGCGAGCACTTGCAGTGGTGAAGAAATAAATCATAAAATACTTTCTAAGAATCACACACGACCGTACTCTTAGTATGATACGACGACCTCGTATATCAGGTTCGGTGGAATTATTGCACTTTATTTTCTTTAATAAAATGGTAATATATAACTTTATTAAAATATATCTAGATTTTGATTCCATTAAATATTAGGCGAGTACGATTTTTTTGTAGTGGTAGTGTTATAAGAGTTATTGGGATCTTTAAGACATATCTTTAAAATATAAAATATGAATAATACTAAAAAGAAAAAGATTAAGAAATAATAGAAAGTACCTATAATAGGTAGTTATTTCAAAGAAGATAATTGAAGCATATTTATCTAACACCTAGGTAAGAACACTGATATACAGTGCTAAACTGCTAAACCATACTCATGAATATTGTCAAATTCCCTATCTGTAAACATACTAGAAGACCATCAGATACTGTTAGTGCATTTTGTATGCATTCTGAATCAGCAACTTAGAAACTGTTGAAGTTAGATGACTAATTAACTGAGTTACTGAGAGACACCTAAATCTCGTCTTGCCGTGAATACGAAAGCTGCAAAGCAATTGATACTTTGGTATAAAATTAAAGTTTATATGTTTGTTATACTCACAAACCATATTTACTGTGATTTAAGAGTTTACAAAACTACACACCAACTGAAAAGTTAAACTTTAACGTTTAAAAAAAACTATCTTGTCTTAAGAGCTAGAAAGGACCGAGCACAGTGCTCTACGAAAGCAAAAACAAAAACAATTTATCAAAAAGTTCTCTACAATTCTGTGAACTAAAATATAAGAATTAATTTGTAACAACGAGATAAAATAGTTATCTATTTTTTAAAGAATTCAGTTATTAAATATGTTATAATGATGATGACTATAGTGATGTACAGAAATTATATTTTATTAAACTACGTGCAATTTTTATGACAAACAATCATAGTAATAGTACCGTTTAGGTACTACATAGATCATATTTTTGCCCTAAAGAGTAACATCTTCATCTTACTTCAAGATGAGAGAAAAAAGAGTTTCATGCAAAACCACCTTACAACGAATTAAATAACTCTTAATATAAATTATTTATTTTTCTTAATAACAGCTCTGTTTTTTGACCATGAAAATAAAAAAATCATCAATCAAAAATTAATCAAAGATTTTTTTTATCAACCTTCATAAATATAGTCCAGACCGAAGAATAGTTTATTTTTCACTTCTATAGTTACTAAATAAAACGGTCAATACTATTAATGTAACATTAAATGGAACCACCATTTAATGATGGAATCTTATGATTATCTGAAGGATGTTTCGTAATTAAAAAGTAGTAAGAAAGTTCAAAGCATTTTAAGTTTTGTTGTTACGTCCACCTCTCAAAGTTTCTATTCGATATAGCGATACACTTAGCACTTAGACATTGCTTAATATCTAAGGGCAAAAAAAATATTTTTAATCCCAATGTTTAAAATATCATCATGGGTAAATCTCTTTCTGAAGGGTGGTGTTCTCTCTGTCCTTTTTTTTACACAAAAGTTTTCAAAATTCTTCGTTTTTAGGTAAGTCAACTAACAAACAGCTCTTGAATATATGTTATTTCATTTGTATAAAACATTAATAAACCTTACTATTATTAATGTAGATAAATTAGTTATTAAATCTGCTACTACTACTAATTACTACTAATCTACCAGAGTAGGAGATGGAAAATTAATAGTAAGATAGTAAGGGAACAGACTATTTGTATCGTAAAATAAAGTTATTTAGTACGAGTACGTACGTATATATACGTAACGTCCATAACAGTAATGTTTTGCTCTCTAGTTATGATTAACCCTTATGCTGTATCTAAGTATTATCTCAGTATGTAATGTAATTAAAATATTTTTGATAAGCTCTACATTTACGAAAAGTGAGATATGACGTTTTCCTTGGAAGTGCTGATTACTGTAATTGTAATATAAATATAAGGGTTATGAGTTTAAAAATCTCCTTCTAGTAACACAGTGTAGCAAAGAAATAAGAGCGGATTATGTTGTTTAATTACGCGGCACAGATAACTAAGATGGTTGGATGCCTGCTGCTGCTGGATCTTCAAATAAATGTTTTGAAACTTGTACCACGTTAATGTCTGCTGTACTTTACACTCGGATAACTTTACAACGTAGTTTAATAAGCCGTCTTTCATGTATTTTATTTACAATCAAATCATTATTAAAATTAAGATAAAAAATATCTATATATTAAAAAACAAATAACATTTAGTTTAATTACATTAGTTTTAATAATAAGTTTAATTTCTAATTCTTTCTTAGGCCACTACTACTTGGTTATATGGTATGGCATAGGTTTATTTATCATTCTATATTTATATAAATTTAAATAAGCTTAACATGGCCATACATGTCTATAGATATTTTTAAACATTAATTTCGGTAGTGACATCTTTTCAATGTTTATCTATACTGCAAAGTTCGAAACATTGGTTAGGATTTTTAAAAGAAACCTAATAGATGTCACCTCCGTTCCGATAAAGACGATCACATATAGAATGCTTAATTCACCGAGGCGGACAGAGATACGGTAGCTCAGTTGGTAAAGCGACGGAACGGTTTCCCAGTAGTCGTGGATTCGAATCCCTGCCCGTATCGATTTATTTTTCATTCTATATTTATATAAATTTAAGTAAGCTTAACATGGCTATACATGTTTATAGATATTTACAAACATTATAAATACGTTACAAATAATGTTACAAGAAAATGTGTTTAGTTTTTTTAGACAAACTTTAACTTGTCTATTACTGATCCTACTAACTAGTTATCATCAGTTCCATTATTAGCTCAGCTAAAACTTATTCATCTTAGTTTCGTTGTTTTTATTGCTTTTAATAGGATTTTCAACTCTCTGCTGCCTGAAGTTATATAAAGACCAATTAAGCAAACGTGATCCAATTTGTATGGCAAATAGAGCAGAATATCCCAAGTGGTTATTTACTATTAATTTATCTCCTTTGTAGTTGAAACTCAAGGTCAAAGTTGTTTCAAATAATAGCATTGCAGCGTATGTTTAAATAAATGTTATTTGTTTAGTTTTTCATTATCTAATATGGTTTTCAAGGAAAACAAAATTATATATATATTGAATGTATTTCTTGAAAAATTAAAAATATGTAAAATATAAAAACTTTAAATGAACTGATTTTTATAGGGGAATATGATAAAGGCTCTCCTGTAATGGTTAAATAAAGCTTTTCAACTTTTATCGTATTTAATAAACCCTCACTTTAATCACTTAACGTCGTACATTTCGAGTGCTCACGTATTGTAATAAGTAATTTTTCATCAAATTGTGTTGCACTTGTTTGACGAATACCTATGAAATAACTAATATATTATTTTAATTATATATAAACACTAAACGATGAAATAGTATATATATAAAGAAGCAGTAAGAAATATGTAGTATATTTTATATAGGTGGAGTAAAAATTTTCTTCACATTTTGTATGCACTTCACATTTTTTTCAAAGTCTATTTACATTTATTTACTTTGTATGTGTACCATTTTGATCAATAACTTTTTGCCATCTTGTAGGTAGTGACATGATCTCGCTAGAAATTCCGGGACTCCTCATCAAAAAGACGAGACAAGTGGCATTCCTCTCTTGATATTGACCTGACAGAGCCTAAAAAAATCTATAGAGACCGAAACAGATAGAAATCTGATGGTACAAGGTCAGGAATATACGGTGGATATATTAATACTTCCCAGCCAAACTTTTATTTATTGCTGAGTGGCCAAAGATGTGTGTGGTCTTGCGTTATCGAGATGAAAGACCACACCCTTTCTATTGATCAATTCCGGTCGCTTTCTTTCAAGTTCTTGCTTTAATCTCATCAGCTGTTGGCAGAAAATATTCAAATCGACGGTTTTGCACAGCGATAAAAGCTCATAATGAATAATGCTCCTCCAGTCCTACCATACGCACAGCATTACCTTATTGCGAGTTAAACCGGGTTTTGCCACAGTCTGTAAAGCCTGATCGACCTTAGACCACGACCTTTTTTGGCAAGTGATTGTCGTATGTAATCCACTTTTTATCACCAGTTATCAATCTCTTTAGAAACGGGTCGGGTTCAATACGTCGAAGTAAAGAATCGCAAATGAATACAAGATTCATAACGTTGTTCCAGTGACCTCGTGTGGCCAAATATCGAGCTTTTTTGTGTACCCGACTTTTTTAAATGAGTCAAAAGTGTTTTATAGTCAATATCCAGTTCTTTAGCTATGTCTTAGCTGCCAAGATGTCTATTTTCGTCCACTTGTTAAAAAATTGCATTCATTTTATTTGTAACAAGGCTACCAGAGGTGAGATGCATCTTTGACATCCAAATTCCCGGATTGAAAATGTTTTAATCAATCTTGTGCTAGTCTTTTTTACTTCATTGTCTCCTTTTTTACAATGTAACTATTTTAATGTCATTACTACAATAACACTACAATTAAATATTCTGCTACTACAAATCTCTAGGAAAGTGTCCTAGTCATTTTAAGCGTTTGTAGTCACTTATCACATTAATCACATTCAATAGTTATCACATTAATTATAATTAATACGAATTACGATTATCTATTAGAAGTAATTCAGAGCAACTTTGTCAAATATATGTTTCAGTCAAAGTGATGAATTTTTATCAACGTCTGATCTACTACAATTCAAAATTCTTTTATAACTAACCTATAGGAATTTTTACCAGTAATTTTTACCATTTTTAAGTATTTGTATGCTTTCGAAATACAATTATTTATTAAATATCGTTTTTGAAAAATACTCGATATTTTAAAGTTGACTACAAAAAAAAAACTACTACAATCCACTATTAACGTTTTTCTACAAGAATCGACAGGATATTTTATATTGCTGGATATTTTTTTTGTTTTTTTTTTTAAGTTTAACTACAAACGAAATTAGTCTTACTACTAACCACTACTTATCGTAATCTATCATTAAAACCTATAAAAAATACTTTTTTCCAAAGTCGGGTGCCAAATTCACATATTTTGATAACATCGCTACTTTTCTTTATATTTGTAAATCTTGGTAATGACTGACTTATTTCTCAAAAAATATTATTAATTAGGCTTTGTTTATCTTATTCGGAGAATACATCTTATAAAATTCGAAACAAAATTAAAATCATTTAAACAAGTTCGAGATTGAGTTGATAATTCATTAGCGTATCTATTTTTTATGTTACCTGAGATTTGATTTGCAAAAACATGCGATTTGGTTGATAATTTTTTTATGCACGGTTGCTATATAATTATGTATTTATTGGTTTTGTCAATATAAGGTAGGAATCACCTTATAAATAATATATTGACATTTATATTTTGGCACTATGACATATTATTTGAATGAAAGAGTTTATACTAGTTTGTGCAAATCATATTAAGACTATGATTTGCACAAACTAGTAAACTTATAAAATTATATTAATTGTAAAATTATATAAACAAACAATTTTACTTCATAAAAAATAACCTAAAAAGAAAATGATTGAACTACAGTCGCAATATAGATTATGGATGGTATTTTACTTATTATATCGAAACTATTGATTACAAAAAAATATGTTTAGAATTAATATGGAAAAAGAACATGTAAAAAGAAGATATATTAACATAAAATGGTCGGAATTAATGTTGACATAAAAATTAGATAATGTTTATGTGTAAATTTTTGAAGGACTAAAAAGGTACATTATTAACAATATTTTCATTATTACCAGTACATACAACCTATTTAATTATGAATTATTAATGTTATTTATAATTTACATGTTATGAAAAATACTTGTGAACAAATATTTTTTTTTTGGTGTAAATAAGAAAGATCCATTTTAGTTTTTCGTTGCCGTTAATCAGTTTCCGCAGAGGCTCCTACAAGATTCATAATTTATGAATAAAGAAAAAAAACTATTAGAAGATTAACAGTTTTACTGTAACACGTACGAACGTAAGAACACGTATTGCAATTATCTTAAGTCAGAATTGTTTCAAATACGACTTGCTTACCAAACTTACGTTTACGTGCCATCTTAGACTGGTAATTATACAGTAACATATATTTTTTAAATTTCTATTAGTAATTAGACTGTGACTTTATCTGCTTTGATCGAAAATGTTTAATTTATTTCAATTATATATATTATGAACCATAAAAATAAACATTGTAAAAATAACTTAAATAAATTAAACGGATAACCAAGGTTGTATTAAATTGAATAAACACATCGAAACAAAAAATGCCTCCAAATTTCACAATAAACGTATTACTTGTTACAGTGCTGTGAAACTAAGATAATACTTTTTGATATGATTTCAAATAAAGGCAGCGTGCCACTGATTCCAAACGAATGTGATTTGGAAGTAGCTATACATACACTGGCGATTAATATTTAAAATGTTTTGGTCATCAAATTTAAACGAATTCATTAAAGATTTTTTTTTCATGACAAATTGATAATAAAATCTTGCAAAAATACATAATAAATAGCATACATGCTATAAATTCGTTTTCGGTGATGTAGACACAATGATCAAACAATGCATAATGAATAAGCAAACAAAGCGTATAATTACAAAACATGAGTTAGCTTTACCCCTAGCTCCGTTATATGAATTAGTAATAAATTACACTGTAATTTTGGGAACCACAAATGTACAGAGACTGATAAAATTTACAGTTTTTTACACCCTTTTTTATCATCAAAGTTCATATCCATTATTTAGAAAATGATACTTCGCATAAAAAATTTAAATATAAAATTTTGTTTTGTTTTTTAATACACAATAATTCATTAATCTTTATATATAAATGTGCATTTTAGGTCCTTTTTTACCTTTAAACGTGTACACGCGGTCTCACAGACTGCTCACATTTTGCAAAATTCGTGTATAGTTACTTCCAGTCAATCCACACTATTGAGGTGCTCAGTAGCTTGCTATGGAAACGAGAAACGATTGCTATGGCGGGAGGTTGTGTCGTTGGTTGTAAATCCCAGAAGTTATTTTGCATCCAACATCAATTGCGGTCATATATCCAATACAAAAAATCTTAGTTTGTTTTTGTTTATTTTAGGTTATTTTGATACAGTATGTTATTAACTATTAGATATACTAACACAAACAACGAAACTACCAAGAAACCTGAGATCATACACTACTATAACATTACCAAGGGAGGAGGGCATTTTTTTTTTTTTTTTTTTTTTTTTTTATACGATCTAGGGCAATGCTTGACTACATTCCACCTGATGGTAAGTGGAATGTAGTTTTAGATGGTAAGGCGCATTGCCCTAGCAACCTATTCACTCTTCTCTTGAAGACACCCACATTATATTTGGCCGGAAATACCGACGCAGGCAAATTGTTCCAGTCCTTCGCTGTACGCACTAAAAATGAGGAAGCAAAGCGCTTCGTTCGGACAGGTGGAATGTCCACAACAAAAGGATGGATACCTGCCGTGCGTCGGGACGTCCGGTGATGGAAGGGGGACGGGGGAACTAAGTCGTGTAGTTCCTGCGCACACTCACCAAAATGTATCCTATAAAATACTGAGAGGCTAGCAATTTTACGCCTGTGTTCAAGGCTTTGGAGGTCGGCTTCGACCAATTCGGGATCGCCTATAAGCCTCTTTGCTCGCCTCTCAATTGAGTCCAGAACCGCAAGCTGAGACTTTGCGGCACCAGCAAATATGTGTCCACAGTACTCTACACACGACCGGATCTGTGCTTTGTATAAAACAAGAAGCTGTCCCGGTGTAAAGTACTGCCGAACCTTCGCAAGAACGGCAAGCTTTGCTGTTGCTGCTCTTGCTCTGGACTCAATGAACCGACCAAAGTTGAGGTTCGAGGAAATCTCTAAGCCTAACAACTGAAGCAGGTCACTGTATTCCAAGGATACATTCTGGAAAGTAGGAGCCAAGGTGAAAGGGCTCCTTTTGGCGGTGAATAGACACGTCTGCGTTTTGGTGGCGTTGAACTTGACAAGATTGGCATTGCTCCATGCGGAGACTGCCTGAAGTTTGTCATTCAAACGTTGCACCATGGCTTCTCTTTCAGACTGTACTTGATCTCGACTAGCCCGAGTACTCGGCAGATATCTTTCTACAACTGTGCTGTCGTCTGCATACCCATAGATACCGGGCTTCAACAGATCATTAATGTGCAGCAGAAACAGAGTTGCAGAAAGAACGGACCCCTGAGGCACTCCGGCATTTATTGTCAAGGGTTCCGAGGAACACCCGTCGACAACTACTCGGAGAGATCTGTGGCTCAGAAAGTCCGTTACCCAGCCGATCAGACCAGGAGATATACCGTACGCTGAAAGCTTGCATATAAGGCTCGCATGCCAGACCCTGTCAAATGCCCTCGAGACGTCCAGAGAGACGGCGACCGCTACTCCGTTCTTCTCGATGGCCTCGCCTAAAATGTGAGTAGCATACACTAGGAGGTCCCCAGTAGACCTATTACGGCGAAACCCGTACTGTCGGTCACTGAGGAGATCGTTACCTTCTAGGTATGCCAGAAGGCGCGAGTTCAATACACGCTCCATAATCTTGCAGAGTATGGAGGTGATTGAAATCGGTCTGTAATTGACAGGGTCGGCACGGCTGCCTTTTTTGGGCACGGGTTGCACATTAGCAAGCTTCCAGGATTTCGGCACTATTCCAGTCATGAAAGAGAGGCGATACAGACGTGTCAGTACAGGAGACAACTCAGCTGCGCATGTCTTGAGCAGAATGGCTGGTATACCATCAGGACCACTGGCTTTATTCACATCTAAACGACACAATGTTCTCCATACCTCTTTGTTAGTGATGCGGATTTCAGGCATCGAAATACCGCAGTGAGGAAGATGTGCTGGAGAAGCATTGCCAGTGTCTAGATGCGAATTATCAGCAAACAGAGAAGCAAGTACATTCGCTTTCTCTGTTGCTGTGTGGGCCAGGGATCCATCCGGCTTCAGCAGAGCAGGCAGTGAGGGTTGGCAGAAATTCGACTCGATCGCTTTCGCAAGAGACCAGAAAGCTCGACTGCCAGTTGGTCTGGCAGAGAGCTTTTCGCCATTCTTAGCGATTCGATCGAGACGAGCCTTCCGCAATGCCTTTTTGTAGGACTTGGCAGCTTGGTTAAAGGCTCTCTTCTTAGAACTTACATCCGGAGTTTTGCGGCATCGAGCATCAGCCCAAATGAGGTACGCCGAATGTTTTCGGTCATGTGCATGACGACATTCGGCATTAAACCATGGGCGAGCTTTGCCACCAATGGGTACGTCAGCAAAAGGAATAAAATACTCCATTGCTTGATGCACCACATCGGTTATAGCATCCGCGCAACTCGACGGATCCAAAGAAGAGAAGCATACCTGCCGCCAAGGATAAGACGCAAAAAAGTGCCGCATCTCATCCCAATCTGCTGACTTGTATTTCCATACTCGCCTAACACCATGTGGTTCGAAAGCTGGTGGGGAATATGAAAATACAGATTTCACCAGACAGTGATCAGAGGTTCCCAAGGGGGACGTGACCTCTACACGATACCTGTCCGGATCAGTTGTCAGCAGAAGGTCCAGGCAATTGGCTGTATGGCCTACCACATCTGGCACCCTTGTCGCTTGCCTCACCAGCTGAAAGAGGTCCAAGGACAACGCAAAGTTCCGCGCTTCTCTTCCAGCATGGTCGGTCTTCTGGTACGGGAACAGCCAGTCCTGATGACAGGCATTAAAGTCCCCCAGAAAGACGAGCTGCGCCGAAGGGTACTGATACAGAGCCATATCTGCAGCCTCACTAAGATACTCAAATAAACGAGTTGTCTCCTGGTCACCGCTGTGCGAACGATAGACACAGGAATACAGGATTTGTTCGTTTCCTGTGTCCACTAAAACCCATAGGGAAGAAAAAGTGGGGTCTTCAAGGTGACGGAGACGCTGAATACAGAGGTCGTTCCGCGCGTACATACTGACTCCGGCCCGTGAGCGAAAGTTGTGCTCCAACGAGTAACCGGGATAATCCAAGTATGCAGCGCTCAAAGGACATTGTATCTGCGTCTCCGTCAAAAAGAGCAAGTGCGGCTGCTCTGTCTCCAGGTGGTGGTGGACAGCTAAAAGATTTGAGTGCAAACCCCTGATATTAGTGAGGTGCACTTTATATGAGGAGGAGTGCAACCGCTGTGCAACCTTGTTCCTTTTTTTTAACTTTTTCATAAAAAATAAATATAAAAGTGAATAGGGATGGGAAATGGCAGTTGAACGAGACGGTACGTATAGAACCTGACGTCGAAATTGGTGATGTCTTGCCACTGGGAGGCTAGTCTGGAGACTGCGGGGACGCCCGAACCCCCCCAGGGATCGCCATCGGGCCTCCTCGTTTGGTCGCCAACCAGCACGATGGAGCCACCCTGGGATTTTTCACAGCTGGCGGGGCAGCCTTTCGTGGTTGGCTATCCCACTAATTGGGCCCCCAACTATCTGCGGGCGGCCAGCGGAAAGCCGTCGCTTCGGATCCCGCTACGCTCCTCGACTAGACACCCGACAAAACAAACACCAACCCGACGTCAGACCGGTTCGCCAACGCACCGCAACTGTTCAGACCCATTTCCCATAAACGGCTTCATCGAGCAACGTGCCGGAACACGACTAGGTCGCTTTGCGGCACGATTCTGCCCGATGGGTGGTAACTTTGCCGGCGACCGGATGTTATGGTCTACCACCAAGAGAAATAGATAAAACGTGTTCAACTTATTCAAGCAGCAGAGGAACAAGAAGAAGTCCTCTGGTTGTTTTCTATAGAATTCTCAACTTATGTGGTGTTGATGCTCATATTTTACTTAACCAACAATAGGTCAAGTAAGTCGAGAAAGGATATTTTCTTGAGAAATTAGTACGGAGTTCGTTCCTCATATGCAAAGACGAGCTCTAAGTTCTAATGCGCATAAGGAATTAAAACTAACCTTGACAAGAGTTTCGTGACGAGATAGGCCTCTAAAACAGACATATTATTTGAAAGTTAGTGTTGTAAAACGAAAAACATGCAGCCTATTTCCACCAAAGCTAAAACAAAAGACAAACTACGTTTGTAAAAGTTGCAAGCAAGTGATTTGCCTACAATGTTCCAAAACGTTGTGCAATGACTGCCAATAATGTTCCATACGATGGACACTTGTCAGAATTTTTTTCTTATATTTCGAGAAGTAAGTAGTTTATTTTCTATGTGTGATACCACACACTTTAAATTTTATAAATATATTTGAGTTGATTTTATTAACACTTGAGAGTTTATGGATTTTGTTACTTTAATTGATCTCTGGCAAAATTAAGACTGAAAGTATCTTATAATATTTGATTGCCTAAATTAAGTAAATAAATAAATTAAAAAAAAAACACTAATATTTGTTTACTTTGATACTAATAGATAATAAAAAAAACAAAAGAACAAGAAGTATATAAGTATTTTTTAATAAAATCAAGCCTCAATATAGAGGTCTGTGAGACCGCCCGCCCATGGAAGTGTGACAAAAAAGAACGTCCTTAATTGAAGGTTAACAGCATTAGTCCCTAAAGCTTTGTATTTGAAAAGCGTCGTACTATATGCATTTAAAATATTTTTAAAGGAGTATTGTTTATTTAAATAATTTTTAGGATAAGAATAATAGGATAGGATTTCTTTTTATTAATACATAAATGTTAAACCATCATTCACTGGCTGAGTTCTTAGTCTAGTAGCGTTGCTTGTCTTTTGATTATAAATTTAAAACCTTCAACTTGTGTAATTTCAGATCTGTTCGTGCAAATAAAAAAATTTGCTTATACATTAGCAGACGAAGCAGACGAGTATCCATAAAATGCCCATGTTGTACAACCTAACTAAACTAGATCCTAGTGAGTAATCTGCTGATGTTTCTCTTAGGAAATGATGATGTGAAGTGACCAAAGTGATTCTGCAAGTATTGGATTAAATATTCTCTTTGATCTCAAAAGCATATATTGGTAGATTTCAAAATAATTTGTAAAAATTTGTAACTTGCTAAAAAATTATATAAAATACTACAAATTTAATATTGTTAAATTATTTTAAAATAAGAAAAATAAATAATTTTCAGTAACAACATACTGAAATAATGTTAAGAAAGTTTCATATATAACTTTATATAGAAGCCTAAACTTTGAATAAAACCGGTAACGATGTTATGAAATCTTACTTACTGTCAATCTCTGGGCATTGTCAATACTTCTGAACTTAGACTGAAACTAACAAAGAATATACAAAACTTTATATTATTCAAAGAGAATTAGTTATCCCAAAATAATCCATCGTTGTGCGATTTGTGCGAAATAAAACTATAATAAGGAAAGTAAAACATAAATATATGAATCATTACACTATTTTAATTAAGATACTAAAAGTAAAATAAAATAGAGTTTTATCAAAATAAAAACTCAATTAAAAAAAATAATAATTAATTCATTTAATTATTAATTTAATTTAATTTAATTTAATTTAATTTAATTTAATTTAATTTAATTTAATTTAATTTAATTTAATTTAATTTAATTTAATTTAATTTAATTTAATTTAATTTAATTTAATTTAATTTAATTTAATTTAATTTAATTTAATTTAATTTAATTTAATTTAATTTAATTTAATTTAATTTAATTTAATTTAATTTAATTTAATTTAATTTAATTTAATTTAATTTAATTTAATTTAATTTAATTTAATTTAATTTAATTTAATTTAATTTAATTTAATTTAATTTAATTTAATTTAATTTAATTTAATTTAATTTAATTTAATTTAATTTAATTTAATTTAATTTAATTTAATTTAATTTAATTTAATTTAATTTAATTTAATTTAATTTAATTTAATTTAATTTAATTTAATTTAATTTAATTTAATTTAATTTAATTTAATTTAATTTAATTTAATTTAATTTAATTTAATTTAATTTAATTTAATTTAATTTAATTTAATTTAATTTAATTTAATTTAATTTAATTTAATTTAATTTTAAAATAAATTAATAACAAAAAAGATATACTCATTAAAACGATCGTACAAAGGGACTGCTAATTTCAAAATGAAATTTCACTGCTTATTTCAGTGAGTAACAAAAACTTAATGTGCGATATGACAATAATGAAAAAAAAACAAACACACACAACACAACAAACAAACACAAAACTCAAACATAATTTTAAAAATGAGCAAAAGCAATTACAAATAATTACAAAAATTCTTAAAAGAAAAATCAAATAACAACGAATACAATTTGTTTGTTTATATATATACATGTTTGAAAATATTTGTATGTTTATATATAAATTTGTATATATATATTATTACAAATTCTAATTATTACTTTACATTGGCAGATGATGTTCAATTAATCGTTTCTTAAAGATAGAAACAGATTTATTTATTATTATTTTTTTCTAATTTAGATGTTCTGACGGTGTATGGTATTGTGGTTCACAAACTCATTTCTTGAACCGTGAACGAATGAGAATAAATCTTATTTTTATGTATGGGGAATTTAAGATTTGTACTAAGATATGGCCTAGTAGACACTTCAGCGAATAAATTGGATAATGCACCTTGCGGCTTACCTCGGCTTACCTCTTTAACTTGGGAATTTCAAAACAAGGAAGAGTTCAAAATTATTTGTGAGTGTTTGACAGCATAAGATTAATTAATCAGAGTATCATTAAGAACTAAAGGAGCTAGAGAAGGTAAACAATTCAATAGGGAATATTCATGTTTTTTTTACGTAAATTAATCATTTACCTCTTTATATCGTAGAAAAAAAAATATAGATAGGCTTGAAAAATATTCTAGTTTTTTTTTTTCAAAGTGAAAATTAAAACATCGAGTAAATTTGAGCCGTTCAAACGCCGTCATTTTGAGCGCACTTTGCGTGACGTCAAATGACACGTCCAGTGAATGTTTCCTATGAACTTTTTAGTTATTTTATACATATTTTAAGTTCTAATTGCTTTACAAGTCACGGAAGAAAATAAAAATCATCTTACAAGTTTTGTGTAGTACCGGAGGGTAAAAATATTATTAGAAAAACACCCGACAAAGTGTTTTTTGTATTCTGAGAGATGCGAAAATACAAAAACAATGGTGTATGGTAATTAAAAGAAATAATATATGTCCTAAATCGTGTTTATATTGTTGTGAAGATCGATTTAACGTAAGTATATATTTTTTAGAATAAGTTTAATTAATAGTTTAAATTTATAGTAAGTTTTGCAATAGCTATTGAACATTAGAAAATTTAAGTTTAAAATTAACCTAACCTAGTTTACAAAAGTTCAGTATAACTTTATATAAAAACCGTATTCTTTTTTTGCTTTTACGAAATTTTTATACTTTTCGATTTATTTCAGGATAAGGAAGATACAGCAAATTGTATTGAATATAATATGTATAACGCAACAACAAGGAGAAAAATGTAATCTAAATTTGAAGAAAGGAGTTGTGCCTCATATATTTTTGTGACAGAAACACCAGCTGAGAGAATGAGAATGTGCATAGTCAAAAGGCAAAGATTGACATTGGTTAATAAAGCCTTTTCAGAGTTATCTATCAATAGTAGTGTTTAAAAAAGGATGACCTTCACAAAGAAGTGATATACTAAGTAAGTCCTAGTACTGCCCATACAAATGTCTGTGATATTAATCAGCTAGAACTCAGTACTTCTCCTATTGAATGTGATGATCATAAGGCAGAGCTTTGCTTTTCTCATATTGAAGATAAATTATCAAGTGAAAGCTGTGCAAGTTAATATTAAACCGAAGTATAGAAGGAAAGCTGTCAATGTAAATATACCTGCTGAAAAACAAAATGTAGCATTGTCACCATTTCCTCATTTAACACACAATATTGGTACTTTACCAGTAAAACTATGTTTTAAAAAGAAAATTGTTTACTGAAAACAAAGCTCATAATACTTCTACACCTTCTTATATCTTCTATTTCTGCTGATTATCAACCAAGTTATTTATCGGAGTCAAGTGAAGTGGAAAATGATTCAGAGGAAGAAACATTTTAAAAATGTAATGTGTAGTAGCATGCTAAGTGCTAACTGCTATTGAAAAAGAGTTTGTAGTTGTTTTGTTAGAGTTGTTTGAGTATTTAGAAAATCTTTTTAAGGGTTACCTAAACAATCGTATCATTTAATAAAACCTTTAAGCTCGAAATTTTATTTTTATGTTTTTTATACAAAAATAGGTTAATGCTAGACTACATTCCACCTGATGTTAAGTGGAATGTAGTCTTAGGTGGTAAGGTGCATTAACCTAATAACCTATTCACTCTTCTCTTAAAGACACCCACATTGAATTCGGCCGGAAATACCGATGCAGGCAAGCTGTTCCAATTCTTCGCTGTACGCACTAAAAAAGACGAGGCTTCGTTCGGACAGGTGGAGTGTCCACGACGTAAGGATAATATGGGTTTAAATTATTTATTTTTCTCAGTAACACTAATACCACAGTATGAACTTCAACGCCGATAATTTGAATGGTGTGTCAAATGACGTCCCAGTTCCTTTGGACCAATGGTGGCGCGTTTTGAAAGTTTGAATTTCGTTCCCTTTATTTACACCTTTCCCAAATTATTTTATGGTCTTAAATGGTTAATAAATAAAAAAAATATCTTTTTATTATAATAAGATGATAATAAGTATCCGAAAAAAAAAATGTTTGAGACCATTTTAATTTTTAAGCATATTCCCTATTGATGTCGCGTATATAAAACTAGATGCCTTAGCCTGAGTTTTAACCGGATTGTAGTTCTTACAAGTATTATTTTCACATAAACTAATCCTCGCATCGCTATACGAAAATGAGGGATGATATTAATTACAACATTTGGGTGTCATATAGATAGAATTGTTTCAAGGGCTTATCGGATGCTTGGCTTTATACTGAGGGTTGGTAAGGAATTTAAGGACTCTTCTACTTACTCTTCTATACAATAGTCTGGTGCGCTCTTTGTTGGAATTTGGGTCCTCTGTCTGGAGCCCTCAATACAAAACATATATTGATTCCATTGAAACTATTCAACTTAAATTTCTGAAACATTTGCAGTATAAGTTTTATCACTCGTGTCAGAGCAGGCCTAAGCTACGGTGGACTCACTTGAGGTTCGCCGTATGCTGAAGGACTAAACTGTTCTATTTAACCTAGTAAATAATTTTATTGATAGCCCTTACTTACTTAGATTTTTTGATCTTTAATATTCCAAATATTCTTAAACGTAATAATAATCTTTTCTATTTACCCGGTACTAATACTAAATATGCCCAAAACGAATGTACAATAAAAAAAATTATAATGTATATATATTTTCATGTTCGCTTTCTAACTTTAAGTGTAATATTAATAAATTAATGAACTAATTTAATTAACCTTTTATGTACTTACAAATTATTATCTTTCAACTATTATTTTTTTTTTTTACATTTTTAGAATTTTGAATTGCACAATTGAATATGTATAAGTTTGCATTTGTATTGTATCACTGATTTTGGATGTTTTAAAGTTACAATGTTAAAGTTACAATGTTAAAGTTTGTTTCCATCTCTTCTGCTTCTTAAATGTATTACTAATTAGTGGAACCTTAATTGGTATATGTACTATCTTGTTGTTATTATTATTTTGTGTGATGTTGTACTGTTTGTTTCCCAAATACAAATAAATAAATAAATAAAAAAATAAGAATAATAAACATTGCCCGCAAATAGCTAATGATGTTTAAAAATAAATTAGTATTTTTTTCTGATATATCAATGTTAATTTGCTTCAAGTTTTTGTGGATGTCTGAGACTGTTACATTTACAATCCACAGTATGTGGTAACAGAACAACTGAAACAAAATAATACGAAATAAATCCCAGTAAAACACGATAAATAAGGTTTTCCACACAATGAAAAGTTTGTGTTTGAAGTTTAAACACAAACATACGAATACCAGCGCTTTCACAATTTTTTATCTTATTTTCGTTGTTTCAAAATAGTAGAGTTTCACTCGTTCTAAAACTTGTTTAACCTAAAATCGTAAGCATGCCTGACGCTGTTAACTGCTAATGTTTAAACATTATCGGCATTTATATTTTTAATGATTTTCTTTTGAAAATAAAAAGTTTGAGAAGTATATGCTTAGTAATATTATTCAGTGTTCAAATTATAAAACTTCGGATTGTATATTTATAAAAACAAGCTTTTTCAAGACGGCTTTGTGTGTAAAACGATGGTATTTTATATCTTATATGGGATGGTACCCATAATAGATGTAAAATACCTGCTCTATATAAAAAATAATAAAATATTTTTCATATATTATTAATTTCTAATTTAATTGTATAAAACTGAGTACTGAAGTACTGAGTGACGGTGGTGACATTTATTAAGCTTCTTTCGAAAATCCATATCAATGTTTTTTACTTTGCAGTATAGACAAACATTCGAAAGAGGCCACTATCGAAATTAATGTTTGAAAATATCTATAAACATGTATAGCCATGTTAAGCTTATTTAAATTTATTTACATATATAATGAAAAATAAACCGATGTTTGTGTTTTTTTTTTAATAACTAGAAGGTAACTATATTTTTTTTCAGGTATGAAGGTGATTAGGTTTATGGTAAAGAGACATAAAAATACAGAGAACAGAAGAATGAGTATATGTAAATCCATACGTCGACATATGGGAAGCCACTTGAATTTTTGAAGAAAATGGAAAATGTCATTATATTGCCCAGACTAAATAATAATAATAATGTGAACAGACTAAGATAGTGTGTGCTCAAATTAAAACTGCCGCTAGGTTAATAATGTGTAGCCGAAAGAGGCAATATATATAATAGTTTTTTGCTACGGTAAATCACCTTTAGTTAGACATTTATTAAAATTTTCCAATTACAACAGAATGGCTATAAAGGTAAGTAAGATAAGAAAATATTGAAAATAATTTAATATGGTTAGCGAATACAATAAAAACACCAATGACAGCATTACCTCTATCATTAGATAATAAGGAACATCACGCTCGCATCACGCACAAGTATTAACTATATAAAAAGGAATGTGAAAGCGCAAGTATATCACTACTCCTCCTGTGTACCGACCAGAGAGAATTGAATTGTGAATTTTAGTTAGAAGTTGGGCTAGTGGTAGGAATAGCACCTTTTAGTTCCGTTTGAAGTTCAGTCATCCTTGTTGTAGTTCAGTGTGTTGATGCCCTTACTTGAATATATGATAATAATAAACCTAAAGCTAACGTGGTAATAAAGTTATAAAACACAAGTAAAACTTGAGATAAAAAAAAATATTTTATGGAAACCTCAAAGCTGGCAGGTACGGGATTTTATTTCTTGGTCCATTAATTTGTTATTTTATGTAAGAACTTATTTTTAGTTGTAAATTGTATGGAAATATTCACAATGCAACTTATTTATTCATTTATTCATTCATCTACTTATTTATTTATTTTTTTATTTATTTATTAATGCCTTTTGGCATTCTTTCCCAGTTAACCTCCGCGTATGGTGAAAAATTGTGGTATGCGTTTTTAAAATAAAAAATAGTAATAAAAAATTAAACGTAAAATATAGCCTATGACAATAATATACATTATACAAAAACTTATTACACATATATACAATACACATATATACATTATACATACTTATTACACATACACCTATTTATAAGAAGGTACTCAAATATATTACAATACTATACTTTTTTATTCTGTTTGTGCATAAATATTACATAAATAAATATAATACAATAAGAGTATGCCTAAAATATTTGTATTTTTTTATTTAAATTGTTACAGGAAATTGGTGTTAATAAGTATCTTTTTATATATTACTTTTACAATCCCTCTTTTTAAAATTTATTCTATTCATGGTACTTATTTTCCAAGATATCTAATTATACATAGTGACAGACAACTTAACTAATAAACGAGTTGCTAGATAAAACACACTTTATATCTTTAAATGTATCCCGAAGTGTCTGTCATAACGTAAACACCATTACTGTAAAGCATTAGGAATGATTTATTTAACAAAAAGTACCTGAAAAAAAAAAACAAATCGTGTAAAAAGAAAATGACAAACCTGAATATTATTATTACTATTATAAACATGTATTGGTCACTAAATCTTAAAGACTATAACATCAAATTCACCATAAAAGTTAAAATGCCATAGCCTGTGGTACGTTAAAAGTGATATAGGAGTTCGGGAACAAAGAATTTCAATCGTTACATTTAATTATTTACTGTACATTTAATACGTTCTTACTAGAGTTTATAAACTTTTCATGGCTGTTTTATGCTATACTTAAGCTATATAATTATATTTTTATATTAGTTCATAAGATATTAGTACTGTCATATTGTCTCGCTCACCTATCTCGAAGGTTATTATAATTTCTTTATTTATTATGAAAACAAACGGTATTATAATAAATGAAATAGAATATATCTAAATAAAACTTTACCATAAACTTTAGAAAAAAATGTGGGATGTCTTCTTTAAATGGTATAGGACATGGATAACTGTTTTATGTGAATAATTTAACATACTTTTATGGGGCAGTGTCGTAAATAACGTTTAGTTATTATACATTTTTGATACTATAAATTATAGTAAATTCAGTACATTTACTGAAAACACATGCGTTGAAAGCTATTTTGTGAAAGAATGTAGAATTAAGGAGTGAGGTCAAATAAAGCGCTAAGTGTTAATATAAACAGACTCTGTGGAGTTTAGGTCAACGAGGCGAAGAAATTCTTCATCTGTAGAAAATGTTATAACGACAACGTCTCAAAGGAATGGTTTAGTAGAGTGTAACATTTTCTATTTGTACTGAATACACAAAAGTAAGGTAATTTGAAATAGAAATATATATTATCTTTACATATAATAGATCTGTCTAGGAGTAATTTCCGTATATCAACGATATTAATAAAATTTATCGCCCGGTTGCAAAAGAATAACTAACAGAATCCATTTCCAGTATTTTAGATTTTTTTGTTTTTTTATCAAGTACTCTGTTTTGTTTTACACGTATCACATAATAATATATAAATGTTTATTATACACCTATATACTGTACGCACAATATATAAAATAAATAAATAAATAAAATAATAAAATAAAATAAAATAAAAAGCCTTTTTATTTCCAGTAAATTTACATTTCTTCCTTAAAAAAATCTATTAAAAATGTTAGGTTAATTTTGTTTATTTTAAGTTATTTCTACTAGTTTATTTAATTTTAATTTATATATTTCTAATCTAATTTTTCTACTTTATTAATTTTAATCTACCGGAACCCCAGATAGGGTAAAGGCCTCCTCCAGTGATGCCCACGTGGCTCTGTCTTCAGCTACTTGTTTCCAGTTTGACCAGCTATCACTTTAATATCATCTTCCCATCTTGTAATGGGTCTGCCTCTCGTTCTTTTGCCTAGTGGGCCCTTCCAGAAAGTCACCCTTTTGGTCCATCTAAGATCTGTTAGCCGCGCAACATGCCCTGCCCACTTCCATTTTAATTTCTGTGCGTAGCTCAAAGCGTTAGTTGCTTTAGTAATCTTTCTTATTTTACTGTGTCGTATTTTATCCAGCTTCCTTATCTTTAGCATGCTTCGTTCGAGTCCTCTCTGACAGACGTTTATCTTTCTTTTTGTTTCAGCACTGAATTTCCACGTTTGGCAACCATATGTCAAACATGGCAAGAGGCTCGAATTCATGACTTTTGTTTTAATGGTTTGTGGTAAATTACTTTTAAAAACGTCCTTGAGAGCCCAGTATTTGTTCCATGTTAGTTGTATTCTTCTGTCTATTTCTATGTTTTTATTTTTCCTGTCGAAACTTATACTTTTTCCTAGATATACGTATTTTTCAACGTATTCTAATGAGTTTCTATTGACTATTATTGGTCTTTTCAAACTATTTGTCATTGTTTTAGTCTTTGAGATATTCATTTCTAGTCCCACCTTTACACTAGCTAGGTGTAGGGTCTCTACCATGTTCTGTAGTTGTGAGGATGACTCGGCTAACAATACTAGGTCATCCGCGAATCTCAGATGGCTTAAGTAAGTCCCATTTATGTATATTCCTTGATTACTCCAGTCTAGTTTGTTTATGATCGCCTCAAGGACAGCTATAAATATTATTGGAGATAGCGGATCACCTTGTCTTACTCCCCTTTCTATTGGGAAGCTAGGGCCTAAGGATTCGAGTTTAATTTTACCCTTATTGTTTTTATATATGGATTTAATACTTTTAATATATATTTCCTCCACTCCTTGTTCATTCAGGCTTTTCCAGATACTTGTATGTTTAACAGTATCAAAGGCTTTTTGGTAGTCGATGAATGATATATAAAGTGTTCTTTGGTTTTCCTGATACTTTTCCATTATCAATTCAAGAGTATGGATGTGGTCGATTGTTGAAAAACCCTTTCTGAAACCTGCTTGCTCAACCGGTTGCTTCTTTTCTAATGTATAACTAATTCTTGTATTTATAATTGCAGAGAATAATTTATATAGACTCGGTAACAAACTGATAGGGCGGTAGTTTCCGATATCCTTCGGGTCGCCTTTTTTATATATCAGTATGATATTGGATTCAGACCATTGGGACGGTGTTTCAGACTTTTCTAGAATCCTGTTAAATAGTTCAGCTAGTGGTACAGCCAGAGTTACGTATCCTTTTTTCAATGCTTCGTTCGTTATGTTATCTGACCCAGGGCTCTTGTCTAGTTTCAGTTTCTTTATTCCTTCAATTATCTCTATTGCGTCTATTGGTTCAATGTTTCTTTCTTGTGTGTCGTCGGTTTCTGTGTCGAAATTTATTATTATTGGGTCTCTGTTACTGTATAGATTTCTGTAAAATTCTGTTGCGGTAGGAATGATATCGCCTCTAGTGTGCTGTTCTGTATCTTTTTCTCTCAGTCCTTCGATCCATGTTGTATTAGTTCTGAGTTTCTTATAGGGCTTCTTTGTACTTCCAGTGCTTTGTAGATGTGTTTTTATTGTCTCTTGCCTATATTTTTCGTAATCTGCTTTTATGTATTTATTGACTACTTTATATAAAGCGGTCAGTTCATTTTTCTCGCTTCGTGATTTGTTTTTAGTTTTTTGTAATTCTTTTCTTCTCTTTAATAGCCTTATTGTTCTTGCCGATAGTATTTTATGTTGTTTATTTTCTTCTCTTTTTGGGCGGGCTTGTTTTAAACTAGAAATAATAGTCTTTTCTGTCCTGTCGTAGCAATTTTGTACCGAGGTGTTTTCGCAGATAATTGGGGCTATAGATAACTGCGATATTAAGTTTTCATTGTACTTGCTTATTTCATCTTCGCTCTTGAGTTGACTCATTTGATTATTTGTAAATTTGGCTCTAGATATTTTTCGTTTGTTTAGTGTTATTGTTGATCTGACTATTCTATGGTCCGAATTGTAATTAAGATTCAATGTCTCGATATTTTCGAATATTCTTGGTTGGTTTGACAGGATAAAATCGATTTCGTTTTTATGTTGTGTGTTAGGGGATCGCCAGGTCCATCTTCGATTTTGTTTTTTTTTAAAGCATGTGTTTATTATCATTAGTTTATGTTGGAGCGCAAAATCTACTAGTCTCTGTCCCCTTTCATTTCTCACTCCATATCCGTACTTTTTAGTAACCAAATATTCTTCAGCTTTGGGAGTACCAATCTTGGCGTTAAAGTCTCCCATTAGTATTGTGGTTTTGTGTGCAGTGTTCAAGGCATTCTCGATTGTAGTGTAGAATTCTTCGATATCATATTCGCTTGCCGCTTCTGTTGGTGCGTAAGCCTGTATGATGGATAACTTATGACCTTGTATATTTATATTAAGTGTTGCGACACGCTCTGTTATTCCATTGAAGCTTTCTATGTGGTTTTTAAGAGACTTATTTATTATAAAACCGACCCCATATTTACCAGGAGTTTGACCTATGTAGCACATTATAAAGTTTTCGTATTCTTCTATTTTTTTCCCATATCTTCTCATTTCCGATATTCCAATGATATCGTATTTTATATTTCTTATAGCCTCTTCGAATTCAAGCAAGCGATCGTATGATGAAAGAGTACGGACGTTGTATGTTGCAATCGCTAGTTCATATTTATCTAGGAGATTTATTCCTCTGTTGCTGTTTTCATTGGAGGGTTTTGGTCGTATTCTTCCACGGTGACCAGCCGGGTTGGAAGAGTTTGTTTCAATATATTTTTGTTTGTTCTTTTGTTCAATTGTGGCATCTGTGTGGTAGGAGGGGCTTATTTGCTATATATTCTCGTTGTTACGACCTTGGTTGTTGGGATTTTTGGTTGCATTTTTGTTGACCAAGAAATTGAGCATGCTAGGTTTTATGACTCCTTCTGAAATGCTGTTTGACCTGGTGACTGTGTTGCCAGACTGTTGTGTCCTGTTTTTTTACTAGCTTGGGTATGCTTGTCCATTTTAGTTTGTGTGGTGGTTTCTGGTGATGACCGGAATTTTCTTTTACCCTGGTATTTTGATACAATCAGTTTGTCATATTTAAGTATAGCTGTATTTCCCTTTTCTCTCTCAAGTTTCAGTAGCTCCTGTAGCTCCTTCCTTTTTTCAAGAACATATTTAGGGAAGTCTTCTTTCATATAGTACTGTGTGTCTTTCAGCGCTCTTTTTTGTTTAAATATTTCGATTTTCATTCCTAATGTAGTGAACGTTACAACCGTAGGGCGTGGTCTCTCTCCTTTCCTTCCCAGTCTTTTTATCTCCTGAACGTCGCTGTAGGTCAGTTTAATAGAGAAAAATTGCTCAATCCATTTTATTATATTTTTTTCTAAACTCTTATATGATGTTTCGTTTTTCTCAATGCCGAAAAATACTAAGTTTCTCACTCTTGCTTGTTTTTCCAGGAAATAAATTCTTTTTTCTTGATTTTCCACTTTTTCTTCCATTTCTCCAAGTTTTCCTTCCCAGGCCGAAAATTTTTCCTCGAACATACCAGTAATATTTTGTGTAACTTGTTGCGTAACATTTTTTCCAGTTTCCCTAATTTCCATTCTTTGTTCGTCTAGGTCTTTTTTTATTGCTTTTAGTGTGTTCAAAATTTCTTCCATCTTTATGGTTTGTTATGGTACAAGTATTGTACTCTAGCGGTGCGTGTGTGTATTATTGATTTATGAATAGAATGGATCACCTCTGTCAACGATAAGTGACGTGGTGGTTTGTTCTTGTTCTAATAGATGGCGCTAATGGTGCAATATGTATAGGAGGATGATTTGCAAATCAACAAATCTTTAGGTTATGATATTTTGCACTTGTTTTTATATATCACTTTGTTTTGTTATTTTCACTAATACACACACATTAGTATTCTGGCTTAAGGTGTTGCTTCTTGAAAAGACGCAAAAACGTTCTCAGGAGGTCTTGGGATTCAAAAGTTTGTCGCTGGTTTACACAATGTTTAGTTCAGGTTTTTACGAGTTTAATACTAATGTTTCCACTGTATTTTATCTTCACAAACTCGCGAAACACTATGTCTCTGTACACATTTATATGTCGTAGATCACGATAATTTAACGATAATTAGTAACTCAATTGATATCATAGTAACAGTGGGGTGTGAACATCGTGACGTAACGAGTCACGTGACCGGAATCGTTTGGAGGGGCACCGGAGACATTTTAAATATTGGGGAGCTTTGAGTCGAGGAGGATTTGATTAGTGAGAGCCTTACAGTTCGGACCCCCAAACGGGATCGGTAGTTCACGCAACTCTGATAATTGTATACCTACTAAGTAATTTGTGAGAATTGATTACCTACATTTAATACAAGAATTGTCATATTGTGTGTGTGGTTTAATTGCCTGAGACCTACGCCTCGGATCCTGTACCAGAACATTCCATCAAGAACGAGCAAGTCACTAATATGCATCTATCTCCGACATCAGAAGTGGGATTCACTCGGGCATTACAACCACCAACTACCCGCGAGATAAGTTTATTAAAGCTACAAATCACGTCAAGCAAAGAAATGAAGTGATTTTATTATTTGAAACGCACACTACAATATAATAACAATGAAGTTCCAGAATCAATACAATCAATCAATAGTTGATAATCAATGATTGTAAATCAATCAATCAATCAAAATAAATTTATGTTATCTCGAAACTTCAAAAATTGAAATCTACCCACATATCAAAAAAATGTAGTGAAGTTTTTATGCAAGAAGAAATCGCTGCTGATGAACAAAGAAAAGAACTGAGAAATAATGGCGGTAATGGCGCGGCGCGGATGGCGATGATGGCGCGGCTCGGATGGCGATGATGGCGCGGCGCGGCTGGCGGTGACGGTGCGGCGCGGCTGGTGGTGACGACACTGCGCTGTTGGCGGTTATGGCGCGATGTGGATGGCGCTGATGGCGCTGATGGTGGTAACGGCGGTCGTGGCGATGGGAGCTATGGCAGCGGTACTGGTAAAGTGCGGTGCGAGCAACGTGTTGAGGTCTGCTCAATTTATCCACCATCGGACACGTCGCAGCATAAAGGTGAATTCGTTTCGATTTACTTCCAATTTTTGCGTTAAATACTCGCTAGTTAAAGAAAATTAAGCGATAAAATATGGTGTTAAGCACTTTATTATTGTTATTGCAATGACTGGTATTGAGATTAGCAATCAACCTTCACGATAGGCTAAGGAGAATGCCCGATGGACAAGTACCCATTGATGTTAGTGATTCTGAACCTTGTGAGGGTGACATTTAGTTGCTTTATGACAATCAAGTTGTGTGTGAGTTGTGAGTAGTGTCCTCTTGAGTTATAAATTCGGTTGGTCACAGGGATGATCACGAGTGTTCACAGGGATGATCTTGGTTGGTCACTGGGATGACCATGGGTAATTTGATCACTGGGATGATCACAGATAGTCACAGGGATGACTTGATTTTAGGGCTACTGGGATAGCCGGACAAAAGAGACACCACTCACTTGAATTTTGTTTGATTTGAGATTTATTGGATCATAATGGGTACTTCTCTGGGCTGATCTGAGCATGATAGAGAAAGTTAAAAAACCTTTGTTTTTGATAAATAGCGATGCCAGAGAGCTAGGTACCACGTGAAGTAAAGCTTGTAGTAAAAGCGATTGAGTAAAAGTGATAGTAGTGAATCTTAGTTCAATTGGGAGTCCGTGGGACTCAGAATTGAAAGTAATAAATCAAACAGGAGGTTTGTTGGTAGGGCTTAGTGAAAAGCCATATGTGACGAATAAGATTCATGCTTTTTGTTTTATGATGTTTTTAGAATACATTTTTGGTTTAAAATGTAATGAAAAGTGGTGCATGATTGCTTTAGGCTTTAATTGAGTGGTCATTTAGTTTGATTTATTATGTTCAACTTATTATAACTGTTTTTTCCTTTTTCAATAAGTTGTAAAGGCACAGGTGCAACAGGGGTTCGAGTAGTTCTGATACAGTGCCAGCGACAGGCAGTCACAGAGAAAGAAGGTTTGAAGTGGTCACGTAAGCTACCTTAACGGTACTATAGGACTTTGGTGAGTCATTTTCATATTGTTTTGATTCTTGTGCTGAGAGTTCTCTGATCACAGAATGTTTAGCAAACAATTTTTGTGTAACGTTTAAATAACTCAGTAATTCTAACTGGCAACGATAATAGTGTCCAGAGTACGTTATAGATCTTATCAGAGGTTATGATTAATAATTTTCTATTAGAAAGTCTATTTTAAATCATTCCGATCACAAGGTCCCTCAGGAACTAAATGTTTTAGTTGAGCAAAGTGATATTGAGTTCACTACAGATAATAGCTTGCCTACTCATACTTGTTGACCGCACCTCACGTGTGGTGTAACACGTGTAGGCGATGGGTCTGTTTTGTGTTTTACATGACCGATGGACTGGTTCATGGTAGTTGTTTGTATATGATCGATGGACTGTATCATATTGCAAAAGTATTGAGTTGAGCTGAGTTGAGTACGCAAGTCTGGTAAAATTATGATTGATTTTGTTAAGTAAAGTGATGGATCTAATGATCAGAGTAGTTTTTAACTGTTGTAAATAAGGTGTAGTACACACCTTGTGTTAAGAATGTATATAGAGTAAAAACCTGAGACGTGACATTCACTGGTTTTGTCAGAATAGCCGAGCAAGTTATCCTTGGAGTTATTTGTTTTATTTCAGACCCTACGTCCCAGGACAACCGCGAATCCTAAAGCTACTCGATGGAGGTGGCGTGGTGGTTATCGTCACTCGATGGAGGTGGCGTGGTTATCGTCACTCGATGGAGGTGGCGTGGTGGTTATCATCACTCGATGGAGGTGGCAAGATACGTGCACACGAGGGCGTGTGACTTGTCAGAATGGCCGTGTCGTAGATCACGATAATTTAACGATAATTAGTAACTCAATTGATATCATAGTAACAGTGGGGTGTGAACATCGTGACGTAACGAGTCACGTGACCGGAATCGTTTGGAGGGGCACCGGAGACATTTTAAATATTGGGGAGCTTTGAGACGAGGAGGATTTGATTAGTGAGAGCCTTACAGTTCGGACCCCCAAACGGGATCGGTAGTTCACGCAACTCTGATAATTGTATACCTACTAAGTAATTTGTGAGAATTGATTACCTACATTTAATACAAGAATTGTCATATTGTGTGTGTGGTTTAATTGCCTGAGACCTACGCCTCGGATCCTGTACCAGAACATTCCATCAAGAACGAGCAAGTCACTAATATGCATCTATCTCCGACATATATATTTTCACTCGAAAGTCACTTTTAAGATTATATTTTTATTTATTTATTGTTATTTTAATCGGAGTCGATGCTTATCGTGCCGTGGTGGCGCCCTCTCTCTACTGAATATATATATATATATATATATATATATATATATATATATATATATATATATATATATATATATATATTGTGCGTAGCTTCGAGTAACATTAGGTTTTTGTTTCATCGCAATCGCTACAACCTATCAAACGATTTTGGCATTTAATTCTTCGAGAAGATAACATTTGAGAAAATAGAAACCGATATTTGCAACGTCATCTTTTGACTACAAATATTTCTAACAAATCATTGTAACGTAAAACATATTGTTGAGTTATTATTTGTAAAAACTGCTAATACATCGGAAAAGTATAGTAATTATCGTAATATGTACGTACAACAGCCCCCGAACCAACGACTACAATAAGTACATTATAATATATTTTTTCCCTTTAGAGGACTTTTTGTACCGGACTTTGTTTATTATTATTTAAATGATTGTAAGAAAAACACACTAATATTTTAAATGTTTTTTTTTAAGTTTATTACCTAGAACGACAATAAGGGATGCAAACCAGGACAATTTATTTCCTTATCACTTGAATGATATTAGAAAAGATAATCTGATAATGAATAAACTACACCGACATCATTCCTAGCGATATTACGATGAAAATACCCTTTGGACTCTCCTTGCGTAACACATATTTGTATAATCTGGTAATCAAACATTATAAGACGAAGCTTCTTAGCAATCCATGGATTCACCGTGCGGGTGCCGGGCCCATCGCGTTGCAAGGAGAGGAGTGCAAGCAGTGCCTGGGACTTGCGACCCAGGAGTAGGTTTAAGGGGCCCCTTTATTATGCGCAAAAACGCTCACCTTCACCCTCCACACTCCTCTCCCTACCTAACCAAATTTGGAAAGAACCTACTAATGCCGCCTTTGAAGTACGTTCTAGAAATGAACCGATGCTTGTTCTAGAAAGGCCAAGATCTTTAAGTAGGCTATAGAGAGATTTTGCTGTTATACCTCTCGCTCCCACTTCTACCGCGTACAAACTAACTATAAATTTATTCCTGATCAGTTCGTTGGTTAGTTCGTAATACTTATTGAGCTTGAATGTGTGATCCCTTGGGATGTTTGTTTCCCAAGGAACAGTAAGCTCCACAAGTATCACGCGCCTCAGATGTTTCGAATACAGGAATAAGTCCGGTCTGGATGACGAAACACCAACATCCCCAGGGATTTTGTAATGCTTTTCATACGTGTCCATCATGAGAATCCAATCAGGAGCCGCGCCTAATATTGAATAAGGCTTCGCTTTTGATTTTTTTTTTGGAGGAGCCTTCTTTTACGAATTCTATAGATCGTTCGGTGGTTGTTATACCCTTCCGCGCTCTTGCTACTGAAAGACTAACCGCTTCCCGTATAATTTCTAATACCTTGTCGTGGCGACGCGAGTATTGCCTTTATCTAGAAGTACCCTACACCCTACTAATAGGTGTTTCGCGGTTCCTATTGCCTCCCCACAGATGTTGCAAGACTTTTCGGTGGCTTTGCCCCATCTTACTAAATTACTTTGATCTGGCAGAGTCATTTGGAATGCATTAAGATAGAATTTTAATAATGCTGGGGACCAATCATAAATTAAGGTGCGCCACTTCAAAGCTAGTGGAATACAAAAATCTCCTATGGTCACCCATTCGTTTTGAATTTCTAGGCTCATCGCGTGGAGTCGGTAATTATCGTTTTCGTCTTGTCGAATAAAAGATTTTGTTATGTCTATGTCTTGAACTTTCCTACTTGATCCTAGCCCTACTTTATTTGTTTGAGCACTTATCATAAACTTTTTATGGAATTGAAGTCGTGACTCGAGCTCTGAGGCAACTTTGTCTTTTGGGAGAGAAGTTACAGTATCATCTTTAGATTTTCCGATGATATGTCTTTTGGTAACTCTTAGATGTTTGTAGAGCTCCGATGGTTTCTTTAATTTTAATCCAAAGTTGTTACGGTCTCTAAATAAGGTTGAAGAGTCCGCTGAGTGCGCTAACCCGAGCCATAACTTCAATGTCTTTATGACGCTTGCATCTTTGACAAAAGGGTTTTATTTATATCATACACGAGGAAAGGCCAATTTAGACGTGATGTTAAATAATTATCGTAAATCCAAGCTTTTTTGACTTTACTTATTGGTTGGTTGTTATCACGAATTTTAGATTGTATATTTTACTTGCAAAATTACTTATTTTTTGTGATTTTATAAGAGTCCAAAATCAAATTCATTCAAATTAAAGTATTCTATTCTATTTTGTACAGTGAAGTGATTAATGTTCTTATTCAGTTAAAGTGTTCAAAGCACAATGACACATGATATATGTATTTTAGGTTTTACACTTAAACGGAATTTCTTTTTATATAAAGATATTCTTTTAGATATTCTTTTGATAGATATATTTTATAAATTTTATAAGAAATGTGATATTGATGCTATTTTTGTAGGAAATTAAAGCAGATGGAAATTGTAATGGTATCGTGAAAAAACTTTTAACAAAAAAGAAATACCACCTATTACTTATAACTATACTATAAAGATAACTAATAATATAACATATATTATATAATATATAACGAGGTGGAGTTGTCTGTGACACATCTCGTCTTACCGTGTACACGATTGGTGCAAAGCATTCGAAACGTCGCGTTAAATTTAAAATGTAAATTTAAAATTTAATTTATTATACGCAAGTTACATCCGTAAAAATCGTTTTGTTTCCATGTTTGGTACTCGTGAAAGCCTTAGAAAACACTAAGTATGGGTTATTGATAATTTACAACGTGCTTGTTAAACATTAACAAGTTATTTAACAAAAAAGTTATTTAACACAAAACTTATGGTGCATTTAAATATTATCGCATACCTTTCGCCAAGGCATCCGTAATTTTGTTTGTGTTCACCGCAATCAACAAATTACCTTTTAGTTTCGTATTTTGCTATAAATATATGAAAATATATACATAAATAATAATTTAGATTGTAGCCTTACTTTTAAAATAGTTACTTTTTTTTTTTTTTTTAACGTCTGGAATCCTCATGGATACACACCTCCATCCAGGGGAAGATGGAAGTGGTTATGTGAGACTCTTACTCACTAAACCAGACGGTCAACACCTCTCCGTCATAATGGAGCGCCACGGGGACGCTTGCGCACACATCCGCGTTGCTCCGACGGAAGGCCGCGTGAGCGACCACCACCTCCATGGAGTGATGCGCCCGGTTGACTTGAGCGCGTCCCACTCCGGGGCTTGTTGAATCGCGAAGGGCTCCCCTGCCCTCCACCCAAGCCGGCCGAGCCAAATCAGGACTCCCTCAACGAAGAAGGTGTCCCGATCCGACTCAACCTCCCGGGGCCGAACCCCGTCTGAAAACGGACGTGGTCCGAACCCGAAGCCGCCACCAGCGGCTGGTGTGCATCGCAGGCGACCCTCCGAAGAAGACCACCCCGACACACGGGGCCGGAAGAGGTAAACACATCTGCGCCGCAATTTAAACTGCCACCTGCAGACGACGCAGAATATGCGACCTCGACCGTCCCGCCACCCCGCCAACGAAGCCCTCCCTAGGAAGAGCTCCGCCGCCACCTCGCCCGGACTAATCATCGTCAAGCGCTATTGTACCTGAAGATGACTATTCCGGGCCATCACCCTATCAGCGCAACGGCCTCCCCCTCAGCAAGAAAGAGACCGCCACGTACCCCCCACATAACCACGGGACCGCCCCACAGTCCACTCTGCGCACAGAGAAGTACCAGGGGCGACCCCGCTGCTGTCCCCGGTAGAGAGGGCCTGCGCCCTCCCACCCTCAGTGCCCAGGCCAAAAGGCCCGAGCCCACCTCGTAGACAGACCACCCCGAAAGGCAGCCTGCCCGCCAGCCAGCCATGAACCAGGCACAAACCCCCATGGCGGACCCACCCCGCGCCGAGTATTAGCCAACGGCTAATGCAAACCCGAAGGATCACATTAACCGTTGTTGCCCAGGGAGCACCGGCCCGTACCGCTTCCGATGCCACCGGACGAATCCGAGCAACAAGGGAAACAGACGGGCACACGAGGAGGTTCCCGGCGACGGCCCCCCTTTAAAATAGTTACTACGAAAACGAGACTTGACAGTTTATAACAGTAGGGGAGAGTGGGGTAATTGCGCACACCTAAGGAATAACTAAAATAAAACGAAAACTGTTTCAGTAATCAATGCTTTTTAGTAATCAGTCTTTAGTTCAAGTAATTAACCTTATCTTTAAATATTCAACAGTGGTATATTTTTCAAAATAAACAAGTAATAATAAAAAAACAAAACGTCTGTTGTCCAGGATTACCCCACGTGGTAGGGGATAATGGCGGATACCGAGTGGGGTAAAAACGGACACTATCTAATCAGATTTGGGATCAGGCCATTTGGGATTTTTGTCAAAATTGTGCTTTAAATGGTTGACTTTGGCAAATGTGAAGGCTATTTTTGGGACCATCTCAATGGTTAAACCATAAAAAATTTTACAGCAAATTAAAATATGATCTCCCAGTTCCACTTTCTGTTTTTCGGAAAATAAAATAAAATTCATTTTTGAGGTAGTCATGTATAGTACTGTTTGATACAGAATAAGCAGTAGTAGTAGTCATTTTTGAGGTAGTCATATATAGTACTGTTTGGTACAGAATATGTAGTAGTAGTAGTCATTTTTGAGGTAGTCATGTATAGTAACCAAGAGAAAGTGTCTTAGTTTTGACAGCTTCAACGGCTTTTTCCAAATCCACTAACTTAAATTTGTCTCGGTATTTCTTTGATGATTTCTTGGCATATGAAATTATTGTTTATTCATAATTAACAACGAAAATCATAAAAAAATAACGTTTAGGGGTAACTACGGACATTCGTAATTACCCGACTTAAGTCATCCGCCATTAGCCGACTTGCCCAGAAATGGATATTACATTATTTTTTTTAGGTTAGAACTATGTGGTGTACGATACAAGTGCCTTAAATCGTTGTTCAAATATAAGTTTTATCAGAAAACAAACAGCATCCTGCTATGTTTTTCGTACAGTAATATACACACATTATATTTTTGAACAAAAATAAGATCAAATAATAGAAAAATCTTTAAGTTTAGTTACTTTAAATTGAGAGCTTCCTTTCATCTTAGCAGTTACTGTTTAGCACTAAGTTCAGAGTCGACTTACAAATGCGTCATTCAAAATATCTCCTATTATGCTCTAACATAGTTAAACCTATGCGTCCGCCATTACTCACCATCCGTGATTACCCCACCCTCCCCTAGTACCAGGCAGATAATGTCTGACTTATGCTATACAATATAAAATAAAAAGAAGTTATTTCAATTGAAACAAAAATACTAAAATAGTTTTTAAAGTCAAATCCAATCGATTCAAAAGCTTTGCATTTTAATGGGACTTATAGTATTGGCGCGTGTTCAATTTTTATTACATAGATTTTTATTTTTCAATCTTTTTAATCGGATACTCTTATACTATTTCAATGTACAGATTGATTGTTAATACCTACGTAAGTATGTTGTAAGTACCTACTAAAAAGTCATAGAAGAGCCCTTTAATCTATAGCTAGTTTCTATTAGCAAGCCTTATTGTCGGAAGAATAAAATAAGAACTTATAGCTTTAGAACTTGCGAGTTCTATAACATTTTTTGAAAACTAGCCAAGCCGGTTTTTAGGTTCCAATATATTATTCTAAGTTATATGACGAAATTATATTGTTTGTTAATATAAAATACTTAAAAATATTTTATGTTGTTATAAATATTTTTTTGCGAAATTCGATTTATTTATATAAAATAGTATTTTCAATTATGAGGGAGTCAAAAGTAGCTCCAAATCATTAGTGTATAATATTACACGATGGTGCTCTCCAGTTATGTTATCCTAAACTTGGCTTGAGTCTCGCTACCGCGTGTCAATATTATCAATGTTAAAATTAGCAAGTTAATTTTAAATTAAGTTATATATTACTTTACTTACTAAGATAACCTTTTGAGCTTATTAAACTTTTCACTTTATTTTCATTATTTTTGTTGTTTGTGTTGTTCTTGATTTTGCTTTCGTATTTGTAAATCATTTCCACGCCGCGTTATTGTAGGTCTAAATTTATCTAGAAATAGAAACTAATATTCTAGTTAGCCATGAATTCTTAGTTTCAAGAGGCAATGTATATTTCGCAATCTAATTGAATGATGTCACCTAGCGAACTTGGGAAACCTCGTTCAACTTGTAACCATCTGTAGCGGCTATCTCGACATGTCTCAAGTATCTGATTATACATATCCAGTATTACACTTAATTGTACACTGGTCTACATGGAAGTTCAATTGTGGTATAAGGCAGTGCGTGACTTCAATATATCGAAGAATTTCAGTCAACGTATCTTCCCAGTTATCCTTCACTTGCAAGCTATTAGTTAAGTTTATTTAATATATTAGTTAAGTTTATTATAAAATAATACGATTTTTACAAAACCATTAATTTTACTTGTAATACCTACAGGTTTTGCCAGATTCATCAATGATTATATATTTATTCTAAATTGATTGAAAAAAAAAGTTTTGTTCAGCATTAATAAACAGGGCCTTATTAAATCGCATATAATTGATAATCCGTTTCAAATTATCTAATACCTACTATTAAAAATGAATCGCTTTTGTTTAAATTAAATTGAACTTATTATTATTAATTCAAAAAAAAAAACAACGTTACTAAGAGCTTATAAAGAATGAAATTAACAATAACAATGTTTATATCTCCTGAAGTTCTTAAATGGAATAAAAAGAACGACGATGATTCATGAATCATTTTTTACAAGATTTTTTGAGCTTATGCTTATATTCAGCAATTCAGAAAAATGCATAACCGTTTTTATGTTACTACAAAGTATTGTTTAAGTCTTTAGTAAGGCCTATTTCGTATATTTACGAAGATAAAACTAGTTTAATTGTAACTAAACCTGCAACGTAAACCTTTGGACCATTACATAACCAAAAGCTTATGTTAAACCCCCCCTTACAAAAATAGAATAGACTGACTATCGTCATTACTCGAGTCATCTAACGATCGTAACAAAAATGACATGATAAAATCATTGCTGATGAGCTCTCACGGACTCACTTTACTGGATATAAATTCAAAAGGAATTTTGTCCTTACGTTTTAAGCATTACTATGTCACTCAATGTTATATTTCGTGTCGTAGCTATGACAGTGAATACTTATTGATAAGTTAGTTTAAACTTTATGGTGTTTCTTTGTCCATTATTAGATCAATAGTTTATTATTATCATTCTCTTGCAGTTTAGAATTATTAAGGCAAGAAAAATATACGCTGATTGTTTTTTTTAGGAATAGAGGAGATGAGATAAGAAATATATCAACATAATACAATGTCTTCTAACGAACTCATCTTTAAAACGGTTGCTACAACTTAATGACCACTTTTTAAAGTTTGGAAATTACTGAAATAAGTAAAAAAAATTAAGGGTATATCTACTACGTCGAGTTCTTTATATATATATAATAAAATATGCAAATATCAAGTTATAGTTATAAATATATATACATCAGGTCCATCTGCAACTTTTACGTAACGCTCTCTGTTGTTAAAAGTTAAATAAACTAAACAAACAAATAAAAATTATTCTTCTATTTTTTTTTGGTTATACAAAACTAATATAAAAATAATTGAAGTATTCAAAAAGATAAAACGACAAAGAATAAGTTCAAACTATTAAAATTTATTCATTTAACATCTCAATAGTTTTCACTTTATTCCCGCACTATACATGCGAACGTGGGTGTAGTCAAGTTTTATCAAAGTAGTAATGAGATTTGCTGCTTATTTGTTTTGGAAATGCGACTTTTATAATATTTTTATATTAAGATTAAATAATGAGCTAATAAATTGTATGTTTAATGTTACCATTTGCCGTTGCTGGGAGTTGTTGTGGTTACAGAAACAACGATCCTAAGTTAACGTACCATTTAATGTTAGTATTATACCCCTTGTATAATAGTATGTACATTTTAAAGCAAATATGTAGATATATAATAATAAAATAGAAATAAAACCCAACCTCACATTTATATATATTTTTGCCAATTTAGTTTTAGAAAGGGTTTATAAAATAAAATTAATGCAATTTGTTGCCATTGCCAGGGTTACAAATGATTTGTAGAAAAATTCTCGATTATCATAACTTAAGAAATAAAATTTACTATCTAAATTTAATAAAGTGTATAATTTAGTTTCCGCAGTATATTATGGTATTGATATTAATTAATATACTCACTGTAACCCTAGTCTAGTTAATAAATTACGCTCTTACAATATTAGATCCAATCTTCTCAAGAACTATTATCAAAACGTCAGCATCGAAGTTGATTACGATCTAATTTATGAGGAGCAGCCATTGTAACAGTATTACCATCAGATACAGTCTATACAAGTATTTCAATCTATAGCTTTAAAGCTATTTTTACAGTAATTTTTAAAGATTATAAATTTATTTGAATCTTATTCATTTTATCAGACAAAGGCAAGAGTGAGACAACCAAAAGAGAGTGTCGTATTTATTAATGTTTGTTTTCTTAATCTAATTTCACTTCTTAAACTAGTTAATTATAAATACACCCCAAAAGAGACGCACATAAGTGAATACATATATTATGTGTATGTAATATGATTATGAACATTAAATTTAGCTATATACAATTTTATTAAATATTTTAACGATACTAGGTATTTATATTTGCTTGAATTAAATTATCTTAAAATAAAACGTATGAATTGTTTGAATATATCTATAAACAGGTATAGCCATTTTAAACTTATTTAAAATAAATATGGAGTAAAAAATACACCGGTATGGTCAGGGATTTGAAACCGCGATCTTTTGAGTTTATTATTCACTGTTACACAAACCTTAATAAGAACTAATATATTAGTTAGCCATAAATTATCTGTCTCAAGTGGCTGATGTATATCTGGTAATTTAATTGAACGATGGCACCTGGTGGTCTTGGGTGGCCTGAGTTCACATTTCAACAATACCGCACTGCACATCTGTAGCAGTTATCTCGACATGTTTGAAGATGTATCTATCATGAATACATATTCAGTATTATATAATTGTGCGCTGGTCTAAATGTTAACAATATGTATAGTATATTGTTACTTCAATTCGTAAATAATATTTTAAATAAATTATTTTTGTACCTAATATAAAAAAGATTGTGTGGTTTTATGAAACCACCGTAAAAGTGAAACTTTTTTCACATTATAGACATTTAACTAAACATTTTCGGAATAATATTCCATTAAGGGTATAAAAATTGCTTCATCAATCTTAATTTTATACTTAGAAAATGGGAATGATAATGGGAAATGATAAAAGTAAACTAGGTCTCCAACTAATATTTTTATTGAACTCTGTGTCTTAGAGTACGACATACATAATACTTAACAATTATTTAGATGATATACACATATTAAAACACTGAAAACAATATTTTATAATCGTTGAGTCATTTTGATCCGTTTTTCAATTATTTTCAATCATTCTATTATCAATTCCATCTTCATCATGAATTTAATTAAAATTAATTATATCTTAATCATAATAATGAATAAATAACAACATTTACATTAAACACTGACAAAAACAAACAAAATAGCGTGGAGCACTGGCACAAATGAGTAATAGTCTATACACTACACGGTCAGCTGATGCGAACTATAGGTGCCGCCATATTGGCCTCGGCTGATCTGACGAGCGCCTTTCACTTTATCCCTACTCCGCGGCCGACCGTCACGCGACATGCAACACACAGACGAAAAAGTTTGAGACGATGTAATAAAAGTTTCACTTTAAAAATTAAATAAGATTTGAATATCTTGTCAAATTCTTCAGATAGTATAGAGCTTTTTAATTATTTTTTAAAGATTATATTTCTTTAAATATGATGTTTTATTAACAAGCGATCACTAAGAATATTGTAAGAATTTTAAACATAATAATAATTTAAAACAATAATGATTAAAAATAATGATTAATGAAAATTTACGATGATCAAAAAGTAAGATGACTTGTTAATTACTTTTTGCGCTCTGTACACTCTACGTCAAAAATATTTTTGGTGTTATTGATACACTGGTCATGATCATATATTCATAGGATTGACTATATAGTCAACAAACAACACATGTAGTCAACAAACACACTTTTATATAGCATGTGTTGTTTTTATTTTAGAATGATGAAGGTTAGATTCGGGTTTTGCGTGCTTGGTGATTTGTTGCTGCTAAAAGTTATAATTGGTGACGAAACATGGTGTATGGTTGTTACGTCGAAGCTAAAGCTCAATCATCCCAATGGAAGAGCCCAGAAAAGCCAAGACCGACAAAGGCATGCCTAGTGTGCTCTAATGTGAAGGTTTTGCTCACAGGTTTCTTGATTACCATGGCATCGTGAAATACCTATCACAAGGTCACACGTTATATCAAGCATACTATCTTGAGGTTATGTAGTGTTTGTGTCAATTAAGAAGAAAACAACGCCGCAGAGTGTGGAACATACTTTTGGTTGAATAAATAATATTTGTTTGAATTTGAAAACTCACTTTACTTCTCGATCACACCGAGTATTTCGTATAATATTGGCTAGTTGTTAACTTAGAGATGTCTGTTGATTGACAAACAATTATATTTTTTTCAAAAAAGTTTTTCGAAAAGACAACTTTGATAAGTCATTTTGGAAATTGGAATAAAAATTGTTAATATCTTAAATGAAATAAAATTAAAATTTCAAAATATTCAAATATTACTACTAAGTCATAAACGAATATCTTATATTATTCATGATATTTCGGCCATTTTATTCTTTTTATATTATGTGTACCTATATGTATTTAATAAGTTAGAATAATGGTTACTTAATTTAAAAAATTACATTTTCCTAGAACACCATTACGAAATTCTAATGTTATAGAGCCCAGAGTTTCTTGTGAAACATAATTTTCAACAAAAAAAATAAACAATGACTACTAATATTTTCCAAATTCTTTGAAAATAATAAAATAAATACACATATCAGTGAATTTTATTTATTAAAGTATTTAAAACTTATTATGCATTTTCCTATTATGCTCAGTAAACAGAAGTATCAAAATTGATTTGGTTCCAGCTGACCTAATACAACGTATAACTGAAATCTTTAGTAATGGCTTATATTACAAAATGTTACATATATATTTATTAATATAAAACTTAACTTATTTGCATATAGGTATATAACTTTAGATTCTAATGTTAAAGTTTAAAGCGTATACCAAAATCTATTTTGTTACACTGTCTACTAATGCAGGTAGTATTATAGAATAACAACTGACTAACATTTTCATTATTCGAGCCATAAAACGATCGTAACGATAATGAAGTAATAACATCAAATACTTATTTATTGTTACAACTGAGATTAGCGCTAGTGTGCTCGTTAACTTGGTAATGTTCTAACAGATAAGCCTTGAAACGCATCGGTAATGAGCTTCCACAGCATCACTTAACTGAGTGTAAAATTAATAGGATTTTTTGCTTACCTTTTAGACATTACTTTACAGTAACTACCACAGTGAAACTATAACTAGCTAAATAGCTATAAGTCACTTAGTTTAAACTTTATTATATTATAAATAATTTGCAATAAGTAGATACATTTATCATTATTACAAATACCTCTTATAATTTAAAATTATTAACCTAAAGAAAATATTCTGATATCAATTACCTACTCAGTATAGGTTTTTTAAAAATCACTTTTATTAATAATACTTATTTCAGTTATCACCAGACCCCCTCCTTTTGCTTGAAAAATCTACAGAATACAATTGTCCTTCCATTTAATCAGTACTTACAATTTTGTGTACCTATGTAGGTATACTGAATTTACTTAATATAGACTTGAATTATTCTTGTTGTCAGAATAAAATAAGATAAGTGAAATGTTTGTGGCTCCCATATATGTATATTTTATTTAGACACTAGCTGTGCCTGCGACTTCGTTCGCGTAGATTCGATTTTTTTAACCCTACCCTTTGTTCATACCAATGTATGAACTATAAACCTTCAAAGTTTCATCATACTCCGTCAAAAAGTTTTTGGCTGTAGGGGTATTTCCATTTTATTTTTAAATATTTTTTTATGTTTACCACCCTTTTTATTTACAGAGTAGGTAAAAATAATTATAAATAAATGTCTTACCGCAGTAGTATGTTGAGCTTTTTCTTATACACTGAAAATATCAAAAATTAAAATATCAAGTTTCTAGTCAATGTGTTGAATTTGATTACTATTAAATTTCTAGATTATTGGACATTCTCGATTAACCACGATGAGGTGGTCAATACCGTTTGCGCATTATTCTACACTTGAAGCACTTTATTGTTATAAGTTTTTACAATAGCTTTAAAAATATTTAATTACTAAAAAAAATCAAAAAAGTAGTCATGATAAGTAATTATTATACATGTTATTTAAATTAATTTCTGTTCAAAAATAGACATATTCTGACGTTTTACAAGTTAGTCACCACGTTTCTCATTGATCTCTCCGATTTTTTATAGATGGATGAAGGCAAGACTTTTAGTCTGTAAGATCACAAATTCTTAAATTTTTAAGACCTTATGATATTTGATTGACGAGAATACAAATACATGGGCCCTCAAACACTATACGTAAATGTCCTAATATTCATAAAACCGTCTTAAGACATTATTTCACAATTTGACAACGAAATTGCTGAAAATTGAATGTATTTTTAAATCCTTGTACAGGTATTCCGGTTTAAAACCTTATAGTATTTATGATACTTAATTCAAATTTAGTTTTTACGTATCTATGTTCTTCTTAGTGTCTCAAACAATATTGTATAACACAATATTGTAAACAAATGGAATGGTTGTTTCGTTGATTACATTAACCTATACAAATATGGTAATGGTATAATTATCAATTAAAACTGAAAATATTCTTAAAAAACTGCTGCACAAAAATGCGTTAGTCGGTAGAGCTTAGTACTACTTAAAATATTTTAAGTAATTGTTTCTGTTTGTATATAGTGTGGTGTAACTTCCGACAATAATTTCCATGACTTTCTTTGCCTGATAGTCTGCTCCAATTGTTTCCGGCCATAATCACTATACCATCATTAATTTTAGTAGTCTGACAGGGAAATGTGGAACCAGTTAGTTGTTACGCATGTCTACCGATCGTTTCACACTTTTGTGTTTCTAATTATTTTTCGACTGTTCTTTTCTAGTTATTTTTCGGCTGATGTTTATAAAACTTATATCGATACCTCTTTGACAAGACTTTATTTTATTCATATTTTATTTTGTCAATGACTAGGTTTTACAGCCATAGGTCAATCTTGAAATCAAGAACATGTTCGTAGCTTTTGAATTTAATTTCATTGGCATGGAACTTTTAAACATACCTCTCATGGACCAGTAATTATTCCATGTATTTCTTATTCTGTGCATCTATCTTTTTCCTTATTTATACTAGAATCAAAGAAATAAGGTGTGTCCGTGATATGTATAGTTTAGAACATATTACAAAAATATGTCTGTATCCAAATATCTGACGGAGATTTATTGGACGCTGTTACCGTTACCAACAAAAAAAAAAATGGCGGAGTTGCAAACAAATTTGCAATTTGCCATTATATAGAAATTCTTAAAAATAAATTCAAAAATACCCATACTTAATCAGACTTCTAATGCATTTTATTGTATTAGAAGTTTTAAAAAGTAGACTGAGAAGTTTCTATTCCTTTAGATTTACCGAGATTGGTTTGAGCGCATATAAAATAGATATTTACTTTAAATCATAATTACTCGACTTCAAAGCTTTACATTTCTAGCAGGTTTAGTCTAATATTGTATATTCTATACTCTATTATTGTGATTATTTTTTTTTGTGACATACACCGAAGAAAAAATGTGAGAACAGATTAAATAATGCGATAAAAGAAACGTTCACCTTAAATTAATGTTTAATGCTCCTTATTATTTTATTTTACTTCCTTTATTGACTTATGGATAATGTATAGCTTTTAATAAAGAGTTCCATTAATAATTTGAAGGCGATAATTATATTGAAAAATAAATTAAAAAGTAAAAGTATAAAAATGTACTACTTGATACAATTATAAAAAATTATATAATACTATTTACATATACAACTTTTAGCATGTGTCTGTCTGAGCCATTCAAAACCAATTATTGTATTTTTAATTAAATGCGGACAATGAGACCATTGATGTCAAATTAGTTCATTTAATAGTAGTTAATAGTAGTAGTAGTTGTAGTAATACAATACGTAACACTTGTTGTTTACCCTACTATACATTGAAGTTAAGCTCTATGTAGTGCTTAGACACAAAGCGAACAAGTAGCAGTAGTAGACCATAGTTATTTCATTAATCCGATTATAACTATTACAGAGCTCCATTATCATCGCTTACATATTTCACTAAATTAATACTGTATTATCTACGTTACCGTTGACATTAATCGGATGTCAAAAATATATTGTTCTTTATTTAAAAATTATAATAAATATATACAAAGATAACTTCAACCGTGTATTAAGACAACAATTTTATGTATTGTAAGATTATTTATGACGTTAGAGATTTTGAGCGTTGAGTATCTATATTTTAAGATATCAGTGATTCAAAAGTAACAAAGGTAAAGCAGGTATAAACAAGACTGAAAGAGCTTAGGTAAAAAGGAGAGTACTATTTAAAGAAGTTTTAGAGTATTTTGTCGTCTTTGCTTTTGAGTCTGTTTATTTATTTAATGTACACTAAATTTAATTCCAAAGCCATTAATGTAATATGTATTGGGGGTTTTTTGTATTGTGGTAAAAAATTAATAATTAAATGGAAGTGGATTTCATGGCGAGTTTACTGTTATACTGAAATGTTGAGTAAATGTTTTGGATTGTTTGAACTTTTACGTTTAATATTGTTCATGATATTTTACTTGTCGGAGATAGAGGCATATTAGTGACTTGCTCGTTCTTGATGGAATATTCTGGTACAGGATCCGAGGCGTAGGTCTCAGGCAATTAAACCACACACACAATATAACAATTCTTGTATTAAATGTAGGTAATCAAATATAACAAATTACTTAGTAGGAATACAATTATCAGAGTTGCGTGAACCACCGATTCTATTAACATTCCACCGGAACACGTGGGTGCGTGCGCGCACACTCGCACTCAACTAGTAATGGCCGCCTCCCCAGCGCTCGGTGTTATGTCTTCCGTCAACTGTCATCTGTCAGTTAAAAATCAACTAAATAGTCTTGTGCGCCGTCATACTATATTTTATTTGTGTACACTTTACATGGTTTCTTTATTTCAAAACTACTTTTATAAAATAATTTATTATAAATATTTATTCATTTAATTAAAATAAATAATCATATACTTAGAACATATTAAGTCCATAAATAATATTGGTTGATAATATGGCTACCGAGGTCTACCTCACAAAAACTAAGTATTCTCCAAAAGATCCACACTTAACAATTTTCAATAGATTTACTTTATATGTTTTGGTAAAAAATTTATGATTGCAAAATAAATATTTAACTCAACTCATGAGCTAACTTAGATTTGCTTGATAAATAACTTATCTAGCTTAGGGTGGTCATTAGAATAAGTGGTTTTTATTGGAAGTATTTAATAACATTGTTCAAAGGAATAAATTTAATATTCTAGGCATGTACGTAGCCTTAGAACTATTATGGAATTCGTAAGTCCTTTGGTTAGAACGCAAATTGAGCTATTACATCTTTCGCTTTTCGGGTTGCATCATGGCTTTTGCAGTTAAATTGTTTTGTTTGATAGTAAAATTAAACGAATATATTAACATTTTAAAAAGCATTTTAAGCACACTTATAGAATCCGTGAATATCCAATTTTTAAGTATTATATCACGTTTACAAAAATACCTTGAAGACCCCACTTTTTCTTCACTACGAATTTTAGTAGACACAGGAAACGAAAAAATCCTGTATTTTGGTGTTTGCACGACGGTGACCAGGAGACAACTAGATTATTTGTGTATCTCGGTGAGGCTGCTGATATGTCTCTGCATCATTAACATTCAGCGCAGTTCCTCATTCTGGAGGACTTTAATGCCGGCGATCAGAATTGGCTTTTATTTACTTACGTTACATCTTAGAGTGTCTTTCACCAAGCTGCCAAGTCCTACAAACAGACATTGCGGAAGGCTCGTCTCGATAGAATCGCTAAGAATGGCGAAAAGCTCTCTATCCAACCAACTGGCAGTTGTGCTTTCTGGTCTCTTGCCAAAGCGATCGAGTCGAACTTGTGCCAACCCTCACTGCCTGCTCTGCTGAAGCCGGATGGATCCCTGGCCCACACAGCAACAGAGAAAGCGAATGTATTGGCCGATAATTCGCATTTAGACACTGGCAATGCTTCTCCGACACTTCTACCTCACTGCGGTATTTCGATGCTTGAAATCCGCATCACGAACAAAGAGGTATGAACATTGTATCGTTTAGATGTGAATAAAGCTAGTGGCCCTGATGGTATATCAGCTATTCTGCTCAAGACATGCGCAGCTGAGTTGTTTCCTGTATTGACACGACTATATTTATATATTTTATTGGAAAACGCATTTTATATTTCCTCTAAACATTAAATATCTATTTTTATGTTTTTTTTACTTTTATAACAATATTATAATATGTGGGTTCTAATAAATTTTTCGATTCTTAAATAGAACTAAAAATAAAAATATTGGATAAGTATATTATAAATCTATTTATTAAATAATTAAAATAAAAAAAATGATTACTAATTGGGTTTAGGATTTTTTTTTTCCGAAAAGTTATACATCTTAATATATATAAATTACGTGTCACGTTGTTTGTCCGCGATGGACTCCTAAACTACTTAACCGATTTTAATCAAATTTGCACACCGTGTGCATTTTGATCCAACTTAAAACATAGGATAACTTACATCTTAATTTTTAGTAGCCATATTATTTTATTGCAAATTATTTCTTTACAATTATCTGTGAATCCAAACAAGTTTTAGAATGAATTATGAGTTAATTTTTAGTGTTAATATAGCCCGCCCCGTATTATTTAGACTGAAGTATATATAAACTCATATTATAATGAACATAATACAGTCAAATTATACCTGCTTCTTCGTTGAATCTATTTATATGAGACGGGTCAACCAAAGTATTGTGCACCGATTAGTGCAAAATTAAATTAAAAATTAAATCATTAATAATTTAAAATAAAAAATATTATTTTCCAAAATTTAAAACTATCTGCCCTACATACCTTATTTATAAATTTGTAGTGTACTCATTTGTTACCATCTTAAATAAAATAATAATAATAAAATTTAAAATTAAATACCTAATAAATAAAATAAACTGCGGTATAGTGCCGTATAGTATAGCGTGGTGTAGCCAAAAAAAATAGAAATACTCGAACCGAATATATTCGGCATCAAAACCGAATAGTTCGGCCTGGTTTACGAATTGCGAAAACGACGACAAATACGCCGCATACCGAATACTTACCAATATTCGGCGCATCACTAATAATTATTATATTACTGTATCAAGGGTTAGGTAATGGTAGTAGAAATTCAGTCATAGTCATAGTCATTGGTGCTGGCGAAATGTTTTTATACTATATTGATAGTAAAAACCTAAACAAGGGAAATTAGTGTATTCGTAGGTTCATTTAGTACAACTTTGGAAAAAGTGAAAAATTAAAAAAAAACAGAAAAATAAATAAATAAATAAACCCCAATACTAGATGACGACTAAAAAGGATAATATTATTATGTACTTATTGAAGTCGTTACGTCGGGGGACCTTTGTACGTACGTTGATGAGTGTCTTTTTTTTCCAAAATTTTCGGAGCTAATGAATGAGGTCTATGACTATACGATAATATCAAAATATTTCGTTATTGGCCTTGATAAATTTACTTGCATTTTGAATTTTTCCTTTACTTAGCAGTCGGGGGGTTTTTGAATTTTTATTTAATTTTTTCTAATACCGTGACTTCTTAAATACATAGTTTACTACTACATACAATGTAATAGGTATATCCAAAACCTTAGCAACCACAGCAACGCGTGGCCAGGTCTGCTAGTATTTATATATATTATTTTGGAAAATGTATTACATATTTCCTATAAACATAAAATATCACTTTTTTTCGAATGTTTTTATCAAATTCGACATATATCTCTTATATTTTTCAAACATTTAATAGATCTTAAAAGTTTCTTCTTCAAAATGTAATTCATATCAATCTAATAGATTTTTAAACACTCATGTTTTCAGCAATGTTTTTTTTTCGGAAAATTTATATTATATATATTGTTTTAATATAATCACAAAAGTATATTAATACGTTAGTCAGCGAATGTTTATGTTTTTTTATTTATTATTTTAAGTGTCGAAATTCAATTATTATCAATTTAAATGCTTGAAAAAATAACTAGAAATATAATAAGAAAAGTTTAATAATTATAACAAAAACTTATATAGTGGTATTATGGATAAAAAGTTATGCAACATACCAACAATATCGGTAGGGTTTTAGCTATCTATTATACCATATGAGTGCGTTTCGTAACTTAACGCATGGCGCTGACCGCGAATTTATTTTGTCTCTCTCACTCTCATGCAAAAAAGATCTTTTGGATAATTGTTAATCCTGGTGATTCTAATCAAGATAATGAGATGAGCTTATCGAATTGTTAATTTACTACCGGTTTTTGATATGTTTACAAAGTTTGAACAAAATCAGTCCGTGGGATATGATACAAAATCGCATTCGCAAAAGTCGGTTACAAGCTAACAAAAAACCAATCAAACATACACGTGAAAGTAATAAAAGCGTGATAATATAATAAAAAATAAAGGTAGGTATTCATTTCATAATGGCAGAATTTCATAAAATGTGTTATTATATAAAATCATACAGAATCGGTGGCAAATAGTTTGTGGTATTATATTCCAATACATTTCACTAGGCAGTTACAGAACTATCGCAAACGGAGCATAACAGTGAATTCGCTACACTCGGTAATTACATTAATTCATAGAACACGTTCTTGCACATATTGCAGTACCACCTAATTAGAAGTGATAAATACTTATGGTCCTTGTTAACATTTATTAATCTTTATTTTACAAGGGAATTAATTTCTACTCTATTAAACTTACATTTAGTTTATATGATATGTATATTATGTTTATGTCGTGTAAAGCTCAAGTTATAGTTTAAATTTTTTTTCATGCTATCCAGGTAACATTATTATTTACAGTTTAACATTACAAAAAATACAAAAGCCGTTTATAAATAAATTATTAAATATACTAGCTTTTGAACTTTTGCTCAAAAAGTAAAGTATGAAGTTAAATACATATTTATTGCACACAAATTTAAAAAAAATATATGCAAAGGCGGTCTTATTGCTAAGAGCAATCTCTCAACCTCAACCTTCAGGTAAAAGAACTTAAGTAGAGAGAATACGGGATTGTGTGGTTGAGGAGAAATGAATAGTGAAATAATACTTAAACTTATAATTATTATAAGTTTTGATCCTTTAGCTCGTCCGGGATTGGTCTCAGCGCACTGAAAGTTGGTATCCGCTTTAAATTTAACATTTCAAACCTTTGCATTTAAATCAGAATTCTATTCAGTTCAATATTATATAATATTTTGTTTTTATAGATTATTTTAAATAACTGTCTGTTGTTTCTGTTATTTTATAATAACTTTTTTCAATACTTATATGTTTTTGCTAATCAAATCTTCGATTAACAAATTTTATTCTATATCCGTCTTGGAAAAGAAAAACAATTACAGAATAAGTAAGTAAACCAATTAGAAATTGGGTCAAAGTAAACACAATTTAATGACATGCAGATTCATAAAGTACGTAATTCAAGTTACAACATATTATAACATATGATCGTTAGTTAATGTTAGATAACAAAATATATTTATGTAATAGTAATTAAATGATATACAACATTCATATGAAACTAATTTAAATGCAAAGCTTTAAAATCCTGGACTATGAAATAAACCTTTAAAACTTAGTTGATTAATATTAATAACTAAATATTGTATTTGAATAGTTAGTTAGTTCTTTTTTTCTATGTGTAACTAGAACTATGTTAACTATCTAATATAGATAACTTTAACATACGTTGTATTAAATTTTGAATTTGAAATAATTTGGCAGGACCCTATCTTGGGAAAATTGAGAACCGAATTTCAATTGTTGTTGATTTAATACATTGGAGACGAATGATTTGAATTCCGACAACAAAGGAACATAGGGTATTTGTAGACAATCAAGTCAACCGTTCTGTTTGCCACAGACAGATGTTGCATTCTAAATTTAAGCTAAAATCTTCAGCTTTTAACTTCAACTAAGATATGACACCAGGTTTAAAAACAAAAAGTATTATATAATAATTTATTGTGTCGAAATAAGTTTTTTGCTATATTTTTAGTACGTTTTCAATGTTTTTTATAATATTATTATGAAATTATTTAGTACAATTCTAATAAATTACTAAAGATTGTAAAAATTCCAAATTTTTAGTACTTACTGCAGTGAATTATTGTTCCAGTAAACAATGTGGTAATAACGAGTTTTTATTTAATATTGTCAATATGACCCATGTTAAAACAAATATGTATGTACGCTATTCAGAATTGACAAGTGTTTTATTTGCCATAGAAATAAGAAAGGAATACTTTATTTTCTTGAAGGTTTGAATGTCGAATCGGTCCGGCAATACCTCGGACGACAGTTTAGTCCAAAGTTTGGTAAGCAAAGTGAAAGCTTGTAAAGATGCCAGCCATTCAGATGATGGGAATAGTGGTATATAGAGAAATCTGAGAAAGCTACATCTAGAGATAAGAATAAGAATAATATTTATTAAACATCCAGAGAAAAAATTACAAAAATATTTACATCGTAAACGGCTATACCTACTTGTAATACACTGTGTCGCAGCTAATTACGCCCAGTCCGGGACATGGTGCAAGTATGTTCCAAAATTATACACGCTTATAAATAAAATTAATTGACAAGCACAATTAAATTCATTTCAATTCTAAGACATATCTCGACTAAACAAATGTAATTACTTGATCATCACATTATAACTGAATTGTAATATACAATACAATGTAAAATACAATATACAAATACGGAACTATAATAATATAAAAATAACATAATAATAATTTAGAAAAAAATAATAACAATAAAAAACCAATATGTAAATAAAGTTTTAAATAATTATTAAATATATAGAATTATTAGTATTCTATTAATTTTCATTATCGTGGTTTAAAACTTGTAAACAATGTATGAAAATTATGGACAGAATTTGATTGATTGATATATATGATAATTTGGTATATTAGTATCATAGTATTTTGTCGTACGGTATTTTACTATGTGATGCCAAAATTACTTCTATATTTACTTATATACATTAAAAATGTCCTGCATAGCTTTTAAATTTCAGCAAAAAAAAAATCATTATTTATAAAACAGTGACAGACATACGATAAATATAAGAAATAAAAATAAATTCACAAAGACTAAGTTTCGTTTTCAAAGAATTAATAAATCCTTCACGGGTTTGAATGTACGCATATATATATTAAGTTACAGAATATCTTGGATCTTAAGTTAAAGGCTTTTTATAATCGGGAACTTTGACTGCTTATTTGGTAAACCTTACCACAATACTTTATAATTTATACATTTATACACCTTTTCTATACCTTTCGAAAATGCTCTCTATTTATTTTATAAATTATACAAGGATCTTATTATCTAAGCATAATAAGCATCTTATGATCAAATAATAAAATGCAATATTTTGAGTCCTCATAAAGGGACCATATTGCCTTGTTTGATGTTCACGATCGTATGAGATTATAAATACGTCTGCGTAGCACTTCTACGAAATATTTCGTATTTGATTTATTTACCGTCTCCGCTGCAGGTGCTCGCTGACTTGGCTTCGACGGCCGTATTGAATAACTTTATGTGTATCCAAACTTTGAGATAGAATAATATAAAATCATAAACTAGATGTTGCCGCCTTAGTTCTTGTTGATTGGAGGACTTTTGACTCATTTGAAACTTAAATTTCGAAGCTTAACCATAAAACCAGGCTGTAACTTTTACTAGATAAATTTTTAAACATTAAAATAAATATTCACAAAAACACTTGTCTCGTATTTTAAAATAAAAGTAGGTATAGCTAACTAATATTATTAATCATTTAAACCACGAGGTCTACCTCGCAGTTTAAATGAATCAAATAGCAGGTGTTTAAAATTAGATAAAAATACATGTTTATTATTTTTTTGGTCAATATTACTCTGAAGTTACAAAGGTTTATTCATAGTATTACATTATATCTTTTAATAAACTATGTTACCTATGTTAATCTTTGCGTTAAATAAGTTTTCAATAAAATCCAGCAACATACATACGAAAACTGAAATATCCAGTAGTTGGCTGCTAAAAATATAGCTTAAAAATATTTTTATTATGAAAGATACTTATCAATAACTTGTTTTTATTAGACATGAAAGGAAATATTGTTTTGAATTATTAAAAGAAAACTACTGATTTTCCTTAACATTATCGTCATGAAACAAAATTCTTGTGGCAGAGATTAATCCATTCGTAAGTTTTTGAGCAATAATATATATTAAAAATTAAGTAAACGTCCTTATTTTCAACAATCAACTTGCTTTAGATAATACGAAAAAATATTACTTTCAATAACGTTATTAGCAAATAGTATATTGACTCTTATTTTGAGATCGCTCTCCAACCAATAACTGATTGATTGGTATAGTTTCAATCAATTAACATTATAAATATAAATTGTTAATTAAAGACAAGAATGTGGTAAAAAAAATCAATCGAATCAAAAAATCAAAAAATTGTATGTAATCTTGTATGTTGTATAATGTATATAATGTTGTAATCTTTAAGGTTGTTTTTCAAATTAATGAAAAAATATCCCAGTTTATTTCTGTACAATGTTGTTTGTTTGTCAGGTCAATGCTCCATATTTAAGGATAGTATTCTTCTTATATCGAGACAAACAGCAGCTGCAGAACTAAAGAAATATTCGTTAATGAATGTAAGAAGAAATTTACACAAGTATTTGACTAGTCTGGTTTTCCTTTTAAACGAAAAATTTTTAAGTTTTAAGTTGTTGTAAAAATAAATCGTCACCTCATTTTTATATAAAAAATATATTAAATTTATACACATTCAGAGCTTAATAATGAGTAATTAGAGAATAAACATAAATAATATCTAATAATAAAAAGAAAATAAATTTCAATTAATATCGTTTTATCGTGTAATTTTTAATTGACAATACATAAAAGTTATAACCAAAAAGTCAAAGCTGTTTGTACTAACGACTACCATTATATTACCTATTGAGACTGTTAGCTGAGATTTCTATGAGAAATACTTTTACAAAGTTTAAAAAGCGTTTAATGTAGAAAAAAAAATCTAAAAAGACAACAGGAGAGTTCAGGAGAACCACAATAAGAACTATAATATGTAAGCATTTAATAAATTAAATGATAGTGTTTTTATTCTTTCTCAGGTTCAACACCAATTCAAGTAAACTTTGGAAATCCTTGTACAACTTAATTTTGCATGCCAAGTAGATTTTGTTACTTATTTAACTTATTATTCTAGAATTATTCTCGAAGGAGCTTTCTTGAGACGATGTAATTAGCAAGAGATCTTAATAAACAGCTAATCTGCAAGTTGAGTTTAAGCCGCAGCGTCTGTTTCCACTTTTAATTCTGAGCTCAATTTACTCCGACTTATAAAAAGTAACAAAAGTAGCTTAGTGTAACGCCGTGTCATCTGTTTATTGAATAATGTATATTTTATAAAGTATTGTTAGTAATTTTTATCTATAAGCTGTTTAAGACAATGAAAATAGTCTTTTTATGTCGGAGAGCCAACTAAAATTCTAGTAATTCTTGTAAAATCTAGTAATTTAATTTACCCAGAAAAAAATTATGTTTGAATTGAATGAATAGACCAGCTTTTATTGGGTGCTAGAACAATCAATAAACCAAATTATTTATCGGATAAAAAAGTAATTAACTGGGATCTTGCCCGCCTCTTACTTAAGTTTAAAACCGCAAGATGAGAGTTTGCGGCACCAGCAAATATGTGTCTATAGTGCTCCACACACGAAAAGATCTGTGTTTTGCGTAGTATTTGTCCAAAAGTAAGTACTGTTGGACCTTCGCAAGAACGGCAAGCTTTCCTGCAGCTGCTCTTGCTCTGCACTCAATGCACGGACAAAAGTAGAGATTTGAAATTTCTAAGACTAACAACTGAATCCCATCACTGTACTCCAAAGATACACTTTGAAAAGTAAGAACCAAGGTAAAAAATCCTTTTGAACAGACCGTGAATTAGACGAATACCGGTGTGTATGCGGGACTGTGGTTGCATTTAATATTATTAATGTATAATCACCAAACACCCTATCACAAGTAGTTCAACTGTAAATTATCGGGTATTTCAGTAGATAATTTTAGTAACATCCATGGACTGCTACGCTACATTGCTACATAGCATCAAGTGCATAAAAATACTATGACAATAACATTATTCATCATTTTCTCGTTTAAAATGTAAACATTCATAATATTATTTTTTTATGTATTTATTTCCCTAAGTATATAAATTATACTTACCTTAAAATGTAAAGTTATTTAAATTAAGTTATTAAAAGGTAAACACAGGAAAACAGGATTTTTTGTTTCCCATTTTTTTTCTTAATAAAATTCATATTGTAGAATTAATAGAATATTCAAGAAGTATGTAAGGAGTATATATAGGTATAATAATTTAAACAAAAAACCGTTTCCAGTTATCGAATTAACATGATTTTATTAGAAATAAATATTTATTTACCAAACGAATTCCTAATTAGTAAGAATTTACAATCAAATACTCATTAAATAATAGACATGAATGATTTACGTTGACGTAGGCATAATCAACATAAAATGCATAATTAATGAGCAATCAAACCGTATAATTACAAAACATGAGTTAGCTTTACTCTTGCCTACATCGCGTCATTTGAATTATTAATAAATTATACTGACATAAAAAAAAATGGGATATAAAATATCATATGTGTATTTATTATGTTAATTGAGTTTTTTAAATTTGTAACAGAGTTTGAAAAAAAATATATATATATTTAGATTCTATAATGTTATAATATAAATCAAACCTAAACTTAACAAGTTAACGATGTGTTCCTCAGAATCAATTTAAAAAATACTTCTTTGAAATTGAATATTTAATACCTTTACAAAGTTTTGTAAGCTTGTCTTTCTCTGGTTGTCTATTGTTGATTAATGCGACAGGTCTGATTTTAAAGTGACTGTTATTGCCAAACCATTAAATTAAACTTCGCAATGAAGATCTCCCTGGAACTACTCTTTGTTACTTAGCTTTTTTAATGTAATAACAACAATAACAATTCATTAATTATAACAATTTGCATTTGGTGTCATTAGATATACACTTACATCAGTATGCATCACCCAAAGAGACATTTACACAGATTAGAAATTTAATGATGTTTTTTTTTCTGAAAGAAAATTAAATGTCTGAATTGCAATTACCACATCCATTTTACTCGATCATGTTCCGACGCATCTATTAAATAAGTATAACTACATTCATCTGCACACAGAATATTACGGATATAAAAAAGTCTAAATAGCTCCATATCTGTTAAGAAAATCACCATAATCCATCTATTTTCACATTATCCTTGATGAACAGAAAGTTGAAGAAGTATTTTGATTTTGTTGACTTTAAATTGTATATAAAATTATAAAATGTTTTTTTTCTTATATTATCTGCAAACTTTGAAAACACATGTTAAAGAAAAACCACCATCACAATGTAGATTTGATAAATTCAGAAATTTGAAGTAAATATTTAAAAAAAAATATATAAATAAAACAAATAGGTAAATCTGTTTTATATTAGGAGATAATCAAATAAATTAAAGAAAATCACTTAATGAAATTAGTTTCTGAACTGCACATTCAGAAACTAATTTCAATAAATTTCTTTTAAAATGCATGTTCCAGTTCCATCGTGTCTCCTTAATTGAAAGCATAAAAAAAAACTACAAAAACCATATTAATTAATACTAATCGATTTAAATAAACCTATTGCAGAGATGCAATGTTTTCTGCCGATTATATTATTCTGACTAATGTACGTTACTCTCTTTACAAAACAACTATTCATAAAGGGACAATGTCCTACGAAAAAAAGTCAACGATATTATTTAAATAATTTGGGAAAAAACCTAACTTCATTGTTGATACATCTTCGTTGTTCCCAACCAATCAAGAAAGTCACGTTGAAACGCAGGTGTACACTTCAACTCTCTTGAAAGCATCAAAGCGATCTGTAAGTTGGTTATGAAATTGTAAATTACCCTCACCTAAATATTATAGTGTTAAAATATTATAAAACGAGTTCTAAGGGTTCCTCTCGCCCATTCTATTAAAAAATGTTGGATTGATGTGCAAGTACTGTGTATTATTGAAACAAGTCTTAGCAACCTTTTGTTAATAAAAAGCCAATTTATAGACTTTAATGTCTTAAAATTTTCCTCTTTATTTAGATTTTCACATCTTTAAGGAGAGATTTTCATATATTTCAAGAAAAAAATAGGACCTAAGTAGTTTTTAAGGAAATTGTTGACTTTTTAATTTTTGTTTTTTGTTTCATACGTTATGATTTATAGAGATATTATCATAATTCAAAAATTATTTCATGACTTCCACTTCTTCCTAGCGGTAGAGAATTAATTAGAGATCTTATAATGTTCTACGCTAATAACAAAATATAAGCCTGTCTCTAGTCATTGTAATGTTAAAATAGACCTGTGATGTTCCTAAAGTTTCTTACAAAAGCGAATAATTAAAATAAAAGTCTTGAGATGTATTTTCAAATACTCTTAAATGTGAGGCTCAGGAAAGTCCTTGTGGATGAATCGCAAGAGGTTCTTAATTACTCAAGACTGGCGACATCAGTAGGCTTGTGTGATGTAAATATTAAATTATCTGTTAACTTAAAAGTGAAATAATAAGGTTTTCTTTGCTTTAAGGCTGATTTTTTATTTTCAATAACCTTATTAAAAAATTATGATTATTTTTTAAATCATTAACAGTTTATAATATTTGAAATTATCTAGATATAGTTTTAAAATAATTGTTAGACTTTTTGAGCTTATATTATACTTAAATGGGATACCTTTTTATTCATATATTCTTTAGATTACTAGATAACATTCTTTATTTGCTAATAGTAGTATTTGTAAGTTAAACTAAGTATATTTATACATTTATTACTATTATTTACAACCTGTTGCAATTGTCTTCGTGTGCCTTTTCGTCCACTAGGTAACTACAATACCTCAGCTATTACAAGATAGCAAAAACAGAAAATAAAAAAATAATAATATCTATTTCTTAATGTTTGAAAATATTTATAAACATATATAGCCATATTAAACTTATTTATATTTATATAAATCTATCTCTTATACATAAAATTTGCAAGTTGGCTTTTTTTCTGATTAATGATTATTTGTAAAATTTTAGTGGTTTCTAGTTCTAAACGCCGTAAGTCATAAAAAATATTTACGTGATTGTTGAAAGAAATAAAATTTCCTAGCAAAGGTACTAGGACTATTAATGTGAGACATTGCAAATGTGAACTGTAGATTTCATTTCTTTCCACAATCGCATACGTACGTAGATCACGTAGCGAGTGCCAACAAAATACATAACACAATCAATTATTAGACTGATGACCCAGTTTCGTACTAAAACGCCGAGAATAAAGATTTTGTGTTAACAGTAACACCAGATAAGGGTTTTGTTCTTGTTTTCTAATTCAATTTGTTTTGTTGTTTGGGAACTCTATTTATATATGTCTAAACATATAAATGTAAATACCTAGTCTTGCCATAAATATTGTAACAAAGACAAAAAATATTTTTAATTGCAAATAACATTTATTACTTTTACAGCTCTGATGAAGTCCGAGACGTTCCCTCCCAACCAAGACTGTAAACCGAGGTTTATGACCCGGCGCCGAATCTGGCTGGAAGGACCATCCTTGGGTATTGAACATAGTGTTATTAATGGGCATTACTACCTACTCAAGAATGGTATCTTGATACACTTGTGCTGGTTTTTTGATACCTTTTTCGCAAAAATATGGCTTAATCACTCCTTTATAGCTAACACCCCACCAAACTATCACCGTACTCGGATAATTTAATAGCGCAAAATATTATACAATGTATTGGCGTCAAAATGGGAAAAACACAACAATCATATAAAAATGACAGATTCCAAAATCAAATATTTTTTTTTTTTTATTTTTAATTATAACAGTATTTATAGCCAGACTAAGTATAGTATCTAAAAAGAGAAATCGGATTTAATAAGTTTACTAATAACTAAAGGGGTTTGGTTGTTTGTTTATATAATTTTTTCACTATTTGAAAGGTACATTATTTTATGTGGATATGTATAAGTTATGTAGTAATTTAAGAGAGCTTCTTCTGCCATCTTAACGACTAAGAGTCAATACTCTTAGTTTTGCATACTATATGCAGAAAGACCACTCTAAAAAGTTTCAAAGACTACCACATTAAGAATGGTCAATTACACGTTCTAAAATATTAATGGTGTTCCTCAAAAAAACATCGTAGGTAAATAGTTCAAATGATTAAATTACTTTTTAACCTTTCATACAGAAATTAGTATTAACTTTTTTGTGCAGACAATACATTTCATCATTTGAGAAATGGAAATTAAAGATAATTTCTTGCTGGAGTAAATTCCTGAGCTGGAATATATTTTCTAAAAGAAATCAGCTTACCAAATGAAAGCCGATTGTTACTCATCTAATTGTAAGTAGTAACTACAAAAAGGCTATTAATTCTAAATTGTTTGATCAAAGAAGAGTTTCAATGGTTGCTGGCAAGCAGTTTAATTTAACTAAATGGACGTTCCTTTTTATCTATAAAACTATTTCAAAAGTGACGTTGTATTGTACAGTAAGAAGTTAAAATTTAAATTTTAATTACACATCTATTGTACCTACATAGGTCAAAAAAAAAACGAAAAGAAAAGAGTGGACTAGAAACTCAATGGATTTTCTTTTAAATTATTTGTAAATGCGTCATTATCCTAACATTTAAGTAGTCTTGATATATAGGGCCCGAGAAGAAATCCGGTGGTGATGAAATATGGTGTGAAAATGTTGTATAGGTGTGATAATCCAAAACGGAGGATTTTACTCAATTGTACGGTCTAATATTTATCTAGATATTTTTATTTTTTGTTTATAAGACAACCCTTGCATAAGGATTTGCATTTTCCCTGTGTGGCGGAGGCTTCACAAACATATAAATAGCGTACACAAAGGAGAACCAGACTCGGTATAACAATCTGTGGATCACTCAAAGAATTGTCCCGCCTGGGAATCGAACCCACAACCATTGATTGATTTATTTGGATTTGGTTACTAACTCCTACGCAAAATGTCACCAGCATCAATGGTTGGAAATAAGCGAAATATTGATTTTCGATACCCCCGGCCAAGGAGACTCCCAAGGTTAAATAAAAAAAACTATATCATGTATAAGTTGTTCCGGTTACATTGACGGATCCACAGTTGTATAAAAGGTAGCGCGCGGCTTTCGGTGGCAATAATCATAGAAGTACTTTACCACAATAAAGTAGTTAATTTTCCATATTTACTTGTTAATAAATGTTTAAATGTCAAACTTACTAATATTAATTTCTTTCTTTTTGTTGTTAATATTGAGTTGTTGCTATTGAATGAAAAAATAAAAAGTTAAAATACATATGAATATTAATATTCCAAACTATTAAGGCTGAGACAAAATATTTCATCTTGAAATTGGACTCGGGTGTAACTACGAAATCAAATTATAAGTTTAAATTTTATAAAAACAATTTAAAGTTATTTTAAAAACGTGTTTTTTTATTTTACAAGAAATAATGACTTTCACAATATTATTATCAACGTATTTTGTATATATATTATAGTATTTTATATATTATTTGTTGTGAATTATGATTTTATTATAGTTATTTTCTGTTGGTAAATCAAATAAAAATAGACTAATTGTAAATAAATTATAATTTAAAAATATATGTGAGAAAACATATGATAATGCAGAAAACAGTGCATAATATGTGTTAATCACCTCAATTTGTTCGTCTGTGTGGTCTTTGTTCAATTAAAATTATGAGTTAAAATTTTTACTTTTCTATCTTGTGTAAAATTATTTATGATCTTGTTTTTACTTATAGGTATTTGTTGTTTTTAAAGTAATAATTATTTGCTTATTCTGTCTGTTATCGGTATTAGATCATAAGCTTGACCCCTCTATCATATCATCAGTCATTGTCATAGTTAAATAGAAGTCCTATTTAGTACTTTTAGGACTTCTAATTAATGTCTGTACGTTGGTACGTATGTAATTAATGTTCAACGCATCAAAGTGGCTACGTGAAATTTTGGATATATAGTTTTTTTGCGGACCATACGTCAAATACGGGTCTAACATTGTGGCAAAGGCCATAGAAGTCAATTTTCTGTAAATAAAATACGTAAATAAGCTAAAATTAGTTTATAGTTTTTAGCTGTTAAAGATTTACACAAAACGCACTAACAGTATCTTGAGGTCTTACAGTGCGATCACAGACATTGGATTTTATATTGTTCAAAAGTGGGTCCCAGGTGTTGAATAATCCCAACCATCTTCTCTATTAAAATTAGGATGTTTTTTAATTTCAATAGCCTCACGAACCATTCTTGGAATGTAACGTTGTTCTTTAGAGAGGATTTTTAGATTTATCAAATCTTATATAATGATTGGGCTTGTCTATGGTATGTTATTAGTTTTAAATAAGAAGAAGATGGAAGGTGAAGAGTATACTTATGCTACCATCATCATTGAAAGTACCTGACTCTGACTGATATACATATAATTATTAAATATTTGTTACTCATTTTCATTTCATAATTATTAAAACAAACGTTGCCATGATGATTTTCCGTGTATTTTGTGGAGACGGTCATTTTAACTGTCATAAACAAAACACGAGCAAAAGGTCTTGTAAAAAGTTTACAGCATTGTTCTTATTATTAATTAGGATTTTTTATAAATAGTAAAAATAAAATGCTAAAACAACATATTAATTTTATATCGTAAGAAAATGTAGATCACGTACCGCAATCGTCTTGTGCTAGAATTGCTAGCAATAAAATTTGTTCTCCAAAGCCACGTGTTTACTGGCCGACTTAAACGTTTACAACGTTACTTAGTATTCGCTAATGTATTTCTAGTAGTATCTCTATTTGTTGAAATTTTAAAATATGCTTGTGACTTCTTCTACATAAATTCGTACAGCCGCAGTCACAGAATACGTATTAATCTGAACTCGTCTCGTTTAAATAGCTTACTCGATGGTTTTATTTCTGAGATATTCGCCATGTTTATATTTTTTATTACATTATTTCTTATTTAATTTATATTATTTTGTATTTATATTTTTTTACGATTTCAAGTACGTTTTTATGAATTCACTTTCCTGTAAATCTTATAATCTATACATACATACATACATACATTCATGTATACATTCTTGTATACATGAAGGCAAAAGTAAATATCCTTTTCTGGTGATGAGTGCTGTCATTGTCAATTTTATTCCTTAATAAATTTTGACATAAATAAATTTTGATATTATAATTCTATGTTTAAGATACACTTAAGCTCTTCTCTCCAATATTTTAATTTTTACTATTATTATTGAAATATTATTAACAATACTATAATTTAACATTTCGGGAATATATAAACCTCTCATATTATGTTACTATCATATTATGGTAATTATCTTATCTTCAGTTCAATATTCAGTAAAATGTTCAATGTAAAGCTATTTCAACTCCATTTAGTCCGGACTCAATACCATTGCAGCCGTACAACAATAGTCCATCGATTGTATGTATATGTATGTTGATGTGCTTAGTATCTATATTATCAAACCGTTTTGCCAACATACTTAAAACAGTTCTTTTATATTATAACACTCGTTTTCATATTTTGTACATTGTACTGAAAAATAAGTTTTTTTGCGTTATATTAACGAAGACAATTAAAACTTGCTATTGCATAAAATAAATTGAACATTAGTTTTTATTAGTACCCTTAAATATTTTTTTATTAGAATAATATCTGTCATAAGCTACATAAGATAAATAATTGAAAAAACATTTTCACTTTTTAATTAAGTATTTGCTCCCTCTGAATATGTTATTTGGTTTCATAATGAATATGTATTATTAAGTGAAATTAATTACTATCATTGGAATATATTTCCAAGCCATAATAAGTAATATCATAATACATTAACAATATGAACCAGGTTGTTTTATGTTATAGAGTACTGTGCTTATATTGATAATAACGTGATAAATAAAGTAATTTTTCGATTGTGATTGATAGTGATCGATCATGTGAGTCATTAATTGAAAAGGTAATTGCACTACGAACATCTACAAAAAATCATACGATGTTTTCTATTCCATGACTGACAAAGCAAATATTCGTTATTTTTGACTTTGTAACATTGGAAATTTTATTATAGCTTTTTTTGGCCTTCCTAAACTAAGTTAATCAAACAAAGAGAATTTTCTTCATGTTACATATTTTGCGTTTCCAAAACCTAAAAAAATAATTGTCATAATGACAATATCTACCAAGTGCTATTTTTATTCGTTTTGATATTTGCGTCTCCAACAAAGAACATCTATCTTTAAAGTTTAATATTTAATATATTTTATCGATTTACAATATTATATCATTGTTTCAGTAGTAAATGCTTTTATTAATATGTTTTGTAAGCGATACAGGATGTCAGATGTCATCGGGAAACCACAAACTAATTGCAGGCATGAGTGTAAATGAGACTGCAAGATATTCCCGCTGTCCTCGGGTGAAAGAGGAATTGTAGTAATGTAATACATAAAATGTATTAATTAAGTACACTAACAAATTATTAAAATAAATATTTGATTATTTACAGAATTTGGAATTGTAGAAGTTATTATTAAAACCATATTAGCATAAAAGAAAAGTGCTAGAAAAATCTGCTCAGTGTTTAACTATCGTGTTGGTGAATACATAATTTATATGAATTAACTTTTAGAATTGAATGTCTCATAGTATCAATAAGTTGTATGTGTGTTATGTTTAATTTAATATATTGGTTATTTTTAATAACTTGATTGTAATAAAGTTATGCCTCTTATTATTTTCGTGAGGGCCTGAACATCTTAGTATATTATATATATAAACGTAATTTGAATATATTTGTAAACAATCAATCTATTTATTTTAATATATGTAATAATAATATCAGGACAAATTACACACATTGATCTAACCCCTAAGTAAGCAAATTATATAATATGTATATATATAAATTTATATAAATATAAAATGAGTTACCGTATCAGTTGGTAGAGCGATGTGACGGTTTCCCAGTAGTCGCGGGTTCGAATCCCTGCCAGTATCGGTTTATTTTTCATTCTACATTTATATAAATTTAAATAAGCTTAACATGGCTATACATGTTTATAGATATTTTCAAAACATGTATATATATTATAATTCGTAGCATCTAAGCAACGCTTATTGATATGACCTGAATATTGTTATTATTAATTTCGTTAATGTAAACCTTAATAATATCGATTGATAAAAATAAAGTTTTCATTTTTGCTTCATTGCTCTCTTAGTAAATTTATATAAATTACAACCTCCATAGAAAATGTAATTTCAAAAATGTTTTGGTGATAATTGTATTTTAGCCGGTATTTCATAATACAGGAAACCTGTAATTCAGGGACTGCGTCCGCTGCAGCCTAATTAGCAGCAATTTCAAACCTTGTGATATAATTTTTTTTGTGAGGCTTCCTTCATAACCAGGATATTTTAATTATTCTTATTGTTATTTTTTCTGGAGCCTTATTGATGTCTTAGCTTTTTCAATATAGATTTTTTTTCATTATCACTTTTCACGTTTTAAAACAAAGAGGCTTACTCAGTTATATAAATAGTTTTGCCAATTAATACATTAAATGAATTATATAACAGCATGGCTTATTTAGTTAAAATGTGTGTAAAATGTAGTTCTACCAATATGAAATGTTACCTTCTCTCTTGCCTGCTTTTATTTCAATTAATTAGTTTCTTACTTTTTTGAGCTGTTTTATAAGTGTCATAGTATAATATCAGGTTATTTAGATTTTTTGATAGTAGTATATCTACTACTACTATAAAAACTGAGAGGTTGAAAACATTTTTAGCTGTTAATATTATTAACCTTTTTATGATATTACATCGCACTGATAATTTCTCATTTTAAATAAGACTATAAATAATTTATAGAAATAGGTCTATAAAATATCAATGTAACGATATATCGATGTCATTACTTAGAAATATCGATATTTATTATAATTAAATTTTTGAACGATATATCGATAGTTTCATATTGAAATGCAAATATTGTGGTCGATATTTATATCTAATAAGTTTTAGTTTTTTTTCTTGGCAAATTTTTTAATCTATACTAAATAAACAATCGTAAACTTACTATATATATATATATATATATATATATATATATATATATTATGCTGTACATTATTTACATTATACTTTGTTTTTTCTCTATTCCTAGTTCACTTCTTATCTTAAAACGAAATGTATTTTTGTATCGATATACCTCTATTAAGTGTAAGGTAAATAATTACGCTATGGAGTGCCTACTTTATAGGAGTGGATAATATTGTCTTTGTCGCGTTAAATACGCGACAAGTTATATATTGGTATCACTGTTAACATTGACCGAAGTGAAAAAGAGAAATTCCTCTTATCGTAGCGTTAAAAGCTAATTTATTCACACTAAATCATTCAATATCTAGTTTATAGAAATAGTTCAGTGCCAAAATATATATTCTTCAATCATTTGTACCATTTTATGGTATGTATTATAAAAAAGTTGATACTAAAAGAGAAAAAAAACAAGTACATAAATAAATAAATAACTATAATTGCATAAGTTACACACATAAGAAACACATCTTTATTTTTTATTTTAGATTTTGAATAATTATTGGTATAGTTATAAAAAAAATCTAAAATTCAATTCAAATTGGTAATTTCAATTCAATATTTATAGGACACCGTCTGTCAGGTGAGCTAGTTCATTATAATTTCAGTCTCAAACTAATGAACATACTTTAATGAAAAGTTTTTATTCGACTTTCCAGACTCATTATTGGGTTCAATCTTCTCTGATCGCATTTAAAACTACAAAAAGATTGTTAATAAGACACTTTTAAAATAACAATTATTAATGAAATTCCTATTTATAAGTTAATAATTGAAAAAGAGCAAAGGAAGGAATCATAAAATAATTTAAAGTAAATGGTTGCATTTATTTTATATTGTGTCTATGGTTCATGTGAACACAAAAAAAAATAGAATAATATAAATATCTAATATTGGAGAGAAGAGAACAATTTATACAATCTAGAACTGATTTAAATGCAAAGCTTTGAAATCGAGTAATGTTGAATTTAAAGCGGATATCAACTTTCAGTGCACTGTAACCAAAACCGGACAAGCTGAAAGATGAAAACTTCATACTCTACTTTCAAGTTTGGTATAAGTTTGTACAGTGCTGAATTAATTTTTAACTTTACAAAAACAACTTCTAAATAAAATAACAAATACTGTTAACAGAATACCGAGATAGTTAGAATATTTTAAGCAATAAATAACGAAAAAAAATACAATACAATTATTGTATTTAGTAGATGTCTTTTTATCAGATTGGAGAGTAATTAATAAGAAGAGAGTAGTGGCGATAAATGTTAATACTGGCTATAAGTATTTTTCCTTTCTAATTAAGTGCTAACGCAATATGTGCCTGAGCGCGTGCTGTCAATTAATACAATTACCTACCGAGTACAGCGAATTCGCTATAATGCTTCGTTTGCAGTACTACTGTGACGAAATAGTTTATTGTATTAGCTTATATTAAATCTAACTATCGGACATCGTTTTTGTATGATAAAATATTATAACACTTTTGTCTAAAACCTGCTTGGAATTTGTTTGACAAAACATGAAAAGGAAGACTATTTTAAGTTCCAATGAATAAAAATAAAAAAAAAATACCAAACACATATGATAATTGGTTTACTGTTCAATATGTTAAATTTGGATAAACTGACTTGGAACTCTAAGTTTTTATTTAGATTTCATCTGTATCATTTTATAGAAGTAAAGTAAATCCCTAGTCCTATTTCATAATATGTATTGAGCTTACTGTCAATAGTAAACTCAAACAGATTTGAATCAGCATATTTGTGTTCTTCGCTAATATAGTAGCCGCTCCATAACATCTAACCAATCAATATTAAGTACAAAAAGTAAAGCGAGTGTAGATGTCACTAGTCTTACTTTTAAGTATTAATAAATGTTGTGAAGTACCTACTAAATAGTTTATTTATTTATCAGCGAGTTTCTAAATAATAATAATTTTTAAAGCAACTACAATCATCACTACATGTCGCAGTCTCGACTACAATAAATCACTGCTCGTTGTATTCTCCAATCCTTTCTCAAAAATATATATAAAACCCATAAAAACAAATATTTGGATATACGTAATATATATAATATGTGGATATATAATATAAAAAAAATATAAAATAACAGATCCTTCCTAATTTTATCAGAACTAGGAATTTATTAGCTCTGATAAATCAATTAGTAAAAATAATTTTCTTATCAAATTTAAGTAATATAATTTTAATAAAAAATAAAACACATGATAAATCCAAACCTTGATTAAGCCGAGCTAAGTCACTCTCTAATAAATTAGATTTAAATTAAACTTCTAAAGCAAACAACGAACACCATACAGAACTAATTAGGAAAAATATTTTGTTATTTTAGTTTACGTGTTGTTATTTTATATGCAACAAAACTAATATTATTTTGTGTTAATTACGTTATCTACCGAGGGAGAAACTACAAGAAACGAAACTTATTTTAACTATTTTTAATTAAAAAAGTTACAATTATGAACTTATTAACTAATACATGTTGCTTCGGCGTTCTGCCGTCGGAGGACGCTAGGGTCTAAATTTCCTTAGCTTCCCTCCTGACTAACGACGCCCCGAGCCGAGGTCTGTGTCTCAATCTGAGACGCCCTCAGGACGTTGTTCCCCATGGGGGCCCATCTGGCCCCCCCTTTTAAGGGCAGGTCTACTGACCCACCCGCTCCCCCGGTGACGCTGTAATAGCCAACAGGGCTTGTTAGCCCTGTTATGTTATTGCATAGACAGACAAAAAAAAATTGCATGTTATGCTGTTGCATAGACAGACATAAAAAAAAAAAACTAATACAGGAATGTTTGCAGAATGACTGACTCGATGTAAGTTGAAACAATAATTTAATTATTATATTATTTATAACTTACATTATAACTAAAATGCACTACACATTTTATTCACATGGAATTTCCTTAAATCAGCAACTATTAGAACGTTGTGATTAGAAAAAGTCGCTGGTATCCTTTTGAGGGCTTTTGTCGTCCCTTCTTCTTCTAATGGTTCATCGATTTTTTTAAGTAATCGTGCAACCTTAATTTTAATTTTCTCGGATAGATCCGAAAGTGTTTCACATCACGAGAAGTTGTGATTGTGATGTGAAACTATAACATTATACAAAGCACAGATTAGTTTAGAGTAGAGTGTGTAGTGTCTCATATACTGGCTGGTACCGCAAAATGTCACCTACTAGCTTTGTCATCAATTGATATAAATGCTAAGAGGATAATCAATTACCCTGTATTGGATGATTCCAATCTCCTCAGCCTCGAACTCAGGCGTAGAATTGCGAGGCACACAAATATTCTTTGGGATACATTTTGGTGAGTGTGCGCAGGAATTTCACTAATTCTCGAGTTCTCCCATACCTCTTCCATTATCAATGTTGCACGTTTTAGACACAACTATCAACTATCCGATACAGACAACACAGAAATATTTAACATAACATTACAAAAGTATAAAATATTTCTTCGTATACATATATATATGTTCATGTTGGAAGAACTATTTATTTTTAACATTTTGTTCATCTTATCAAAAGTTTTAATATATTTTATATTTGAAGTTTTATATGACGATTTTTATTCATGAATTCACTTTAACTTTTAATCCATTTTACTACAATCGTTTTTATTCATAATGTTTTATTATTGTACAAATTAGAAAACTATCTACGACTAGAACAAATGAGACTAAGATTAACTATGACCATAACAGTAAACTACGTTATCATAAAGACTAAAAAAACAATCTACATAAATTTTCTACTTTTAAATGTATGGAAAATCACATACTAAACCAGCAAGGCTTATCTGTTGACAACGGTGAACCGCAAACTAAATTGAATGGAAGCGACATGTGTGTGAAAAATACAATGAATCATAATATCGGTGTAAAATAACTTTTGTTACATTCTAATTCCTAATAAATATTAATTTATTAACGTGTAACATGTATACTACTGTAAACTGCCCATACTCCATGCATACACATTGCGAAATGTACTTTATTACTTGTAGTAAATTTTTTAGAATGCACAAGAAGTAGTAAGCGATAAACTAAGATTAGTTTTTAGGTGCTACATGTACCTACTCTACTAAATGCTGCATCAATATCTATTAAATATAAATATAATTTTAAATTTTGTCAATGTATAAATAAAATGTTTATAGGATATTACTTTTATCCTGAGATATATTTTCAAATGGTTTTGAAAAATAAAACAAAACCTCAGTTTTTTTTGTAAATTACTAGTATTGTAGTAGCAATCGTACATATTCACTGTTTACAAAAAAGCTGTATGCACGTTTTAATTGGGATGTCATTTAGTTTTTCTATATAACTTTTTTACAGTCTCAATTAATTTAACGTTCACATAAAATATATTTAATGTTTTCAAACATCAAAATATGATTTCCATAAAACATTTTCTGTCTTATTTATTTAGAAACTATTTTATATAAAAAAAAGAAAATCCAAATATTTCAAATGTTGATATAATTATTTATCGAATACCTAATTGTGTTTTATACACGTTATGTAGTTACGCATTTTTAAGGTGGATATCTCTTAAACCGCATGTTATTTTTAATAAATATTCTAGAGGATTAAATTATATTGTAATAGAATATTTTAATAAACATTCTAAAAATATTTTTTAGATATCATTATTTTTATATAATACTGAAAAAACTTTAAATTAAATTACCTTTGTTGACAGCAAAAGGCAAAGAAATATAAGTTTTTCACACAGTTATCACCAAACTTTCAGCAGTTTATAATTTTTGACCAAACTTGTAAATAAAATGTGCTATTTTCAGACTTTTATAACTGAATATAGAACTTATGTTTATATAAGCTCGGCGCGCTTTAACACTATTGGTATGAAGCTTCAGCTTGTAATAAATAAAATTTTATTATAAATAACTGTTGTAAGTATATTAAAAATAAAACTAACTTACTTTACTGAAAATTTGATAATACGAATACATTTGGGGATATTTTGGCTAATTCTTATAAAATTGCTATATATTATATAAATTTTCGTAAAAAATTTGTTTAGTTTAGTAATTTGCAAAGGTTAAACGCGCTTGTGCAATTGACTTTATTTATAATTATTTTATTGAAGATCGTGCATGTGGAGTAAATTAAACAGGAAGGTAGACCCGTGACATACGTCGGGATTAATGCCAGTAAGAAGAAGATTGTATAAGAGTTTTTCTTATCGTATAATATTATTGGCTGAAGATGTTTCATATATTTCCGGGTTTTTATATAATACCTAGTAATTCATTTATATTCAAATAAAGATACAAAATCATTTGTTTCAATAAAGAAAATATATTTCAAACTAACTGTTTGTATAGACTATGTGTGAATGTTACACTTAAGTTAGATCTTCTAAAGCTCGGTTAATTGTAATTAAAGGGCAACCTCTTCAAGTTAGCCTATCTGCATCAATACCAATATAAACAATTTTTAATTTAATTTATCCAATACAAAATTAATTTGTTGCCTCTGAACTGGCATTTAAAATTCCAGGTTTGTATCGGAAAACTGAAATTAAAAAAAAACATAATTTTAAAAAGTCGTAGAACAAATATTGCTGGTATTGATTTCGAGAGACTGCCTGCAACAGGTGGCCCTTTTATAATAATTACTCTGTATATGATGTGACTACATTGGATAACTTAAATACGTACAAAATAATATTGCATTACAGTTCATAGTTTGTCTATTAATTTTTATTTTGGTTTTCTTATGTGAATTGACTCGCTGGTTTTTTATAACTTTTTTTGCGACATAATTTATACCTTGCGTTCTTACTAACGGAGGCTGTGTTGCATTTTTATGGTCGTGAGGACCCACCCATAAATAGTTATTAATTCATTTAAACGTCTTTGTAGACTTTTTGTCTTATACTTTGATGTTGTTTTGGTTTTTTTTTTACAAATATACACTATTTATTGTAAGACCGAGAATAATTACATAAAATCCTTTAAATACCTTTATAACAAAAAATAAGTTTTACTTTAAATATTACTACTTCTCGGATTAAAAATTATTAATCGAAACTGTGTTTGCTCACCGATCACGTCGGTCCTGGAAAAGTATAATGCAATCAATTATTTCGTCCGCTCCACTTATGTTGCATTCGTAAAAGATTTTATTCAGAATAAAACATTCAGCACTGAACGACAAAAAATTAAATGCTTCAACTCTGTAAGTGTTCTGGATTTTTTTTTAATTAGTAAGTACATGAATTGAAAGAAGATACTTAATCATTCACGTGTTTTAATAATCTGAGAATCAAAATAATAAATTACTGTTATAAATCACATAAACTACAAGGTTAAACGTGTAACGTTAACGAAAAAGTATGTATTGTACTGCCTACTAGTTGTCAAGTAACTGTCATAGATAAGTTATGTACCTATCGGTACTAAACATAACCTCCTGCTTTATAACTCACCATTCCTTACTTTATTTCGAATGACTGACATGACTTCTTATTTCGAATGGAAACCCGTCCCTTTCCCATATCTATTCCTATATATTATTCCCTTTCATTTTTATTTTAAAAGGTTTTCATTTCATCAGATGCAAATGCATTTCTCTTTATGGCTTATGGCTTCACACGTTGCTTCACACTATTTAGGGCTATTTGTAATTAGTTGGCCACCTCTTGCATGCCTCTCTATATCAATCCCAATAACATATGGTCTACGATTTTTAAAAATTAATATTTTTTTTAATTTAAGTTTTCCCATACAAAATTCATTTGTTGTCTCTAAACTGGCATTAACTCGGAGCGTAGATATGGCGCCCGGGCGTTGACGTTTTAATTCTTACAAAATACATTTAATATTAAGTAAAAGAGGGAGTTTTTTTTATTTTGTGTTGTCTATCAAGATTTGATATAGACATGTAGAGATACAGCCTGCAAGAGGTGGCGTATGTGTCATGTGGATGTTTTAACCTCCAAACAAAAAAAAAATATTTTTAATTTAGTTTAAGACGATAAACATCAAATAGTTCAATTAACTTCATGCGGTTGTAATACAATACATTATTGTTGTTTTCCACACTATATATAATACCTTGATGTTAAGATCTAAGCGTGCTTAGATACATCACTATGTATCTAAGCCTTGTTCATGCTCACTAAGTAACAATAGCAGACAATAGTTATTTCATTAATCGGATTATAATTAGCTCCATTATGCTATCTTAGATTATTTACTTATTTAATGTTATGTAAGCTAGGGTAAAGTGATATATAGCGTAGATACATATTGTTACATGATGTAAATATAATAAGAGGCGTAGAAATGAAAATGGCCTAACTTTGAAACATTTAATCATAATACAAACATATATTTTAAATTATTTTAGGATTTTCTTTTATGCATTGTAATTTTTAATATAATTTAAGTGAAAGAATAACAATGATTAGCTATAACAAAGCAATAATAGCTATAAAGAGGACATTAATGGTTGTTTTGTGAAAAAAAAGGATAATTTTCATTTAAAGTGTTTAAGCAGCATACTACATCTAATTTTAGCCTATTTAGATATTTATGACTACTTAATTTGAAGGCTGTGGAAGTCCATTACCATAGACTATCGTAATAAAAAACCTATTTATGTGGTCTAGAAAGAGATACATATCAGGAACTTTCCGTTGTTATCACAACAAGATCAAACCGTTTTATTAATAAATTTCTTTAAAATAAATATAAAACTAAGTTAGCAATCAATGACTATGAATTTCGGAAGTGAAAATAAAAAAATATTGTATCACAAGACGCTCTATTTTACAACATAACATCTTTTTTTTTAAAAGTATAAGCGGTAAACTTCAAATAAAGTCGGTACTAAGAAATATTGATGTGTACGACAAGTAATAATTAGACTTGTAATATTAATACTAAGTTTCTAAACATTTTAAGACGATTAAGGTATTTTTGAAGATTAGGGGTACTTTTGGTTAGAGTAGAAGTTATATGGAAAATCAAATATTATCTGCCATAGTAACGAGATAAGTACTTTAAGACCAAACTCCGTCATTCTAATCTAAATCTGTAATAATGCCTAGTAGTCTAGTACCTGCAACAAGTGTTCGATATGTGATGTAAATCAGTTATATCGATAAATAAGTTAGAACATAAAATATATTACTTATAGCTTCTAAGTAGTAACATAAATAACACTATTTTAAAATAACGTTAAAATGTATGCAAAATAAAACTTAAAATCCCGCAGGGGAATAATTGGTTTTCATAGTTATATCGTAACAGAAAATATTTCACGACTTTAAAATAATTGTGGAAAACTGATATCACAATTTGTATTCGAGTCTATGCAGACTATAAAGAGATTATAAAATTATAATTGTAGTTTCAGTTTAGTCACACAAAAATAAAACTCACACGTTCGATCCCCACACATAGGTAAATTCTTCATGTATATTCTTAATTGATTAAGTAGTAATTCCTCTACATTGAATTATTGATACTTAACAGTTTACACTTAAAATAGAAACTTGAGGCAGTCAAAAAAACGATATCATTAATTAAACATAATTCTGAAATCAACTTCAATTTTTAACAGATTAAACTAGATTTCTGTATCATGGAAGCAAAATTATAGAGCGCGTGAAAATTATTGCGCGCTAAATTTTAGCCGTTAGATTGCATGAATGTCCGTTTGTAGTATCCGTTCAGTTGTTGGTAAGATTAATATTTTTTTGTTAATTGTTCAGTTATAATCGTCGATTTAAGTGGAACGTATTCTGCTTTGCAATATTTTAGGCTTTTCGGTTTAAATCATTCAGAATATGTGAATAGACGGGTAAAAAACGCATATAAGATAGAGAAACGTATATTTAAGATGTTAAGTCTTTAGACTTATTTTTAAACATTAGGTGAAACCCCAGGTCTTATTTTATTTATCTATAAGTATGGATTACAGATTAAAACTACTTTAGGAGTTTTTTAAAGTAAGGTTGTAAGGTGTAAGATAAATTAGTAAGTGTTGTGAGGTTAAGTAGTAGTAATTTCGTTTTGCCTTTTCATTAAAATAAAAAAAAAAGATTAAGAGAAATTGTAAACAATAGTTCGATATAAGTTTAAAAATAACCATGCAAAATAAAAAGAAACAATAATTTAAGGGATGGAAAAAACTCTTTTAGATTTTTCCTTATTAGGTCGGAAATAAAATTTACATTACTACTTTCATTATTAGGTATTAAAATATGTAAATTGTTTAGAAAATACATATATAATTTTATGTGTAAAACTTGAGCGAAAATATACAATGTATTAGATATATATTATTCCCCTTAATATTATTTCCAATCTGGATAGAAACCAAAAAAAATTATCTTAATATTAATTAAAATTTTATTGCAAACATAAATGATTAAATCGAAAAGATTTATACTTTGAAAAAGAGACTGATACATATTTATAATTTACATTCATAAGACAAAAAAAGGTTTTGTAGAGGAAGAAAGTATGAAGAATGTAGGAACCGTGCTTTGAAGAGCTTGTACGCCAAGTGGTTAGGGGTTGTGTCATTTAATTTATTGTATTTTTTATTTGTTTGTAATATTATGTTTTACAAAAATTCAAACCATTTCCAATGAATAAAAATAGTAAAATATCCTTAAAAATCAAAGCAACTAAATTAGTTGTAGGTACATAGGATGGCTCTGGAACTATAGCTAAATTAAACTTTTTTTTATATCACATGCGACTTGGTGGTGTCACTACTGAAGAAATATACTCCTTACATAACTTACAGTATATAGGTATTGTCCCTCGACTACGAGGAATTTTGGGTTCCAATTGGTCTTTGGGAGGAAGTAAGCCTATTATATCGGCATAGATTTCCCTAGGGAGGAGAACCTGATTCTGATCAATTATTGACTTTTAAAATTTGTCACTATTTATTATAAATTTGCGATTTCCATCCGAGGGGAGGAGCTTTACTGAATATAGTTTTATTGACTAATTTAAAATTCGCTAAACATTAAATTGTTTTCTAGATTTGAGTCCACAAGAAAAAAAGTGTTGTTATCTTATTAACACGTTCACTGCGTTACGAGGTCTATAAGATGTCTTGCGGGACTTTCGTATTGTGCGGGGACTGAAATGCTGTTGTTTCACTCCTTGCGGGGGGCTCTAACTTGCAAAATTCTTTATGTATGAGCAAGACAAATATACACATTTGTATCCTACTTGAAGGTGAGTTTATAGACATAATAAAAAAAATTAGGGATGGATTAGGCCCCTAACGCACAGTACTATAATTTTTTCATTACTTGCGTTAGGGGATATTTTAATACTCGTGGAATTATAGGCCTCGTAGACGCAAGAGCGGGTGGGGGGGCGGCGCGGGCGCTGCGTGTCTCGTTTTAGTGTTGTTCAAGTATCGATGTGAGGGGACGCGTGCACGCTTTGAAAATAACTTCGCGTAAATAAATCAACGTGTTTATATTTTCTAATTGTTTTGTTTTGATAAACAATGAGTTACCTTAAAACGAAAAAGTGTAAAAAGTCAATCGATTTTTATGATCAAATTTTTATTGTGCGCAAATCATTACGATTTGCGCACAATGTAAAAATTCAATGTGCTTACCATGTTTTAATGATAAACATTTTTTATAGTTTACAATAAATAATTAATTCGTAGAAAAACTTTTTCTATCGACAAATGACATTTTATTTAATTCCCATCACTAGTCACTTCACATATTGCTCTATCTCTGGTTGCGGAACGAGATACAATCGATGTCTAATTTTTGATTTGGATTTGTGGCTTATTCTTATGTCATAACTGCGTGCGAACCTAGCAAAATATAGAACAGTAGACTATCTTTGACCCATAAAATTTTTAAGTATATGTCATTGTTTTTGTTGAAGATATAAATTATTTTCAGAATTGTACTTTTAGGGGACTGATTAGGTCCCCAACGCACCCGGGGATAAACTAGTTTCGAGATCTTTTAGATCCCTAACGCACCAGCTGAAAGTTTTTTAATTATGATGTCGCAGTGAACGTGTTAACCATCTATATTAAATTTATTTAAAATAATCTACCATCAAACATCAATCATCAACCTTCTCCAAAAACCGATGAAATGTTGTTTTTTGAATCGATTTAACAATTAACATTAAAGTATTTAATAAACTTCACTACCACTAAATAGACTCCAATACTTTTTAAAGGCCTTCAAAACATAAACCGAGATACTAATTTGAATACGATTTAGCAATACTTACCTTTTAGGAATCATAATTTTATCAGTCGTAAACTTCATGTAATAATACTAGATAAGTAATAACATTGTTGGAGTTTTTAAAAATAAATATTTACAAACATAGTACTTATGTGTTATTGCACTTATTAAATATTAAAGATAGTTACGTATCTTTTTAAGATTCAGAATATCATTTATATGGTTTGTATCATTTTCCTTCCTTCCTTTCTTTTTAGCATTTTCCATCAGATAGAACTTATTTAGATAATAATTTTAGCAACGGAAACAGTTAAATTGGATTTATGCTAACAGAGTAAAATGATATGCCATTATAAATTAAACATTTCTGCTATTTTATTTGCGGCTATTTTGATACATCAGATAATGAACGCCTACCTTTTCTGAGATATATTTAAACGTGATTAATTTAGCGCCGGTTCTTTCTCTTGTCAACATTATGCGACCTATATTTCTTGTAAACAGCATCCAAATAATCTTATATGAATGTAACGAAGACTTGTATGACTCTGGAGAAGACATTAGATCTTTCCCTGGACTAATCCATCCATGTCCTGAGTACATAATTTACCAGTTAGTAAAGTTCCTAAAAATAAACATTTGTGCAGCCGAGAAAACACATAATAATAATAATCATGAATCACGATAAACTTAATATACAAATACTCTAAATTCTCATTATATTTTCATATGCGTTGACTATACATCATCATTTTCAATAAAGTTGATAGTGAACAGTTATTTATGTGTTCATTGTTTATGAATCATTGGCTTTTAATTATGTTTTAATCTTTATGTTGTTTTTATAATTGCTAAATACATATAGGTCTCAAATTGTTTGTCAACAGTTCTTCAGCTATTTGATTTAAAATTTGGAAATTATTTTTTTTTACACCAAACTTTTTTGCACCTAATATCATAAACACATTCGCTCAACTGAACATGAATTTTTGAGCAATGTTTGGTCAAACAATATTCAAATGATCTAAATTTTTAGTTTGAATTTAATCTATAATTTAGTTAAGTAGGAAATGTAATGTATCTTGACGATGAATCAACAGGCATTTTGGCGTTACTAATATCGGTAAAATGTTTATAGAAATTGTCGATTCTTATATTTATTTAATTAATTGTTTTATTACACAAATGAATATGAGAGTTATTAGATTACATTTAAAATAAAAATATAAAATACATTAATTATTTTTTTTGTGACTTGTCAATGCTATCAAAGATAGCAAAGCAAAGCAAAGATGGCTATCTTTACCCCACCAAACCAAATTTGTTTACTTATTATGCAATTATGGACAGTCTATAAATATAGATATATTTTATACTCATCCCAATCCAAATCCCAATATCTGCTTTGCCACAAAACTTTCGCTATTGCAAAAATGGACTGAATGAAAGCAATTTAGAGTTTCATTTAATTAAATGTAACTTGAGTGCGTTAAAGAATCTGTTTGATCTTGTACTAAGACTATACTCTACTCTCAGGACTATATCGTAGGCATATTTTTGATGGTCATTTTAAAAAATAAAGTATTTTAGACGGTTTTTTTTCGTTAGTTCTTTATTTGACTTGCTCTCGTTTGTCAAAAAACATAGATTTCTAACATTGCGAATCTTGTGAGTTATCTTTATACGACGACATGCTATCTTATACAATATTCTATCAAAACCAAACCACCTCACTAAACAACTAAAACCAAATATTAAATAAACATATAATAATTAGCGTCAAACTCTGAACTAAATGTGATTAAGAAATACTTCTGAAAAATTCACTTTAGATATGTTCATAAGTTTTCGATGATAATAATAATAATAATAATATTGCTTGTGTTAAGGTTATTAGACAAAGATACGAATACATAGAAATACACATTATAAATACTGAGAATATATTGAATAAACCGCTGAACCCAGAAATACAGCTTATCAAATACATGCCTGTTCCTGTCTGGTATCGAACCTGTGCCTCATTGAGTCAGTCATCAAGTTAGTCATATAAGTTAGTCATCTGCGCTAACCACTCGATCAACGCGGAGGTTTGATTCTATTGAATTGATTTTGAAGTTTTACCTAATAAGACACAGACGAAGCTTCTTAGCAATCCATGGATTCAACGTGCGGGTGCCGGGCCCATCGCGTTGCAAGGAGAGGAGTGCAAGAAGTGCCTGGGACTTGCGACCAGGAGTAGGTTTAAGGGGCCCCTTTATTGTGCGCAGAAACGCTCACCTTAACCCTCCACACTCCTCTCCCTACCTAACCAAATATGGAAAGAACCTACTAATGCCGCCTTTGAAATACGTTCTAGAAATGAAACGATGCTTGTTCTAGAAAGCTGTTGTTGTTGTTATAAATTATGTTGATTTACGATATATATAATGCAGATTTATCCGATAATTGTACATTCTTAAAACTTAAATAGTAATACGCCAATAAATATGTAATATTTTTACTGCGTTAACAAAGGAGCCCTTAAAGCCCTTAATGTGAGAGAATCATGAAACTAATAGTGACGTTATTTAGTTTTTTTGGTTATTTAAGAGAATAAAAAGATACAGATAATATAAGAGAATCAATGAAGTTTTTTATCGATAGTGTAAAGAAAAATCCTTAAGAAAAAGGTATTTTTCACTGATTGAGCTAAACGAATAGATAGGTATATTCTTGAATTTTACTATAGGTCTCCCTACGGTAAGATTCACCTATACTATCAACCCATTTAATTCGTTTTTGCTGGTGTAAACTATATATATATATATATGTCGGAGATAGATGCATATTAGTGACTTGCTCGTTCTTGATGGAATATTCTGGTACAGGATCCGAGGCGTAGGTCTCAGGCAATTAAACCACACACACAATATGACAATTCTTGTATTAAATGTAGGTAATCAATTCTCACAAATTACTTAGTAGGTATACAATCATCAGAGTTGCGTGAACTACCGATCCCGCCTGGGGTCCGAACTGTAAGGCTCTCACTAATCAATTCCTCCTCGACTCAAAGCTCCCCAATATTTAAAATGTCTCCGGTGCCCCTCCAAACGATTCCGGTCACGTGACTCGTTACGTCACGATGTTCACACCCCACTGTTACTATGATATCAATTGAGTTACTAATTATCGGTAAATTATCGTGATCTACGACACGGCCATTCTGACAAGTCACACGCCCTCGTGTGCACGTATCTTGCGACCTCCATCGAGTGACGATAACCACCACGCCACCTCCATCGAGTGACGATAACCACGCCACCTCCATCGAGTAGCTTTAGGATTCGCGGTTGTCCTGGGATGTAGGGTCTGAAATAAAACAAATAACTCCAAGGATAACTTGCTCGGCTATTCTGACAAAACCAGTGAATGTCACGTCTCAGGTTTTTACTCTATATACATTCTTAACACAAGGTGTGCACTACACCTTATTTACAACAATTAAAAACTACTCTGATCATTAGATCCATCACTTTACTTTACAAAATCAATCATGATTTTACCAGACTTGCGTACTCAACTCAATACTTTTGCAATATGATACAGTCCATCGATCATATACAAACAACTACCATGAACCAGTCCATCGGTCATGTAAAACACAAAACAGACCCATCGCCTACACGTGTTACACCACACGTGAGGTGCGGTCAACGAGTATGAGTAGGCAAGCTATTATCTGTAGTGAACTCAATATCACTTTGCTCAACTAAAACATTTAGTTCCTGAGGGACCTTGTGATCGGAATGATTTAAAATAGACTTTCTAATAGAAAATTATTAATCATAACCTCTGATAAGATCTATAACGTACTCTGGACACTATTATCGTTGCCAGTTAGAATTACTGAGTTATTTAAACGTTACACAAAAATTGTTTGCTAAACATTCTGTGATCAGAGAACTCTCAGCACAAGAATCAAAACAATATGAAAATGACTCACCAAAGTCCTATAGTAGTAAGCTTACGTGACCACTTCAAACCTTCTTTCTCTGTGACTGCCTGTCGCTGGCACTGTATCAGAACTACTCGAACCCCTGTTGCACCTGTGCCTTTACAACTTATTGAAAAAGGAAAAAACAGTTATAATAAGTTGAACATCATAAATCAAACTAAATGACCACTCAATTAAAGCCTAAAGCAATCAAGCACCACTTTTCATTACATTTTAAACCAAAAATGTATTCTAAAAACATCATAAAACACAAAGCATGAATCTTATTCATCACATATAGCTTTTCACTAAGCCCTACCAACAAACCTCCTGTTTGTTTCATGGCATTGCATTTAATTCCGAGTCCCACGGACTCCCAATTGAACTAAGATTCACTACTATCACTTTTACTCGAAGATTCAATCGCTTTTACTACAACCTCTACTTCAAGTGGTACTTAACCCTCTGGCATCGCTATTTATCAAAAACAAAGGTTTTTTTAACTTTTTCTATCATAAGCTCTAAAAACGAAACTTTTGCAACCCTGGTCATTGTACAATTTGTCGCGTGTTAAACTTTATCTATGGCATCTTGCCCCGATCGAATATTTCTAGTCTCTGTTGCGGAAAACATTTACAAGACGTAAATAATAAGTTCTTACTTTTGCTAAATTAACTAACCGCTTTATTTTACAGCATTTACGGGCCTTGATCGGCAATAATACGCATTCACAATGTACGATTAATTAATAATTGTAAGTTCGCCCGTGATTCCTACACATGTAGGTAGACAAGAAATAAAATATGCCGAAAATCGAATTACATTTTTTTTAAAGTCTCTGGTCTTAATCGGTTGAATCTTTAGAGCTATCGCGTTACCATTGTTTTCCGAATTTAAAACAAAGTTATTTAAAACAAAAGTTTAAAACATTGTTTTCCGAGTTTAAAACAAACATTCACGTTTACGAAAATCCAGGATAAAATAATTTTGCGTCTTATCATACGTAACAAAACTACGTAAAGTTAAAGTAAAATAATTATCAGTAAAAATTAAAAAAACAAGATCGTGAGGGTTGATCGCTAATCTCAAAACCAGTTATCGCAATAACAATAATAAAGTTCTTACCACTATATTTGATAGCTTAATTTTCTTTAACTATCGAGTATTTACCGCAAGAATTGGAAGTAAATCGAAACGAATTCACCTTTATGCTGCGACGTATCCGATGGTAGATAAATTGCTCAGACCTCAACGCGTTGCTCGCACCGTACTTTACTAGTACCGCTACCATAGCTGCCATCGCCACGACCGCCCTTACCACCGTCAGCACCATCAGCGCCATCAGCGCCATCAGCGCTGCGTCAGCACCACCGTCTCCGCAGCGCCGTCACCACCAGCCGCGCTGCACCTTCATCGTCAGCCGCGCAGTGCCGTCACCGCCGACCCCGCAGTGGCGTCACCACCAGCCCCGCCGCGCCTTCATCGCCAGCCGCGCCGCGCCATTACCGCCATAATTTCTCATTTCTTTTCTTTCTTCATTAGCAACGATTCCTTCTTTTGTAGCATTCTTCCAACGCTTTGTCAATTAATCTAATAAACGACTTGCATAAGCGATTAAATAGGTATCTTCACTCGATTTTCTTGATATGTGGGTAGATCTCAATTTTTAAGTTTTGAGATAACATAAATTTAACTTGATTGATTGATTGATTTACAACCATTGATTATCAACTATTGATTGATTGTATTGATTCTGTAACTTCCTTGTTATTATCTTGTAGTGTGCGTTTCAAATAATAAAATCACTTCATTTCTTGCTTGACGTGATTTGTAGCTTCAATAAACTTATCTCGCGGGTAGTTGGTGGTTGTAATGCCTGAGTGAATCCCACTTCTGATGTCGGAGATAGATGCATATTAGTGACTTGCTCGTTCTTGATGGAATATTCTGGTACAGGATCCGAGGCGTAGGTCTCAGGCAATTAAACCACACACACAATATGACAATTCTTGTATTAAATGTAGGTAATCAATTCTCACAAATTACTTAGTAGGTATACAATTATCAGAGTTGCGTGAACTACCGATCCCGCCTGGGGTCCGAACTGTAAGGCTCTCACTAATCAATTCCTCCTCGACTCAAAGCTCCCCAATATTTAAAATGTCTCCGGTGCCCCTCCAAACGATTCCGGTCACGTGACTCGTTACGTCACGATGTTCACACCCCACTGTTACTATGATATCAATTGAGTTACTAATTATCGGTAAATTATCGTGATCTACGACATATATATATATATATATATATATATATCTTTCATCAGTGTGGGAGAATATAGGCATAGCGCAGCTGCATACATTAAACTTTATAAACGATGTTTTATTATTCGTTTTATTATTTATATATTTGTCGTGCTCGAGTGAATGGCCAATGTTCATATTAGTAGTGTTTAATTTTTTGTTATTCAAAAAATAAAATGAAAGATGAATTATCATAATTCATTCACAATTATCACGGTATTATCTTCAGGTAAGGTGTCCCTAAATATATTTGAAAACCTTCAAGCTTCCTCTTTGTATATTTCGGTTTTTTTTTTTTATTTCTTAGAGAGTCTATTGGCAAGACTGTTATAAAACAAAATATTCGTTCCATATTATTTTTTTATTAATTAATATTTATTAATATATTTCACAATTGATTATGTGTAAATAGATAAAAATAAATGTTTTAAATGAAAAATATATGCTTGTACTAAGTTCCACTATTTAATGATTTTACATTTATGCTATGCGACCGGTTTCGAACATCATCATCAGGCATACTAAAATAGATTGTGTTCATTGATGGGTAATTTACAAAAAATAATTTTTACTTACTACCCACTAAATTTACAATGCAAGCTATTAAGTTACAAACAATTTTTAATATTATTTAAAAATTTATAATAACAAATTCATAATAATTAGTATTGAAAATAATGTCAAAGTTTTAAAAAATTACAATAATGTCAATAGAGAATAATTAATAGTTAATTGTATATAGATAATCATAAATTCTGGGTTATAAGTACTGCTAATTAAATTATTAAATTTTTGTTGGGATGTACTGTAGTAATGGCGATGTACTTAATTGCTCCTGCTCATTAAGTAATAATTCCGGGTGTAGGTGTTTATGTTTGTTTATTTCTATAGCTTCTAAGGCGTTCAGTTTTCGTCCTTTGTCACACACATGTAAAACAGTCATGTCTTTTTCGGGGTCAAAAGTATGTTTGGTCTCATGTAAATGTATTGCGAATGTGGATTTTTTATTATTATTTTTCCAATTTCGTATATGTTCTTTCAGTCTTGTTTTAAAGTTTCTTCCTGTTTGACCTATGTAGAATGATTCACACGTAGAGCACTTTAATTTGTAAACTCCAGCTTGTTCCAGAATAGGGACTTTATCTTTATTATTACATAAAATACGTTCTAAATTATTATTATTATATAAAACTGTCTGTCTGTCTTTGTTGTCTATGTTCTTTTTTAATTTTACAGAAAGTTGTCCTACATATGGTTTTTTATATAATAATAATAATTTAGAACGTATTTTATGTAATAATAAAGATAAAGTCCCTATTCTGGAACAAGCTGGAGTTTACAAATTAAAGTGCTCTACGTGTGAATCATTCTACATAGGTCAAACAGGAAGAAACTTTAAAACAAGACTGAAAGAACATATACGAAATTGGAAAAATAATAATAAAAAATCCACATTCGCAATACATTTACATGAGACCAAACATACTTTTGACCCCGAAAAAGACATGACTGTTTTACATGTGTGTGACAAAGGACGAAAACTGAACGCCTTAGAAGCTATAGAAATAAACAAACATAAACACCTACACCCGGAATTATTACTTAATGAGCAGGAGCAATTAAGTACATCGCCATTACTACAGTACATCCCAACAAAAATTTAATAATTTAATTAGCAGTACTTATAACCCAGAATTTATGATTATCTATATACAATTAACTATTAATTATTCTCTATTGACATTATTGTAATTTTTTAAAACTTTGACATTATTTTCAATACTAATTATTATGAATTTGTTATTATAAATTTTTAAATAATATTAAAAATTGATTGTAACTTAATAGCTTGCATTGTAAATTTAGTGGGTAGTAAGTAAAAATTATTTTTTGTAAATTACCCATCAATGAACACAATCTATTTTAGTATGCCTGACGATGATGTTCGAAACCGGTCGCATAGCATAAATGTAAAATCATTAAATAGTGGAACTTAGTACAAGCATATATTTTTCATTTAAAACATTTAGCTATGAAGTTCCATCAAGAAATATCAACACAAAGTGTAAATTAGATAAAAATAAATTCAGATAACTAAATAAGAGGAACTGCTTCATTTTTGCTGCATGCTTTTAAACTCGAAAGAAATAAAGAAAGCTGTAAGTACTTATTACTCTCTCAATTTACTCACGCAAATATAAAAGAGATCTGGCAAAAAGAGCTAACTTAGACCGATTAACAATACGATCTTCACGAAAAACAATAATATATCTTGAAAAGGAATTAATTTAAAAAAAATGTACCAACATTTAACAAGAACAGTGTAACATGAATAACTAAACTTGCAATAAATTCTACTGCAATATAACGAAGTTCGTGTAATATAATAATGTAATAAAATCTCTTACACCATTGAAGTTCTGGTTTTTAAATATTGTTTAGTAACTTTTTTATATCCAATTACCATTATTTACGCACTTTACAGGTTTTTTGATATATTAAATAAAAAATATAACAGCATGGCTTAGTTAAAATGCTCCTACCAATATGAAATGTTAACTTTCCTCTCTCGTTCCTGCTTTTATTTATATCAATGAGAGTTTCCTACATTTTTATAACGGTAAGTCGCCGTACATACTTCTTAGAAACGTCGAGGCAGTGAAGCTCGAGGGTTGGTTAACGGGCTTTTTTATTTAATGTTTTAATGTTAAGAAACAAGTATGATAATAATTAAATCTTTAATAAGTATATTTGTACTTAAACTAGATATTATTAAATTATACTTCATTACGTTATTATCATTTTAAAAGACAACTCTACTTTTAGTAAAATCCAAAACTAAATGAACGCTAGATGTTGAATTGTTTGAACCCTTATTTTCTCTATTTATATAAAATAGTTTTTTTTTGGAGCGGGCTATATAAAACATTTTTTTTAATTAAAAGATTATGAAATAGATTACTAATTTCAAAAGATAATTAAATAAACAAATTCAATGAAACCAAACCTGATTTAATTCAGTTTTAGTCAAGTTATTTACTTTAATATCATAACTAAGATAGCATACCAATCTTCTGAGGCTTGGTACTTGTGATAGTCGGAAGTCGTGCAACTGAACATTGATAAAATCAATAAACCGAATAAAAATATTATTATTAAACAGCAACAAGTATTATCATTCGGGAAATGGCCATCATGATCGTCAATCAAGTAAATAATAAACAATATTCACACAAAACTATTTTTTTTTTAAAAGACGATTCAAACCTATAGAAAAAAACATTAACTTGAATGTATACGGTAAATGATGAATATGTTTTTAAAAGTATTGTTAAAAACTAAGATTTATTGTGATCAGACAGTCGCGATAGTTATTAAATTGTTCCAAATGCTCAACTACTTTAAATGGGTGTTAAAGTTATTCATGGTTCAAAAAAGAAATAAATAGAAAAGTAAACATAATAGAAAATGTTTATTATTTTTCGAAAACGAAACGTTTCTCGAGTTGTACGTGATCAATGATCGTACAATGATTTAATTTCGAGCAGCGGCTACAGTTCTGAGAGGATAGAATATGCTTTTTGGTCTGATTGTTTTATTAATTTAAATATTAATTAATTAATGGATACAAATATATATTTGGATATAAATTAATTCCACGTTCTTATATAAAATAAAGAAGCCAGCAATATATATTTTGTATTAATTTATGATAGATTGACTTTGTTATGCAGGAAGTAATCCTAATAATGAAAGAATGTATTAAAGAACGTACACAAATGAATACACATACTTATAATAGCAATTTAAAATACTATAGTCATTACATATTCTGATTTAACTCTGACGTGTTTAAAAGATAAATAGACTATTTCTGATGTCCAAAAAACACGTGAACCTTTAATTAATTTCAAAAACATTTCGTGACCAGAATATATTATATTCTGGCCGAGTGTTCATTTAAATACATAAAACCGGAATCCTATAATTCAGTGACTGCGTCCGCTGCGGCCTAATTAGCAGCAAGCTCAATCATTTTCATAAAATTCTATTTTTGCGGCTTACTTTACACCGAGGCCATAAGGCCTCTAAGGCCTCATAAGGACAATAATGTCACGAGAAACATTTTGATTTTTTCCTTTTTTTAGGCCCTTTTATGTCTCACTGCGCGGATCAAATTGTTTATTAGGATTTCACATTTATAGAACGATGTTTTTTTCACAATAAACTGTACTAATATATATTTTTTTAATTTATAAACTAAAACTAATGTGTATAAATATTTTTTTAGCCAACCCTGTTACATTTATATTAAGTACGTATCGAAAAGCGTTTAATGATTGCCTAAAAATGGTTTTGCAGGTTTTTTTTTCTAATTTTTAATTTTTACTTCTATCCATGGACACGTCACCCGTGCACTTTTCACATTTAGTCTGTATTTGTCAGATTAATCGTTGAATTTTGAGAAAACATGCTCAAAAAGGAGTCTGTTAGTTACAGGTATCTTAAAAAACTATATTAGTGAATAGTTAGTCCTTTTTTTATGTTTTTTTCTTTTATTTATTTATTTATTTTCAAAAAATAGGTTAACAGTAATTTTTCTATCTTATACAAATTCAGTTATATAAGTATTAATAATTCTTTTTAACAAAGATAGAGTAAACGACGATGTCTGTGCTAGTGTAAACTTTGTTACAGACACCAACGCTTTCCTCATACTACTTAAAATTACAGTTATAGAACAGCTAGATGCTATCCATGTTACAAATTTATTTGCACGTTTAGGTGCATAGTTTATAAAGATAAAAAAACAATAAAACAAACTAGAACAAAATGAGAACTTAGGGTTAGACATGCAATATGAAGTTAGGTATTTATGTGTAGTGTTCGTGAGTTTGTGTACCTAGTCGTGCTGTGTGTGTGTGTGTATGTGTGTGTGTGTGTTTGTTTGTTGGTCTGGTGTATCTGTGTATTGTATTTTTGTTAAGACAAATAATTAAGATAATTTCATGAACAGGTTTTCTGTCTCGGTGTACGACAGATTACGTAAGTATTTGGTTACTGCAAGCTTACATCCTATTTTAGTTAGGAGATACACGTTGCAAAGCCTATTTATTTTATCATATAGAGAACAATTAAGGGTGTAGTATTGTCGGCTGGCTAACGCTGTCTTGTGCTGCACGATTGGATATATGGAGTCTTTACACCGTTTGTTTAACAGAGTTCCAGGGTCGTAGGGCAGTGACGAGTGTTTCCGTAAAATAACGTGAAGCACACAGAGCTGTCTTACTGTTAGTACAGGAACGTTTTTGTACAGCTGTGCAGATTGATAGCGAAACGGCTTATTGGTCATAACTTTTAAGGCAGCTCTCTGCGCTCTCTCGAGTCGTAGCGTAGATTTTTTAAAAGTGCCGAAAACTGACGGAACAGCTGTCAACAGAGGAAGATCACACAACACACATGTGTTCCGGTTCTAGGCATGTAACAGAGATATTAATAAGATTCGACTGTTTTTACACCTATAAAAATATATATAAATATATATATATATATATATATATATATATATATATATATATATATATATATATCAAAGGATGATCCAAACTTGGAGTTTTAAAAACTGTGACATCAGCATCGCTGATGTCACAAATCTCCTCGTTATCCTTACTCATTGTTATAAGTGAAATCTCTCTTGTTAGAATATTAACAGGGTCCAGGAGTATCAGCGATTCCGCTCACAGATCAGACTACACAGTTAATGTCTCTCCCGCAAATTGTCCCTTATTATATTCTCTAGATCGCTACCGCCATTACAGTCATACCATAACAATTGCAAGATTGAATAATAAATACTTTCTTAAATTTGAATCATTATAAGACTATAATTAATTATCAATGATAATTAATTATTTAAACATTTTTACTTACAATTTAGTTTCTAAACATAACAATAATAACAATAGTAATACAAATATGATTATAATAGCAAAATACAAGGTCGTAGTAAAAAGTCATTACAATCTCTTATTTTAATAATTATAAAGCTAACCTTATGGAATTTGTAAATAATAATAATCATTTTGAAATAATTAATTTAGTAGATTGATTATCATTTGATTACCTGCCGTATTTAGGATAATTCAATATCAATTGCAGGTCTTGATAATAATTTCTTAGATTTTAATAATTAAAAGACTACAATTGATTATTAATAATATTTAAAAATGTTTAAATGATTATTTAAACATTTTCCCATCTAATTTAGTTTCTAAACAAAACAATAATAACAATATTAATATGAAAACGCTTACAAAAGCAAAATACAATCTCATGGTAAAAAGTCAACATAATCACTTATTTTGATAATTATAAATTAGTACCTTAAATTTATGAAGAGTTATAATTAATTTTAGATAATAAATTTCGTAAATTTATTATTAATTGATTGATGGTCGTCTTTGCGCCGATACGGCCATACTGATCGGCAGTGCGTGCTCTGCACTAGCCTTAGCCTTATCTGGAAATAATTTTGTGTTTATTTTAAATAGGTATCCGTAAATCAGAATGTATTATGAGAGAAATGTCTTTAAAACAATGGTGTTCAATATGCTACTGTGTTATTACCACAGAATTTTATAGAGTACTCTCTTGCTTAACTATGTTAGTATTCGTTTATTATAAAAATAATTTATTGTAATTTATTTGTTGTACTTTTACCACAAAAGTCAACAGTTATTGATTTATAGGGACATGATGCTGTGTTCTGGGCGGTCCTGTTCGCCGTGGTACACAGAGGTTCTAAGGGATAAATGAATACAGGTTGATGCTGTGCTCTAGATCTATGATCGTGATACACAGAGGTTCATAGTGTTTTAATGGCTACTACAAGCCACTGATGCTTCCCCCTCATTGACGTGATTTGAAGTGGAGGATTGCGGTTCCAATGGTAAGTCCTCTTGCGCTAATGGTTCCTCTGTTGGTGTACCAGTGGTCTCGACTTGCGCCGATACGCTTTGTTGCTGTCCAGGCTGTGGGGCTCTGCGAAGTTGGTCATGAGCCACTTTACGTGGTCGTCCTCTACCTATTACTTTCTTGATTAAATAGCGATCATTGTCCAATATGCTACAAATTTCATATGCTTCACTGTATTTTAAATCCAAACATGTTTGATTACGTGGATTATTTTTTATTAAAACATAATCACCTCTTTCAAAAGCATGTATTTTAGCTTTATTCTTATTAAATCTTTCCTTTGCTTTTTCAGCGGCAGTAAGAATCTTTTGTGTAACATGTTGATAAAGTTGATCTATGTTAATGGTCTGATCTTCAAAATTTACTAAAGATAGAAGCTCGGGTGGTACACAGTGCTTGCGCTGAGTAATTAAGGTAAGTGGTGCGGTACCTGTAGTATTTTGAGGCGTACAGTTGAAGGCTAATTGTAGGCTGTCTAGCATTGTCGACCAGTTATTGGTTTCATAGTTATTAATCATTACCAGACCATTTTTCAGAGTTGCAACCATTCGTTCAACTTGGCCATTTGCTCGGCTAACTCCTGGCGATATGGTATGAATATTGATGCCCACTTGTTCACAGTATATCTTGAATTCACCCAAGAATTCGCGGCCGCCATCAACAATAACTTCCCTAGGAGTTCCAAACAAATGTACTAAACGTTTTAATGCAGCCAAAGTACTTTGGGGGCTTTTATTAGTCGAATAATAAAATAGGACATATTTTGTAAAAGCATCAATTATAATTATGACATATTCATGGTTATTCGTAGTACCTAATTTGCCAGTTATGTCCATATGCACTACTTGAAATGCAGCTTTAGGTTTTGGAATGGGGTGGAGTTGTACTTGCACTGCACCCGAGTGCCCTTTAGACGTTTTGCATACAATGCAATTATCCACAAAGTTTCTAACGATGCTAGACATTTTAGGGAACCAGTATGAATCTTTTACCTTATTAAGGGTTTTTTCCCATCCAGGGTGTTTCAAAGCAGTGTGATATGTATTAATCAAACTCCACTGGAATGCTTTCGGTACGACAACCGCTTTTTGGGCTTGCGTGTTAGAATCCAACCACATTTTCATTAAAATACCATTTTCAAGACTATACCCTTCTACTGGTTCGTCGAGTGCGAGTGAATCTATTACTGGACGAAGATTTTCGTCCCGTCGCTGTTCAACCTTCAGCCATTCTAGATCTCGTGTCATAATATTAACATTCAACGTACCTGGATTTCGGCTGAAAAAATCGGCGTGCTGGATGTGTTCACCTTTCCGGTATTCTACTTCAAAATTATAATTCTGAAGGAATGCCCACCAACGATATACCCTCGGAAGTAGTTCTTTCTTATGTTTGGATGCTTTCAGGGCATTGCAGTCTGTTATTACTGTAAATTTACGTCCGTAAAGATACTGTTTGAAATGCTTTATGGCCCGGACAACAGCGAGCGTCTCGAGTTCATACGAGTGATATCGGCTCTCATATTCTGTAGTCCGCATGCTCATGTAGGCCACGGCGTGACGACGTCCATCAATCAACTGTACTAGAATGGCGCCATATCCAAGACTACTGGCGTCAGTGTATAATTCAGTAGGTGCGTTATCCTTAAAAATAGAAAGAACAGGAGCAGAGGTGAGATGTTCAATAATATCATTACGAGCTTGCTCATGTCGCTCGTTCCATTCCCAACGTGCTCCTTTTTTTGTTAGTGCATATAAGGGTAACATAATACGAGAAAAGTTCGGAATGAAACGGCGAAAATAACTAGCTAAACCATTGAATTGGCGAACCTTCTTCACATTATCGGGAATGGGCGATTTAACAAGAGCCTCTATCTTACGGGGACTCGGACGTACTTGACCGTCAGAAATAATATTACCTAGGTACTCTATTGATCTCTTGAAGAATGAAGATTTTTCAACGTTTATTGAAAATCCTGCATCCTGCAAAGCTATTAATATTCTTTCTATATTCATTAAACCTTGACTAACACTCGTGCATTTGCTTAGGACGTCGTCGACGTATACTTGTGCAATTCCTATATTAAGCACTGGTTGTAAGGCCCTATTGATACATCGCTGATAAACTGAACACGCATTGCTTAAACCAAATGGCATTGTTAAGTATTCATACAATCCATCTGGGGTTACGAAAGCAGTTTTCTCTATAGAATTTGCCGAGATGGGAATCTGGTGGAAGCCGGCCGCCATATCAAATGAATTATAATATTTACCGTCAACTAATTGATCAATTTGGTCCGAAATTAACGGAAGAGGGTAGTGGTCTCTAAGCGTATTAGAATTCAACTCACGATAGTCGACGCATAACCTATCATCCCCGTTCTTTTTCTTTACCAATATAATCGGACTGGAATATGGTGACCTACTTTCTCGGATAATATTATGGTCTAGTAATTCTTGTATTATTTTTCTGACTTTTTCACGTTCTATAGGACTTAAACGATATGGCCTACGCTCAACATATTTGTCTAAATTTTTTAAACGTATTTCTAATTCCCCCGTCTTAACTCTTGTTGTGGGAAATCCTCTTATAAATAGGTGAACGTATTTATTAAGTAACATTTTTAATTTCTCTAATTCAGACTCATCCGTTATATCACAATCTAATTGATCAAACATCGCATTATTTAACTTCATATGCATTACTGTCGGTTGATGTACTAATCTAGCTCCATTAGAAGTAACTAAAACACTTAAACGTGTATTACTAATCAAATCCATCCCGACTAAAACATTTGAACTCAACTCATAATCGGGTACTATACAAAAAGAAATTTCTACACTAACTCCATCTATTTCGCATACCGTTTTTAAACTCACAAGTGATATTACTGGAGAATGACCAATGCCGCGTAAATAATTAATACCGTAAATTCTTTTCCCCGGTAATTTAGAAGCAACCGTTTCACACATCACTGAACATTCTGCTCCGCTATCGAAAATAGCAAATATTGAAAAATTACCAATGATTAAGCGCATTGAAGTCGTTTTGTTATCGCCTATGCAATTAACATTTGATAGAACAGACCGCTGACGTTTAAAACAATTCTCATAAGTATGACCTACTTGCATACAAAACGTACAAGGTGACCTATTTTGAGGCGTAGTAGCCGTTACGTTTTTATCCTGTGAGGCATTTTTATTTTGATTTGAATTATTCTCAAGTGACTTAAAACGACAATCCCGGGTGTTATGATTATTCATTTTACAAATTTTACAGAAAGATGATATTTGAAAATCATTAAATCTTGTACGCTTACCTGTAGCCTTGACGTTTGAATCGCTATGAAAACGTTTCTTTCCTCGGATCGAAGAAGCCACGGAGATAAGTTCCGGAACCGACTTGGCACGGGCGTTCATCAGTTCGATGCGTAGATGTTCATCATTAATGGTTCCAATCACGGCTTCAACGGCGTCGTCAGTGCTTATCTTACCTTTGGTTACCCGTTGCCACAGAACCCATGCTTGTGACAGAAACTCCGCTATATTTTTAGTATGGTCATAGGAATGTTCCCTAAATTTAATAATATCACGCGAATACCTACTTTCCGGCTCAAAAGTAGTGATAAGATTCTCTTCTAATTCTTTCCATGAGTCCGTTGAAATAAGCCAACTATCTACCCACAATTTTGCTCGGCCCTTTAGTAAGCTTCCTACCTTCATGCGTATATCATAATCATCCAAGCTATACTTCTCAATAGCCTTGGATATATGTTGACACCATTCTCGAACGCCTATATTACTATCTGGGTCATATGAGGGTAGAAAAAGATCACAAATTTTTACCTTTTCGTTTTGTTGAGTGGTCATTATCTTTTCAGACATGTGACGCATGGTCTGCATCATTTGCATGAAAAAATCCGTGGAGATATTGGTAATAGTATTTGTATTACTTACAGTTTCAGATGAAGCGTTTGATGTACCAGGATTTCCGGCAGTGGAAGTGGAAGGGCATCCCACTTCTGATATCAAAGGATGATCCAAACTTGGAGTTTTAAAAACTGTGACATCAGCATCGCTGATGTCACAAATCTCCTCGTTATCCTTACTCATTGTTATAAGTGAAATCTCTCTTGTTAGAATATTAACAGGGTCCAGGAGTATCAGCGATTCCGCTCACAGATCAGACTACACAGTTAATGTCTCTCCCGCAAATTGTCCCTTATTATATTCTCTAGATCGCTACCGCCATTACAGTCATACCATAACAATTGCAAGATTGAATAATAAATACTTTCTTAAATTTGAATCATTATAAGACTATAATTAATTATCAATGATAATTAATTATTTAAACATTTTTACTTACAATTTAGTTTCTAAACATAACAATAATAACAATAGTAATACAAATATGATTATAATAGCAAAATACAAGGTCGTAGTAAAAAGTCATTACAATCTCTTATTTTAATAATTATAAAGCTAACCTTATGGAATTTGTAAATAATAATAATCATTTTGAAATAATTAATTTAGTAGATTGATTATCATTTGATTACCTGCCGTATTTAGGATAATTCAATATCAATTGCAGGTCTTGATAATAATTTCTTAGATTTTAATAATTAAAAGACTACAATTGATTATTAATAATATTTAAAAATGTTTAAATGATTATTTAAACATTTTCCCATCTAATTTAGTTTCTAAACAAAACAATAATAACAATATTAATATGAAAACGCTTACAAAAGCAAAATACAATCTCATGGTAAAAAGTCAACATAATCACTTATTTTGATAATTATAAATTAGTACCTTAAATTTATGAAGAGTTATAATTAATTTTAGATAATAAATTTCGTAAATTTATTATTAATTGATTGATGGTCGTCTTTGCGCCGATATATATATATATATATATATATATTTATTTATTTATTTAATACTTTATTGCACACAAAACATAAATACAAGAAAAAGAAACAGATAAAAATGCACAAAAGGTGAGCTTATCTCTAGGTGCAGAGATTTCTTCCAGCCAACCCAAAAAATATGATGCGGTGATAGAATATTGGTATATATATATATATATATATATATATATATATATATAATTGGAAAATGGTGAATGCCCCTACAATAAGAGCATAATTTAATGAGCGTCACTTTATTATAAATATTTAAAATATTAATTTGGTATTTTCACAAAGACCTTATCGGTGCTAAAACACATTTATATGTGCTCTTTAAGTATCTTATACTATTTAAACTTCATCATTAAACACTAAACAGATATTTCTAACACTAGCTTTTACAATAGCTTTTTCTGTATACAATCAAATATTTCATAAAATATATATTATTATTATTATAAATACATTCCCTTTTTAAAGCAAGGACAGTTTACGGGAATATCTTGCAGCATCATTTACAGTCATGTCCGCAATTTAGTTTGCGGTGTACCAATGACACCCGAAATGCTATATCGCTTACACAATAACCTGATAAATGCATTTACTATTAAAACAATGAAATAATATTGAATAACAAAAGTGTTTTAATTAAAAAGAACTTTTGTAAACACTATTATCAGTAAAATAGTTAAGAGGTTCTATTTGGAACATGATTATGCACAAATGCACAGTTTATTTTCTAAATTTAAACAATTAAATTGAATAGTTTAACTGTTGTTAATGTTAAATTAGGAAAAACGGATCCGGTAATCCGGTGGGTCCGGCACCATTAAGAGAACCAGTGCTAGCTTTTTATAGAATAGTCTTCACTTTTCTTTCTGTTGGGGAAAGATTGCATAAGCTGACAGTGTTTATCTATAAATCTTTAATAGATCTAGGTCGGATGTAGAGACCCTATGCAGGCGAGATTTTAATTTTAAATAAATATATAATGAAAGATCAAGCGATACCATCAGGGATTTGAACCCGCAATCTCGAACCTGCGTTTGTTAGAGCAACAAGATGGGTTCACAGAGTTCACTTGGTCCCGTACCTGTTAAGAATTAAGCATTAAGAATTCTATATTCGCTAAGAATTGCTGTAAGAATTATGCATTCCATATACAGTCGAATTTATCGGGAGAATGGTGACATCTATTAGGTTTCTTTCGAAAATTCTTACCTGCCTAGGATAAATATTTTATATAGATATTTGTTATACATTCTAAATTAACTTTTAGTAAGTATAATGTCACTTGATTTAATTACTAACAGTTCATTTTGAACCGAAAAGGTGAAATTCACCTGATTTGACTTGAAAAAATGCTTTGACATACATATGCAGCAGTAGGGAGCATATCACTGTTCACATCTACCTATAAAATACGTGTAGCTCCAATTTGGTCCAAAATGGAGCTACATTTTAATTTAAACCTATTCTTTTGTAAGTTCGTATGAGACAACAAAACAGTATTTAAAAAATCAATTGAGGGTCATTAGTGAAATCATGTATGAAGGTCACGTTGCGAGCCTCGTTGAAAGGTATAATCCAATCCATTATTTCATTTGTGAATCGTGATCCAGTTCTGCGCTTAAAAAAGAAAATAGATTTAATTACAGGTAAGGTTTCAGTTATTTCTATTTCATTGCATTGTAATTATAATTCTGTAAAATCTTCGTATTAAAAATCTTGAAATTATCAGTCGTTCTCTAATATATTGAGCATGTTATTATACAAATAAACCTTCCTCTTAAATCACTTTATCTATTAAAAAAACTGCAACAAAATCCACTGTGAAGTTTTAAAGATTTAAGCATACATACAAATATAGAAACAGATGCGGACAGCGGATTAACCTCTAAATTATATGGATTATATATATATAAGCCATTATTAAAAAAAAAAACACTAATTTGAAAAATCATAATTAAAGCATACTAATGTAATTGAATGTTCAGAACCAAGTTAAATGGTAATTTTCTCATCTTGGGATAAAATTCAACTCTATAAAAATAAATAGTATTTCGAAATGTGTTTTTAGAGATTTGAAATTCTGTAGCTATGAATAAAAGTAGCTACTTGAGTCATTTCATAGACCTAATCATTAAATAACTACTACAAGAAGTCACTACACATATATAACTACGTAACAGTGCAGCAATGCAATTACTTGTATTTGATGTGACAAATTCTGAGTTCGATCTCCGGCAACGACAACCTCATGAAATTTGTGTCGTCTCCTTTTTTAAAAATATTATTTACATACCCATCAATCTGCCGGTGTGAAGATAACTTCGTTTTTTAAACTTTTATAAGGGCTGTATTCTTAGTTACCGTTTGTGGAAATCTCATTATTTGCCATACACTCAAAAATTCAAAATGGTGAGTTCAGTTTTTTTATGACTACAAGAATTATATTTTGTCGAACGAGCAAGTATTATAACTGTTTAATAAGTTGTAAGGTACCTATAATTTATAAAATTTAATCTATCTAAACAAGTTGCGAACATAACATAATCCAATGCATAACAGATACGGCAAAGTTAAAACAAGAAAGTTTATGCCACTGAGACCAATTTGCTAACATGCTTCTTCTGGTTTTATTTCTGTTTGTGTTTACACTGCAGCCATAGTTTTTCATTCTGAGTATAAACTATGATTACATCGTCATAACAACTTGTTTTAAAATTATAATAAAGCTGTTTACAGAGACTTGAGAATGTGTTACATAGGTTCTTTCATACGATAATTCAGTTAAATTAATATAATATAAGCTGTTAACATAACAAAGTATAAATAAGTATGATTATGCGGTTTACCCTTAGATTTTAATTAGTAGAATTTTATTATTTAGTTTTCATATTTAAAATTTTTTAAATTTAGTCCTTAGGTGGTATGTCAATCAAAACTTTTTTTAACCCGCGGCTAACAAAGGGGTATTATAGGTTTGACCTGTCGATCTGTGTATCTGTGTATCTGTGTGTCTGTGTGTCTGTCTGTGTCAATGTAGCGGCCAAACACGTAAACGGATTTCAAAACAGGTTTTTTTAATCGAGAGCTATGTTCGTCGAAATGGTTCTTATTCATGTTTAGTCGAAATAGAAATAGTCGCCTCCAAGTTATTGACGGTTTCGAATATTAATTCGACGGTTTCGACGGTCTCCAAGTTATTGAAGAGATTCTTATGCAATAATTAGCTGTTCCCAGCGGTTTTGCTCTCGCTATATAAGAAACGGGCAACGGCTAGTGGTAATATAAATCCCTTTATCATGGTGTGATTGTAAATCATTTTAAATCTTTGTAAATCATTTTAAATCTAAATGTTTATATTTATTAATATTAGTATATACCTATAAAAAAAATGTCTTGAATCATGTTACTTAAAACGTTTATATTTTATTACATTGTCGAAATTTTCACGCTGATTCTTATTTTTTCTTGAATTAAATATAGCCTACGTTCATCAGAGGGATAATGTAGGATTTTAAAGGTAAAATATGTTTAAAATCGGTCCAGTAATTTTGGAGCCTATTCAATTCAAACAAACAAACAAATCTTTCCTTTTTATAATATTAGTGATGATGATAATGACGATTATAAAATAAAGCCTATGTTCATCAGGGATTATGTAGGATTCTACTGGTAAGAGATTTTTTTATATCGGTCCAGTAGTTTCGGAGCCTATTCAATTGGTTCATTTAGTACAATAAAGAAACCAGTAACATAATTTTATAAAGTAGAAAAAAAAATTGATAAACGCCCGTTACAAAAATAGGAGAAAAAAAATACTACAATTGGAACGACCTAAAAGTTAAAATTTTTTATTTAAAAAAAAGAGACATGCACATACATGTGGAAAATAAAAAGAAAAAAACACATTCTAAATCGTGCTGAATAGAAAAACTAGAAATCTTTAAAGATTCGTGCGTGATTCTTTCATTCACTTACGAATATTTATTTGACTTTCATTCCGCGGCTGTTGGTTGTTTTGGCTTTAGGTTACCTACCTACTACTATCTTCAAATATACTGCTGATAATTGTACTAAAATGACTTTAATTGTTAGTATGGTTTTTGTTGTTTTGATGTTTTTACTTGTTAACTAGATTTTTAATGATAATATACATTCCAAAAACTAATTTATTCCAAGATTTACCTAAAATGATATTTAGTTCTTTTTATTTTTTTTTAGCATAAAAATCTAACTGAGCATTAGATCTTAATATTAAAAGTAATGATCAACTTATCAAATGTTTAACGCTCTTTGATTACAACTGTAGTAAATCCAATCACTTGCTGACAGGATAATGAACACTAAATACGCTCCAATATATTATCATTTACTATGAACGTTATTGAAAATAATGAGTTTGGTATTCTGTAAAGCCAACGGATAATTGGAAATATATATATTTATTTAACCAAAATATATCTGCGTTAAACAAACACAAGCATGGATTAAGGATTGCCACGAGGTTACAATATTCAGGAAACAATACTTTTTGTCAAACAACTCAATATTCATACAATAATTTTATAGCATCTAAAAATTAAAATTGTTTCCTTTGTGTAAATAAAACATGAAAAAGTACCAACATTTTTTTAAGTTGACAGATAATTATGTATTTGATCTTATTTTATAGACTTTGCTTTATTTTTTTTATTATTTTTTTAATATACATTAAATTTGTTCGGAACGTTTATCCAGGTTTCAGTTTGTTCAATGTATTTTTTGGTTTGTTGAATAAGGAATCACAAACAAAAATGAACAATCGTCGCATTTAGTAAAGAACGTAATATAAAGTGATAAAGGTAATAAATAGATCTTTACCCGCAGCGATTCCCCTTTCGTAATCGCAACCCAATCATCTCTATACCATAAAGGGAGATGCTGAAGCGTTGCCATCTGTGCGACACTGAGAGTGTTAAATAGCAGAAAGGAATTGGCGTTACGTTAACAGGTTCCAAGTAATATAAATATGATTGAATTATTTCAAATAATTTGAAACTCATTATGAGTCCTCGTAACATATTATACTGCTTACACATAGTTTATGAGTAGCCAGAATTACAGATCAGAATCGGTTTTAAATTAACTATAATTATCTATATATTACTTTCATATAAAAATGTCGATGAAACTATGACGATGGAAATGTATGTGTATTACACCAAATGTAAACTATGGATCTAAATAACTAATAATGTGGTAGGTTAATGATTTCGGTATTTTGAGGAAAGAGAGGCGCCAAGAAAATAGAAAACAAAAAAATATTGGTGTTTAGATAAACACAAATAAGCGTAACTAATACATACTTAGATATTATTGAATTATTTTAGGTATTTCATCCTCTAACATAACAAATCATAATTATAAAAACTGTATGGAAATAGAAATAGTCTAATCTGACCCAATTTGAGGCAGAAGTACATTTATTAGTCATTGTCAGTCGGTGTGTATATTTAGCTTTTCGACTTACTAATATTTACAATATTTATGAAATAATAAATTTACCATTAAAATGAAATATTTTTACTTATTAGAAATATATCAGAATATTTATTATCAACTAATAAGGTAATCTTTCTTGACTATGATTTGGTATAGTAGTATCCTTTATTCTTAACCATTAACTATGGACGTTCTTTTTTCGTCACACTTCCATGGACGTGAGGTCTCACAGACCGCTATACTACGGCGTGATTTTATTACGAGATACTTATATACTTCTTGTTTTTTTGTTTTTTTTTATTATCTATAGATATCTAAGTAAACAAATATTAGTATTTACTATCAAAATACATTTATTTATTTACTTAACTTAAGCAATTAAATATTTTATGGCACTTAAAGTCTTAATTTTGCCAGAGATCAATTAAAGAAACAAAATCCATAAAGTCTCTAGTATATTTTAAAAAATCAACTCAAATATCTTAAAATTTAAAGTAGGTATAACAAACAAAGAAAATAAACTATTTACTTCTCGAAATTTAAGAAAAAAATTCTGACAAGGGTCCAACATATGAAACATAATTGGCAGTCATTTCACAACGTTTTGGTACATTGTAGGCAAATCACCTGCTTGCAACTTGAACAAACGTAGTTTGTCTTTTGTTTTAGCTTTAGTGAACAAAGGCTGCATGTTTTTCGTTTTACAACATTCATTTTCATATAAGATGTCCGTTTTAGAGACCTATCTCGTCTCAAAACTCTTGAGAGGTTAGTGCAGATTAGAACTTAGAGCTCGTCTTTGCATGTGAGGAACGAATAGACTCTATGCTAATTTCTTCAGAAAATATCCTTTTCTGACTTCCTTGACCAATGTTGGTTATATAAGTGACATCGACATCGACACCACATAAGTTGAGAATTCTATAGAAAACAACAAGAGGACTTCTTCTTGTTCCACTGCTGATTGAATAAATTGAACACATTTTATCTATGTCATGCACTCCTCCCTTCGTGATGTTATAGTAGTGTATGACCTCAGGTTTCTTGGTAGTTTCGTTGATTGTGTTAGTATATCTAATAGTTAATAACATACTGTATCAAAATAACATAAAACTTTTTTGTATTGGATATATATACAATATCACGTCCATATGGACGTGAGGTCCCACAGACCGCAAGTGAAGTTTGATGCAAAATAACTTCTGGAACTTTTAAATGTAAGTATAATTAAATGTTAGTGTAAACTTTTAATCTGTAAAGTTTAATTAAATCCACAGAATCAAAAAGTATAACACAAACTGTCTTTGAAAATTGACTATCAATTATTAAAAGGAAAGAAATATTTTAAATTTTTATTATATTTTTATTCGATATTTTCAATTTCAACATTAACAATACATCCTGGGACATAATCTTAAAATGTAAACGGACTGAAACGAATTACATATTTATTAAATAAATAATATAATGTCGCGAGTAACTGAAATTTTGTCCTTTCCAATATTTCTAACTAATGTCGAAGAGCCGATAATAAAATGTTAAAGAGCGGATAAACTGAACTCGTCGTAGATATCCTAATCACTGCAATTAAGGTCTCGGATTACTTATTGTTTGGATTTGATTTGAGACCTTTATGTCGTACATTTCCACATCTTTTTTATAAAATATTATGAAAAATATTTTTTTAGATTATGTTTGAACAACCTTAGATAATAATAAACTAGGGTCCTTCTTTATATTGTTCATTTCCAATGGGAATTTCAATTTGGGCTTTCCGAATAATATAAATTTTATTGTATTATCTGCTAGTTGAAATACCAAACAATACGTTAAGTAAGTATCTCATAATAGCCTACTAAGTACATACTCTAATATTTTTATTATTTTTTATTTATTCAAATATATGTCAATGATGAATTTTAGAACATAATGTAGATATTAAACTGTAAGATGAAAGAAAGTAATTATCAAAGACTTACTTAAGACATTTAAAGGTTGGTAAACTATTGAAATACAAATGTAAATCTGAGTAATTCATCACTCCAATTCGGGATCGCGCTATTGTAGAAATTAATGAGTTGCGGCTCTAAGCAACTGTTATTTTAAATGATATATGCTTCATTTTACGTATTATAATTTTTTCTAGAGGCATAACCTATATATTTTTATATGATATTACGCTGTTATTATCATATGTATGATGTTACCCAGAACGTGTTTAAGTATTTAACAATAATAAATAATTTACGTTTTTTTATAATTTACGTTTTAATTTATTAAATTATTTAATATACCAACTTAATGTAATTCATCATCTCCTTGTCATAGCTTCTATTAAATTGTACACATAAACCTTTTTAAGTTATGATATTTGTTGCCTAAGTTAATCATGAATGTGTTTTTTAATGTTATATTTAATGTATTTTTATGTAGCATTGCTATCTAAACTTGAAGGTTGTTTAGATACTAGTAAATGTTTACGGGTTATAGAATATTTTAACATGGCGAAGTTATAAGTCCCGGAGGTATCATAACAATGTAAACTTCGATACTTTTGTTGAAGTTTGTATAGCTCAGAAACAACCGTTAGTGTGTGAAGAAAGGACCTTAATAGCGACCCGAAAGTATCATTAGGTACCACATTTCATTATATCGAAAGAATCCCTAAATTTTATAATATTTGTAAAATGTGTGTTATTGACTTAATTAAAGAAAAAAGTGTGTATATACTCGGGTAAAGTTGTCTTACTGTTAAGCATTTAAAAAGAAACTAGAGTTTTACGTATCTTACTATTTTATTTATAAATGGGAAATAATAAACGACAAAAAAGATTTATTTAGATTATTAGAAAAAAAAATATGCCAGCTGAAACAAATTAAGCTTATTCAAAATTACTTAGTTTTGTTTTGAGTAAATTCTGGTCTTCATTAATACATGTCATGATAATTATGAAATAATATATTAGATTAGAAAGTTAAAAATATAAGACAAAAAGAAGAAAAAAATACATTGCGCAATATTTATACCCTTTTTTTATTATATGTCGGTCGGTACTTCCTATTAAAATTTGGTTGAAGATGTTTGGATAAAGTAAAAATATAAAATATACTTTTCGACTCCAGGGTATAGACTCCCTAACTTAAATATCACACTTAGTTTGTCACAATTTTCTAAGTTTATAGGTTATGGTGTCAAATATGTTCCACCATATGAGCAACACTTTACAAGTTGTAACATTAGTTAGCAACGCACATTTCGTCAAGAGGATAAGGTACATAGTTTTCGGTGTAAGTTTTATTAAAACAATTATATTTTTTTGTAATTAAAATGATTTTGTAGCATAGAATTATTGAATTATGACGTAAGATAAGTTTCTTCTATCTTATTAAAATATAAAATTGGTTGCAAGTACACTGCCTTATATTTATATTTTAATTCAGACGAATATTTGGCTAATAAGTAAAGCTTCTGTTTTAATGAGCAGTATGACTAAAGTTACATTTACCAATAATATATTACATTTTATAAAACTAATACAATTCCCGGGCAATAATATATTTACTAAATAAACACATTGACATTGTAATTTTAATATGTATTAATGTAAATAATTTAAAACACGGTTGAACAATGCTGTGTGCATTTATAATTTTCGTAAAATGATGCAATACTGATTGAATAAATTATGATAAATTGTTTATTACAGACTAATGTTAAGTTTATAAGAGACTAATTTGTCATGTAAAGAGCAGTCCTCTGAAAAAGAAGATATGAATAAACCTTCCGGAGGAACTTTTTAATAGTACCAGAATTAAATCGTATCACATATTTTACTGACAAATCTGATGATGATGTTTTTTATTACTATAAACTCAAACTATAAATTATTACACCAAATATGTTTAATTATAGCAAACAAGACGAATATTATTATTTAAAGAGCATACATAACAATATTATAATTTTCGGACATCAAAATCTCTCTATAACTTACTTAAAAAACTTGGCCTTTCTTGAACCAGCATCGGCATACTTCTAGAACGTATTTTAAAAGCAACATTAGTAAGTTAATTCCAAATATAGTTAGGTAGGGAGAGAGTGTGAGCAGTGAGTGTAAGCATTTGTGGCACTTCTCTTCGTGTAACGCGATGGGCCTGGCACTCGCACGGTGAATCCATGGAATGCTAAATAACTGCGTCTCTAATGAAGATTTGGATATGTTTGGATATAGACAAGACAAATATTTCAAAGAATATATTTTAGTAAAGAGTTGTGGTTTAAACTGGAATAATTCAAAATGGTTTCTCCCTAATCTCCGGGCTAGCGCAGTATTGGAGAGATGTTAAGTTCAACATTCAAACAGTTTCTAAATTTATCTAATACTGATAAAAAACGTATTAGTAAGTTAATGTTTTCGGTATCTTGTAAATAAAATTTAGTTATTGTCCAAAAGTTAATTTTTGGCAATCGTACATTAATTGACCGAATCTATCTCATTACTTTCTATTTGTCTACCAGAATACCTTACCAAAATTACAATAAATTTAATGTACATGATACACGTTACAAAAAATGTTCAATTTAATACGTTCATTTGTTTGGACATCAAAAACTGCTGCACCAATACCATAATTGTCTTTGGATCCATGTACAAAAATTGTACAAAAATTGCACAGTTATTATACAGAAATAATAACAACAATCAGGTTTACTGTTATATATAAGAATAATATTGTATCAAATACATACAGACAATTACACAATACTTACAAGTGTCTAAAGATTTTTTTTTACTTTTTTAAATTTACAGTAAGTTTCTTTTATGCTGCCAATAAGCATTATGCAGACATAAAAACTGTAATTTTTGTTATAAACTTAAATCTTTATTAATTTTAAAAGATTTACACTTTTAACAAAAATGTTTCTGCAAAATAAACATCACTTTGCATGGATCAGTGTTGTTATTGTGGCTATTATTGGCGAGGTGCTATTTTTGCCTATTCTTTTTATTTGTTATATTTCCCTGCAATATATCTTAATAGATTAGAACTTGGCTATGAAACTTATTAGATTGTTTACTAGGCTAGCAGATAACGTTTATGTTTCTTCTAAACCAAAAAACGGCAATGTTCCTCTCAGTACCTGTAGGAAATATATTCGCTTCTCTTGGTTCTCTATCTTAATTTTGAAATTATGGTCTTATTTATCCTATAATAATAGTTATGTTAAATGTAAAGTGTTCAGTAACTGATGCTACTTTTTGGAATTGATCGGCTACTTTTAGAAATTTTTGTTTTGATATTAGTGGTACTCTTTAGTGATTTTACTTTTATGAAATATTGGGCCTTTGCTCTGCAGTAGTAATTCTTAACTAAGCTGAATGAAATGGGATAGCGATTGGGATTAGTTGATATTTTATTTTTATTGATGAATATCGCCAGTTGAATTACGACTATATTTATCTTCGATATATTTATGGTTAAACTCAAATGAAGTAGAAATCACTTAGTTCATAATTCTAATTGAAAACCTATTCAGTTGAAATAATACATCGATTTTGTTTGTCTAGGTGACTACAGAGATATATACTTTCAATTATTTTATAATCTCCGCTATAATACTCTCGACGGTAATCCCAAAAGCTCGTTATCGAGTTGGCACGATACTTTGTATGTCTGTCAGAATATAATATCCTAGTAGATTGTATCACAGTTAAAATATGCGTAACATCTGACCTCTGATCCTTAGAAATCACTATGTTTTCTTAATACAAATTAGCTTTTTTTTATACAAATATCTGAAATGATAATACCAATTCTAAAAGTCATAAACAATCTATGCATATAATATGTTAGTTAGGTGTTTGTTAAAATAAAACTATTTTTACGGATTTAACTCGCGTATATTTAATTAAATTTTAAATTTACATTTTAAATCTAAAATTTAAATTTAAATTTAAATTTAAAATCCGTAAAAATAGTTTTATTTCAATGTGTAGTACTCGTGAAAACCTTAGAAAACACAAGGTGTTTGTTATTAAATACGTTAGCAGTCTTACTGTTAAGGGAAGATATTCTTGTATTATAATACAATTACTATAATTTAACAGCTTATTGAACTAATTGATATTTTATACAAACATTACAAATAAACATTTCATCATATCTTAAGCTGGCTTTAGCTTTGAAGAGTAAGAATATTTACATTAACACTTTAGGGAATTACTTGTCGCGTGAATGCTTTAAATAAAATAGAATTTGATTAAATAAATACTAAGATAAATGATTTGCGAACATATTTTACTATTAAACGTAGTCCTGCTAAACCAAGTTAAAATAATAAAATATAATATTCCTATTTGGTAAACTAAACAAAACGCTCTTTATTTGTTTTAGCTCATATATCTTAGTATTTATGGTTAAACAAAATTTATTGAGATTATATATTTAATTGTATGGTTTATCTAGTATGCACTTTTAATTTTAATAACATTTATTAAATTAATTAATTATTTCCTTTAGATTTAATATCCTGTTTTAAAACAATATATGTTTTTTTCAATTATCTTAAACGTGTATTATATTATAAACAAATATTATTCAATTTCTCAGATTATATAATTCCCCTTTCAATTCAGTGGAATATAATTACAGAAAATAATAAAATAAATTATATATTACTATTTAAAGTGAAATCACTAGTATATACCGATGAATGATTTTTATTACGTCCTGAAACAGGTAGGTATACTTATCTCTCAGAAAACATCTAACTTTACCGTATTTGTGTTATTTATTAATTTATTTTTATTGATCAAATTTAATCAGGTGAAAATGAAAAAGAAAATGAAGAATATTAACAAGGATGCAATATCTCTCCGAAACGCCAAAAGATAAAAATATTTATTACTATCTGAAAACACTTAGACACGTACAGACTAATATCATGCATAATGTTCAGATAATATTTAAAAAAAACATTTATTCATTTATGCCTATAGAAACTACTATAATTCGTAAAACTAAGTATGAATCATTTAAAAAAAACTCAATTGTGTAGACCGAAAATCTACAAAAGCGCGGTCCTAAATTTGGAGTGATGAATCACTCAGCTTTTCATTTCATTTTCAGTTGAAGATACAACTTCAACAGCAAATGAACATAAAAATTAGCTTTGATATATTTTACCGACTTATAAATATTGCATAAAATTATTAACAATTCATTAAATTCAATTTTTATAAATATTATATAAGTTTCTTACAGTTTATTCCCAGCTTACTGTAATGTTAATGCAATAAACATAAGCAAAGTATCATTAAAATAATTTATAATGTCATATTAAGGTAATACAAGTATACAGTCGCCGGTCAGTATATTTTTGTGAATTTTAAATACTTACATAAGAATGTTGTCAATTGTATAAATCACAGTGATATATAAACTATACATATAAGGAACTAACACAATTTCTTAAACAAATAAGTAGGTAAATCGTATTTGTGGCAATGTACACGATTTTACAACAAGCAAGTATTACAATTTAACGTTTGTTTGTTGTGTGCTTAACGATACAATGTTTTCGTATATTTAGATTTTAGAGAATGATGGATCGTAGGTATGAAGCGATCGCTGCCAGACTAATTCAATATTTATTCAGAAGATTAACCCAGTATTGTAATGTATTAATATTATTAAGAATTTAAGGTTTACTTTATGAAAAAATATAAAACACAAAAGGACAATCCCGTTAAGTTTTTCTCGCCACCTCTTCTTAGGCTTGTAAGATTTTTTTTTCTGAGTTGCTATGACAATAAAAAAGTGTATTGTATTCATCTTACTTTCTTAAAGATTTTAGATTTTATTTGCATTTAAACATTACTTTCTTTCGTCTTATAATTCAAAACATACATTTAAATAAATCTAATAAATATTGAATACTTCAAGTATATAACAGGCTATTAAAAGATGTTAAGTATTGCTTGACATTTCAACAAGCATATAATACAATCAAATAAATATTATTGGAAAAGCACAATTATAAATGCCTATTGTAAATGGACTGTATGAGGACGAACCCTTTTATATTATTTTAGGTTCTTAAATAATATTCTATTAAAACAAATCTCATATTATTTTATAAAAACGAAACGGAATAATACATCATAAAGGTCACAAATCGAATACAAACAATAAGTAATATAAGACATTAAGAACGACATCGTAGCGATTATGCCTTAAATAATAGCCTCTATGATAATATAATACCTAATATATTTATAGAAATTACTTTAGAATGCTAATTAAATCTAACATATAAAACTTGTACCTTGAAGTGAAAATTGAAAATTAATTTGTATCTATTTTAACATAATCAACTTTCGCCTTTATCATTATGGCAAACTAGCTAGTCATCGATAACTGTTAGGGTCATTAGTAATATGTAAAACTTAAAGTTAACATAAATAAAATTAAACAAATATATATTAATATCTTATAGTTTAAAGATATGTTCCAGTAATCTATAAATGAAAAACATTAAAATTAATGACAAATACGTATTTAGGCACAGTTCAAATTTTATACTGTAAATTTCATTGAGCGCGGTTTGCGTGAATACAAAACTTGGAATGAGTAAACAAATATAGCATTTTATACGATACTTTTTTTTATTTCTTTTCTCTAAAACTAATATTATTTTCAAGAAAAAAATAAGTAATTAAAAAATAATCATATTATACTAAACTTTTTTATATTAAGTAGCTCGGATATTTTAAAAAGTTGACCTTTAATTGCCCGCTTCAAAAAATATTTTAGCAAAAAACATCGAGTAGCTTTGTTTAGAATTCTTAGGTTAAAGGCTATTTTTATGCAGAATGTGCATAAAAATAGCCTTAGCCTTTATATATGTCTAAAATCCATACAAAGACAATAATTTAAAATAAAAGTATTTTTTTTTATTATTCTTGTCGCTCATTTCTTAAGATATTAAATAAAGAACCTCTTTACAAGCCCTTGAGTTTTATTGCTGCGCCGTCTGTATAAGAACTATTTACGGGCTCTTACCGCTATAAAAATGTAAGAAACTCATTAATAGAAATGAAAGAAAGCTGGCACGCGAAAGGAAAGTTAATTTCTAACATTTATGGCATTTCAATTTAATAAAATACGCTGTTTTATGATTATTTCAAATCTTAACATAACTGTAACTACAAAGTATATAATCAGTAGCAAATTCACAATCATCATATTGATATTGTTTTCTTGGTTGTATGTTTTTTTCGTTAGGAATCTATATAATATATACATACACATATATACCTAGTATTGCCATGAATATTGTAACAAAGAAAAAAATATTTTTTAATTGCAAATAACATTTATTACTTTTACAGTGTGTTACAGATATAAAGCAATTAAAAATATAAAAAGCTTATTCGAAGTCGTGTCCACTGGCCACCGCCCCGTTGTTCGAGTGATTAGCGCCGACGCTTAACGTTTAGCGGCGCGACGGGGCCCGGGTTCGATTCCCGACAGGGACTGGCATGTATGTGATGGGCATAGATGTGTGTTTTTTTGGGTTTGGTCGTTTATTAAATATATTCTCAGTATTTGTAATGTGTATTTCTATGTACTTGTATCGTTGTCTGACACTCTTAACACAAGCAAATAATTTGCTTACTTAGAGGTTAGATCAATGTGTGTAATTTGTCCTGATATTATTATTATTTGCTGCAATACAGTCATTTAAAATTATTCACTAATTAATTTGATGACCAGACTAGGTCTCACTTTATGTCCCAATACAAAAACCTTATAATATTAACACATAAACACATGTGTGGAGTACTGTGTCATCTTACCGTTATGGACTCAATTGAGAGGTGGCCCGTTAATTAAAGTTAAAAAATAGATTAAAAAAATAATTATTGTCCCATAGCCATTTTCCACAAGTTAATTATTTGTGTAAGGAAATAAGTGCAGTGTAACTTTTTCTGATCCTGCAATATTACTTACGTAAATATTACTTGATTAAATAATTATTTATAGTAAGTACAAAGATAACTAAATTTACTTTTTATGATATAACAAAAACGAACGCCGGTTTAACTTTAAGGGTAATAGTTATTTTTAACAATTTATAACGAAAATTCATTTACTAACTATTAAACTATCGCGTTTCATAATATATATAAATCTATTAAAAACGGGAATTAACGCGCACGAAATAGATATCACTTACCTACTTCTAAATTACCTGACGTTTCGACCAGGAGGCACCGGCCGTCGACACCTGCTGACTATTTTAACGTTACACAGCTAAAATAGTCAGCCGGCGCAGAACGAATCGTGAATCGTCGAATCCGTGAGACCAAAATTTATTTATGTACCCTCACATCTTCAATATTATTACTATTGTTTTCCAAGTACCGTCACATAGACTCGCACAAAAAGAGAGAGGGAGAAGTAGCTTCATTGACATACATTTTTTTCGATGGACACATGACTTCCCTGCTTCAGTATGTTAAAAATAACACTTTGGAAAAATACTTATTAACATAACAACAGATGATTAACTATAGTTTCAGTCCTAAGCTCTTATATATACGCTTAATTATAAATTGTACACGATTTACAAAACTCTAAAACCAGACCTCCAAAACCATTATAAATAAAAAGCCTTATTCAATTTCAATTAATCATAAGACCACCTATTAGTAATAATAATTGAAATAGACTTAAAGCAGGATTTGTGAAATAATTGGATATGACGTATGGTATCGCTTTTTTCATATTTATTTTCCTGACACATTTGTCCAACGGTTTATTTAAACACAACGATACAATTGCTTAAAATAATATCCAGAACAGATTATGATATTTATTCAACTATGGTAACAAACTTACATTACGTTCCACTTCGTATTATTTTTCTTAGGATGATTTGGTAAACGAGCAGACTAAGTAGTCTGCTCTGTCTGTCTGACATTATGTGTTTAAAAATACTTATAATCAAGCATTATAATTATTTTTTAATATTTAATTCATTAGTACTTACCTACTCCATTAAGCGCTTAAAATAGATTCTCACAATAGCAAAGTAATAAATAGTAGTAAAAATATAGTTCAATATAAAGTTATTTTACAGAATGATTGATACACTAACTAATAAAATTAATACAGTACATTTAATTTTAAATAGCGAAAATTCACAAATATGACTATTTCACTCCGACGAAAGAGAACAATATATACAATATTAGACTGAATAAAATCGTTATTTAAATGCAAAGCTTTGAAATCGAATAATATTGAATTTAAAGCGGAATATCAACTTTCAGTGCGCTGAAACCAATCCCGAACAAGGTAAGGGGTAGAAACTTATCACTTTAATTTTTTTAACGATAGGTTTGTGACCTCCCAAACATATAACCTTAACCTTAAGAAAGTGGCAAATTAATTCGAAAATTATAATTAAAATAAAACATACGACAAAACCTACAATAGTTCTTATAACAACGATTTCATAATATAAAACAAATTGAATAATAACATAATATAAATATAGAATGAAAAATAAATCAATATGGGCAGGGGTTCGAACCCGCGATCTCTGGGATACTGTCCCGTCGCTCTATATGAACATTAGTATAATATAGAAAACCATCTCATTTATGAAGTATATAACATTAACTTTAAATACCTTAACAGCCAAATGTCTTGTTAGTCAAATAATGATGATTATAATTGTTTTTATAAACGTACTAATTTATAATACGAAAATCTATGGCGAATTATTTTTTTTCATGTTTATAATTAATCATAATCTAAATAATTTCAGCGGTGTCGCTCTCGCTGTATAGGATAAAAATGTTTAAAGGACCTCTGAAAGTTATTTTCCTATTCAATTCGAAAAACTTTTTCGGGTAATGTACCTTTTGTCATTTCTTTCACCCCTGACAAAGTATGTGCGAAATCTTATGAAACTTTTGAGTAGTAGTCTAGGTGTAACAAACAAACTTATAGAATACTATTTTGTATGTAATATATTATACATATATTTGCAAATATTTCCAGGCGATGCATCACTTACCAGCAAGTGCCAGTCAGCGTGCGTAAAACCCTGTTCCATAAATAATAGGATTATACTTATTGTTAAGACTTATTTCAGTTTTACACAGTACTTTCACTTCAATGTTTAATATCCAACCCTTACAACTCGTTTTATAATATTTTAACACTATAATATTTAGGCGAGGGTAATTTACAATTTCATAACCAACTTACAGATGCTATTATTTATACCTTATAATAAGTTCTTATAATTAATAAAAGATTTAACATTACGTTAAAATATCCTATGCTTCTAATTCTTAAAACACTTAACAGTAAATACTAAATAACATTCCATAATTAAATGCGTAGGTGGCGCTAGTGTTGAAACTTGATGAATGAACAAAAACATGTACATTCCGATGTATTTACCATTTAAATAATTATAAATGAATATGACTAACACTATATAATTAACGACCATAATTATTATTAAAACACGACTGGAGTTTACTCCTTAAGTATAATTGTCTAAACAGACGAAAAAAAAAATAAAAAAAGATTGATACCTTATAAAATATTATCTACACCCCTTTCTGCCATAGTTTATTTCGAAATACTTGCATTTCACTTTAGCCAAATATAATGATAAAGTTTATAACTTCACAATAACAATGTTAATTATTGATAAATATAACAAAAACAGCAACATAAGTAAATTGATACTGATAGAAATAAACAAGCTCAATAACATATAGATATAGTCGCTTTGCAGCATATACATTACTCTATACACACATTTAATGTTTTCATTGATTTTATCAACATTCATGAGCATATTCGCTTTTATTAATACGATGAATATGTATGGTTCTGACTATGTTGTTAAGGCATCTTTTAATATTGATATTTTTTTATCAGTAATCATTAGCATATTAGCTTATATTAAAAATTTAATAACATAAAAATTAAAAATGTATCGTTCCTTACATGGAAATATAAGTCTTTACTTACATTACAAATAATAAATATTTTAGGTTTTAATTAATTATTTTAATTATTATTTTTTGTATTATGTTAAATTGCTTAGTAGTTCTTTATTATTTATTTCATATTGGAGTTTGTTCCCTTAGAATCAATTTACAAATAAGACAGTTTAAATGAAAAAAAAAACGTGCGACACTTGTTGTCTGCCGCGGTAAAGCTATTGCATTTTTATCAACTACCTATTGCAATTATAATTATTTATGTAGTATTTTTTTTATTGATGTTAATTCAAGTTTTTAAGCTATTGCATAGCTTCTATCGCGGGCCTTGAGTATGGAGACCGAATCCAGAAATTCCATAACGAAAATAACCTAACACACCAGTATTGTGTACTTATAATTTAAAAATAGCATAAGCGCCAAGTTGATAATATGTATTATGATCTTTATTGAATAATAATTAATGTTTATTTTAAAATAAATGTTTTACTGGTACAAATGAATTTCTTTCAAAAAGCCTTTTCATTTTAATGACTTTCTGTTATGGTTTTACAAAAGTCCAGAGTACAAGAATTTAACAATCGTAATTGAACTTTATTTAACTTATTTAACTGATTATATTTTAAATAGGAATAGAATAATTTCATAATATATAATCATGTCATAATAGAAATAGGTCTATAAAATATCGATGTATCGATATATCAATATTATTACTTAGAAATATCGATATTTATTACAAATTCATTATCATCATCATTTCTCTTATCGTAGCGGTAAAAGCTAATTCATTCACACTAAATCATTCAATATCTAGTTTTATAGAAATAGTACATTGCCAAAATATATATTCTTTAATCATTTTTACCATTTTATGGTATGTATTTTAAAAAAGTTGATACAAGAAGTGTTTCATCGAATTTATGCGGGAAAAATATAAAAGCAGCGGTAATACAACTAATTTAGCAACTCACTTAAAAAATAAATACCATCTTGCATGTCTAACATGACTTGCAATAATTATTTTAAATAAAGCCAATATGTCGAAATAACGATAATATTTTGAAATTCCAAACCCCAATATTGATGTATTTGAAAATGTCGATATATCAAGCTTTACTGCGGCAATCTCCGAGTGCCACACTTATTTTTTTTGCGTTTATATTAATTGAAGTTGGATGTTGTGACCGATAAGAAAACAATTTTTTCTGTTATTAAAAAAAATACTATTTGAAGTTGTCATTCCTATGTACTGTCATAAAAAGGTAAAGATTATCATTAGCTAAAAATATTTTCAACCTTAAATCTCACGAATAAGTTTAATTACGTTTGTTAAACTATTAAGCAATAAAGTATATAATACAAGTATCAACAAGCCGCTTAAGCTATTTTTAAATGATATGTACGCAATACTCGGCCGAGCTACATAGTAGGCGGAGTGGGGGTTTTAGGTTTTTTTGTTACGAAATTTCTTGATTCGGTCGCTGCACTCCAATCCCACGATATAAGCTATGCAATAACTTAAAAATATTTGAAATAAATATCGACCACGATACCTGAATTTCAATATCAAAGTATCGATATATCGTACAAAAATGTATTAGTAATAAATATCGATATTTCTTAGTAATAATATCGATATTTCCATACATATTTTATCAACAGTCCTATTTAAAATGAGAAGTTTAACTGCTTTGTAATATCATAAAAAGGTTCATAATATCGGCTAAAACTATTTTCAATCTTATTTCTGTGAATAAAGAACAATTACGATTGTTAAGTACTTGTACTTAGGGTCGTTTGTAACACAATAACAGCAAGTTATTATAATTAAAGGCCTTGATGAAAAAAGTATATTTGTACAAGTATTATGCAGGATTACGCATGCGCAGTAACGCTGATACAATCTATGCCCCCTAGAGGCGAGTTGGTGAACTAAAAAGACAAGCGTGATATTTCAAATCATTAAAAGTTCTGTTATTCATCGATAGATGGCAAAACTAGTTGCGCACGATAGGTTGCGCACCAAAAACGTAACGAGGTCATCGTTCAGTGGATTTTACTCCTCATACTTTTCTCATACCGGGCGCCTTATACAGGGTTATTTTTAATTAGTTGAGCACCTCTTGCAGGCAGCCTCTCTACATCAATCCCAACAACATTTGTTCTACGACTTTTAAAAAATCTTGATAAATAACTCAGAATAGACGAAACAAAAAAATTTTTGCTCCCTCGATTATTTATTACTCTGTATTTTGTAAGCAGTCTAAAGTAAAGGTCGCGGCAGTCTAGCGCTGTACGAAATTTGTAAGGTACCACGCACGTAATACTATTATAACTTATTATTATTTTTTGTTTTATTTCAAACAGTATGTAATAATTACCCAATCGTCGTATTGTGTATTAAAATTGTTAACAATTAATCAAGGTAGAATCAGATTATTTACAATAACACAATGTGTTATTTACAAAAGGATTCAATATTTACAAATTACCTCTTAAATTTATATCTCGTCGATACCGGTGCAAAATAGTCCCCTTCATATCCAACACAAAGACCACACCTAAAAATCAACTGTTCACCGACTCCTCTTACCAAACTTAGCCAGCACTCGCACTATCTTGGTGTACACGATATTTGTGTTACGGCATCACAGTACTGTTTTCACTAATCGAAATTCGGTTACCGAGTAACGGGAGCTAGCGGGTCGCGCGGCACACGCTTATCTAATTGACCGTGACAAACGACTGGATCAAGTTCAAACGTGCATCGCCGCCGCTGCATCACCCCGCCACCCGCCACCCCGCGCCCCGCTGCTCGTGTCCTTGGCACGTATTTTGCCTACGCAAGGTGCGTGGCCTCTCTTTGCTCAAGGATGCAAGGTTGTTAAATGCACGTTCAGAAGCAGTAAATAAATTTTGTATGGGAAAAACTAAATTTTTAAAACTATTAATTTTAAAAAGTCGTAGAACAAATGTTGTTAGGATTGATGTAGAGGGGCTGCCTGCAAAAGGTGCTCAACTAATTACAAATAACCCTGTATACAAAAATCGATTCTTAAGGAGTAAACTCCAATAAATATTTTAGGTTTTAATTAATTATTTTCATTATTATTTTTTGTATTATGTTGAATTGCTTAGTAGTTCTTTATTATTTATTTCATATTGGAGTTTGTTCCCTTAGAATCAATTTACAAATAAGACAGTTTAAATGAAAAAAAAAAACGTGCGACACTTGTTGTCTGCCGCGGTAAAGCTATTGCATAGCATTTTTATCAACTATTGCAATTATAATTATGTATGTAGTATTTTTTTTTATTGATGTTAATTCAAGTTTTTAAGCTATTGCATAGCTTCTATCGCGGGCCTTAAGTATGGAGACCGAATCCAGAAATTCCATAACGAAAATAACCTAACACACCAGTATTGTGTACTTATAATTTAAAAATAGCATAAGCGCCAAGTTGATAATATGTATTATGATCTTTATTGAATAATAATTAATGTTTATTTTAAAATAAATGTTTTACTGGTACAAATGAATTTCTTTCAAAAAGCCTTTTCATTTTAATGACTTTCTGTTATGGTTTTACAAAAGTCCAGAGTACAAGAATTTAACAATCGTAATTGAACTTTATTTAACTTATTTAACTGATTATATTTTAAATAGGAATAGAATAATTTCATAATATATAATCATGTCATAATAGGAATAGGTCTATAAAATATCGATGTATCGATATATCAATATTATTACTTAGAAATATCGATATTTATTACAAATTCATTATCATCATCATTTCTCTTATCGTAGCGGTAAAAGCTAATTCATTCACACTAAATCATTCAATATCTAGTTTTATAGAAATAGTACATTGCCAAAATATATATTCTTTAATCATTTTTACTATTTTATGGTATGTATTTTAAAAAAGTTGATACAAGAAGTGTTTCATCGAATTTATGCGGGAAAAATATAAAAGCAGCGGTAATACAACTAATTTAGCAACTCACTTAAAAAATAAATACCATCTTGCATGTCTAACATGACTTGCAATAATTATTTTAAATAAAGCCAATATGTCGAAATAACGATAATATTTTGAAATTCCAAACCCCAATATTGATGTATTTGAAAATGTCGATATATCAAGCTTTACTGCGGCAATCTCCGAGTACCACACTTATTTTTTTTGCGTTTATATTAATTGAAGTTGGATGTTGTGACCGATAAGAAAACAATTTTTTCTGTTATTAAAAAAAATACTATTTGAAGTTGTCATTCCTATGTACTGTCATAAAAAGGTAAAGATTATCATTAGCTAAAAATATTTTCAACCTTAAATCTCACGAATAAGTTTAATTACGTTTGTTAAACTATTAAGCAATAAAGTATATAATACAAGTATCAACAAGCCGCTTAAGCTATTTTTAAATGATATGTACGCAATACTCGGCCGAGCTACATAGTAGGCGGAGTGGGGGTTTTAGGTTTTTTTGTTACGAAATTTCTTGATTCGGTCGCTGCACTCCAATCCCACGATATAAGCTATGCAATAACTTAAAAATATTTGAAATAAATATCGACCACGATACCTGAATTTCAATATCAAAGTATCGATATATCGTACAAAAATGTATTAGTAATAAATATCGATATTTCTTAGTAATAAAATCGATATTTCCATACATATTTTATCAACAGTCCTATTTAAAATGAGAAGTTTATCTGCTTTGTAATATCATAAAAAGGTTCATAATATCGGCTAAAACTATTTTCAATCTTATTTCTGTGAATAAAGAACAATTACGATTGTTAAGTACTTGTACTTAGGGTCTTTTGTAACACAATAACAGCAAGTTATTATAATTAAAGGCCTTGATGAAAAAAGTATATTTGTACAAGTATTATGCAGGATTACGCATGCGCAGTAACGCTGATACAACCTATGCCCCCTCAAGGGCGAGTTGGTGAACTAAAGAGACAGGCGTGATATTTCAAATCATTAAAAGTTCTGCAATTCATCGATAGATGGCAAAACTAGTTGCGCACGATAGGTTGCGCACCAAAAACGTAACGAGGTCATCGTTCAGTGGATTTTACTCCTCATATTTTTCTCATACCGGGCGCCTTATATACAAAAATCGATTCTTAAGGAGTAAACTCAATTAAAAAAAAAATAAAAAGTAAAAAAATAAAAAGTAAAATAAAAAAAAAAAAAAAGTAAAATTTTAATAATACAAAATTAATAAAAATTTCAATGTTCCATTCTGACCTGTATTGGAATGGATATAATCTGATAACTTAAAAAATAATACAAGGTTGTAGAGTGGTAACATTAGAGTGTGACTAACATTACCATTACATAAAATAGTATTTTTAATAAAAATAAACGTCATATCAAAACGTTAAAAAACAATCGAAGTATCATACTTTAAAAAATGAATTTTGGATGTCTATGGGATAATTTTTTAACTGAAAAAGTTTAAAAGTTTATTTAATGATAAAACTTTTCAGCTTCATATGAAATTTATGTAGTATTACTAAATACCTAAGTTTTTATGCGATAGAAGACACGATGGAAGATACCTTTAGGTTTAACGTTCTTATAATATAATATAGTACTAATAACCCAATAGGACAAATTCTTAAAAAAATAACGTAAGCCTGCAGCCTTCTTGATTTCTAATCTTTTATTATGCTAGATACCCTTATAAAGTATTTATAATCATATATATATATATATATATATATATATAGATTTTCGGAAGAAAATAAATTTAAGAGCAATATTATAGAAAAATGACCTTTGAAGAAAACGGTATCATTGAGTTGATCGGTCCCAGGTGTGACCCAGGTTGCGACAATCTATATTTGTCGTTGACGGATAACACTCCAAGAATAAAATGTATGATATGCAGAAGGTATTATATAATATAAAGCATTCGCTTTTATCCATTTTTTTAATTCCCGAGTAAAAAGGTTGTTATAAGTCTGACCTGTCGACCTGTGTATTTGTGTGTCTGTCTATGGCAATGTAGCGGCCAAACGCGTAGACGGATTTGAATGCGGTTTTTTTTAATCAAAAGCTATGTTTGGTGGAAATAGAAACAGCCATCTCCAAGATATTGACGTTTTATTGGTATTGGTGCGGGTGAAAGGTTCTTAGGCAATAATTAGTTTTTCCCAGCGGCTTCGCCCGCTCTATATAGAAAAAAAGCCTTACTATGTAGGCCGAAAGGTTTTTACACTTATTTACTCTTGTATTGTAAAGTACTTTATTGGGGATAGCTGTTTTCCGTGACTGCGTCCACGTAGACTGTAAAAACTAAATTTATATGGCTTATACACTAATACACACACACATATTTTTATTTTACTAGATGCACCTTATTAAGTGCAAAGCATTGAAATGTTATGTTATGTTACTTTTTGTTTTGTATTTTTTTTGACCTTTATGTTTGCAAATACGACAAATCATATTTATTTAGTCATTGATTTATCCATACTGAAAATGGTTTATTTTTAAATGTTATCTTTATTGGTATGCCTTGTTGATGTTGTTACCAAATGGCGTTATAGTAAAACATATTTAAATTAATAACTCTGTAAATTGTAATCCAATCGTATGCCAAATTTAATTTCATTTGCAAAAGTAAAAACTGCTGTAAATAATAAAGAGCTTAATTAACAGTATGAAATTCTTACTATTAAAAATGCTCCAAATAAGGAAATCTAAACTAAAGCGAATAAGTAATGTCAGTAATAAAACTCAAAAAGTTATTTAAGTTTCAATTATACAATTATTAAAGAAATATTACTTTGAATATTTTTATCAATCAATGTTAATTTTGAAGCTTTGCAGCATTATTATTGTATACAAATTTATTGAATTAACTAAAAGTGTGCTCTAAATTCTAATTTTAATGCCAAAATTATTGCTTTATTATGATGTTTTAATGTTTGAATAAATTATGCATCGCTTATTTTTTCTTGCATAATGATTTATATAATACCGTATGAATAAAACCTATTATAATAGGCCATTTTGGCATACATTTATACTTAATTAGCGCTGCATTGAAAATTGCAAAATTAATAAAACATAATTTCAACTAAATTATTTTATGAGTAAGAAAGAAAATATCTTTCTAAAAAAACTCTTAAATATAAAAAAAAAATTACAAATATGTTGAATAAAGTACAGTTGAGAAAAGATTAAATCTCAGCATTGCGTTAAAACGGTTTAGCATTAAAGAGTAATGAAATTCTTTTTTGTAAGCACTTGGGACAATCTGATCAGAAATAGTGAGGTTTCATTTGGTCGCTGATTTCTCAGAAAATGTATTCCGGCTTAGACATTCTAACAAGAGCCAGCGATTTTCTTTGGGTCGTATTTCTCAAATGAAATCTCGCAGATATTTTTTTATTGATGAAAATTAATTTTATCAAAATCACTAGCTTTAGTTTTATTAAGTTTACAAGAATTTTCACAAACATATATCAAACTAGTATTAGGTAATCATATCGTACCATATAATATGATCACTACGGCCAAATCAATCAAAAAATTAATACACAACAAATTAAATGTTATATTTTTTATATTAATTTCATATAAGGCTCATTAATTGTACAGAGAAATTTACAACGAAAAAGAAATACAACTGTAATAACAATAACTACTTACTGCACTATCACAAAATAACAAATACATGAACCTAAAAACAAATATTTAATTACAAAAGAAAAATATTTGGCATCTTATTAATACACACAAATTCCTATCAAAAATATTTTAAGGTTATTAACTTTAGATTTAGAGACCCTAATTAACATATTCATAAAACCCAAACATTTGTAACGTTCGGGTAAATAAAATATTTCTCAAGTAAATTCTTTTAGAACCAATTCTGATTACGATTTTTCTGCTTATTTTATTAATAATGTCGATTTAATGATTAATTGTGTAATATTTATAAATTATATTTTATTATTACTGATTTTCTTATTAAATATATTTTCTTAATATATATCGCGTTTCTAACTAGAAGACATTATTAAATATTTTTATCTCTTTGTTCGCGAGAACGTTCAAAGATAAATGTTAGTACGTAGCTATTCTTGTTTCCAGTGTACAAAGAGTTAAAGAAAGCGTATTGATATAAGAAAAGCACCGAGTTTCTCTTAGAATAACAGTCAGCTGTCAAGAGTTTTAACTGGGTATCAACCAATCAGAATTGTTTGTTAAGGGGGTAGCAAATAGGGGATGTTTTTTTATTAATTAGAATATCTATCTTAATAATATCATTTATTTTTTAATATCTATCTTTAATAATATAAATATCTGAATTATTTTAATAACTTTGCACTGATATGAAATAAAACGTTCATCCTTATTTTGTAGTTTATTACCTTAACAATTTTATTAACAATAATTTAATTTAAATGATCTCAATGCGCTCTAGACGCTATTGCGAGTTTCTTAAAAAATACGTCATTAAACATTTAATTAAATCAATAAAATCCAATTTTAAACTTACCATCAAAAAGTTTTTAAAAATACAAAAAACATGAAAACTCTCGTAAGTCAGTATAATGAAGGTGATTGGAATGAAATTTCCCATAGGTAAATATTTTTTCGTTCCGTTGACCTATACCGGAGACATTGAGTAACGGGTTAAAATAATGTCATAATTAAAAACTTTTTTAACATAAAAACTTTTATATCTAGAATGTATTATATATTCCTTCAAATCAAAACTTACGTAGAGTATGTATATTTGTTGCAGATGTGATGAGGTTACAGGAAATGGAAGTAAATACAATCACTGTTTGTATAATAACAAGAACAAGTTTATATACGGGAGGTTGCATGTAAACTTATTATATTCATAGCATATGTTCTTGTTACAGACCCTTTACAAAAACATTTTCTTTAAAGTAAAATGAAAAAAATTATATGCTATTTTATGGAAATGTATTTATTTAAATAAGTGTTTTTAAAAATACATACATAATGTTAGCGTAATGTAACAATTTTTTAATAATATAAGTTTAGAACTGTATCGCACCGTAAATTTCTCCAACTCTGGGGTGTTTTGTTTGCCATTTTAACAAATCTTATATTCTATTGAAAAGACAATCATTAGTAAGAGTATAACTTGCACCTAGGTAAAAAAAACAGCCTTGTTATGTTGAACGGAAAGTTTGTCTTCTCTCCCTAGGATACAAACTTTTTTTTAACCAACCAACCAATTTAATGTAATTGACGATTCAAAAGTGCGTGTAAATGCCTACTTGAATAAAGATATTTTGAATTTTGAATTTTGAATTTTTTAGGTATTAATTATTCCCTATATTATTTATTTTACCCCTATCAACCTGTGTGCGAAACAAAGTAAATTTTCAAATGACCTTAACTTTTGACAACGCTCCAGATTATATGGAATCCACTTTTGAAACCGCGTTCAAATCCGTTCTGTAGTTTTGACGTTATAACGTACCAGACAGACACAAAAATTCCAAAACTTGTTTTTTGGTTTCTGTTACTCGTCTTTAATCGTCCCCTATCAGTTTTTTTGAAAAATATTTAATGTACAGACACACACACAGTACAATTTTTACTGTCTTATATGTATAGATTATAATTGTATATTACACAGGCAATGAATGTCATCCTAATATATATTTAAACACGCATAACTCTAAGCATGCTAAGCTTAATAACGATGTCATATTGAAATAGAAAATAATAACATGAAATAGAATATCACAAAATTATTAATAAGGTCGATATAAGCGCATTTAAACTTGAATAAATTAAACAACAAAATATTTCTTCATTTATTAATTTACCTTAATTGCATACTTTTATTATATGATATATATAAATATACATTCGATAATTCAATTTTTCAATATAATTTGCCCCTTATATATAATTCACACAATTGATTGAAATAAATGTTGGTTCAACTGGGCCAAGGAAATATATATTGTTGTCAGTACGTAATAGTATTGTGAAATCGGAATTTTTTCTTTGAAAACTTTTGTAGAGAGTATATCTATTTGCTTTCTACAGAATGGTCATTTATTTACAAGATTAATGGTAATATAAAACAATAATTGATTTCTTTTTATAACCCTTTTTTAACACGAACAGAAGTTCTTGTAAAACGTAGAGTTGTTAAAAGTATTTTATTATATATTTAATGTTTGTTATCTGCTAACGTGATCATTTCATTATACATTTCTTTAAGGCTTATGTATCATATAGTAAATTTGAGCATAGTGAATTTGAAATAGAATAATATTAGAAGCCGTTGCGGTATAAGAAAACCTATTATTATTTAGATCTTAATCTTAAAATATTTGATAGATTAGTAAGTAGCTTGTCTATACAAATAATTGGAAACATCTTAAGTCGGGTGTAATGTACAAACTTGGTTTTATAGTTCTAATATGTTTGCTACATATTCAATAAAAATATAGTACAAGTATTAACCGGATATACAAACCCTAACAACTAATTACAAACCCTGTATATATATATATATATATACATATATATATACATTTATTTGTAATTAGTTGTAATTAGTTGACCACCTCTTGCAGGCAGCCTCTCTACATCAATTCTAACAAACATATATATATATATATATATATATATATATATATATATATATATATATATATATATATATATATATATATATATAGTCAATATATATACTACACCATTTAGATGTACATATATTTAAATTTTATTCAATACTGTGGAATTGGAATTCAACGATATGTTACTCAAGTTCCACATATTGGTTCATATTTTCGAAACAAACGTAAATCTATTATTTTGAATAAATCCCGATTAATAAAAATATATAATGCCAAATTCATTTGGGTAAAAGAGTTCAATAGGTAGAACTACATTGACGCATTTCACAAGTTCGTTCGAAGTTCGTGTCCTGCCCATTTTGATTTTTATTTTTATGTAATATATTTAAATGATTAATCAAGTTACTAAAATAATACATTATTATTTAAACAAATAATAAAGCATAAAATGGCTAATGTTTATAGCCAATTTTAAATAATCCTACCATACTGGATGGCAAGGCCCCATCTAGTGATGATTGATGAAGCTAGTGTTCAACATCACCCTGTGTATACTTCAGTTCAAAGCAGTGAATGAAGTAATTGTCTAGGAGTGACTTCACTTTACTGTTGATCGGCTTGAACGGATACTTAAACTATTCCACGGTCCGCAGTGGTTACCTACCCATATTGTAAAGCTATTTTATTGCTGTAAGTTATTAGGATTTGATTATAAACTCATACAATGTAAAAGTGGGTTTTCTTAAATCAACATTACCTATAAGGTGCCAACAATAAAAAGAATAAGATTAATGAGGGGTGCAGATCAACATCTCCCGTCATCATAAGTGGGATCATTGTGCATTCATATTGAAAACAGCAAATGCTGTATTTGAGTCCAAGATATGAATAAGAGCGCTGATCGAAGTTTTGCAAGCGCAAAATCTGATTCGTAGCGATCAACCCGCATCCGATCCCGACAAAGAAGGTTGTCAACAGGTCCATTTCTCAAAACCGAGCAGCGGTTAACTCGTGCTAGCAGTCAATAAAGCGTTTAAAGCTGTAACGTGGCTGGCTGAAATCCCTTACAAAGTATGAGTACAAATTCAAGACCTTTTTTACTATACGATTCATAGCCATGAAGTTAAAATTTGCGATAAAAAACCGAGTGATATTAATCCCTATCAGCTTATGCAATCCATTTCACAGCTTTAATGACTATCCGTTAGAAAAATTCTACTTACCTATTGCATTGCCAGTTTTGTGATGGTTTTTATGTTACTGCGGCTTAAACTAATCAATATTGTTGTGAGGTTAACCTTTTAGATAAACTAAAATTAAATTGTAGAAAACAATAATATGCTTATTACAGTTTTGTCGGACAATATCTAAGAAATTAGCGTCTAATGTAAAGAGAGTATTTCTATTATGATCGAATGATGAAAATATTGTCTTTGTAAAATGTATAGTCGTCGACAAAATGATTTAACATTTTAATTATTAGCATTATAATGAAGAAAACTGAAATCTGTAAGTCCTTTAGAGATTCAGGGATGTCTAAGTGCTTAGTAGGTATACACAAACTGTGAGTAGTGCTACTAAACATTTTAACACTAAACTAAACACACACACAGACACTAAAGTTGAAAAGTTTTTACTATGCTTCTACTACTTTTTCATTTCGTAACTTTTATCAGAAAATGATAATGCTATTTCATTAAACTAAATGATACCCTGTTGGATGGGTTTATTTCATTTTATAGTGTACCTTAAAAAGATACAAACAAAATATAACTGTTACATATTTTGTAGTTTAAAAAAATATCAAGCAAAGTTTTTGTTAGTAGACTAGAAGTACCAAAAATAAAAAAAATATTCTTATTAACACTTATTTGTTTTGATGTATAGTGGCTTTGCATGTAGCTGTCTGTTTTGATATTTCGTGATATAAGTTTCGTTGTCCCGAAATTCATATTTTATTTTAAAAATCATATTTATGTTCTTGTATTGATAAGGTCACGTTAGTATTTTTTTCAATAATATTGAAGTTTTAGTAAAATATGTCGAGTAATATTTCAAACGATAAAAATTGCTTCCTTATAGCTTTTAAGGCTATTAAAATGTGGAAAATACTTCAATGTGAAACAGTCTCATATCAGAAACGTAAAAGTGCTACGTCATGTGATCGCCGGCAGCTATTTGTCTGTTAACTCGAGTAACTGAACCACTTTATTGTCTCCAATCTTGATTTGATTCGAATGTCTTTTATTTCTATTGAAATAAATGCGCTGATACTTATAAATTCTATAATAAAACTTTTTTCTTATATACTATTAATACATATACTGTTCATGACCGCTCCCCCGGTGACGCTCTAATAGCCAACAGGGCTAACACTTGGATAAATAATGTCAAAGTTAGGGACGATATGTTATACTAATATATTTGGTAAAAAACCTTATAAGTATGTTAGTTAGGTAAATGATATTGTTCCTTGTTTTAGTTATTGTAAAAATACGACTTGATAGCTTTGCGGCACGACTTTGCCGCTGGGTGGTAACTTTGCCGTCGACCCGGTGCTATGGTTTACCACCGAGAAAAATTGTCATGTCATCCTCAGCAGATATTAACGATTTCAATTTCAGCAGATTTCAATTTCAACCTTGAATTTTCCAACTGCTGTTTGTCAACTGTAGACGTTTGGTGTTAGTTGGTTAATTAACTAACTGGCTGTTTGAAGTTTAATAAATATAACATCCTTGCCAAGTTATAAAGCCCCAAGGTGCTATAACAAGAGAAACTTCTTCAGATAAGGTTAGCTTTAAAGTAACCATCAACTAAAACTATAAATGAGTTTCTGTACTCAGTAAATAAATATATTAACCCGTACATTAGATTTGAATATTATTGCTCTTTCTCTATACTCTTTCTATTTATGTTTTCACTGGAAATTGAATTGATTTTAATAACCCTATTTTCATATCTTTTTAATACTAATAATAAATATTCATTTAGAATTTATTAGGATCGATAAAGGTCAACGCTAAGAATCTTGAACTTTAATAAATTTTGATTGCCGCCAAACGTTGTTTACAAATAATAGATTTCGAATTACATTGAATTGTTAATTGATAAAAAAAAGGTATAATATGGCACAAACTCAAAATGCATCAAAATAATCATCCAGTTTAACAAATGTACTTTTAAAAACAAAAATTTAAACTAAAATTGTGTATTTTCAATACTTTCTCGTGTAACATAGTAAGATAAGATGGATTTTAATGTAGGAAATAGATGGAGCACTTAATGTTATCCATCTTGTTGATCTCAGGTGTGTCCTCTTTCACAATTAACTTAAAAGTATTATGCACCAAATATGTGGACGAAATTCAAAACGTTTTATGTCATTTCAGATAAGCGTCTCATAAATTTCAGTATTTAATAGTCAAAGTTTATTATCAGTTCAGTAACTATTTTAAATAATTCGGTCGTATGAGAGACTTCTTTAAGTTACCTTAATCAAATTTGGCCTAGACGGTTGGCGGTTAGGTTGAAAATATATTTTTTTTATTTTTACTTTTATTATTAAAAAAAATCCCTTGATTTGACTATGAACCATCAACCTATGTTGATGGTAGTCCATTAGGTTTTGTTATACTTATTACAATCAATAAATATAATTTTTAAGGACTGATAGCTGTGATTGATAACTATGATTAAAAGGAGACAGATAGATGAAGTCTTTATTGCACACAAAAACAGAAAAATATACGAAAAATTAAAACAAAAAGAGATACGAGCCCAATCTTATTGCTACAGCAATCTCTTAAAGATAACTGTTTTGAAAAGAGTTACCAAATGCGAAGACGTGATAGTGCAAAAAATAAATAATTATAATACTGCTACTATTTAATAGGAATATAATAATAATAATATAACAGGATAAATTACACAAATTGAGCTTACCCCTAAGTAAGCAAATTATTTGCTTGTGTTAAAGGTGTTAGAACGATAAAGCACAATATAAATACAAAGAATACATTGAATAAACGACCAAACCCAGAAATACAGACATCTATGTTCATTACATATATGCCTGTCCCTGTCGGTAATAAAACCCGAGCCCTGTTGAGCCGCTATCCGTTAGGCGTATATTTTCAATATTATTAAATATATATACATATAATATAGTTCTAATACGAAAAGCAGTAAATTCTAAGATCTAAATGAAATCAAAACCCAATTATTGCAAAAAAATCCTGTCCAGAATATCCAGTTTAATTAGCCAGGCTCGTTAGGAGTTCATTACTAGTCACGTATACCAGCTGCAATCATTTGAATAAAGCCTTGAAAGAAGTTATCGAAATTTCGAAAAAAAAAAATCTGTTTGATCAAGGTCCCGGGAGTACGGTGAATTTCTTGTACTGTCTTATGGAAGCTCTTCTAATTTGGTAGTCGTCTGTTGTGCAGTGTGTGGATTGACCAGCATAGGCTGTTTAGCAGTTTTCCATCAAGGTTTGCAATTGCTGTCAATAGACTTCTGTCTACAGTAATAGACCTCGTAATAGTCTGGCCATATTTGAGAAAATTGTAATTAACAAATCTGGCACTGTTCCACCAGACGCTTATAAGTAATTTTTTTTGGGTAAATTTTCTCTTGAGGCAGGATTTAGCTGGCTGACCAGGATCCAATCATTGCGATCAGTGCTTCCGACTATAGTAAAGAATATTTTTTTACCACAGGTAATGATTCGATTTAAAATTCCTTTATTATTGTGCCGGTTTAGTAATGTAAAGCAGCAGTCGACGCGCGTTTGCCGGTTTGCTTCAGTCGATTCATGAGGTATCTACCTTTCAACCGTTTTAATCTACCGAATTTGCTTCAAGTGGTTTTAAACAGTTTTATCACTAACACCGCAGTCTGTAGCATACTCCGACGCGATAGATCCACTTTCACAATGGCATTCAATTCTTCATTATTAACTTGGATCTCCGGCCGTCAACGGGGCGTGTTCTGCAGGTCGAAATTGCCAGAATGATAACGTTGGAACCAAAAAACTGTTTTTTTTCTTTTGCAACATAACCGCCATAAACATCATCAAACCTGCGAGTCGTTTCCGCAGCACTGATGTCACTATAGAACTCGTACTCGTAAATAATGCTATATTTTATTTTTTTTCATTTTATAAACTGAGCAATGCAAACGGAAAAACCAAAATAAAATGACGGTCAACGAAATAAAGCTGTAAAAATTTGAATTTGGAATTCTTTACCAAAGAGGAGAAATTTGTGATTAGAGTGGCCAGTGGGAAACACGCCAATTGTATATGTAAAGACCTAATATACTCGTATATACAATATACAACTACTACTTATTGTAACGACCACATCAATAAAATATATTATTTAAATTCAAATTGAAAATATTATTATTCAAGTAGGCATTTGACTTTTGAATCGTTAATGATTACATTTAATTAGTCAGTATAGTTAGTCCGTGAGTAAGCTACCACCAGCTCGGAATGCTGATATACTGAGAAGAGCTGGCCAGGAACTTTACTCTTGCTTCGGCTCTTTTTAAATAAAATTTAACAATGTTTGACTTATACATTATAACATCCACCCTGCAAATAAGTAAATTACCAAAGTTTCACACATTTCGATTAACCATAAACTCTTGATTGATATCATAACATTTATTTAATAAGATACTTTTAATTTTACATTTAAGATATCTTGTGGAACTAAATATTTTATTAATTCAGCAATAGAAAGCTTCTTGAAGTTGTATGTGTACTTTTTATAGGTTTTTATGGTTAAAGTTGCATGTAAAGATCTGAAGACGATACTAAATCTACCCTCTCCCCCCCACACTTACCACCACCGTCGCGACGCTCCCAGCCAGCTGCTGCACACAGTTCACGCCGCGAGTCCGCCATGCTTCGAGTCCATGATTAGTAACTCCGAACTAGTCCAGCAGATTCCGATTAAAAAATTACATGATTATACCCGGCTAAATATATTGAATAATCATCATGGTTCACAACACTTTTAATAATTTTGTCCATATAGCTTTTTAAATCAGAGAAGAAAATAATATGACAGATTTCATTTACATTGACATTACTTATGTGATTTTTGACAAATCTTAAAATGACTAGGTTAATTGTATTGTACACCTTTTTTTTTTTAAATCGTACCAAGTACCAATATGGTACATTTAACTAGAAAACCATTAAAGGTCTCGTATGTCTTAATTTGTGATATCCTATTCATGATATGTTTCACTAGGATTAGTATGTTTTATTTAACTTTATACTGCTTTATAATTTTCTAATTGTCATAAAGCTTAAATTTTTGCAAGGTTTGCATCTTTATCAAATGATAAATTCATGCTTCTTCTTTGTTTGCTTTAAAATCTATAAAAAATCAAAATATCAACATTATTTTATTTTGGTAAAATTTAAAAAATGTCACATATACACAAAGGTTTTTAAAAAAAAATTAAGAACTAATAACTATGAAGCTTAAAGGCTCTTTCACAATGTTTAGGAACATTAAAGGTATACAATTTTCCACGTATGTAGGTAGTACATAACATTAACTTTTAAGGCTTTGTTGCATAGACGGCCTTGTTAGCTTATTAAACCGAGCGGATAATACAATATTTACATCACACAAACCGGGGAATGTCGTCAGACTCTGGAATAAGTAAGAGCCACACTTCCTTATCGAAGAATGTTCCTTAGTATTTTGTTTATGTCTTAAAAATATATTATAATACTTTGCTGAGTTATTCTCTGTATTCACTTTGTAATATTGAAAATTAAATAAATTACTTTTTCAACATTACTAATTAAAACACATTTTAATGGAATCACATATACTCATATACAACAGATTTAAGATTTTCAACTTTAACTATCAGATTGAAATACAAACGTGTGAAGATTAAATTGGATATTATTAATTTTTGTAAATATAAATGATAAATTAAAATATGTGAGATAAATTCGATATTTTTTTGTAATAAGATTTAATAGTTCATTTTTATATTTTTGTACTTATAAACAAACTCACATTGCCATATATAATATAAGTCAGGATAAATTGGTGAAATCAAGAGCGATCCTCAGACTCCTAGTCTTTAAATTGCTTTTCAAGATGTGTTGTGCTTGTAATAAAAGTATTAAGCTTCTGGCTTCTATTACGAAGATGGTCCGTAATAAAACAGGTTTTCATCGGCATATAGTAAACCAAATGTTTATTTTTAAAATAACTACTTAAAGTTTAACACCTAATACCATTTCTGAAACGGACAAAATTCTTTAAATATTGGCCTACAATTACTATGATTTTCAGTATTATGTAGCCACAATTCCTACCTTTTGACCTCAAACGATCAAAGTAGCAAATATAATCCACCATTAAATCTGAGCAAATCAATATTTGAACTTAGATAATATTAAAAAAAGCGTGTTAAAATAGTTACATTTACAAAAAAAGAAATCAACGATAACAGGTTAGTTACAATTCTTATAGAAGTAACCATGAACTAGAAAATGATCTGCCTTAAGTGAAATTGTCATATTATAATATACGCTATAATTTATTATTTTATGACGTCTATTAATTAAAATTATGATATATATAAAAAAAATCGATTTACAACATTTCAAAACCATGCAAAGCGTATCAAAGTAGGATATCAGGATATCAACGATCATGTTACATTCCTTAATAGAAACTGAATAAAATCGCTTTAAGTTTTAAAACAGCGTTTATTCAACCGAGTAGAGTATCTCGTCAAATTAATGATGATTTCACGTAAAATGAAATCAATAACTTATTTTTCTCGCTTTTCATTTCAGCGTTATTTAGCGTAGAGGAAAACGGTTATCAACAGTAAATAGATTTGTACCAATTGACATTTCGATATAAATTTTAACAGTAATTGTAGATGAAAGAAGTCTAGCGGAGTTTAGTCTCCTACTTGCTTTTACATTTCTTAACCATTTTTGCATCTACATTTGAATATGTCACCGGGCAAAGCATCACTTAACAATCTGATTGCTTAGAAACATCCATAAAAAATGTTGTATGAAATTTATATTGCTTAGATATTATAAAAACATAATTTTACTTGGATAATTTAGTAAGCAGTGTTCTCTTATGACCTATTGCCTTATATAAAATGCAGTTTATAAAAAAAAAATATTATGAAATGTTTTATTAAAAACTTGAAACAATTGATTGCTGAAATTTAATAAATACGAATGTTTGTCAAAAAAATAAGTAAGAGCTTATACTAATATTTTATAATAATTATTTTAACATTAAGATGGAAAGTGCTTTTACAGAAGGGCTTATTACGATAACTAGATTTATCGTACTAGTATCGTAATAGGGCCTCCTGACACTTCTTTTATGTTGACGTACACAAGTAATCACTGATTACGATTCTAGGTGGAAAAGATATAAATAAATAAAATATTGTATTGATTTGTGTACTTTGATAGAACCAGACAATTTTTAAATAAAATTTAGCTAGTATTAGAAGCCGTAATATACGAAATTGCGCATCAAGCTTATAATTTATACCGTACATAAAGGTAAAGAAATGCAACACAAAAATATGTAACACAAAGAGGATAAAGATTATATGATGTTAACCCAAAAGGCCAAAATCACAAAAGAATATGGAATTTTGTTACTCATGAAATCTGACGCTATTTGACGTAGGTACGCCGACAAGCGTTATTCTTTCTGATATTTGGCTAAGTTAATCTGCTAACAATATTATGATATTGTAATATATTATTAGTTACAACTGATTTAAATATAGAGAGAAATATTAATATATTGTTTGAAGTGTGTTCAATGAGAAATCAATGTCTAATTTCAAAGAGATGATTAATAATTTTGACAGCTTGGTGGTCTAGTTGTTAGCGGCCGCTAAGCCTACTAAGCGTTTAATTTTTTCACGGGACTAACCTTTGTGAAATCTACAGATTGTTAATTTCAGGCTGGATATATTCTTTGTCGGTCATATTTGTGTTTATAAAATCCCACGTGACACGCGGATTATTTCTTTAACGTCAGAATGGTTTAATTTAATTTTTAAGAGACTGCAAAAAGACCCTTAAGTTACTATTGCTCATAATAATCACTCATACTAGAATGAAAAATAAAATAAATTTATTCTTAATTCTATATTTATATAAATTTCAAATTAAAATTTTCAAACATTAATTTCGGTAGTAGCATCTTTTCAATGTTTATCTATACTGCAAAAATAGAAACATCGGTTAGGATTTTCGAAAGAAACCTAGTAGATGTCACCATCGTCAATATAAAGACGATCACATATAGAATGCTTCATTCACCGAGACAGACAGCGATACGGTAGCTCAGTTGGCAGAGCGACGGGACGGTTTCCCAGTAGTCGCGGGTTCGAGTCTCTTCCCGTATCGGTTTATTTTTCATTCTATATTTATATAAATTTAATTCCTTTTTTATTCCCAGGATTCCCGTTTAACATTATTAGTTTTTGCCATTAAAATATTATAAATAATAAAATCATGTTTATTTATAGCGAATTCTAGACTAGCATAACTAACAGAAAATACAAATAATAGAAATTAAAAGTAATTGAAATAGGAATTATCATGAAAATAAAGTCGATCTGTACACCTTAAGGCTTCAAGACTAATAAGATTTTAAGATTTGACTAATTATATATAACTCGGAGTTCTCTTGTCTGCAAATACTTAAATAGAAAATTTCTGATTTACCATAACATTATTCGTTATGTAAATTCTTCTAAAATAAATTCTTATTACCATCTTAATACCTTTTTCTTTAACATTAGGGTATAAATTAATAAAATTCATTTTATTTCTAATTTATATCTACTTTAGTTTTACAAATATTTCTAGATCGTGAATAGAATACAATATTAAACATAAATGCCCTCTTTGTTCACGCGATCGTTGAAAGATAAGTACCTACTCCTGAACCAAGTAACAAAGAGTTAAAGAAAGCATATTGGAATATGAAAGTAATCTTTTTCTTTTAAAATAACAGCCCGCTATCAAAAGAAACTAGTTATTCAAATGAACCAAAATTGTTAACACAGACAAGAAAATTATTCTCTTTTAATAGAAAACAATATCTATATAAATTATTACTTTCAAGATATACTCCACTTTACTCTTTTATACTTTTATATTTTTAAATAACTTTTGTACGTAGTAGTCATATTTTTACGGCGATTTGGTGGCAATATTTAAGCATCTAAGGCGCGTGATACTTGTGGAGCTTACTGTTTCCTGGAAATAAACATCCCAGGGATCACACATTTAAGCTTAATAATTATTACGAACTGACCAACGAACTGTCCTGGAATAGATTTATAGTTAGCTTCTACGCGGTAGAAGTGGGAGAGAGGGGTATAACAGAAAAATCTATCTATAATCGATTTAAAGACCTTGGCCTCTCTAGAACAAGCACCGGTTCATTTCTAGAACGTATTTAGAAGGCGGCATTAGTAGGTTCTTCCCCAATTTGGTTAGGTAGGAGTGTGAATAGTGGAGGCGAGCGTGTCCGCGCAGAATAAAGGGCCCCCTTAAACCTACACCTGGGTCGCAAATCCGAGGTACTGTTTGCACATCTTTCCATGCAACGCGATGGGCCCGGCACCGCATGGTGAATCCATGGAATGTTGCATGTGACAGGTATATATGTAATATTGATACATATAATATTGTTATTATATTGTAATTCTGTATGTAGGTAAAATAAAGATATTATTATTTATGAAACTACATAATACCGTTGACAATAAATATTCGAAATATTGTTGTAGCAATAGATTTAAGAGTTTAGAATTATTTAGAATTATATAGAACTATATATCATTGTTATTACTAGTACATTATTAAAGTAGTAAAAGATATTGATTTGACGGATTTGGAAGTAGCCTGAAGATATTAAATATATTTTATTTACATATCTCATTAGGTAAGCCATAAATGTGTGAAAGATAGAAGATTGTTATTAATATTCTAGCCATTTAAAATAGTTATGTACTATTATATTGTTATTATGATATAATTAATGATGTTTAAAGTTGTGAATATGACCAATCTTCAGAAGCTGCTGTTGGCGCTTCTGTCGATGTTGTTATGTTATAAATATGGCTGTAAGCCTCTATTAAAGGTAATCTGTATTGGACAACTGGCAAGATCAGTGATTCTTATACTTATATTGTTTATAATATGTGTAATAATTATTGTGGGTATTTCACCGTATTGAGTTATTGATAATTGTGTCTAAATAATTACACAGTAATAACTATATTACTGTATTTATTATATTCATGTACCGGGAGTCATTTTGTTATATTAAATGATATATTTGTTTAGTTCTTTCTTTTTTTTAAACTTATCCAGATAATATTATCATATATATAGTGGGCAGAAGCTAGATTAAATACTTTATACTATATTATTTTAGTGGTTTTTAATTGTATAATCTTTTAATATCTAACACGTGCATGGTGAATGCTAAGCAACTTCGTCTCGTCTATATTATAAAATTACAATAAACATATATATTACGCACGTGGAGCTTTAGCACAATCTATTATTATATATTTGTAAATTTTATAACAATTTAATTAATAATTTTGTCCTCTCCTTTCACAGGTCTGCTGGAAGAAATTTCATTTCAAAATAAGTAGTGCCTTTGTACACATCCATGTTAGAAAATGTTTATCTTATAAGTTTTCTGTGTGTACATAAATGTTAAGTAAATAAATAATTTGTCGGTTTCGTTTAATTATTTTTTTCAATTGTAGCTCGTTATTTCCGAAGTTATAAAATGACCCTGATATGTTACAAAGGGTCAAGGTACGTTGTATTGATCCCTGTTTCGGATAATCTATTTGTCAAGTCTTTTTTGCCAAGATTTCAGTTTTGTATAAACTTATGTATTTTTAACAAAGTATGCAAATACATACCACAAGGTGGTTTCAAATTTTATGTCTCACACCTTATCTTGCGGCACGTAAAACATTGCGAATCCTAATATTTTCGACTTGAAATATCATAAATCGTCAGTTGTCGCCATTTGTTAAAACCATTATTTTTATAAAACACAACTCACAATTTACATTCATGTTACACTTTTGTTATTACACAGCATAAAATGAATACAAAAATAAAAAAAAAAACAAAATCTCCGCTTTTAAAATACATAACAATGTCGACAGTAAATGTTTTGTCAGTTTAATTTAATTAACGCTTATATGGATCGTTTAAACGTAAACGGAATTGTAATTGTAGTTATATATTATTATATTTAAATAATATATCATTAAAACCATGTTACAATCAGCACAAGGTTGTAACTAGTCACCAAATATATTTTTTCTGAGATTTGAAAATATAAAATATTGAAAGAGAAGTTTATTTTAAACCCATACTTGATACTGTCCCTAAATCTGACGACAGTACATAGTACATAATTTATATATTAATATAACTTAGCGTAAAATAAAATTTCCTACGTAAATATAATTTACTTTAAAATTAATTTTACTATATTAATTTAATTGATTGTAAAATGAAAACTAAACTGATATCGATCTAGGAGATGATATTTCAGAAAAGAGGTGTCAAGAGATTAATTAGTGAAGGAATAGGGAATATGAATAAAATTTAAAATGGTCTCAAATACTTTTTTTCGGATACTTATTCTCATCTCATTATAATAAAAACATTTTTTTTTCTATGTACTAATCATTTAAGGCCATAAAATAATTTGTGAAAAGTGTAAATTAAGGGAGCGAAATTCAAACTTCCAATATGTATGAAGTAAATAAAAAGTTCATAGTAAACATAGACTGGACGTGTCATTTGACGTCACGCAGGGCGCGCGCAAAATGAAGGCGTTTGAACGGCTCAAATTTACTCAATGTTTTAATTTTAATTTTGAAAAAAAACTAGAATCTTTTCAAGCCTATTTTTTTTTCTACGATATAGAGAAGTAAATGATTAATTTACGTCAAAAAAAAAACATGAATACTAGGTACCTATGGTAAAAAAAAAATATTAAATTATTAATATAAGCTAATATGCTAATTGATCACAAATTTGTATTATTATTTTCATTTTAACTATCTTATTTGCAAATTGATTCTAAAAGAACAAACTCCAATATCAAATAAATAATAAAGAACTACTAAGCAATTTAATATAATACAAAAAATTATAATGATAGGAATGAAAATATCTCGCTTGCTTTCTATAAGAGAGAGGGAGAGATAGCAAAACATGTCGTGCCAACTTTTGGTAAGAATTTTTACCGTCTAGCCCCCTTTCACAACGCGCGATAAGGAACTACGTTCTAATAATATAACAGCATTACACACACTTACAAATACATATATGTATAATTTGACTTGATGAAGATTGATGACTGTATGATTTGGTTTGCAAGAGCATTTAAATCGATAATAGGCATAAAGTGTCCTAATAGTAATGAATCAGTCAGATCAGCATCAGAGTCTTGCACTTGCACACACAATTGCCTCTGCACTCCTCATCGAGTGCCTTACTGTCAACGAGATTACAAAGAGTCAACTAATCACCAATGTCTTGGTCATTAAATAAACCTTAAAACATTAAACCTTAAACATTTAATATATACAGTTAATATAATGTTACAGCTTGAGATTAATTCTCAAGCTGTAACATTATATTAACTGTATAGTTATCATCTCGATAGATGGCCAAGCCAAACTAGTATCAAATTACTTCCGATAAGTGGTAGTTATAAACAAATTATTTCTATAAATTATTTATATTCCGACTTTAATTATATTTCATTTAATGTCAAAACAATTTAGTGATAACACAGACACTGTCTATCTAGATAGTGCTAAAAATTTATAGCGTTCGGAAGAGAGCGTATTGTTCTAATGCATGCTTTGGGGGGTGCAACAAAATTTTATCTTTTTAATACAGAGACTACAACACCATTTACTGAAAACTTTATAAAAACGCACATAACTGTAATTTAGACGAATCGAAACTTTTAAAAGTTTTATCTTTTACATACATTCTACATATTCTACAATAATATCATTGTACGAATATTTCTTCAATAACCAGGCTAATTGTAATAACCAAATTAGAAAAACTCATTATAACCACTATGCTTTTTAATAAACCTTCATAATAAATTATTATTAAAAGACATTATTACAAAACTAAGCAAACATGATTACAAGAAATATGTCAAGTTCTGTACCATAACACCTCGCTTTTTTGTGCATTCGGTTACACACCTGGATACTACTATGAGTGTAGTTTGTGACGGTACGTGGCGGACAGAAAATGTTAATAATAACGAAGATGTGCGGGTGGATGACGATATTTCTTCCCCACAGATTCGACGACGGAGAGCCTGCACTGCTAAGACAGTCAGCCTGTGACCACGGCCAGTGTAACCTGGTCGAAACGTCATGCAAATAGAAGGTATGGGATACCTACCTTTATTCCGGACGCGTCAATTCCCGATTTCTTAAATAATAATAAACTATTATAAAACCGGAACAAAACACTACTACAAAGCAATACAGCGGTCCAGCCCTCGTTCCCGCTCAGTGCGGGCTTACGAGATCTTGTGGCCGTGCAATGCTCGCTCCGAAAAGCAAGTAGCCACACATGCTAGTAGCTGTCCACGCCGGCCGAAGCCGGTGCCCCCATATCTGGGGGGACCCCCCCTATCCGCAACCCGGGAGACGCGCCAGATGGCGGCACTAGCGACCGCACACTGGATTATGAGTAACCTAATCCAACGCTTTTATATATATTTGTCGCAAATCACGATAATTTAACGATAATTAGTAACTCAATTGATATCATTGTAACAGTGGGGTGTGAACAACGTAACGTAGCGAGTCACGTGATCGGAATCGTTAGAAGGGGCACCGGAGACATTTTAAATATTGGACAGCATTAAGTCGAAGGGGAATTGATTAGTGAGAGCCTTACAGTTCGAAAATCCCCCCCCCCCAACGGGACCAGTGGTTCACGCAACTCTGATAATTGTATACCTGCTAAGTAATTTTTGATAATTGATTACCTACATTTAATACAAGAATTGTCATATTGTGTCTGTGTGGTTTAATTGCCTTAGACCTACGCCTCGAATCCTGTACCAGAAGACTCCAACAAGAAGGAGCAACCCACTAATATGCCTCTATCTCCGAAATCAGAAGTGGGATTCGAACCCACGTGTTTACGTGTTTTGTTAAGATAAAAACCGCTCACATTACCTTGAAGGGCCATTTAAATGTATGAGTATGAAATTGAATTTGAAGTTGAACCAACGATATTTGAAGAAACAATTTTGGATTTCCCGAAAAATATTTAGAGGAATAAAGTCAAAGTTGTCAAGAAATCCTTGTTGAGGTACTTATCCGACACTTTTTAGTAATTAAACGACCGCTTGTATCATAATTAAATAAATGTAACCTTATTGATCCTAATGAAAATATGGATTGAAAAAAAATTGTGGTTATAAAATCACTGATAAAAATGCATACTTACCATCTTATTAAAAATTAAGTTGTCAAATTAATAACTTACTTGTTATGATGTAAAGTGCATAAAATTGTTCCCCGTTTGAATAATTTTAAATAAAGTTACAAGACGCACATACCAGGGGCACGTAGGCCATCGAATAAACCTAATTTAGACGATGTAACAAAATTACATTTATTTACTATAACAAAAGAGTTTAACAATTTCTCGACAGATCATTTTGTTACTAATCTAAGGGAAAAATAAAGCTTTATCATGCAGTGTAATGAGATCGGTAAGCCGCAGTCACTGGAAATACATTAAAAGGAATTTATCATTGCTGTAAAAACTCAACTGAACACAAAATTATCACAGAGAAATTCGTTATGCAGTATAGTTTTTTGTATTAAAATTCAATTCAATTCTTTCTCAAACAGGCTAAAATGTCTTCAAAGAAAATAATTTGAAGTAACAATGGAAATTTTATTTTTAGCATTACTACTGTTATTTAAATTTGGAAATAATAACACATTATTCAAATTATAAATTCTATTTGTTTAAAACTATAACAATGTCAAACGATTGTTGGTTGGATAATCAACACAAACTAAGCTCCAATGTTTTGTGATTTACTACCAATGTTATTAAGAATAATGAGTTTTCGTATTCAATAAAGTCAACCGATAATGGAAAATCAGTATGTTTATTACACCGAAATACATTGTCCACTAAATAAACAGCTATATTAAGCTTGGCCACAAGGGTATTTATTATGTTCCGAAGGCAATAATTTTTTTCAAAGAATTCGTTTTATTTTTCTTCTTTTGGAATCCTTTTGATAATCTATTGGGAAGACCCACTTAATAAGGGTAAAACGATTTTTGAGAGTCCAAGCAATTATAAATCATATAAATTTGAGATAATTATTAATAAAGTATAATAACGAAAAAAAAATATTTATTATATTTTATAAAAATATATATTTTAACTTCATTAAAAACTAGAAAAATACGAATTCCTAGTTAATGCTTACAAGCTTTTTAAAGTGAGAAATTCAAACTAAAGAGTTAACCCATTTCATTAAGTATAGCTGTTGCCACAGACTTTGATAACTCCCCTACCACTCAAATAACAAGCCATGTGTGTGTGTGTAATCTCTTTTTTTTAACCTCCATACACTTTTGAATTCTTTGTTATATAAACAGCGTATTGTTTCTGTAAAAAATAAAAATATACATTAATCTGACATGTTATTAAAGTTTCCACAAAACACTATACAAACTATATTTTAACACATAAACTATGAAATCACAAATATTAATAAGAAGAAAAACTAAAACTAATATACATAAACTTACCCAATGATATTTATTTTCCTAAATGTTTATTATGCATATAAGTTCACATTTGGGGTTTTTTTTTTCACAAAATCATTCATGTAATATATTTTATTACAAATCTGTTGTTCTGTTTTTGCGTCAAACTCGACTATGAATGACCATGGTGTACAATGCATTTCTTTACCACAATTGTTTCCATCAAAAGATTGGACGTCAAACTCTTTTTTCTCTTCTCTACTTTACATTTCACTTTGGACAGTCATAAGTTGGTGAATCGAGTTACATTTCTCTCTTCTTGATTTAAATAAATGCTACGCAAATGATATGATGCTCACGCGTCCATTTCTGCTCCTGCATAATGGCCTAGTCCCCGACACAAGGGTTCTATCTGATCCGAATACAGATTTTAAAAGAATTACATGAATCTTCAGAGCACCAATTTTGAATGGATTAATCTCCTGTAGAGGTGTCCTGTTCCCTCTTCTCTTTGCTATCTACATTAACACTGTAATATACCTTCTTTTATCTACTCATCACTTTTACGCTGACGACCTTCAAGTTTACATAGCCACTTAATTGTGTGTTAATCGAAAAAATCGCAGGTTATTTTATTGGGTGGTTTTAAAAAGCTTGATAAAATCTTATGTATTTAACTACCTTCTATATGACTCGGCACAACTATTTTTGAGATAAGCTAGTCTGTCAAAAATCTTGGTATTGTTGTAAACAAATCTTTATCTTGGGCCCCACAAATATAAGCTCAGATAAGACAGAATATATAGGTATCTATCCTTCTGATGATCAACCCAACGAGCTTGAGCGCCTCCTAAACTTATGTATTAAGTTTATATTTGGTCTGCGAAAATTTGATCAAGTGGCCGAGTTAGAAGTGGCTTTCAATAAGATTTCAAGGATATGTTGATCTCCTTTATTCTATTTTTTATAACCCTCACATTCCTTTTTCCTCAAAACAGCGTTTTCTGTATATTTTTTCACCAATTTTTCTATGTATTTGTGTTTTGTATTCAATAAAGACTTTATCTACCTAACAGACCTGTTGGTTTAGTTTACTTAAACTTAAACTTCATATAACTTAAAAGGCATGAATATTGGCTACGTAACAAAATCGAAGTATTCAGTCTGCTTCGTTTCTCAATAAAAAAATATGAAAACCTATTCGTTATATAATCCTAGAAAGTTCAAATTCACTGACACGGCCGCTGGGCCTAATTAGAAACAGTGAAAAATTAATGATATTTCACAACGAGGCTATTTATTATTACTAGATTTGTTTTTATCCACTTTGTTTGATTTTTCAATAGTTTATTTCTTGCTGAAAAGCTTACGAATTATATTGAAATAATTTTGTATGTTTTTATATTTTGTTTCATAATAATTTCTACAAATTTGTTTTTGAATAATAATAAAATGTAATGTAGATATATAGTATATGATAACTAGATTAGTTTATTAGTTTAATTAACCTGTTAAATCTACGATCTATTATATTATACGTGTTATAATTTTCTAAAAAAAATATATTTTTCAGATAATTAAGTTTTAAAAATACCAAACAAATAATTATGGATATGAACAAACAAATATTAAAATAAATATAATATAAGTATAGAACTCAGTTGAATAAAAACCTTTTATTTTACAAAATAAGTTATTTTTAGTAGTTTAGTTATTTAGGTGGAATCTCAACATTTATAGAAGGCAAAAAACATCAAAATGGTTTTTCTTTACTTCCTATCTCCGCTTCCTCGCATTCCACGGATGATCGGATCGCTTGTATTGATGGGATCATAGTCTTATTTCCGAGGATATGAACTGATTCGTATACGTGAGGTAGACTGCGGGTCCTACATATTATATGTATTTTGTATAGCTATTCACAAAGCATAAAAAATAAATAAATCTATTTCCAATTTTTGTGATTTAATATATTTTACACACAATTTTGATCAAGAAGCGAAGTCAACTCAACAAATAATACTCTTGGAATGAAACACTAATATTTGTCGTGTTAATGGATGACGGGAGGCGGTACAGTATTTGCACAATGTTATTATGTTTTCCTATTTAGAAACAGCTTACATCTGCAACAATAATTCTATAAGTATATTTACATATCTTGTAGTAGCAATATATGTACCTAAATATACTTTTATTTTATTCTTAAGTATGATAATAGTAAAAAATATCACTACAAAAATTTGCATCAAATCCAGAGAGATAGGTGGATAAATAAGCATTTATTTATTTAAAGTAATTTATTTTAATTTATTCCATTATGGTTAATTTATATTATAAATAAATTAACGGTTGTTTTGTAAATACTCTTGTTTTTTATATCTACTTCTACAATCCGGATTATGTTAATTAATATTTAGTTTCAGTACTATTATATTTTATTGGATATTTAAAAACCAAAACACAGAAGTATTGTGTAATTAATTATTATATATTCCATATGAATAAACGATATATCCGTAATAAGTAACATTGGCTACATTGGAAAACTTAAAATAGCGTAACGTAAGTAACATGGTCTCGGAGATATAATCTTTACTGTTCCTGATATTCCATGATACCCTCTTGCAATTTAATATATGCTTATAATGTTCTGCATACAACGCAACAAGGCTTTGCTGTTGGTATGATATTTGTTAACAGGATATTTTAAAATAAAAAATATGTTTATTTTACCCTCTATCTACACACTCAGAATTTCCCTGTAATTGAGGAAAAAATAAATCTTTCCTTTCTTTTAGTATCAAAAATGTTTACAGGTACAATAATTAATAACCCAATACATTTTCATAAGGGTTCATCACCTATAATTAATTATTTGTTTATTGTTAACTAATGCCTTATCTCAAACTAACTGAAGTAACTAAAAGTAGTTATAAATACTATTTATTCGTTTTACTAAAGCATGTAACACTTAAAAATAATATTAAAAAATATTGTTTTAAAATGTTTTTTTACATTAATATGAATGAAAACACTCAAACAACCACTTACTACAGTATTTAATGTAACAAATCACAAAATATATACTCGTATGTTATCAAATGAAGCAATGAAAACAATCTCCTTATCACAAAGAATTTCGAAAAAAAATTATTTTGGGGAACAATATAAATGTCAATCGTACAATTGGACAAATAGGACCCAGCATTTATTGCCAATTAACCATCAAACTTAAACAAACCTCGATTTGATGATCTGGTACTTTATATATTTCAATCAATACACAAATCATTGTAATTATGTACCTTTATATCTATTAATTTTTGCACGAACTCGCAATATACTTTATTATATTATATCTGTATATATATGCTAATTGGGATATGACGCAAACTTTATATGCATCCTAACATAAGAGGAAAGTTTTTTGTCTCTTCGACGATACTAGTGCCTGCGCTACTAAAGGGACACTACAGGGAACGGATAGTTTTATAACAAATTCTACATTTTGAATGCCTATCCGTAGCAGATTATGACTCTGTTTTGATGCCTCTTTATTATCAAATTATATTAAAATACGTACTCGTGTGTGGTACACAGATTTTTACTTTTTTTATTATTATAAGTATCATATAATCTTAAACTATCATTTTACAGTAAGTAAGAAAACTCATTATAATTTAACAATCTTAAAAGATGTAAATTTTGTGAAATGGTGCATTTACAATGGAGAAGTATTTTTCAGTCAGAATTTTAAAGTAAGAAGACTATAATTCAGACGCAGGTGTTTTAACGTGGGAAATCAGCTAATTTTATCTTTAGCCACATCATAATAATACTAGAGAAATGACAGTCTATTATACCTTATTAGGCTAACATAACCAAAAAGAACCTAATAATAATTAATTATACTACAGTATTCTATATTTAAAAGTATATAATATATACTGATTTAATTAGCAAAGGTTTTTTACTTTGCAATATACCCTTTTTGTGTGAAAATGTATATAAACAAGTATTTAATTGAAGAAAAGGCATACTAATTAAAATAATATGTTTTAAGGTATTCTACAATAAAGCATTTTTTATAAATATCTTTTGAAGTTAGTTTTACTAACTTAATTAAAAAAAATCTCCATTTCAAAAAATATTACAAGCGAAAATTAATTATATGTGATTTTTAAATACACAACGGAGTACGTGAGCAAATTTTCAAAAGATGTTAATGATCCTAAATTTTTGTTTCAAATGTTTACTTTCGTAGGTAGCATGTCGTCTTCATTGTGCAATTAAAAAAATCCAAAATCTTTTTCACTGCAAAACGGTCACTACTATTGTAATAGTTTTCGCTAATAGCTCAACTTCCAATTTAGAATAATGATGTAAAAATAACTTTACCTGTTCTAACTTCTCATAGAATTAACAAGTTTTTAAATAGTTCAGAATGTTTCAAAATATATATTTTAAAAGCTCTGTAAAAATTCCTAAAAAAAATTATAAAATTAATTGATCATTTAACTAAAAACGACTATTTTCATTTAAATTACCTTTTTAACGTAACTAATTGATTTATTTTTAAGGTAACATAGAATCGTCCGCGAAATATTATTATTTAATCAACTTTAGATAGTTATTACCTTATGTATCTACTTACCTACCTTCAATTAATTAAATGTAATATAAACATAATTTAATTATTAATAATAATACTGCGCTTGTTACGTACTAGCGCTCGGACTTGCATATAGAATGTAATATAATTATAAAATAATTTTATTTTAAGTATGTCTTATTTTATTTTGCACTCTCTGCTGCGACCATATTATATAATTGGCTTGTCAAGTTTATTAAGAATGAAACAAATCGAGGTGAATACTATTGTAACATCTCAGAATGACGAGATTCAACAAATTTAATTGTTTGGAAAAGGTAAACTAAAATTGTTTATCTTCGATATATACCTGTATAACCAAAATAAGATAAGATAAGATGGACTATAATATGTAAGATGGAGCACTTAATGTTTGTCATGTTCAGAACACAGGTGTTACTTCCTTCGAAGAGCAAAACAACGATGACTACACGATTATCTTAAGTTTTGTTTAAAGGTATATGAGAATTTTATTTTAAATTATGTTTCCAGCCACTTTAGATATGCATGTTAAAATTCAGAAATTATATAAAAAAATATTTATTAAATGTTTTAATAATACAGTTGAATTGCCCGATTTTATTTGTTTATGTAAATAAAAGTATTCATACAATTTATCAATTTAACTGTGATGTATAACTGTAATAGCAATTAGAAAATAAATTAAATTTAAAAGTTAATATACAATAAAATACACGTAATACAACAAAATCCAGTTATTACAAAATTATATGTATTTATGAATAAAAACACTAATATGTATGTATTATTGTTTTATCTCACACAAAGATAGTAAAAGGTTTTTGTAACAGGGGTCTTTCCCAGTTACATATCATGATTTTCTTAAAAGTCTATCTGTCGTTGCGACGTCTCTTCCTGATGTCGAATCACTACATCAGAATAGCATTTTTCATTTTATAGTCATATCAACGAGCAGATGAAGTCGCTATAAGTAAGTACTGCAGTACAATACTATACTATATATTATATATGTGTGTGTGAATGTGGAACTATTTAATTAGTTGGCCATGAATTGTCAGTCTCAAGAGGCTGATATATGTCTCGCAATCTAATTGAATGAACTTAGTGGTCTCGGGTCGCCTCAGTTCTTACTTTATGTAAATCTAGTCTAATACCTAATTTAGCTGTAGTTTGGTTTAATATCTAGAAATGTAGCAACATTGGCTATGGGATACGATTACCGGAAAAAAAAAGATAACTGTTATTGTTATAAGAAAAGCAGCAACCCATCAATATTTGTCTTATAAAATATTAATTATACTATTTGTATTATTTTTTCCATTATTATAATTGCAGTATAATCTCAAACCTACAGCACAATGTATGATCTATCTATAGTTTTTTTTTGTCAAAATAGTAATACGCAATATTTTTTTATTTATTTTCTATACTAATATTATAAAGCTGAAGAGTTTGTTTGTTTGAACGCACTAATCTCTGGGACTACTGGCCCGAATTGAAAAATTCTTTTTGTGTTGAATAGTCCGTTTATTGAAGAAGGCTATAGGGTATATATTATCTCGCTGTGACTAATAGAAGTTAAGCACCAATGAAAAATGCTGCAAATTTAATATAATCTAATAGGTTCTGACTGACTCGGTTATAGCATACAGTCTAAACCGCAGGTCGTAGAGATAGTAAAATTGGAGGATACATTTGTTTTCCTACGTAGTGGTGTACTAAGAAAAGATTTTTAAATTCCACCCTTAAGGGTTTTAAATATCAATTTTGTATGGAACTCGGCGGCAACACTAAAAACAACGCGGACGAAGTCGCGAGCGACTCCTAGTATTATATATATACCTACATATATTTTAATACCAATGTTTCTCGTATTTTAACCGGCTTTTTTTATTCATATATTTAATGCAATGCGTGACGTAATTCCAAAACTGACAGCCACAAAATACCATCGTGGAAAACATTGTATTCAACATTTGCCGAGTGGCCAACCACCTACATTGTAGGTAATAGCGGGTATTATGGAAAAATATTATTGACAAAGTTTTCACAAAAATAATTATCAAATGTACACTTCTGTATAAATTATAAATAAAATAACGCTCTGCACTGTCAATTAAAATACCTTAATCAATAGTCATATTTCCAATTGAACAAGTGTATAATAAATAAAAACATCCTAAATTACGAATGTATTTAAAAGCGGATGGTTCCGGAACTCGAGATTATCAAGATTACGAAAAAATACCCGGGACTTGGAAATACATGACATTCAGGGACCAAAACCAAATAGCTAAAACTGATGCTTGTTGGCTTATAAGTTTATTAAATTATTCTAATATCACTCAAGGTTGTCAGGTATTGATGCTTTGTTACAAATATATATATCTTAAGGGAATTTAAAAATATAAATATAACATTTCATTACATTAAAGATTGATTGATACAAAATTTAATTAGTTTTTAATTGTAAAAAAAATATCAGAAGGATATGCCTTCTAATATGTTTTTTAATTTTTTTGTATGTTGTTTTTACCAAGGTACTAAAAAGGTACTTAAAAAGGCACTAACAAAAATATGTATTCTGTATGAATAGTACGTTTATATATTTTTTTATTTTGTTATTTTGAAGAATACAAGTACATCAATTACGGGAGTGTTGGTATATTCTAATATCTCTAAGTTGGCAGCAATCTTGTTATTTACAAGATTGCAAGCAACAACAAGCAATGAATACATATATAAGTATATAGCTGAGGAACAGCCTTCATGGATGAATGACAGAGTGCTCTTATTTATTTAAAAGTCTGACGACATCCGCAGGTTTGTGTGATGTAAATATTATATTATCCGCTCGCTTCAGAGTGAACTAACAAGGTTTCTTCTGAGTTAAGGTATTAGTAATTAATGTTATATACATTTAGCTTATACACAAAATTAAAATATCGTCTCTTGATATCGGACTGCCCCCTAAAAGTGATATTTCTATCATTTGGGAAAATATATTTCTATATACACTCATGGACATATTTAGGGGAACGCAAAAAAAGGTCGAATAACGGAAAATATTTTCATATTTTCGTACTGGCCACTACACCAATATTATGTATTAAAAAAAAGATGATTTTAAAAATAATTTTATTTTAAATTTCATTTGTTTTTTTGTTTATCTGCTAATTTCTGAGACACGTAGTGTATGGTTTCGTCGGCTTTTGTTGTTTTTAACAAAAACTTTATTTCTGTTGTTTTTTTGACAAAAAATTGTCATTATTGAGTGAAATGAACTTAATTCGATAAATTTAGGCGATAATGCCGGATCTCAGCGTTGCTCTGGTTTCTAAAGCTGTAACTTTAATTGAAAATGGTTACACTTACAATGAAGTGGCTCAAACATTACATGTTTCCAAGTCTGTGATTTTCCGCAATGTTAAACGATACCGGCAGACTGGAGAGTATACCAGGCGTAAAGGACAAGATCGCAAAAGAGTAACAGGAGAGAGAGACGATAGATTTATTGTCAGCAGTGTTCTCAGAAACCATACCTTGACTTCTTCTGAGGTACGAAACCAGCTGCAGGAAGTTCGAGAAGTGATAATTAGTACCAAAACCGTCAGAAGAAGACTGAAGGCAGCTGGTATAGGGGCGTACTTGCCTGCCAGAGGTCCACAGCTCACCGCAGGTCATCGAGTGGCTCGGGCCAGCTTTGCTCGTTTCCACCTAAATTGGAATAATGACGCTTGGGGAAAAGTTCTTTTTAGTGATGAGTCCAGATTTTGTCTCAAACCAGATGATGGAAGGACCAAAGTATGGCGACGACCCGGAGAAAGATACGCTCAGTGTAACATTATTGGGAGAGAGCCGTATGGTGGAGGGTCAGTAATGGTATGGGGCGGAATTTGCTTAGAAGCACGCACGGAGCTACACATCGTAGAAAACGGCTCCCTGACTGCGGCAAGCAGATTGTAATGACTTTTGCCCCTTTCATTGGAGACAATTTTCTTCTAATGCATGACAACGCTCGACCTCACATTGCGGCATTAGTTTCGGAATATCTTAATGAGGTCGGAATCCAGGTTTTGGGGTGGCCGGCACGCTCGCCAGACCTAAATCCAATAGAACACGTTTGGGACAAACTGGGAAGACAAATTAAACAAAGAAATCCATCACCTGTCAACGTAAGAGACCTCAAAACCGCATTGGTTGAAGAATGGAACTCAATGCCGCAAAGTTTTATTGACAATTTAATAGAGAGCATGCCCAGACGCATGCAGGCAGTTTTAACAGCAAGAGGTGGCAACACTAAATACTGATTGTATCACCCATCGCGAAAAAACCAGTCATTTGGACAATATTAACTTTTCTTTAGTTTTCATTGTGTTAGGTCAAAACTCTTCAGAATTAAGTCACTGACCTTATTGTCTTTAATTTCGTTTCTTTCGCTTTAATTTTGTGATTTTTTATGTTCAAAAATGTTAATTTAATTAATTCAGATATATAATAATCAAATGTATTGTACAACAAAAATGTGTTTTCATATGATCTTGCAGTCTGTTTTTTGCGTTCCGCTAAATATGTCCACCGGTTTATATTTCTATAACAAATATAGTATTCAATATAGCAAAACGGGTACCTTTACCCCGATGTCCTTTTCTGTATTGCTTAAAACATGTGTACAAAGTTTTGTGATGATCAGTCGGATAGGAGGAGTTGAAAGGTTTACAAAGAAACAAAAAATCTCCATTTCTCATATTTTACATTAGTAAGAATACATTGGTTAAGTCCAAACATATCTAGAAGCTTCTGATTGTAATTATACAATCATAATATTAATTAAATAAGATATTTAATTCCTTATAGCAGTTTAATTTTGATTTTAGTCTGTAAATAAAGGCTGTAATAAAACCAAAGCATAGGCATATATTTAGCACGACGTTATTAATTTCTAGTTTTCTGATTTATGACTCAGAGTTCAAACATAATGTTTATATGCTTTAAGATAAATAAAAAATACGAGGTTAAAAGATTTTACAAGCTGTACCACAGTCCCACTAATTTCTTTTAGAATATAAAGCTGATTAATAAATTTTGATCAACTTTTTGCATTAAAGTTAATTATAACACAAATGTAAAATAATCGTATGTAAATTGATTTTTTTTGAGGATGTAAATTGAGAATATAATAAAATTATTAAACTTGTGTTAAAATATACCTACATTAAAATTTTATGAATTAATATTTACCTACCTTTTAAAAGAATAATGATTTGAAAATAGTAAACTTTGCCGCTGAAATGTGCTGAATTCTTTAGTGACTTATGTCACTGAGGGATGTTAAGCTTATCCTATCACATTGCCTCACTATACGTTATAACATATGGTTTTTTTTTCAGATATACAGGTTTTATTACGATGTTTTTCTTTACTGATCCTCTATTAGTGAAGAAAAACACCGTAACACAAGCATAAGTATTGTCGACCGGGAATGAAATCCGGACGGGATTCGTGTTTGAAAGAAAATCATTATTCGAAATCGCTAAGTCAGACGGTCGTCATATGGTCTTTGGTCTAATAAATTGTAATAATTATTAAATGATAAAAATAATAAGCAACGACTAAACAATGATTCCCGCTTACGTCGATTGCATCAGTCTCCTGAGTCGGCATCTATCATTGTTTGTCATTAGATTTAATTATAATAAGTAAATCAGTCTTGTAGTAGATTTAATCCAGTAAACTTGTATTTCTAATAAATAAACATTTTTTAACAACTTCGTTGTCTACCAATACATAACTAACGATATGTCATAATAAATATTTTTAAATCAAATTCTTTGAAATAAAAGGTGATAGAATTATTATTCTAAACAAGTATAACATATTAAACGACTGCTTCTGTGAAATTAATTCCAATCTCTTTTTGTTTAAAAGTACATTTGGCGTCGCTTATATTATACTATAATATAAAAAGTTACACTAAAAGAATTCTTATAGTAGTATGAAAAAAATGGCTTCGAATTTCTATACTAAATAATTACCTAAGTGGGATTTGCAAAATATCTAGTTCAGAAGAACATTGTTATCAATAATATTATTTAGATATTCTGTTTGTGTAGTGGTTAGTGTAGTGGTGTGCCTACTGAAACAAAGGTAGAATTCTCACACTGATATTTTTTTGAGTGATTATTATTTATACATCTATATACAGATTATTATTCCGAGTCTAGGTGTAGTCTGTATTATTTTTTATATGTTTTTAAAACCTTCTGCAATACAAAAATAGTACCTACTTGTAATTTCCAATGAGGGATCGTTGTTCGAAGAAATTCCTTACTGGGACAGACAAATTTCTTCAGTTGATTGCTATCAGTTACTCTACCGTATCGCTGCGCACTTCGATGAATTGAGCATTAGAATATAATCAACCTTATCAGAACCGAGGGGACACAGATTAGCCCTTTTATCTTCGAACCTAGCCAATAATTTTAACTTTGTAAAAGATAGAGTAGTAGGTTAAGTAACGTGCCAACCGATATTAATATCATAAAAAAAATAAAATTAAAGACGTACATCAACGGTTAGCGTTAAGGTGGCACAATGGACTCAGCGACGGAACGGGTTCTAAAAGAATCATATTAGAATCTGGCACGTATTCAATAATTTTTAATTTTCGTGATATGTATTTTGACCTGTTTTAAGACAATTTTAAACATTGTACATAGATAATAATCATAAGGATGATATAGTTTTATGTATTTTATTATACAGGGTTATTTATAATTAAATGGCCACCTCTTGCAGTAGGTATTTCAACGCATTGGCATTTAGATTGCCAAATAACATTTGTTTTACGATTTTTTACAAATATGGCAGTTCAGAGGCAACAAATAAAGTTTGCATGGGAAAAAATATTTTTTTTAAACTATTAATTTTAAAGAGTCGTAGAACAAATGTTGTTTGTATTAATGTAGAGAGGCTGTCTGTAAGAGGTGGTCAATTAATTATAAATAACCCTGTATATCTAATAGAATTTATCCAATTAGTGTTAGTATTATGTTCAAATAAAAATAAAACAAAATGTTAACTGGCAACACAAAAGCTGCCTGCCTTGTATTTCTATTAATTATAACACTTACTATATTTTTATAGCATTCTGAGACCGTAGATAGGTATTATAGAGACAGGAATTGCATCCTGAGGCTTAGGTGTTTTAACTTATTATTTTCGTATTTAACTTAATGACACAATAACAATCTTTATATTTTTCATACATCGGAGTATTATAACTTTATACTTTATAACATATTACTTTCTCTCTATTTACATTATTTGACATTAGTATAACATGACATAGTATAACAAAAAGATAAGATTTTTGAGATTCGAGTTTATTAAATTTAAAACTACGTGGTTGCTGTGTAGGTAAGAACTCGCTAAAAAGGTTGAGGTTCATACGAAGGTTGTTGTTGCGGTTAAGTTTCAGCTTGTTTTTAAGATGAGGATTTTACTTAAATTTATTGAAGGATAGCTTTATTACATTCTTCTCCAGGTTCGGATTTGAGGATAAGCAGTTACAGCATTATACTGCTAGAACATCATAATTCTGCTTCAAAACTTGCACAAGTGCATGTAATTTCCTTCCTCCAGTAAGATGCTCAAATTTTTTTCAAGAGAAGTATTTTTTTTAAACGAACAATTCTTTAAATATTTGGTTAATTTCTAAATTATCATTAACTGTAATTAACTTTCGATTAAAATAAAAACTTTTTTAAAGATTACTTTTGGAATCAAAGTGCAAGAACCTATATAAGATTCGCTACTATTATATTTTAATTTTAATTCTATTAGAACGCTGATTAAATCAAAGACGTTGTTCTAAGGCAGATTTCTCAACTTATTAAGTCTTACCTTAATTAAATTTCTTATTAAACAAGGCTCTAGAACTGTGAGCTTAGAGATTTTAACGTGAAATACATATGGGTATTAAGCCGGGTTTTCACCTGTTACAAACTTTGTATTACATATTCGCACTTAAAAAAAAATTAAAGAACCCCCGATACAAAAAACCTCTAAAAAGAATAAAAATAATGCTATTATATGTATACTTCTTAAAGTCGCTGCGTCGGGGGACCGTGGTCCGTACGTTGACAACGGTGTCTATTTTACGAAGTCATTCATTGAGGACTTAGACTAAACGATTCGATATCGTTATTTCTTTATTTGCCTTGGTAACTTACTTGCATTTTAATTTTTTCCTTTATTAAACGATCCCCCAATGCAACGACCTTAATAAGTAGGCATATAATAATATTATTTTTATTCTTTTTAGGGGTTTTTTCTGTATCGGGAGTTTTTTAAATATATTCATTTTTGCTTTTTAAAGTTATGTTACTACAAATTTTCATTTATTTAAGTATTTATATTAATCTTTCCCAATATTATAAAGAAGAAAGATTTGTTTGTTTGTTTGAATTTAATAGGCTCTGAAACTACTGGACCGATTAAAAAAAAATTACTACTGTTACTATTAGAATCCTACATTATACCTGAAGAACATGGGCTTTATTTTATCATCATCATCATCATCATCCCTAATATTACAAAGAGGCAAGATTTGGTTGTTTGTTTGTTTGAATTGAATAGGCTCCGAAACTACTGAACCGATTTAACCAATATTTTACCATTAGATTCCTACATTATCCCTGAACATAGGCTATATTTAATAAGGGAAAAAATAACGATTCGCGTAAAAATTTCGACAATGTAATTAATTATAAATGTATTAAGAAACATGATTCAAGACTTTTTCATATAGGTATATACGAATATTAATAAATATAAGCATTTAGAGTTAAAATGGTTTACAATCACTAAAAACACTATGATGAAGGCATTTATATTATTGTGACTACGGTCATAAGCCATATAAATATATTTTTTACAATCTACGTGGACGCAGTCACGGGCAACAGCTATCCCTAATAAATTACTTTACCTGATTAGGTAAGTGTGAACCCCTTTTGGTCTACATAACAAGGCTTTTTTTGCTTATATAGCCCGGCAAAACCTCTTGGAACAACTAGTATTGCATAAAAACCTGTCACCCGATAAAACTTCAATATCTTGAAGACAAATGTTTCTATTTCGGGGTTTAATAAAATGAGAATTATATTTGATTACCATCCAATTTGATTCATCCATGTTACTAATTATAACAAGGATTTTAAAGACGTTTTTAAATGTTTTTTCGTTGTTGATATGTTTTGATCGATAATTAAGATTTCCAATTATAATTTGTTAACTTTACTAATGTCGTTTTTTTGCACTGTTATTAGAAAATCTTCACTATACCTATTATAGCTTTAGATTGCCAACTAAGTCAAAATCATACTTTCCGTCTATTTTGTATAGACTGGAGTATAATATGTTAATAATACGACCATCAAATTATCTATGAAAATCTGTACTCTTTTCTTAACTAACAAGTAAAAGCTAGCTTGTGTCAATTCACTAAAGAAAATATCTTTGATCAAACTTCGTAACACTTGACTCTATGTTAGTTTTTAATAGTTGTTAACTTACAGTTTAAAATAAACTCTACTTTGTTGTTCGATTAGTTTTAAATATTTTTTTTTAATGGTACCGCGTGATGAATTAAAAAAAAAAATTACTGTTTGCATTTTATCGTTTTTTTGTAAAGCATTTCTTAAAATCAGTGATTATTTAACAGACTGAACGTTTGTGGTTAAAATTATGATGTATATTTAAATCAGGATATCTCTTATTGAAACTGGATTTGTTGTAATTCTACTCGAATAAAAGTGTTATATTTAAATAAATTGTAAGTAGAGATTTCCTAAAAAAGTCAAGAGACTTAACAAATGCCGACAGATGGTGATTCATGATGTTTCAACCAGGAAATATGTAGATCCGCAATATTTTACGTGATGAGAGATAAGGTGGGAGTAATAAAATATTAAACCTCTTGTTTTTTTTTAATATTGTTGTAATAAGAATGAATTATTACATAAATGGTTAGTGATTCTGGGAAGAGATATCCTAGCTCAATTGACAGAAAGAAGAGATGGGTTCCTAGAAGTTACAGATTTTTTTTTTGGTATTCATTTTTTTTCGATATAAAAAAAAATATCACATAAAAATATGAAACTATGTAAATACATTATAATAAGATTGATGAAATGTAAATAACGGATAGAAACTACACCCAGACTCGAAACTACGATCTTTGGATCAAACCAATTACCCATTGATAATCGAAAGAGTTATAAACAACTCTCAATCGTTTGTAATTTAAATAGTTCAAAAAATATATAATATTTCGATTATCAGGACGAAAAGGCTGATTTACATGTTTTTTATATTATAAATACTTATTAAAATATTTAGCTATAATTACTACTTTTAACCTTATAACTTCTTAATTATTATATTTTTTAAAATTTATTTAAATATAAAAAAGTATAGAGTGAGCTGGAACTAAATAAGGGAATCGATTTAAATTAAGATATATATAAATGTTTCATAGTTGGATGCTACCATTTTTATCTTGAATATACGTCAGTGTGTGTTTGCACGCTGCCTACATCAAAGTGAAGTATACTGATTTTCTTTCAATTATTACTTATACTATATATTTTTTTCATTCGTGATGGATTTGAAATAGTTGTATGAGTTTTTCAAACATTGCTGAAGATTAAGTAGAAAACCGAACCTGAACTTTCGAGATTACTTCCTTTATTATTTGTTTTATCGACACATTGTGTAAATCACCTTACCTAAGAAAACATTTCTAACCTGATGTTGATCTAGTAAATTAGTTCGTGGCCTTTGAAAGTAATTCATTTCCTTTAGGAGATTTTTGACCCTCATGTTGTGGTTTTGTAGATATTTCTCAGATAAGTTACATTAACGCTTTTTTATGTGTGTTTGTAAAATATATATATTAGAAATAACTTTTACAGACAGACTTCTAAGAAGGATAAACCTTAGTAATCTAATCTATCTAATCTGTCTAAATTTCGTTCTCGTCTCAAGTGGTTACTTATTTGATTTTGCCGGAATCTACATATTCTTTCTCTTCTGTAATGTGTGTTATTTATCCCATCTTCTCCTCTTTACTTAAAAGATAAATTCGAATTCCTAGGTATTTATAGTAAAGTACTTTGGTTTTCTGATAACCTTAGTTTGCGGTTACCATGTCACTCGACGACTTTCTTTAAAAATTCCTTTAGTGTATAAGATGTTTTGCTATGGAATGCATTACCGTTAGCTTCAAGAAGTTGGTAAAAGACCACTATCTACACCTATCTCTAAGTTCGGTATGCCTTATATAATGTACCTTACTTTATCATTTGTATTTTTTTGTTTTATGTATAATTTTATATAAGTTATCTCCTCTAAGTAGTGATGGGTCGTCTCTTAAATAATGTTATAACCTCTTTTCTATACTATATAACTACCTAGCGATAAGACCGCTTTATTGTTTACCTATAAGTAACTTTAATTGCTGTTTTTTTTAATATTGTTTTTTTTGTTCAGTTTTTTAACTTTGTATATTTTTGCTATAAAGTATATTTTTAATATTATTATTATTATACACCTATGTTGACGATGGTTTCTATTTTACGCAATGTTCGGGGTTAATGAATGAGAAATTAGACTATACAATTTTATATTGTTATTTCGTGTTTTGCTTTGGTAATTGACATTTTGATTTCATCCTTTATTTAACGGACCCTCGACGCAATGATTTCAATGAATATATAGTAATATAATTTTTATCCTTTTTAGAGGTGTTTTAATTTCGACCAGTATTTGTTGTCATTTAATAGCTTTGAAGGAAAAATAAAATAGTTTTTTGAAAACCTTAAGTAGAATGATATTTTTTGTAGATAATATAACGCAGGCACATTATAACGCATAATGAACGGGAGAAATTATTACTGATATAAAAGAGGTGCATTGTTTACTGCACATTATACCCTCGTGCCTCGTTGCAAAAGCTTAATCCATCCGATTGTTTCGTGAATAACGGTACATTTTGATCAAATAAACGTATTTTCAATTATCTGTTTATTTTACAGAATATGTACACTCATTATTTTCAATTAACTTCAGAATAAATGATAATAATATTTTATAGTTGTTTTCAGCAAATGATAGGTTTACTTACAGTCCTATAATATTTTAAATATTACAGTAAAAATGTATTTTACAGAATTTAAGTAAGAAGTGATAATAAATTAAAAAACATGTTAGTATTAATTAAATAACTTGACGTCAAAATACTGAGTCGTCTCTTCTAAAATATGTAAAGTGTATATATGTGTAAGGATATATTGATATAAAATTTACTTACGATAATATAAAATAACAACAATTAAATGTAGCTTGTAACACAAACCTCTTAACCTGATTTCCTATTTTATATATACATATATTTTTTATTATTTATTTATTCAATACAAAGTAGCTTATTTGAATAAAAATTATAAAAGATCCCTTAGTTCGGTGTACCTATTAGACATAGGCCTCTTCCAATTCCTTCCAGTGCAGGGAGCACTCTCTGTCTAAGTTATCTCTGGCCACTCCCGACAACACTGGACCAGCTGTCAGTTTCAGGTCATCTTCTCATATTTTGACTTGGCGACCCCTGTTTCTTTACCATCTCTTGGGTTCTTAACACTCCTGTTTACTCCAATTGTCAGTCAGTTGACGTAACATGTGTCTAGCATGTCTTTATTCTTGCTTGTCTATACTAGTTAGTATGTCTGTGAGTTTCGTTTTTGTTCTAATATTTCTTATTTCGTATTATCGTAGAATAATGATGAAATAAAAACAATAATTATTCATATTTTAAGAGTATTTCATGGACCAGTTTTATTATCTATAAGACAAGACAGATTTTATTATTGTTTTCTAAACATTGCCCTTGAGTTTAAGGGAAAACAGGAGTTAACAAATTCCCTTGATTTACTGGCGTTTTATATAGGCTAGGATTATCCTGTATTTGAAAATAATATGAATCTAAAAATTTTCTAAACCGATAAAAACAATATCATTAGCAAATTGCCATGGTCAGTCTTACTTTATAAAGACTTATTGCACTCACCATATTAATATTTGATTCTTTATTTATAACTAATTCATTCCATTCATTTTACTTTTAAAGTAGAATCTATCTCTATCCTCGTTCTTTCATTTGTTCGACCCTATCGGAATCACCATACAATATACTTTCAATAAATATGACATTTAAAATTTCCTGTATTGATTTTCTCTCTCTTATGTCACTTGGTATAATTACTTTAAACCCAATCCATATAGTTTTCAAAACATTTTATCAAGTCCAACTGCAACTCTCTTTTAGATCTCCAGGTTCATTCTTCAGGTATTGTTTTCCTTGCTCTGTTACATTTTCGTTTTGTTTCTTTTTTCTTATTTTATTTTCTATTCTCTAAATGTTTTGTGTTATTATTGTTATTTATAAAATCTTTTAGAGGACCAGTCCAGACCAATAAATTTTTTGAATACATACGGTTATCCGAACACTAATAACCGAAGTCTAACAATACTTTACTCCTCAGACTTTTAAAGTTAGAAAGTATAAGTAGGGGATCCAATTTTTCACGATTCTTTTTAATACCTTGACTTAATAAGCAGCATGCCGAGCTTTTCTGGACCAGTTAGGAGATTAGAATAAATATATTGGAAAACCAGATCCTCCTTTTAAGAACAGCTCACAGTATTTGTCTACCCTCGTTTCCCCTTTGGTGATTCTTTAAAAGCCAGTAAATCTAATGCCATAGAATAAAAATGTGATAACAGTAGAAGGTGTTTCGTTTACCTACAAGTAAGGAACCGATATTATAATGAAATCTGTTATTAATTTAAAAGAATATACGTAGACGTTATTTGTTTTTTAATCCTTAATAATATACAGCAAGACTAGAATCAAAAAGTAAACTAATGGAAGCCACAATCAATAACTTCAACTCTTGTACTGCATATGCTATAGACATGCAGGTTAAAAGTGAAAAATGGTCTACGATTTCAAATAATCGTTTTTAGCCTATATCAGCAAGAAATTATTCAACAAAAGTAGAAGTATTTGAACGTTGACATAACAGTAAGTAAAGTAAATAAATAAATTTTATAGAATCTCATTATAATGTATAATAATTACTCAAACTGTACTTTAAGAATGGCTATCTACCACGTGGGAATTTTAGTAGTTGTTCGTAGAATTTGGTTAAGATAATATCAATCCTAAATTAAGTTTTACAATATATCAAATCAATATTATTGAACACAAAAAAAATGCATACATTCCGAATATGTTACAATATTCCAAAATAATAGAATTTTAAATAAAGAATCGAAGGAAACTTGACATGGGTAGCGCTCGAACTTATGTTGTCCTACATCCCAGTCCTAAGTGGCAGCTACACGTTAAACCACTACGGAAGAAAATAATATTCTTATCGTAATAGATAAAATTTACTTTATTTTATTTTTGACCGACTTCATCAAAAAGGAGGAGGTTCTCAATTCAGCCGGTATATATATATTTTTATATGTATGTACACCGATTTCTCCGAGCTTTCTGAACCGATTTACGTAATTCTTTTTTTGTTTCATGCGAAATAGTTTCGAATTGGTCCCATAAAAATTTGATTCAGGTAGGCCCATTATATATTAATAATTTAGTTTTCTTTTCACTATACTTCATTTTAATTGTGCTGCTTATAATATTAGAATTTAATTGCTTTTAATTATGTTTATTTATAGATCTTATTCATTAAAGTAGGCATTTCAATGTATTAATTTGCTCGTATTCATTTAAGTGGTTAAATATAAATATTTGCTTAAGGCTTGCACCCACTTTAAACCTATTAGTAAATATGACATATAAATAAAAGGTTGTATATAATAAATATTAAATCTTCATTATTTTTTACTTTTTAGTTTTAAAGTCGTATTTTATGCAAAGTTTTACTAACAGGTATGAAATAATTTATATTATAGAATATCCAGGAAATGTAACTACTATTTTTTTAAATACAGACAAGTTAAAGTCGTTGTTAAACCTATTTTATTTAGATTGAATGCATTTCGTGCACTAAAAATTACTTAACTGACTAAAGTAAAAAGAAAGTGATATTTTTACAGACGCTAGGGTATCAAATATCTATGATACTTATTTTAAATAAATTAAATAAAGAAAATCTTTAATGCATATTTATCTATTACGTAGATATGAACACAGATGTACAGTGATTGAGTTTCTATACTCATGAATATTGTCAAATTCCATGTCTGTGACCGTACTGGGAGACCACCAGTAAGTTATTATTAGTGCATTTTGTATGCATTCTGAATCAGCAACTTAGAAACTGTTGAAATTAGATGACTAATTAACTGAGTTACCGAAAGACACCTACCTCTCGTCTTGCCCTGAATACGAAAGCTGCAAAGCCATTGATACGTCTGAATGAAATGAAAAGTAAAAAGTAGAAAAGTTTATGTGTATATTTATAAAGTTTTATACTCAAGTTAAATCCATTAATTATAGTCCTTTTAAACCACGGGTTTAATTAAAATTACGGAATCACTATGATAAATATTTAAAACAAATAAATATATAAAAAACAAACAAAACCTTTTCGTTGATTTTTAGATAAGTAATTCAAGCACATATTATTTGCAATATAAAAGAAATGCTTGCTGTTTGAAAAGAAGTGCTGTTTTTTTTTTAAAAACTGATCTATGTGTAGGTTTGTCTGTTTTGTTTGAGATGCAGAGTTTAAGAGATTTGAAAGACAGAATTTCCTTTTTTTCTGTAGATTTATCTTCTTTACAGGTTTTATTTAACCGATTATGGTTTCTGTGATTAGAACTATAATTATTCTAAAAAATATTGATTTAACATTACAGTATTAATAATAACGTGTTTTTTTAACTTTAGCTGAGACAAAAATGAAATGATAAACTTTTGAACAAACTAAAAAATAAATAAGCAACTATGCTTATTTAGTTTTTCCAGATTCCACGCTTCCAATCCATTTAGATTCTGGACTTGCGTAATTTAACAACATAACGAAATCGTAAAAGAATATAACAAAACTTAAGAAAATAACCTGCTGTGGTCAATGCAGATATTAGTAAAAAACATTTTAGAATAATAATATGGAATGAAAAGCATGCAGACCTTATTAATTGACATTTAAACAGGAAATGTGGTTTTCATAAATGTCTTTTTTTTAATAGTTCGAGCATTTTTAGTTTTAAAAGTACTTTTGTATTCTAGGTAGAATAGTAGTAGTAGTTTGCTCTAGTAGAACAAATAAATTATTTAAAATGTATTGTGTGTGTGAATGTTTTTAAAACGTTGTTAAATGAGAATCTCTTCTTCATTAATTACTGTTACTGTTACAATGTAAAAAGATTTAATAAACTTCAGTTTTCATGTAATGTTTTTTTGTTTATTATATAGACTTATATTCTATAGATATATCATAAATAAATGGTAACCATTCGTGATTTAAGATGGTACAGAAGTGCAGACCAACTGAAAAGTTTAACTTAAACTTTTAAAATAAAACTAATATTTTAAGGGCTACACTATCGAGCTAGGTGGTCTACGAAAGCAAAAACAAAAACATTTTTCTCTGCAACTCTCTAAACTAAAATATAAGAACTAATTGGTAGTGCAATGGGATGAAACAGTGTTTTTTTTTGAGAATGTCATTAAATAAATTATAATTATGATGATTATGGTGATGAACTAGGATTTATGATAAGTCAGAAATTACATTAAATGACATTTAGTGCTATTTTTTATTAAAAATAAAATGATAATATTACTTTTTAAGTACTGCGTAAATAATATTTTTGGGCTACCGTGTAACATATTCATCGTACTTTGAACAGAGAGAGATAGAACTTTAAGAGAAAACCACAACACAACAACACTGTATAAATCTAAATTTTATTTTTATTCCTTAAAAATAAAATTTATATTAATTAAATTTTATTTGCCAAGATTATACGAAAATCACCAGAATATATTTTATCAACCATTATAAACAACAACTTTTGTTCGAAGCTTGATATCCTTTAATTTCACCTTATTCTTTAATTTAATGTTTAGGATGCTTCTTTCTTATGATAATATTAATTCTTTCCTTTCCTATGTTGTTGTTGTTGTTCCTTCCTATGTTGTTGGTGAATGTGTCCTTATTAGTATTATCCTGACATGACACAGCGATATGGTCTGAACAGTCAACCTATTTTCCCAATGAAGCTGTAAGCCAGTAAGCCTAACAGTATAGACAAGAATAAAAAAAGTATTCATAGTCAACTTATATTGAACAGAATAGATATATCAGAATTCTTTGTTTTAGTTATAGATTTATGATCAAAATACTATTTCAAGAAAAAATCTCATAAGTATAAAAATTAATTCTAAATATAGCTACTCGAAAGGTATAAATATAACAGCATCGACTATATCACAAGGTCTATTATTCTTGTTAACGCGTGCTTGTAACATTTTTATGGTCGTTAAGAGTCGTAAATAATTCCTAAGTTGTTTTAACGGCTTTGTAGGCTTTTGTCTTATATTTTTTTATTAATGCTAATAATTGTTCAATCAAAGACTTTCTTATAAAAGACTAACCGTTAAAATATAGCTTAGGCTTAGAATAATATAGTATTAAACTATGTTAGTAAGGAAGTAGATGGCTACTCCTCCGATGTAAAAACTTTTTACGCGGTTAAATAAGATATAATATAATAAATAATTTTACTTTCAGCTTTCTGGAATACGGAATAGAAGTATAGAGCGCCCGAAAGTTATTGTGTACTAACTTTTGTTTGTTCTTTCAATTGCATGAGCGGCGGTTCACAGTTGTATTTTTGTTGTTAGTTACATGATTGTAAGATAGTTTTTCATGAATTGGCTATTTCTACTCGTTGGGTTTTAATGTGATGTATCCCCCAGATTTTAAGTTCTGCGACTTTTCAAATAAGTTTTTATTGATATTAAATATGACCGTAAAGACAAATGAAACACAAGATTAAATAAAAACTTCTATTTGAGATATAGTCTTAAAAATTTTACTGAAATCACTAAGTCTATTTAATTTATTTGTAACAAAAGCATTGATTATACTTAATAAGTACTTAAACTTTTTAGAGCGGCATAAGATTATTTAGGCTAGTTTTTTCCTAAACTCAAATCGTTAGAAGAGCGCTTGTGAATAATATAGTACAAAGTGTTCGATTTAATCTTCCAAATAATAATAAAATAAAATAGCGGATGTTATAATTTCACTTTAACGTACTTTACCCTCATTCGCAAATAAATCTTATTGACGTCCCAAATTACTGGTTTGTCTGGAAAATACGGTATTAACATATTTCTTAGAATTCAATGAGTTATTGGTTACTTTAGTAATTTTGAAGAGATATTACCATATTTTCACTTAAACGTTATTTTTTAATATTTTAATGTGATTCTAATTTTATTACATTATTTTATTAAATGGATTTCCCATACGTAATCAGATAGTCATAAAGACATTTATCTTCATATATATATATTTTTTTACCATAACTGGTAAAACCCTACTTTTTACGAGATATAATAGCTAATTTATGAAACGATTTTAAGCAATACAGCTTTCATCCTTATCTAATTAAGTAACTTAAATACATTATACATTTAATATGGAACAATATAGTCCTTTACAGCATGTAATTTAAATAAATATTTTCGAAGATATTACAGATTTAAAATATAGGGTCTTTGCGTTTGAGGCGGTACGGTCAGAATTTCTCAAGTTTACATGGTCATATTTTGATTATGTTGAATGAAAATCTATAAGTGTGATATATAGTTAAAATAGTTATTAAGTACTCTTTTTAAAAAGTATTTAAATGGACGCTTAAGTAAAAACAAGATAGGTATAAATAAAATACAGTATTTAATATTGTACCCTTATTAAAAACTTTTAATAGATTTTTGACAGTGAGCGATGTCTGCCGATGGCGTAATTTTGGTTGTATCACTTAAAACAAGTCATATAAAAAGGGAAAGGGGAATTGTTTTACTACGAATTTAAGGCGTGCGAGGCCGCGGGAAAAAGCTAGTTACTTTATTAAATAATGATTTCACAGTGTTTGTGATGTATGATTTGTAGTTTATTTCTAAGACTTTCTGATATTTGAAAGTATTTATAAAAGTATACGCTAATATGTTCTGCATAGCTAGGGATAACTGTAAGTAAAGCAAATATTTATTATTTAATAGAAACGCTAAGCAACCGTACTCAATATTCAAACCGGAATATAAAATAACTTGAGTTACGTTTGTAATCAAATTATAAAATATCTCAAATAAAATTGAATACTTTATATTATCCATTAAAAATATCATCACCAAGAAAAGAGAGACATTAAAAGATAATCTTTCATGCCACAAGCTAAAAAGATAATGTTTTAGCTTTTTTATTTCCTTAAATGTAAATCTCTAACGTTTTTTTTTTTTAATAATAAATTGAAGACGGTAAAATAAGAACTTGAAAATACGGCTGATCTTATTAAGAGAAATACCTACAAGGTACAAATACTTTACAAGATACCTACAAATAGTTCACAATTAAAGTGCAAAAAACAAAATAAACTAGGTAGTTGATGCAATATCGTTTTACAGACTCCATAACAATAGAATACTAACTAATAGATAACTAAAAAACTTTAAATTTTTATGTACTTATATTTAACTGAGTTCATCGACGCATTTATGGCTTTACATACAAGTCTTAGTGAAATGTATAAAATAATTAGTTAAAATATTATACATCCGTTATTATTTAAGAAATCGGGAATTAACGCGTAAGAATAGGTACCTATCACATACCTTTTATGTGCCTGACGTTTCGACCAGGACACCCTATCCAGGTAATGCGTACATATATCCGCCCCATTAAATCATATTCATGTACCTCTACTATCTTACTAATTATTTCTTTTTTGTGATCTATGTTTTCAGAATGTATTTATGAAAGAACAGATATATATATTTTTTTAAATTACATACAAATCATCTATTCAAATACAAGAATATCTGAGTATATTATTTTCAATTTAAATTACAACGACTATAGAAATAATAAAAAAATATATATACTTTTTTCATCAAAAACTATAACTTTATTATCTTTATTCTATTATATAATTAGTATTCGATTAGATAAAATAAATTATTCCCTGTTTTATATAATATCAAAACATCATGAATAACTATTCGCAAACCTTTTAGAATTTAAATTGAAATGTATCGTTACGTAGAATATATTGACAATTTTACATTTACATACACTACAATTTTTTTATTAATAAATTTGTATATTCTGATGTAAATATTTTATTTGTAATCTCTTTAATTGTTATTGAAACGTGTACACAAATTAAATTATATCCTGCTTTATCCCAAAAGCATTAATTGATAGATTTGTTATTGATACAGGCCAATATTGTTATAGGTCGGTATTTAAGGTAACATGTACATCAACATTGATCAAAACACTGATCAAGTATTACATTTATACAATAGTTTGCAGTCTATATATTTACTAAGTATCACCCTTAACTTATTATTATTATCTGTTTAATGAAACTAATATTTGGTTTTATTATATTATTTTTCATTCGTGTTGGGTAAAGTATTGTAGTACATTTAAGTGATAAACATATAATACCGTCTAAACTATGATTAAAATTGAGTTAAAGATTTTTTTTCTTATTTATGTATATGACGTACTATGTATTATTATAAAACGTAAATTAATTAACGTAAAATACTGGCTTTCTTCCTCAAAAAGTCAACATTCCTACATAGGCTTGAGTGTACGTATATGATACGCAGTGATAAAAGTCGAAAAGATACCTTCCTTTTCTAAGTAAAATCTAAAATTAAAAGCATAATATTCTTCAATAAATCTTACTATTACATTCAAGAGTTTTTGGTTGATCAAAATGTATTAAACCTGGGTTGTAGACGCATTTGCAGGGTTGATATTATAATGTACCCGTAAAACATTGTAAAAAAACATTTAAAACAAGCAACTGTTGAGTTTCTGACCTGTCCTGTTCAGCACAGCAGCATTCGAGCTGGTGGTAGCTTTCTCACTGACTAATTTAATAATGGATGATTCAAAAGTTCGAGTAACTGCCTACTTGAATAAAAATAATTTGAATTTGTACAAAAAAAAATTTCAATTTGATATTTAAATAAATATTTAAAATATTCTTTTATACAAATATTTGTATAACAGAAAAGAAAATAAAGCTTTATTGAGAACACTTTAAACTCCATCCAATAAACAAAAGAACCCTTCAACAAGTTAACATAAAATTCTTGTAAACAATAATAAAATTGTATACTTAAGTGATAAACTTTGAGGAGTTTACCATGGAGGATAAAATAATTCCTTGAACAAAATTACAAATGATTTCTTTCTCTACGGTTCTTGTAATTAATACTTAAATAACAAAACGCAAAAAGTCAACCTTTTTTACTACTTATTATATTTATATTTTCATTTATGTAAATACTTTATGTGCAAAGCTATAAAATATTCATTCCGAAGTAATATTTTAAATATTTTGAAGGGAATGAAAAAAACATATTTTGGGTGTGTATGAAATTAATTTCGAAAATATTTATAAATGTATGAATATATTTAATTGATGAATAATTTATCATAATTATTAAACGCATCTCGATAGTTTAAAGAACAATTATGAATTATTGAACAAAAAGAGTAGAACCATAAATAAGAAGAAATATATTGGTATTTAACTTATTTTTTTTTTCACGGATTAAAATATATAAAATAAAAGAGCATGTCATCTTTGGAGTAAAGGATTTCTTTTTTAAATATTTTTCCTTCACAATATATAATTTTATAAATTGTAGTTACTTTGGTTTTGTTTCGACTCTAAAAGATTAACTTTCTAGACGGTAGGAGTTTAATAAATAAGTCGCAAAATTTATATAAACCGCCCTGTTTTCCAAAGGTCGCAGGTTCGAGTCCCTGCCCGTATCGGCTTATTTTTATTCTATATTAATATAAATTGAAATAGGCTATAGGTTTAAAGATATTTTCAAACAAAATAATTCGCATTTTGATTCTTCATATAAATATTTCTGGTAATAATAGGATACTTACGTACCGACATAAAATAACAATGTACTTGTAATTTATTTGTATCTGTTTGTTTAAACTTCGACTACAATTTTCTGGACACATAAAAAACCTTGTATCACTAGGATTTATTTCTTATTATTTACTTTCAGTTGGTCTGCAACTACCTACATAATTTACTGCACTACGAAGGAAACAGCTTCTGACATCCAAAGAAACTTGAAGCAAATGAACCATAAAAATGATGTATCCCAAAAATAAGAATTTATATTTAAACATCTGAAGCAACGGTCGGCATCCGAAGTAAATATTCAATCTACAACTTTCTTATTTAAATGTTAGCAAATATAAAATAGGAGATAGACTGCAAAAAAAAATATACTAAGACTTGACGGTCCCACACATGCCGTTGAACATTCAAGACTTAACAAAACCAATATCTCTTATGTAAGAGCCATGTTGTCGTCTTGAATTGTTTCACGAATTTTACTATTAATGCTTTACTTTTAATTACTTGTATTTAATTCTTCGTTGGCACTATACATCGGCTTTATTTTCGAATATCGTCCTTAACGCAGTTTATATACCCTTCTTTACAAATTCCTCTCTTCACATAAATAATAATTATAGTCAAATGTTGATTTGACTATAATTATTATTTATGTGTAGTAAATAAAAGTAGTTGTACTTTAATCATACAAAAATAACAACTACTTGTACCTAAGTGAACAATTGTAAGTATCGCTAAGCACGATAACAATGAAGTCTTAATGGTTCTCATTATTCTAGTTTATTAACCTATTTACTAATCAAGCAAATGCTACATTCATACTGAGTGACATTTAGATTAGTTGCATTGTAATAATTGAATAAATATCCTATAAAGTTATTAGTCGGAAATCTAGTAAATAATGAAAAAACTTTATTTAGGTATATTACCAACATTCCACAATCAATTTACTTCTTAAATGTTGAAGGTCATAAATTTATGTTTAACATAAAGAAAACAATTAAGTGAATAATAAACACTATGTCTATATACTATTTAGCTTCTATCATTCGTTATTATTAGTCCTTGTCGACTACAGCTCGCATTGTTTTTCGTTATTTTTGATCCACCCTTTTAATAATCGTAATGTAAATAAACTACGACATACAAATAAGAAATACATTATCAACATAACCATCGAATTACTCAATTTGATTCGCTTACTCAATTTGATTCCTCGTAGCGAACAAGACAAACGACGATTCAACCTACATATGGCAAAATTCATAATCCAAAGAAATGTGTTTGTTAGAATTTATCCCCCTAACATACTTAATTTTACATATTGATAGACAACTTAAGTAATAAACGTGTTCCTAGATATATCTTTAAATTGAATCTTAACTATCTGTCCACAGATACAATTCGTCTTTCTGTAGAATTGCTGTAAAGCAAAAGAAATAATTTATTTAAAAAACTATTATAAATCGTGCATAAAAAAAATAAATCCTGAATATGATTATTACTGTAATAAAGATGAATTGGTCATTAAATCGTAACCGCGATAACATCAGATCACCACAAAAGTGGAAATGCCGTAGGCTGTGGTACATTAAAAGTGATATAGGAGTTAGGCAACAGACTATATGTATCGTTAAATTTAATTATTTACCGTAGGCATATGTAACATGTTCTAACAAGAGTTTATAGTCTTTTGATGACTGTTTTATTACACCCAAGCTATAAGATTATATATTAATATTGGGTCACAATATATTTCACAGACAGGGTCACAGTATAATAAGATTGTCGTGCTTTTGTCTCACAAGCTTATCGGTCTAATTATAACTAACTTATATAATAATCCTTACATTGTCTCTAAAAATGTTTGTTAATCAGAACATTAATATGTTAGAATAAAGCCCCAATCGAACAACTCATTGCATTTACATAATTTACTAAGGTAACGCAGTTAGACAAAAAAGTTTACTTTATTTATTTATTTTTTTTGATTACTATTTTCAATGTACCTAACATGTTCTCGATATGTAACGTGGTTTTATAGCGGTCTTGTTACTATGATTATCTGAGAGCAAAATACAGTTATATTAGATACTCCTAGTATTGATAACATTTTATAACATTGCATATTATCCTCCAGACGATCATCATAAAATCCAGCAATAAAGAGGGATCAATAAAGAAATTCATAAAGGATCTTTAAAAAGATAGACCAGCCCTCAAATACCTGAGAAGTCAATTTCCACATCGATGTGACGAAAAAATAAAAGATGGAATTTTCGAACCTCAAATTCGAGACATTCTTAAGTAACAAAACTTTTTATATGCATCGGAAAAAAAAGCATGGGAATCTTTTATAGCTCGTGGTTTTTCGGGTAACAGTAGATGTGAAAATTACAAAGAGCTTGTGAACAATCTGTTACAAAAATATCAAAATTGGGCTGCAATATTTCCCTAAAAATCACTTTCTTCATTCTCATCTCGATTTTTTTCCGTCCTAACTGGGGTGGTGTGAGTAATGTCCATGGTAAACGATTTCACCAAGACATATCAACAATGGAAAAGAGATACAACGACTGATGGAATGCGTCAATGCCAGCGGACCACTGCTTTAACTTAATTAAAGATACTCCTGAAGCTGATTACAAAAAAAACAAACGAAAAAAAATGCTTCAAAAAAAAGGTCAAATACTTCGCAAATATTTAAAAACACTCAGTTTTATATAATAGTTTAAAATTATATAAAACTGATTCTATGAAATTTTACTCTTAAGACACATATACACACATAAAATAAGAGCTAACTTTAAAATTTGGTTTGTATTTTCGTATTGTTTTGTATTTTCACACTGATCCCCCAAATTAGTAAAATAAAATATCATTTATTTAAGATCAAATAAAAAGTTAAATTTTGTAGACCAGTGTAATTAATCCCATTGCTACCATTCTGTAGAGCGCAAATTGTTCGTTTATACACAGGCGCTATTCAGAAATTGACTGACTATTTTTTTATTTATCAAGGTAAGACTTTTTTATAAACGTTACAAAAAAAATGTAAAAAGTATAATATTTTTAGGATATTTTAAATAATTAAAACTATGCCCCGGAACTGGGTAATAGGGAACATGCAAAAAAATTTAAATGGTCTCAAATATTTTTTTTTCGATTACTTTTTATCATCTTATTATAATAGAATCAATTTTTTTTTATTTACTAATCATTTAAGGCCATAAAATAATTTATGAAAAGTCTAACTTTAGGGAGCGAAATTCAAAATTCCAAAACGCGCCACCATTGGTCGAAAGGAAATGTGACGTCATTTGACACACCATTCAATATATCGGCGTTTAAGTTCATACTGTGGTATCAGTGTGACTGAGAAAAATAAATAATTTAAACCTATATTTTCGTGCTTAAAGATTTTATTAAATGATACAATTGATTAGGTAATCTTAAAAACATTTTCTAAATACTCAAACAACTCTAACAAAACAAATACCTACAAACTCTTTTTGAATAGCAGTTAGCATGCTACTACACAATACATTTTTGAAATGTTTCTACCTCTGAATCATTTTTCACTTCACTTGACTCAGATAAATAACTTGGTTGATAATCAGCAGATATAGAAGATATAAGATGCTATAGAAGTATTATCAGCTGTGTTTTTAGTAAACAATTTTCTTTTTAAAACAGATAGTTTTACTTTTAAAACTGTTGTGTAACAATGGTGTGTGTTAAATGAGGAAATGGTGACAATGCTACATTTTGTTTTTCAGCAGGTATATTTACATTGACACCTTTACTTCCATACTTCGGTTTAATATTAACTTGCACAGCTTAGTCACTTGGTAATTTATCTTTAATATGCGAAAAGCAAGTCTCTGCCTTATGATCATCACATTCAATAGGAGAAGTACTGAGTCTTAGCTGATTAATATCACAGATATTTGTATGGGCAGTACTAGGACTTACTACCTATATCACTTCTTCGTAAAGGTCACCAATTTTTTTAAACACTACTTTTGATAGCTAAATCTTAAAAGGCTTCATTAACCGATGTCAATCTTTGCCTTTTGACTATGCACATTCTCATTCTATCAGCTGATGTTTTTGCCACAAAAATATATAAGGAACAACTCCTTTCTTCAAACTTAGATTACATCTTTCTCCTTGTTGTTTCGTTACACATATTATATTCAATACAATTTGCTGTATCTTCATTAACCTGAAATAAATCGACAAACATAAAAATTTCGTAAAATCAAAAAAATAATACGGTTTTTACAGAAAGTTATACTGAACTTTTGTAGGCTAGGTTAGGTTAATTTTAAACTCAAATTTTCTAATGTTCAATTCGTAAGTATAAATTTAAACTATTAGATTAAACTTGTTATAAATAAAATATACTTACGTTAAATTGATCTTCACAACAATATAAACACGATTTAGGACATATATTATCCCTTTTAATTACCATACACCATTGTTATTGTATTTTCGCATCTCTTGGAATACAAAAACACTTGGCGGGTGTATTTCTAATACTATTTTTGCACTCCGGTACTATACAATATTTGTAAGATGACTTTTATCTTCTTCCATGACTTGTAAAGCAATTAAAACTTAAAATATGTATGAAGTAACTAAAAAGTGCATAGTAAACATTCACTGGATGTGTCATTTGACGTCACGCAAAGCGCGCGCAAAATGACGGCGTTTGAACGGCTCAAATTTATTACAAGTTTTAATTTTTAATTTGAAGAAAAACTAGAATCTTTTCAAACCTATTTATATTTTTTTCTACGATATATAGAGGTAAATGATTAATTTACGTCAAAAAAAAATTACATGAATGTTCCCTATTATCTTTCTTGATAGTTAATAAACATATTGTTAGTTTATAGATTACAAGTTGTTTACTTTGCTTTAACTTTAACATTTTACATTTTCACCAGAAAAACGGCAATATAAATAAATGATGAATTTATATAACCTTTTAATTTGAATTTCGTTTACTTACATGAGGCTTTGTTAGGAAAAAATATTTAGTTATTTTCATGTTTGATACAAATTATATTAAATTAAATACAAATACTGAAAATATAATGAGTTGAAAGTATTTTGTCGAAAGTACAGTAAAGAATGTAAAATGAAGGAGTAAAGTGCCAAGTAAAAGGCGTTAAAGTGTTAATATAAACAGACTCTGGAGAATTTTCGGTCAACGAGGCGAAGAAATTCTTCATCTGTAGAAAATGTTATTACGACAACGTCTCTAGGGAATGGTTTAGTAGAGTGTAACATTTTCTATTTGTACTGAATATACAAAAGTATTGTCATTTGAAATTAACAAAAATATATTATCTACACATAATATAATAGATCAGGCTACGAGTTGTTTCTGTACATTGAAAATTTTAATAAAATATATAATTAGGGTATTAAAGGACAAGTAATAAAATTCATTGCTAGTATTATGGTTTTTTTTTTTCAAGTTTCTCTGTTAAGTTGTGCAAGTGTCACATTAAAATATATTATAAACCATGTAACTTTAATATAAAATATTATGGGTAACTTTGAGTAATATTTAGTTTTTGTTTCATTGGAATCTTTTCTATCTATCAACAGATTCTGTTATTTAAGTCTTCAAGATCACATTTGAGAAAATAGTAACAGATTTATATCTTTTGTTTACAGATATTACCTGTTAGTATCATGATAAAATAAAATATTATTTGAAAATATATTCAAACATGTAAAGCCATGTAACAAAATGTCCGATTATGTAAACAAAAAACGAATTTCTTACTACTCTGGTGCTGACTTAACACTCGTGAAGAAAAAGGTCATTACGAGAAAAAAAATTAAGCAACAACAAATAAAAGAAAGACACAGTTGCAATTCTTACTAATTTTAACATTTACACTTAACATTTTAGTTAAAAATATTGCAAATATGGTATGACGCTGAATAGATATAATTTTATGAAAAACAAGCTAATATGCTAAAAAACGAAAGTTGATAATTTTGACGCTTTAGGCAGTTTGTTGTTAAATCCACTGACGTTATATGGAGTTTTTACTAAATGTAATGGTCACAGTAGATGAAAAAGAAATTCCAAAATTACCAATCGTTACAATTGAATCGGAACTAGTGAGTGAACAAAGTCGCAGGCTCAGGTAGTATGTACAGTAAATTTTTGATGTCTTTTGTTTTTATTATATTTCAAGTGGATTACTATATTATGTATTTTAGTTTTATTATATGTGTGGATACAAAATAATGTATAATAGTTACAAGACTTAAGTTGGTATAATTAATATAAGATAAGAAACCACGTATGGAAGTGTTGTAACAATTTTTATACTGGCGTCTAAAGAGCTTGGTAATAATAAAAACACTTATGTATATACACTATTTATAAACTATTTATTATTCTTAAATACTTATCCTCCGAAAACATAAACTGCGTCCTTGTCTCTTCGAGGCATAGACGACATCCATGGCCATGACTGTCTTCCTCTTCCGGTGCTCTGTGTACGTCACAGTGCAGCGTCTCGAATCACGTTTTAGAGAAATATCTTTAACACTCCTCTGGTTTCTTCGTATATTAGACTAGATATTCTCTTAACTCCACCTTTTCTTGGTATTCTCCTGATTGCTACTTTTGTTATACCTTAAATGTTATCTCAAAGAACTGTTCTGTGTCGTTTCCTATTCAGTTTTTCGTTCTTTTTTATAGAAAAACGATCTGGGCGTGATTATTCTCCGACAAATCACTTTAATTTTAATTAACAATTTTAGGCTTTATGGAAACACTAATGTTTTACTACTAATAAAGCAAAATGCGACAATACAGAATGAATTATGAAATCACTCTGTAAAAATAATACAATCGCGGCACAAGTGGTACCAACTCGTTATCTTTAAATTACAAAAGATAATATTTCTTTGTTTTCTTTAACTTCCTAGGCACTTCAAAACTATTTTTATAAAAGTATTGACATAAACAACACACATATAAGACTTGGTCACTCTATATAAATAATTAGCTTAATTTTTTTTAAATAATAAGCTTTATAAACGGTTTACATGAAATCTAACCTTTGCGTCATAGCAAGGATGTTAATTAAAAAAAAAACAAACTTTAGTTCTTGTTATAAAACGTAGTCAGAAAGTAATTTTTTATATGTTATAAATTACGAAGAACGGATTTTATTAAATTCCACCTACCAAAGGCAGCATGGAGGAATTATAAAATAATATAAAAAACTGGTAAGCTAGTTCTCGTACAAGTTAGAAGTTTGGAAGCTTTTAATTTTTTAAAGCGATTAGTTTTTGTCTCATTTTGTCCGTTAATAATTTCCAGGGAGTTATCAATTATTGTTTAGGTTAATATAAGTAATAGCGAGGACAGTTAGTGATTTAGTTTGTCTTAATAGTGAGGAACAAGAGAGTTTATCACTACATCTTGTGACATCAATTAACACTAGATGTTCCTGTTCATGAACCATGTAATTCTGAGTCACTCAAGCACGTTACCATAATAATGTCATTCGGGTTTCACAACGTTTATACCTTTTGCCTTATTCTAAAGCTTGCCGTGGAGGGAACACTCAAATGATAAATATTGTAACATTTCAAAATTCAACTTTTTGTAGAGTGAATTTAGGTAATGTATAAAGGTAATAAACTATCTTTTAGATGTAGATCTAGAACATTCCCAACGATGTTACGATGAAAGTATTCTTTGGACTGTCCTGCCGTTATAACGTTTATTGATTAATCTGATAACCAATGATTTAAGTGTTTTTATAAGTATCCAAAATCAAATAAGTTTAAACTAAAGAGTTTATGTTCTGATTTTAGTTTATTTTGTACAGTCAAGTGATAGATATTCGTAGTCAATAAAACTGTATAAAGCACAATGACACGTGATATATTATATGTAGAGAATGTAGAATGAGTAACATAAATTTCTGATTGTAGTCAATATCAATTTTATTTTACTTGTAATTCTTTAATCAATAAATAACAAAAAGAAACTACGTTTAGTAAAAGTATCACTAGAGATATGGTAATAAAATAATAATCAAATATTTTTTTGTCTATAGGTACGAAATATGTCTACTTACTACTCTAACGATTTAATAAAATTGTCAGTCACGCAGCTGGATGTGTTAAATTAAAAAAAACAGATTTGGTTTAAACTAATTTAGTGTTGATGAAAAGGTATTGATTTATTTTCAGATATATTAATTATGTGAACTATATTAATTGTTTATGACAACTTGTTATGTCTAGATACAAAGGCCCTATATACTATCTACTACTATTATATACTATATCATACTACTACAACTAACTTACTTGGGTTACTGGTAACTTACTTGCATTTTAATTTCTGCCTTTATTAAACGGTGCCCCCATGCAACGACTTCAATAAGTACACAATAATATTATTTTTATTCTTTTTACAGGTATTTTTGTATCGGGGTTTTTTTTAATTTTTATGATATTTATAATATTTTTATTTAAAATTTAAATAAGCTTAACATGTTTGAAAATATTTATAAACATGTGTAGCCATTATAAGCTTATTTACATTTTATTATATATATAATGAAAAATAAACCGATTCCAACCCGTGACTTCCTTGAAACTGTCTCGTGGCTCTATCAATTGAGCTATCGTATCGCTACACCTGTCGGTGAATTAAGCATTCTATATCTGATTCGGACGGTAGTGACATCTATTGGGCTTTTTTCGAAAATCTATATTTACGAATATTTTCAGATGTTGGAAAATAACTGGAGATATTCAATTGAATTAAAAGTAGGTAATTTAAGAAAAAAAAAATAGTTGAGATCTTTATACGGGATATTTGAAGATCTTTAACCCTTATGAAGATTTTTTCTATTCCTTTAAAAGATATTTACAAAATTATGAACCGCTGACTAAATGATACACCAAAGATGCACATCTTCTTCTTCTTCTTCTTCTTCATCTTGGTGTATCATTTAGGTAGCGGTTAGCCCGCAAGGTTACTGCCCATCGTCACATGGGGCAACAAACGCATTAGTCATGTTCCGGCATTTTCGAGGTGCCTCGTTGAGAAGATTAGCAGAATCCGAAGCAACGGTTCGCTGGCCAATCGCAGGTGATTTATTTATTTTCATTTTATATATATATTTATATGATAAAATTAGAAAAAGATTATCAAAAAATTAAAAAATAAAGTAGCTTTCTCAAGTTTAATGATTTTATTCAGTTAGTTAAATATTTATTTTATTAGTTAACTTAACGAGGTGGAAACAATATATTATTATTTGTGACATGATTTATGTTGTACATGAATGTAAAACAATAGAAACTGTTTCACATAGTTATTATTCAAATAAAAATGGCATCCCAATTAAAATGTGCACACGGCTGAATATAATATTTTTTAGAAATATTGAATATGAATACAAATGCGACTGGAACGCTTAAATAAATAAAAAAAATAACACTCAGGTGGCGTTTTGTTTTATGTTAAGTGAAAGCTTGTACCTTATATATATTATAGAGTGACTGAGGTGTCTTGTTAAATATTTACTAATATATATAGAATGTGTTCAAATTATTTACTAATTATTGGGCATTGCATTATTTACTAATTATTGGGCATTGCATTATTTACTAATATAATGCATATGCATTATTTATGCATAACTTTCGACAACGCATCCCAATTTTGTTTAGTGTTCACGGCGATGAACCCAAAAGCGTTATTGGTTTAGTCCTATTTACTGTATACATTTTTAAAAATACACATTAAGAGGATTACGTAGGTGTAGTATCTGCTCGTAATTTACAAAATAGAAAACGAGGCTTGATAGTTTAGATAATTTTAGTAGCAGATAGATTATGTCCGACTTATGGTATACCGTGTAAATAGATAAGTGTTTTTAATCGAATAAAATATGCTGAAGTGCCTTGTGTTTTTAATCGACTAAAATATGCTGAAGTGCCTTTTAAAGTCGAAGTAAATCCTTTGAAAAGCTGTACATTTCAATGAGAATGATAGTGTTGGAGCGTATTCGATGTTTTTGAATAGATTTTTTTCCAATGTATTTAATCCGATACAACCTTCACTCTTTCAACGTAAAGTTTTTTTATTAATAAGAACCTACTGAACACTCATGGAATACCTATGTTTGATGGCTCGTTTCTACTAGCAATTAATAATTTTATTCTTAAGGACGTACAGCTTTAGAACTTGCGAAGTCTTTAACATAAGTCTTAAATGAAAACTAGCCAAGCCAGACCTTAGGTTTCATTATAAAGTCCTAAGTAATTAGAAGAAATTATACTTAAAATAATTATAAAGTTTTTTATATTGTTATAAGACAATATCCGGGCTGATCTTCGAACTTGGCATCCAATTAGATCTTACTCTTTCGTCGTTGAAGTGAATATCCAAAGCATACTATATTATAAAATCGAACTTGGCTTTCATTTTACAATTATGTTTTTGAGACGATCAATACTTTGTTTAGTAATTATTATAAAGAATATTATTTATTTATTTAGTAATACTTTATTGTACATAATAAAATGGGCGGACTTAATGCTAAAGCATTTTCTACAAGTCAACCAATACAGCTAACAGAAAATAATACAATGAGGGTACACAATTAATAAACAGAACATAAAACACTTAAAACTAAGAATAATAATAGTACTATAATAAACGAAACTATAGGTAATGTATAATAAATATATACAGATAGAGCAATAATATAAATTAAACACAAGTTAATAATAAATACATAAATAGATAAATAATTGTACGCCTTAAACAATATATAGACAGGTAGAGATATATGCAATAACAGGATTTGAACAAAATAAACAAATATTATGATCTCTCATTTTGATATTCAATGATGTGTTTCTTAAAAACTTGTCTATTGTTATTATATCTTAATATATATAAATTACGTGTCACGTTGTTTGTCCGCGATGGTCTCCTAAACTACTTAACCGATTTTAATCAAATTTGCACACCGTGTGCAGTTTGATTCAACTTGAAACATAGGATAACTTACATTTTAATTTTTAGTCGCAATATTATTTTATTGCAAATTATTTCTTTTCAATTATCTGTGAATCCAAATAAGTTTAACGGATGGCGTTGTATCTGTTGACTGGATTGAGTTAGTGTTCAGCAGATGGCATAATGTTAAAAAGTACAAATGTTTCATATACAATTTAACATCATAACCAATACGCGATGCTGAGAATAAATTATGAGTTAATTTTTAGTGTTAATATAGCCCGCCACGTATTACTTAGACGGAAGTATATATAAACTCATATTATAATGAACATAATACAGTCAAATTATACATGCTTCTTCGTTGATTCTATTTATGTGAGACGGCTAAACCAAAAATATTGTGCACCTATTAGTGCAAAATTAAATTAAAAATTAAATTATTAATAATTTAAAATAACAAATATTATTTTCAAAAATTTAAAACTATCTGCCCTACATACCTTATTTATAAATTTGTAGTGTACTCATTTGTTACCATCTTCATTCAACTGTACGATAATTTTGATCAATCGTGTTCAAAGACCTTCAAATCCCAATCCGGTGAATTTTTAGACCGGCTTTAACGTTTTCGTCTTCTTTGGTAAATAATAATTTCATAGTTGCAACCACCCTGTTGGTCAAGTATTGGAGCGCAGACGCCTAACGTATAGCGGTATAGTGTCGTATAGTATAGCGTGGTGTAGCCAAAAAAATAGAAATACTCGAACCGAATATATTCGGCATCAAAACCGAATAGTTCGGCCGAATACGAATTGCGAAAAAGATGACAAATACACCGAATACCGAATACTTACCAAATATTCGGCGCATCACTAATAATTATTATATTACTGTATCTAGGGTTAGGTAATGGTAGTAGAAAATCAGTCATAGAGGTCACCATGTTCTTTACAAATTGCATCTATGTAAAAAAACATAGCGGTCCACATCATTATTTTTAACCTCCGACCGCGGTGTGTCGTGTCGTGTGGTGTGTCGTGTGGTGATTCGTGTGGTGTATGGTCTGGTGTATCGTGTGGTGTGTCGTTTCGTGTGTCGTGTGTCGTGTATCGTGTGTCGTGTCGTGTGTCGTGTGTCGTGTGTCGTGTCGTGTGGTATATCGTGTCGTGTGGTATACCGTGTCGTGTGTTGTATCATGTCGTGTCGTGTGTCAAACAAATTTACAAATTTAAATATAATTGAATTGAATTTAAAAATTCAAATCCTTACAAATTGCATCTATGTAAAAAAACATAGCGGTCCACATCATTATTTTTAACCCCCGACCCAAAAAGCCCCTCTTTTTTTATTATATACATACGTGGATGAGTGTCTTTTTTACAATTTTTTTGGAGCTAATGTATGAGGTCTTTGACTATACGATAAGATCAAAATATTGTTATTTCGTTATTGGCCTTGATAAATTTACTTGCATTTTGAATTTCTCTTTTACTTAGCGGTCGGGGGTTTTTTAAATTTTTATTTCTAATACTGTGACTTCTTAAATAGTTTACTACAATGTAATAGGTATATCCAAAACCTTAGCAACCACAGCAACGCGTGGCCGGGTCTGCTAGTAGGTTATATAAGTATCTACTTACGTACTAATTCAGAAGTATAATTAATACCAAATAGGTTCTGTTACAATATTGTATTTAATTTTTTTTTAATATTTAAGAGATGGAATAATATATATTCTTTTTGCTATATAATTTATTAATAATTAGCTAGACCTATTTACTGGCTTATTGTCATCTTTCCAATGCTAATGATCGCGGAATCGCTCTTGCTTAAATCAAATTCGAATTATTTATTTATTTATTTATTTAGAAAACTACTTACTACTACTAAAAAAATTATATAAATGAAGAAAATACAATTCAAAGTAAAAAAGGCAATCTTAGCGCCTAACGCCATGTGATGTAACATTTATAAAAAATCGAAACAAGCGTAAGCTTTTTATTATTACTATTATTACCTAAGTATTCAATAAAACTTATTTCATATGTTTATGAATATATAACTTAAGTTATTTGTATTTAAACCTTTGGACCATTCTGTAACTAAAAGATTTGTAACGATGTCCCTTAAAATAGAATACACTGACTAACAGACATTATTCGAGCCATCAAACGACCGTAACAGAAATTACGTAATAAAAATACTGGTAATGAGCTTTCACGGACTCACTTAACTGGATATAAATTTAAAGTTAATTTTGTGCTTACGTTTTAAGCATTACAAAATGTCGTATTTCGAGTCGTAGCTATCACAGTGAATACTTATTGACCAGTCAGGATAAACTTCATTATGTTTCTATTTTATTATTAAATCGAAAGTTTGGTATTCTTATTCTTTTGCAGTTTAAAATTATTTAAATAAGAAAAATACGGTGATTTCTTTTGGGTCCAGCTAGTGCTCAAAAAAGATGTAGTCTAAGTACGATGGAAAACTTAAATAAAACCTATTTAATTATTATATATTACATTACTAATGTGTCTACGAATACATAAATTAATTTATTTCAATATAATTATAGACTGTGACGTTAAAGTAAAAAGCGTATCTATAACAAAATATATTGGTATATCAATATCTGCATACGCTGTCCTTTTATACCTCTTTTAAAGAATATTGAGTAACATTTTAATTATTCAAGCCATAAAACGATCGTAACGATAATGAAGTAATAACATCAAATACTTATTTATTGTTACAACTGAGATTAGCGCTATTGTGCTCGTTAAATTGGTAATGTTCTAACAGATAAGCCTTGAAACGCATCGGTAATGAGCTTCCACAGCATCACTTAACTGAGTGTAAATTTAATAGGATTTTTTGCTTACCTTTTAGACATTACTTTACAGTAACTACCACAGTGAAACTATAACTAGCTAAATAGCTATAAGTCACTTAGTTTAAACTTTATTATATTATAAATAAATCACAATAAATTTATTACAATAAAATAATACAATTAAATATTTTTTCTTATGTAGGAAAACAAACTCGAATATTAGAAGTAAAAACTTTATTAAAAAAAAAACAACTGACACAGATATAACGGACACAATATACATCTATATTGTATAACCTTAACTAAATTTATAGTTTTCCCTTAAAAATAAGAGACAATAGCATTTTATAACCTGATCTGTTCAAACGAACTTCTTAAAAATGTTATTGTACATATTGGATGAGATAAGATAATTTGTGGTGTAATGTATGTTTCTACATATTTAATTTTGGCAGGAAAATAATTCCTGGTAATTTATTTTTTTGTATTTATTTCAGTGGAGTCCTGATTAGTTTGGATTTACAACTAGACCCTTTACTTGACATTGGGATAAGATTTGTGTTTGATTTTTTCATCGCCAGACCAAATTTTCAATAGCCAATCAAATAATAACTAAAACGGAAAAACTCTTTACTCTTGGACTAATCAAGTAAAAAACTTTTAATTGCAAAACTATATTCAAGGCATCCGTCCTTAATATACACAGAGTTAAATTGTATATCTAAGGGGCAGAATAATCTCAACGGTCATCCCAAAGCTCCTTGCCTGGATTTCACAATATTTCGTAGAACGGCAAAAATATTACCCTAATTAGAATATTCATAAATTTAAATTATTCAATATTTCTCCATAAATGTTTGTAAATATTTGAGCAAAAAAAAATGTTAACAGTTCCTTATTCCATTTTTCCTCAATATTATTTTCTGACCGTGCACATTTATTTTTGATACTTTTGAAGTCATATACACATCCCCAACCAGGACGAACTTACTTATATAAGATTATAGGCAATGTAGAAGATGGTACTATTCTAGAGCTATCTACCAAATCAAATAGTTGTCGCCGACTTCATAACTTGCCGAACAATGGTCTTTCTTTTGATCGTCGTGGTTTTTTCTTAGAAATTCAATTCCCTCTTAGAATGTTTAAATAAGTTTAGACTAGTATGCCATATTGAGATTCTTAGAAATCTATCAGTAAAGAATACTATTCAACAATGAAAAAGAAAAGCTACAGAAATATAAGCTCAAAAGCCTTAAGTAGAGCTATTATTATTCATTGCATCGGTTTATTTTGGTGAAGTGTGTTCATATACTTGTATCGTAAGGAGCTCCTGTCAAAAGCAACTTTATAAAAAAAAAAGCTTTAACTTTTTTTAAATAGAAAATATTCGCAAACTTACGTTTAGATTATATATTATGATTATTATATTTTTCGTTGATAAACTTCTAAGTTATTTATAACAAAATTCTTTGACTATCCCGCTGTTTGTTATTTTAAAACAGCTTAAAAATAAATTCATAAACCCAAACTTATTCAAACTTCTATGCAATTTTTATTGTATTAGACGTTTGAAAAAGTTAATTGAGAAGTTTTTATTCCTTTAGCTTTTCCGAGATTGGTTTCAGCGCACGGAAAATAGATATCAGCTTTAAATTCATAATTACTCGATTTCTAAGCTTTACATTTAAATCAGGTTTCTATTTAGTCTAATATTGTATATATTGTTCTCTTCAAAGTCAAATATTCAGATACTTATTGTTAAACGTATTTAGATAATCGAATTCCTTGTGATTGAATAAACCTAGGTATAAGGGAGAGAAAATATTAAATAAAGCGAAAAAACAAACGGTTTTTATAAATTAAAGTTTATTGTTCTTTATTTTAGTATATTTTCTTTATTAACTTATAGATACAAAAAAACTTTTAGTAAGGTATATAAAATTTGTTTAGGTTTTATTTTTAATTTCGTAATCCCAATGATTGGAAATTCTAATTTAGCTAAAAAGTTTGTCGTTGTTACTTGGTTTAAAAGTTAATCGTCGTACTAATTAATATAATTAAGAATTTAAATAGTATATTTTACTGGAACATACATTATTTTTTAATAATATTTATTTAAGTTTTGCTTATAATATCATAATAAAAGGTTAAATACAGAACCGCAATAATAACTTTGTAAATTCATTTATATGTAATTGAATTAAAGAATTATGTCAACTTTAATCAAACATTATGATTTGATTATTAATTATCTGGTAGTAATTATTAATTATGTGTTAGCGCCTGGAGATTTATGTAGTATAAATATAGTATCATTAAAGACGAACAAGACCTTCTCAACATTGGCAAATTTTGATAATATTTGCATTATACTACGGGACGTTATTGGGACATTTAATTAAGCATTGTTTGTTTAGGTTAGTCGCGATTGAAGAATTGAGCTTATTTTAAATTACCTTTGAATAACATAGTATTTTGATAGCTTCGGTGAAAATCGATAAAGGGGATAATATATATAACTATGTTTATGCCTATCTATAAATATAACTATATTTGTGCTTAATATTACTTTATTTTTCTTAAAGAATTTTATTATATACACTTTTATTTTATATCTACCCGTAATAAGAAATATACATTTAAATTCTCCTACATCCTACGAAAGGGTCGGTCGATCGATATTAACATATACATTTTGGATAGCTTATATGGGCACAAAATTATTTTTTTTTTTATGAATTTTAGTGTATAAACACGTTGTTATTTTTGATCTATCCGTCTTAAAAAAAATACACTTCACTTCATACATCGTGGGATGTATTAGAGTGAAGTGAAAAGGGTTCTTATAAAAACCTATAAAAACAGTTTTGGGTTCTATTACGTTAAAACTTAAATGTTACGGATAAACCTGTTTTTAATGTAAAAGGTTTTAAAAACATTCAAATTAATATTATATTACGGTTTATTGTTTTTCAATCACCAACATTGAGGTTTCCACATTGTGGATTGAATCGTTGGTTTCATTATTGGTTTTTCTTTTTATGATATGAGATATATGACTCATTTAATCAAATAGATAAACAACACACATACAGATAAACAGTGCCAAAGTTTTAGAACATTGTTTTGAATTCTGTGTCAAATACAGAATTCAATTATTCTGCGTCAAATACGTTTCGATTAATTCTTATAATATATTATATAGTATGTACACTTTCTGCAATGTTACCTGTTTATTATATTTAAAGATAAATATGTTTGACTTTAACAATGATTTCTTTATGTAAATGCGTGGTAAATGAAAAAATAGTCCCAGGTTTTTAATGGCTATGCCCTGTTATTTAAGTTATAAAAAAGTTGTTTCATTATATAAGGATACATATACATATATATATATATATATATATATATATATATATATATATATATATATATATATATATATATATATATATATATATATATATATGGATTGATGATCGAATCACATACCCATCAGAGCATACATTAATACTATTGATTAGATTTGGCTCTTTCTACTGTTAGGCTGGTATGACTGGTATAACTGCGCCATATGGAATTTAATTCCTGAGATAATGCTTACGTCATCTTTAATTTATAATCCGATGCTGTATATTTTATTGGGAGCAAAATCTTTTACATTTGAATGCAACGGAATTGGAACCGGAGCGAAATAATTGATTGCATTATAATCTTGAACGAATCGACGTGATCGGTGTATAAAAACAGTTATCGAAAGAACATTTTTAAATTGAAATGTTTAAGAATTTGATACGAAAAAACAAATATTTGTTCAAATTTTCTTTTTTAGAACAAATATTAACGAGAACACTAATAATATTGTACTTACAATGAATATTATCAATGAATAAAATGAATATTAAGATTTAATACTTCAACAGATATACAACATAGGTCCTCGGTTTTTTTATATTTTAACTCCTAAATAATTTTATTATTATGTTATGAGTTATACGCTTAAATTCAAAAATAGATACATCCTTATAAAAATTAACCCTAAGAAAAGATTCTGCTAAAACGTAAGAATTTTTAGAATATTAGTGAAATAGTCTTCCAGGTTTTAGCGATTTCGTTTTAAAACAGGATTGTTCTGTAACCTTTAGTCAAACATATCGCTCCTTTGATTTTCTCCTGTTCTTTGTTCATAACTTGCCACACAGTTTTTATTTCATTCGTTAAAGAAGCTATTTTGTTACTAATCACCAAGGGCCTGGCTTATTTACAAATTCTCTTAAAGGTATTTGAATAATTTCTAATCTTTTTATGGAACACTGCACTACTTGTGAAAGATTGTTCATTATACATCATAAGGTATCACTACTTTTTCGTATGTCTAAGTTTGCCCAGTCATTGAAATACAATTTTTCGTTAGGTTTTTTTTTCTTTGAAAAACTGTTTTATATTTTAAAGAATAACTTTGTTAAAAATATAAAAAAGACTAACATAAATTATGTCAGTGTCCTTTGAGATAAAACTACATTTTAAAATTTGACTTGAAATATCATTATACAATTTCTAGATTTTGCTTTTGGAAAACTCCTGATTTCTATGTTTTTTTTTAATTCCTGGTCCTTAATAACGTCTAAAGATAGGTGCTAGCTGACTACTGTGGTCGGCCCTTACCACTAATAGAAGACTTGTTTATATTGGAGATCATGAAAATATTAAAATAAACAGAAAAATATACATATATGTAGTTCCTGTGTGTACCTAATCGTTTGACTGATTTGATGACAACACTATAAAAATATATCAATATCCATATACAACTTTTAGCATGTGTCTGTCTGAACCAACCAAAATAATTTATTATATTTTGAATTAAATACAGAAAATGAGACAATATCAAATCACTTCCATTTAATTAATGCTTTTATAATACAATAGCACATGTTGAGTTACCTACTATACGTTGACGTTAAGCTCCAATAAGCAGTACTTAGACACAAAGCTAACAAATAGCATTAGTGGAACAAAGTTATTTTATTAATGCAATTATACCTACAGAGCTCCATTTTAATCGCTTAGATATTCGACTAAATTAACAATATCCAAAACTTGATAACACTCGGTTTCTAACAACTGATTATAAATTATACAACCAATTTTCATCATTCGTATATTCCCACTTGACATAGCCTTGACAGTAACGTTATTTTTATTACCAGTCTTTTTACCAATATTCTACCCAGAAACTAGACATTTAATATTAAAGAAACTGGGTACTTCATATTCATTTCATATTGAATATGCTTTCTTCAACTCTTTGTTCGCTCAATTTAAGAGTACAACATAGGTCCTCGGTTTTTTTATATTTTAACTCCTAAATAATTTTATTATTATGTTATGAGTTATACGCTTAAATTCATATACTCTTTAAGCGTTCACGTGAACAAAGACAGCATTTATATTTAATATAAAAAAGGTGTTCCATTTTCGGACTCAAAGTATTTAAGTAACTAAAATAGTTATAATTAGACGCAGCTTCTTAGCATTCCATGTATTCACCGAGCGGGTGCCGGGACCATCGCGTTGCAAGGAGAGGAGTGAAAACAGTGCCTGGGATTTGCAATCCAGGGTTTAAGGGGCCCCTTTATTATGCGCAAAAACGCTCGAGTTCACCCTCTACATTCCTCTCCCTACCTAACCAAATTTGGAAAGAACCTACTACTGCCGTCTTTGAAATACGTTCTAGAAATGAACCGGTGCTTGTTCTAGAAAGGTCAAGGTCTTTAAGTAGGTTATAGAAAGATTTTGCTGTTATACCTCTCGCTCCCACTTCCACCGACTACAAACTAACTATAAATTTATTCTTGGACAGTTCATTGGTCAGTTCGTAATACAATTGGTCAGCTTGAATGTGTGATCCCTTGGGATATTTGTTTCCCAAGTAAAAGTGGAGCCTACAAGTATCACGCGCCTCAGATGTTTCGAATACAGGAATAAGTCCGGTCTGGATGACGAAACACCAACAAACCCAGGGATTTTGTAATGCTTTTCATACGTGTCCATCATGAGAGTCCAATCAGGAGCCGCGCCTAATATTGAATAAGGCTTCGCTTTTGATTTTTTGGAGGAGCCTTTTTTTACGAATTCTAGAGATCGTTTGGTGGTTGTTATACCCTTCCGCGCTCTTGCTACTGAAAGACTAACTGCTTCCCGTATAATTTCTAATACCTTGTCGTGGTGACGCGAGTATTGACCCTTATCTAGAAGTACCCTACACCATACTAATAGGTGTTCCGCGGTTCCTATTGCCTCCCCACAGATGTTGCAAGACTTTTCGGTGGCTTTGCCCCATCTAACTAAATTACTTTGATCTGGGAGAGTCATTTGGAGCTAATATAAAAATATTTTTTATTTTAACGTATATTTTGTTTCAGAACAATTTGATTGATAACTATTTTATTTACTCGAACTACGAGGGTGGATTTATTCTCAACAGAATATGTCGTCCTCATAGTGCTATATTCTTTCAGTTATCTACAAACAAATATCTTATAAGATTGACACCTGTCTCCGCCTAATATTTTTAATTACTACCTTATACAGAGCTCTTGTAATATCAAAAATTTTAAAAGCCCGAACACTATTGCAGAAGCCTACTTCTGAATAAAAAAAATATTTTAGCAATAATGTATTCGTAGAAATTTCGTATTCGTTAAGGACACATTTCATCTTAATGATCTGTTAATATTTTAGCTTAGATGACAATCATCTTCCAATAGCGGTATCGAGAGATGCTTATCATCTAAGCTTATCATCTAACCAGAATGTGCCGACATTCTAAACGATTTACCACATAGAAGATTTACTCACATTGTTTTGTTCAGTAATAGGTAAAGCAAACTTGTTTTTGTTCCTTATATTTATATTGTGTACGTAACGCTTAATTTGGTATATACTGCATATTTTGCTTTATATAAAGTATTTATTTTTAGACATTACGAATTGTAAAACCTTGTGATATTATATGTATACAAGTTTCTTTATAATTCTACGTTTTTACAAAATTTATAATTGAATTTGCGTGAATTATGTTTATACAAAGCTATTACGACTTTAAAAGTATGATACTTTGAACAGAAACTCTTAGGTAAGATAGACTTCAAAATTATTATTAGCATTAATAACATTTAATCCTTTAAGATCGTTTTTAGAGTTTAAAATACATATTAAAAGTTTTACTATTTATTAACACGAAAATATTATTTTTCTATAATTAAGCTTCTGGTATTACAAATGTTTCTTTACAAGAACTCATTTCAATAAGCTGGACGTCGCTAATTCACTGACTGCATCCACCTCAACCTAATTAGCACCAGTTTTAAAGTTTCATATTATATATTTAATTTGTAAGAATTATTTTGCTGCCAGGCATTGTCTTGATGCCCAGATTTTAACTTTTAATCTATTATTCACTTTTTGATTTTTGTTTATCTTTTTATCGTATTAAGCCTATTAATATTTGTCTCAGAGTTTCTAACCGTCAGCGAAAAAATCTTTTTCTTTTACACTAATATAAATGTTTGAAGATAAATCAACTCAAATTATTACTACAGACCAGAAGGTACTATAGAATATGTAAAAACTTTTCTGGATATACTTTAAAACAAATTAATAAAGAACACAAAATGTTACCTTATTTTTACATAATAAAAACAACACCAGGTATACTAACATTATAAAACCTTTTTGATTTTTACTTTGTTATTTGCTTTTTGTTATCATTTTTTTTAAGCTTAATTCAAAACTTATCTGCTATAAGGGTTGCTCGGCTCGGCTAATTCGAGGCTTCTTATTATATTATTATTTTTAATACGCTTTTATTAGCTTGGGTTGTATGTATCTATGTATGTATGTAACGGAATCTTCGAGCTTAATTTTCACCAGGTTCCAGCAATCCGATTAAATTGAAACTTTGCACACGTATCAAGGACCGATGACAATGCAATAATTTGATAAAAGTTTCCCAAAAAAAAAAAATAAAAAAAAAAAAAAAAAAAAAATAAAGAATAGTTTAAAAAACTAAAAAAACACGCTTTTATTGCTAACCGAACTAAAAACTAGAAAATATTTTTTAATGACTAATAAATAATATTAATTTAATAAATAAATATTAATTTTATTGGAAGAGATACAATAAAGTGGCCATAGATGCCTTTAGGCCTAAACATTCGATTTAGGCTTGTAAATTTTATAATATATATATATAAATATGGCTTCAATAACTGCACATATATTTCTTAAGATAAATAACAACATTGTTACAAATTCTCAATTTACGCATTACTCTTGTTGGTGAGCATTTGCGCGACCGTAAAGGCATCCTGCAGTTGCTAAGACTAATGTGCCAAACAATACGCGATTTTTTTAGGAAACCCTGTCAGGGACCCGTCTGCAAAGATACTGAAGGTCAGAAAAAGGTTGCAAGACTGTCCTGCCAAAAAAGACTGAAAAAGTAATTGAACTTGACGGAACTGAAACAAATATATCTGCACTAAGTTTGCAATATTGTACTGTAGAGACTGCGCATATGTAAGCAATGATATGACTGATTCATAAAACTAATTTGTAATTTTATTTGTAGTCTTATTAAATGTGATTTACATGTATCCTAATTATTAATATTTTAGAAAAAAAGTTTATATTTGGTTCAAGTTTTGTGACTTTAAAGCAAAGGTTGTTATTTTTGTTAATATTTTGTTCCACTATCATAAAAAAAATATTAAAAAGAAAGTTTTACTTCAAGTTCTTTTTACTCATACATGACCACTTAAACTATAGTCGTTTTATCCAATTACAGCCATATATTAGTAAATTTCTCGTAATTATTGAAATTATGACGATTTTCTTCACGGGTCTCCTGGACCCAACCCTACTATCGTTGTAACATATTTTAACTGTGCTGACGCCGGGTTAATGAATTAGACTTATTCCTAAGAGACTTCAACAGTAGAAGTACTAAGGGTCTATTGACAACTTAACGACGTCAATCTGGATTTTTCCATTAATTGGGAGGTAAAACTAACCACAATGATGAAAGTAAGTCCCATTGAACCGTGAAGGCGATTGGTTTCGGATCAATGCCCGTTGATCGATCATACGGAGACCACTGAGTGATTCTTTCTAAAAAAATCTAAGTAATGAAATGATTTCTCAATTTATGAGTTTGTCACAGACTAAAAAATAAAAAATAAACAATAGTTTAAAAAACTAAAAAAAACACGCTTTTATTGCTAACCGAACTAAAAACTAGAAAATAATTTTTAATGACAAAGAGTATAAAATTACAGTAGTAGAAGATCGAACAATTAATCATAGTGAATCGCCTTAATATAAAATTATAATAAAATTTAAGTTATAAACAGAATAATTCAATTCTGAGTAAAAAGCGTGGGGTGCTCGATATTTAAGGTATTACAATCATTCTATTAGCAACTATCTATGAGAGGATAGTTAAGAATCACAGTAAAATGCACCCCACGATTTTTACTCAGAATTGAATTATTCTGTTAATAACTTAAATTTTATTATAATTTTATATTAAGGCGATTCACTATGATTAATTGTTCGATCTTCTACTACTGTAATTTTATACTCTTTGTCATTAAAAATTATTTTCTAGTTTTTAGTTCGGTTAGCAATAAAAGCGTGTTTTTTTTAGTTTTTTAAACTATTGTTTCATTTATTTTTTAAATATTAATATTTTATATTTAATTAAGAAATTTGGTGGTAGACCATAACATCGGGTCTCTGGCAAGGTTACAGCCCATCGGGCAAAGTCGTGCCGCAAAGCGACTTAGTCGTGTTCCGGCATGTTGCTTAATGAAGCCGTATATGGGAAATAGGTCTGAACAGCTGCTTTGCGTTGGCAAACCGCTTTAGCGTCGAGTTGGTGTTTGTTCTGTTGGGTGTCTGGTTCTGGCGGGATCCGATTCGTCGGCTTACTTCTAGCCACCCGCAGATATTTGGGGGCCCAATTAGTGGGTCAGCCACCCACGAAAGGCTTCTTATATATTTTTTTTGATGAAAAAGTACAACGAAAAAAACAAGTACATAAAGCGGTTGCAGTTCTCCTCACTCAAAGTGCACCTTGCTACCTAGAAGGTATCTCCTCATTGACCGACATGGGGCAATGAGAATCTTGTCAAATTTAACGCCACAAAAAAGCAGACGTGTTTGTTCGCCGCTAAAAGAAGCCCTTTCACCTTGGCTCCTACTTTCCAGAATGTATATTTGGTATACAGTGACCGGCTTCAGTTGTTAGGCTTAGAGATTACCATGAACCTCAACTTTGGTCGGTACATTGAGTCCAGAGCAAGACTCAGCTGCGGAAAAGCTTGCCGTACTTGCGAAGGTCAAACAATACTTTTCACCGGGACAGCTACTTGTATGATACAAAGCACAGATCGGGTCGTGTGTACTGTGGTCACGTTTTTTCTGGTGCCGCAAAGTCTCATTTTGCGTTTCTGGACTCAATTGAGAGGCGAGCAAAGAGGCTTATAGGTGACCCTGAGTTGCTTGAAGCCAATCTCCACAACATTGAGTACAGGCGTAGAATTGCTAGCCTTTCAGTATTCAATAGGATACATTTTGGTGAGTGTGCGCAGGAATTACACGACCTAATTCCCCCGTCCCCCTTCCATCACCGGACGTTCCGACGCACGGCAGATATTCATCCTTACGTTGTGGACACTCCACGTGTCCGAACGAAGCGCTATGCTTCGTCTTTTCTAGTGCGTACAGCGAAGGAATGAAACAACTTGCCTGCGTCGGTATTTCCGGCCAAATACAATGTGGGTATCTTCAAAAGAAGAGTGAATAGGTTGCTTGATTAATGGTAAACCTATGACTACATCGCCACTCTCCATCAGGTGGAATGTAGTCAAGTATTAACCTAGTTTTGTATCAAAAAAGGAAAGAAATTGACCTCATATAAGTGATTAACCTTGATAATAATACGATTCTCATAAGTAAATAATTTAGTCTGTGTATAACATCTATTCATATAAAAATGGTTGTTGTAAAAAGGTTGCACCAGATTTTAGTATACTTAAAACCAAGAAGAAAATAGTATATATTGAAATACTCATATAATACTCAGCTTGTGGTATTATATTCCAATACATTTCACTAGGTGGCTACAGAACTATCGCAAACGGAGCATAACAGTGAATTCGCTACACTCGGTAATTACATTAATTCATAGAATGAACGTTCATGCACATATTGCTATACCACCTAATTAGAAGTGATAAATGCTTATCATATTATTAGTGATTAGTGGAGATTAATAAATGTATAATATATGATATATATCTTGCATATATTTTACATAATATATATATTATGGTTATATCGGCGGTAAATTTATAAGTTATTGATTAAAATATTTTTGTTATGTTAACATTCAATATTACTTACAATTTAATTTCTCAAAAAAATCAAAAACCACTTGTAAATTAATAAATAATCATACAGACTTTTACAAAACTGACAATATAGGTACTTTTGCTTAAAAAAAATAAAGTGTGAAGTTTAGCTGAAGTCTTTTAGCTCGTCCGGGATTGGTTTTAGCGCTAAGTTGATATCCGCGGTGAATCCAACGTTACTCGATTTCAATACTTTGCATTTAAATCGGATTTCTATTCAGCCCTATATTGTATATATTGTTTTCATTTTGGTAGAATATTCAAAAACGGATTTGAAAACAAATTTTAATCATTGTTTGTTAGTCTTTTAATTCATTTTTTCTACATGTTTTTTGAACAAATTTTATCTTATATCCGTGTTAAAATATTTAAGGTTCTCAAAAATATTCGAAGGCTATAGTGCACTTTTAAACTTCTCGCGTTAGATATTCAAATTAGCGTCTTACAAATTAAATAGTTACTAGTGATGAAGTTAATTATCGTAATAATAACGGTAGTCATCAAGTAAGGAACTTTTTAAATGTTATAATTCTTCAAATTTCCTCTTTGTCAGTTTTTTTTTTGGAAGGTGATAATTTCTTATCAAAGGTAAAGACTCTAATATTGATATATGCCTTCTTGTTATATATAACACCTATTGAAATATAGTATATTCTTCCTTATTAGTATTTTTTTTTCAAATTATTTTTTAAAACTATATAAATAGTTACAAGCTTATTATTATAATAACGGAGCAAGTGAGACTGCTTAATATTTAAAATGTAAATAAATAAAGTATGTATTACTTGTTATTCTCTTTACTTCACGCTCTTATAGAAGAGGTCTGCAAAATATTGTGTGTATAGTTTTAATTATGGTAAAACAATTAAATATTTCGAATATATGTATTTAGGTCAACCTCTAAACCGAAAAAAATATTCACGTTACAGCAATTAATTATCTTTTGTAGAGACTCATGAAATGAGATTTGTATGCATAAATAAGTAAACCTATTAGAAATTAGCACTTTGATATAAAAGTTAACCTTTTAAGGACTGCAAATTCATAATTAAATGACATGCAAAATACATAAAGCTCATTAGAATTAGAAATCATTAAACATGATCTTTATTTAATTTTAGATATCAATATTTAAGTAAATAACGTAATACTGTATTTATATAAAATTATTTTAAATGCAAAACTTTAAAATCTAATGCTATGAAATAAACATTTAATTTTTCGATATAGCGAGATTTAATTTAATATAATATCCAAATATTGATCTTAACTTTTTTTTTATATATAAATATTGGATAATTTTAAATTTATAATCATTTGACACGACACTGGCTTGAGAAAATTGAAAACCGAACTTCAATTGTTGTTTATTTAACATGCATGCATAGGATAGTTTGAATTCTGACAACAAAGGAACATAGCGTAATGGTAGCCAATTTAACGAGATTGTAGTCAAACGCATGTCTAGCCACCATTAAAAAATAATAATAATATGACTTCTTAAACGTGAACCTGTATGTCACAAAGAATTGTCTTTCTTAATACGTTACTATTACTAAATAATTTTTGCCCCACTTAAAAAAAGTCATCAAAGTCAACAAATTAATATGGATTACATACCCAATAACAATACACTTCAATACGTAAAGCAAATTTCATAAATCGATTATTCCAGAATTAGAAACTCATTATTATATAAGTTGTATTTTTATCCTATCTTATCTACAAAATATATTCATCATCCTATTCTTTCATTACAGGCATTAATCTACGACGTTAAATGAAGCTCTTAACCGTTCATTTCGCTGTTTTACGACCGCGCTAGTTTCGAAATCTCTGAACAGATATTCATAATAGTCACCAGGGAGTTAGAACTTTTATTAGAAATGATTCCTAAAAAAACAGAACTTAAAACTATCAAAACTAGAAAAAAGTTATAGCAAAAAGAAATTAGTCAATGGGAGTTCCCATGTTAAATCGTGACGCGCTTACATCAGTTTTAAAAACAAAATTTTTGCTGAATTTTGTCACATAGAAAAGGGAGGGGGCTCTGCTCAACTCCCGAAGCGCAGAGTTGCGGATCCTAATTATACATATATTGGTTTAAGATACGGCATTAGTTACTTACAGACAATTGATTGATTGCTTATAGGTGGTGAACTTTTATACCTTTGTCTATACAATTAATAATTTATTTAATTTTTTATTTGTAACCTATCGTGAAATTAAAAGAAAGAAAAAAATATTATTTACGAAATTTAAATTAAAATTCAGGTTATTGATGTTGGAAATTATTATAATTATTTATATTATGTTTAATTTTAAAATATTGTATAAATGTGTTTCAGTATACAGAACTGGACAAACCATATTAAACTCCATAACAAGAATAATAATGTTAAAAACAAGAAAACAAAGGCAGTACCTCTCCGGCAGTACCTGTACCGCCCCGTTTGGTCGAGTGGTTAGCGCAGTTGCCTAACGTGTTGGGGCGTAAAGGGACAGGGACAGGCATTTATGTGATGAGCATAGATGTCTGTATTTCTGTCTGTATTTTATAATGTGTATTTCTATGTATTTGTGTTGTTGTCTAACACCCTTAACACAAGCAAATAATTTATATACTTTAACTCTACAGATTTGTAGTGTTTTCTAGATTTTCCACTACATTTATTATTATTATTCCACTTACACAATACTCGTTTCAGGAGGACCATAATAAAGCTATAATATATTTGTCAAAGCATTTAATAACATACATGATATTTTTTTTATTCTCGCTCAGGTTCAACACCAAGTCAAGTAAACATTGGAAATCCTTGCAGAACTTAATTTTGCGTACCAAGTAGATTTTGTTACTTATTTAACTTATTATTCTAGAATTATTCCTTGGAGAGCTTCCTTGAGACGATCTAATTAGCAAAAGATCTTAATAAACAGCTACTCTGCAAGTTGAGTTTAAGCCGCAGCTTTTATTTGCACTCTTCATGCAGAGCTCAATTTACTCGGACTTATAAAAAGCAACAAAAGTTAAAGAAACTTAATGTAAGGGCGTGTCTTATCCTTACTGCATATTGTATATTTAAAAGTATTGTTGTAATGTGTATTATAAACTGATTAAGAAAATAAAAACAGTCTTGCTATGAAGGACAGCCATCTAATAGTTAAAAAAGCCAACCCTCTGAACCTAGCAATTGAATTGACATGAAAAAATTGATTTACGAATGATCGGAGAAGCTTAAATAGCATTCTAGAACAGTAAATAAACCAAGCTATTTATCGGAATACAAAGTATTTTTCTTTGATCATCTGCATAAAAAATACCATATAGAAACTTAGGTCACCGGGTGACTCATAGCTAGAGCCCAAATTACTTATACACTGTAACTAAATTATTCTTCTGATTCAACGCTGACGCCATCTAGATTAGATCTTCAGTTAAAATCTTATTTTTGTATATGTTTCTTCTTCTATCTTATTCGAAACCAAAATGTTAGACAGTAGTGAATAAACATGGGCTTTTACCAATTACTAATTTTTCTCCTTTATAGTAAAATATTATACATCAATGAGACAGAATACTCCATCCAGAGTTATTGACGTGAGCTATATATAAAGAAAAATCTTTAACAATAATGTTAAAAAAGAAACAAGAATAGTTTTAAGTTATTATTGCAGAGGGAAGAATCTTATTACGGGTCAGCAACAACGCTATTCCAATTCCGTTTGTAAGAGCAAAGTCGAATTACGTGAAAGTCGACCAAGCATTAAAATTGCTATCTTATGCTTAAAATGCTTTGAATTATTACTTGGTATTTTTATTATTCATTCCTTTTTCTTTCGATCTTATCCTTGTTGTTGTGATATCAATTCCACTAGACTTAAAATAATGTATTTACAATTATAGGTATTTAATGAGTTTTGTAATTGTAAATCTCTTACTTCTGAAGGAGTTTACAAACTATCTAAAGAAGATAATTGAATTCTGTGGTATTATATAAGGTCAATAATAGAAAAGAAATTTCATCCATTTATTCTTTTTATTATAAATGACATGAATGAATGAATGAAATGAACTTATTTCTAATACGATTTAAAGATGTCGTCTTTTTAAAGTAGAGCTTAACTACTTTCCAATACTTCACAATACGAAAAGCAAGAGATTTAGGAAAAACCATCTCGAATGGTTGGTATTAAAAACCACATCTTTTTACTAAAATATATCCTTTGAAGACTTTTATAACAGCAGTATTGAAGAGTGATTCACTAAAAAAGATATCATTAACCTATTTTATCTTGAAAATATCTACAAACATTTAACTTATCCCAAATTTATAAAAAAAAATATATAACATATTTATTGTGTTTAATTAAAAGTTAATTTTAGGATATCATAACATTTTATTGGCAAAGAATTGGATAACAAATATCAAAAGGTTCTACTGCAGTACTATTTGACTAGTATACAACTAGTAAGAACTGAAATAAAATAGTTAAGTAATATATTTTACAATTAAAATGTTATGTTATTGCATTTCATTGCTTCCATTCAATTTATCCATATACCTAACATGCAAATGGAAGTTTAGAACGTATATATCAATTTTGTGATGAAACTTATCATTTATTAGAAATTATAACAATAATACAATTCCATATAAGTTTGCCTATTACTCCATAACAATAGATGCTTATCAAGATGTTATAAACGCTTAAGTACATAATTAGTATTTAACCGACAATGTTTATGTATGAAGAATCAAAATGTAACTCAAATATATAAGCCTTAAACAATACATAAAAGCTAAAATAAATTAAACCAAGTTATAAAGGTTTCAAAAAATCATGAATAATTCCTGAACCTTTTAGAATGTAAATTGAGTTGGACATGCATTATCGTATACAGCTGTAATTAACATAGTGAATGGATTGTTAGGTAAAATACTTTGTCAATTTAACCTACAATTTACATACATAAATATGTTACATATACAGTCACTGTTTTATCTTTATCAATGAAAGTCTTTACTTTTATGCAAATATGTTAATAATATTATCTTAAACGATAAAATGTTTAAACAATGTTATTCTTATTACTATATTATTTATCATGGATTAATATTATCAAAGTACTTAAAATTTACAATATTGTTTTTGTCACAAGTAATTTTTATTTTCTTGTTTTTTATGAAAGTGAAGTATCACTTTTCTACTGTAACTACTTTTTTATAAAATTTAATAACAACTTAAATTGACATGATGCAGTGACCCGAATGATGCATGCATGCATGCATGATGCAGTGACCTGGGATAACATTTTTCCTCTCACCACGATGAATGTGTTTGTGTGACGATTGTGTTGTGCACGAATGTTTTGCGAGTCCCTCCTAGTCCATATTAGTAAAGACATAACTATCTGCACTCAAAATAACTATATGCGTTTATGTACTCAAAATGATCTTGGACATCTTATGTATACCTACACAATGTGTGTGGCAATGTCTCAAGTAGGTTAAAATGTGTCAAAAAGTGACATGAAGGTAGTTGTTGTTCTTGTCGTGTTCAAAGAACAGAGTTCGATTGTACCATCCCCATAGGATTTTGCTATGAAACTCTTTCTCCAATATCTAGACAACCTGTGGAATTTGAAGTTTTGCCCGGAAGACTTGTCAAGACCATCTATGTATCTAACTAATACCGCCACTAATTCTACACTAAGATGGTATTAGCGCATTGTTAAGTAAATATAAGTACCTTTTGAAGCGCTTGGGAGGATTAACCAGATAAGAAACATGAATGCTAGTTATGGTGTATCTGATTTGCAATACGGAATTATAATCTGGGTAAATTTAATTGAATTAAAGAAAAACTGTAGAATACTTAAGTTCTTTATAAATATTTTATTATGAGTTTTAGCTTTTAGTTGCCCATATAATTATAAAATGTACGTCTTTGCTAAAAAGCACATTACTTTAATAAATGTGTGCGTTACGAATAATATAATGGTAGAATATCAGGAAAAAGAAATGCTTTATTTAAATATTTTCCAAGATTAATACATTAAAGAAGAACATATTATGCATGTCAATCGGCAAACGTACTAAAAGGTCTCTATTTGTTGTTACGACTTTAACAGTTTAACTAACGGCTCTTTGTATTATATAAAAGAAAATACGGAAGATAATGGTTTTTGAAAAAACAGTCTCAAACAACGTCATTGGCGACATATCGTAACTTTTAATCATTGTTGTTACTTATTTGGATGAATTATATTTTTTGGCATTAGATTGTAATGAATGAATTTTATATTAATTTTAATAGTACTTGTCGTATTTGTATGTTTTTATAACCAATTTACACTCCCGAAAAAGGATCAAAATGTTGGGAAAAAACAGACTATATTTAAACATTTTTAAAATGTTCCCTGAATAATACTTTGATGAAAATTATTTAATTATAACATTTAAAAATGTTATGTATACCTACAATTAATTATATATGTATATCTACAATTTAAGCAATGCTAAAGTTACCAGTGTTTGTTAACTCATTCGTAAAGTTCTCGACAGGTGATCGCAGAGCTCATTACTTATTTGGTGCAATACTTTTTAGGGCGGTAAGAACATTATCCTAATTAATATATTCATAAAACCCCAAAATTTCAACCGTTCGAATAAATAAAATATTATTTATATTCTATTTTTTTTTATAAATGAGGTACACCCGCATAAACTTATATAATAGTGATCATGAATGACAAAAGTTTAAATTTAAAAAGTTTTAATATTCACCCTATTTTCGTATCTGTTGTGTTTACATGTGGATAAACTTGCAAGCTTCTGCTCTCAAATGAGTATAATACAATAATCCATAATCATCATCTTCTCATCTTGTATTATTTATTGTTACAATTGAGATTAGCATTACTGGTCGTTAACTAAGTAAAAATCTAGTATTCAAATTAAAAGAGCATACGTGGCTTCGCTTGTCATTTTCAAATGCATATAAATATTCAGAAATTTAAGAGCTAACTGCTTAAAATTATTACTACACTTTAATCAGCTATGTGAACTTTTTATCAAGGCAGTCAATATAAAATATGGCGTTTTAATTTCTTTATAATAAGATTATAAGCTTATTATTATTCACATGAGTGTTTGGTCAGGGTCTCTGCCTTCCCGAAATAAATATATTTTTCCCGTAAACATGAGCTTCCGTCCAGTGCTGAATGGACAAACAAACAAATAAAGAAATAAAGAAACAAACAGACTATATACTTTACATATAATGAACATTTAGCAATTAATTTTAAAATATAATGAAATACCCTTACCTTATATGAACGAAACAGACATATTTTAAATTTTACACTTATGTCAACTATCTTCCTTATTTGAATTGAATATTCATACAGTATAATATGTGTAAGCGTGATTAATAAATAAAAAACTAAGGCAAACTACGAATATTCACAAGTATGAACTTTTGCAGTATTTATTTGGGCGCGTGTTCGGAATTAATGTAGTTAGTTAGAAAAACAGTGATCCTATAGATTAGATTATGCTGACAAATTGATTAGTTTCTATTATGTTAGGTTTCACTCAACTACTTCATTAGCGCGGACTGCAGTAAAATGACATGTCTACATTGATTTAATGCTAATGAACTATGAAATTGTTGATACTAAACTCGAACATAGACAGAGCTAAAATAACAATTTATTCTAATAGCTACAATTTTAATATTTTATATGTATAAATAAAAAAATGTGTTTGTATTAATGTACACACGTAAGAAGTGCAACTTCTTTATGACATCATTTTTCGATAAATGATCCTCTATTTACAACTTTACAACTATTGGTTAAATAAAGCTAAATTTGAAAAAGCAAGCAAAAAAAAAATATTTAGTATTAAATTAACGTTTTATTATCATAGACATGCATAAAAATAATATAATAATTTAACCTTATTATAAATATTAAGATTATTATAGTATTTGATTAATTATCATAGAATTATTATTTTTGTCAATCACTTTAAGATTTTTTTTCCGCCAATCTCTTTAGTGGAATATGAGTTTTAGAAATAAACAAGGCACGTAACAGAAAAACATGATCCGCTAAGCGCTAAAAACACTCACGCTACCTGTATTTATTTAGATAGAATTTTGATCACCGTACGTACCCTTAGGAATAAATATGGCGCGTAACGAAAAAATGTGACTTAGAAATAAAGATGACGCGTTACCGAAAACGTTATAATTTTTTGACATTCCTATAAAATTTCTCCCATCCGTCGATAAAGAAGTGTCACTTCAAAAGATGGCGCGTAACGGAAAAATGTGACGCGTAACGAAAAAATGTTACACTAAATTTTTTTCCAACCCCGATAAAGAAGTTTCACTTCAAAAAAATTAATTTCAAAGGTGAAAATCTAGGCTTTACAAATTTCAAAGGTGAAAATCTAGACTTTACAGATTCAACTTCAAATGTACATCTTTGGAATACAGCAGCTAAATGGCCTGTATAAACGTTATTACTATGTATATATAATAAAAAAATATAATCGTTCTTGACTCACAAAGACAAATAAATTATATTATAAGAGATTTGGAGTTGTCCACAAAAATGATCCCAACCTATCGGATAAAAAATAAAGGCTTTCATTAAATGCGTTAAATCTAAAGGTTATTATAAAAACTAAGAATAAGCTAACGATAGGCAGCTTTGACAACTATTAACTTTTTAACGATTCTGCAGATAATGGTTTGCTGTAATTATTTCAGGGTATTTTGGCTTATTGGCGTCCTTAGTGCGAAGATAAAGCATAATATGATTACTTTAGCCTTTGAATATTTAAAATTAAATTTAGAATCCTTTAAGACCTTGTAAATGTGTGAGTATCATAGAGCCGTTTATGTCTTTTCGGTAACGCGCTTCACTTTAATTCTTATCCTTATATAATTATAATATTATAAATGTGAAAGTAACTCGGTCTGTCTGTCTGTCTATTGCGCTTTCACGCCTAAATCACTGAACGACGATCTAGGTGAAATTCAGTATGAAGATAGAACCGAACTTGGGAAAGGACATGCCATACTTGGGCAAGACCGAATTCCATGCGGGCAAAGCCGCGGGCGGAAAGCTAGTATTCTCATATATCAATAATGACGGTAACTGAAATGGTGGAAACTATGAATAATCCAAATTTTATTAAGTTAAAATTGTATTATGTCAGGTTACATAATTGTTAAACGACTATTTTATAATAATTCGTAATGTTTTGATTCGTTACAATATTTTGATGGTCACTATATTGTTCCATATAAATTAATACATTATTAATTTCAAATTAATTTTTAATAAGAAGAACCAATAAGGTCTAATTATTTAAATTGTTGTTATATTAATTTACGTAGTAATGTTTAGAATTGTTATGTCAAGTAATGGTTATTTACATATACTTAAAAAGGGACATTTGCTCGATTAAAAAATACTTGAATAATCTAAAAAAGTGAGAACCATTAAAACTTCATAATTGAAACCAGTATTTAATACCGTGTTTACCGATACTTACAATTATTCATTTACGAGTAGTTGTTATTTTTGTACGTTTAAAGTAGATGATTTTACTATGATTATTATTTATGTGAAGAGGGAGTTAAAAAAGAAGGTAAATAATTGCGCTTAGGATGATATTCGGTAGAAAAGCTGCTGTGAAAAGTACCAAGGAAGGTTTAAATACAAGTAAAAAAAAGTGAAGTGTTAATAGTTATCCGTGAATCAATTCAATCCAACGTGGCCCTTAAATTAGTAGTATTCATGGAGTTCATGAATACTTTCCCCCATGGATGTAGGTCCAAACAATAGTTTCAGTCAAACTCTAGTTTTAAGGTTCCAAAGAAAAGCGTTTGGAACGGTGAAACTAGAGTTGCACGTTTCATTGGTTTATTTAGTGTTTTTAAGGTACATTTCGATGAGTGAATAAATTGCGCCTTGTCTCTTCCACCATTGGTTGTTCAGACACCCAACGAGTATTACTCTTATATAGAAGATTTTTTTAAGACTGTTACTAAACTAGAGATATTATATAACATATATGTATATAAAATAATTTGTATATAAAAAAATTAAATCAAAAAAGTTTCCAGTTATCGATTTTTTTATAGAATCCACACTAATTGCTAATTATTCAGGACATACAAAAAACTCATTAAACAATAGATATACACTTATAAATGATTTACGTTGATGTAGGAACAATCAACGTACAATACATAATTAATGAGCAAACAAGGCATCTAATTACGAAACATGAATTAGCTTTACACTTGTCTAGGTCGAGTCGTTTGAATTATTAATAAACTACAGCACATTTAAAAATGTAATAAAAGAAAATTATATGTGTATTTATTGTGATGATTGAGTGTTTAAAATTTGTAACCGACTTTGCCAAAAAGTAATTATTTAGATTCTTTAATGTTGTTAAACCTAAAATTAACAATTACCGATTTAAACCTCAGAATTTATTAACATTAAATCAATAGACCATATTTTAGTTAAATTAATAATCCACTAATTCAATGAACGCAGCTCCGTACATAAATAATAATCTTAGTCAATTCAACTTCTTTAAACATACAAAAATAACAATTACTTAAAAATAAACAATTCTAAATATCACTAGGCTAATTATTTAAACACTGGTTAAAATAAAGGGTGGGGAAGAAGTTTCTTTGGATTTTCTATGGAAAGTCAAAACATTTTTTTCAAAGTTTATTTACATTTATTGGTAGTATTTATGTACCATTTTTAACCCCCGACTCAAAACGAGGGGTGTTATAAGTTTGACCTGTCGATGTGTATCTGTGTAATGTAGCAGCCAAACGCGTTAACGGATTTGATTTCTGTTTGTTTTTAATTAAAAGCCTGGTTTGTTGAGATAGTTCTTAGTTATGTTTGGTTGAAATAGAAACAGTCGTTTCCCAGATATTGAGGTTTTATTGGTGCAGGTAAAAGCTTCTTATGCAATATTGATAGATATACTTAAGCAAGTGTAAACTTTGTGTGTTCGTAGGTTCATTTAGTAATTTTAAGTTCAGTAATGAACCAGTAACATAACTACAAAAAGCTAAAAAAAACTAATTTAAAATTTAAAAAACCCCCGATACCAAAACACCTCTAAAAAGAATAAAAATAATGAAGTTATTGCGTCTGGGGACCGTTTAATAAAGGAAGAAATTGTAATGTAAGTAAGTTACCAAGGCTAATAAAGAAATTACGATATCGAATCGTATAGTCTAACCCCTCGTAACTTCGTAAAATATACATCGACACTTACAACGCTTTCCTGATACAACGACTTCAATAAGTACATAATAATATTATTTTTATTCTTTTTAGAGGTCTTTTTGTATCGAGGGTTTTTTTTAATATTTAATTTTTAAAAAATATTCGATAACTCTTGCCATCTTTTAGTGTCATAATTTCGTTGCCGTAGAAATTTTAGGACTTTTGATAAAAAAAAAACGAAATAAATAGTTTTGGCTGTCCTCTCTTGATATTAACCTGACAGAGTTCAAAGAGTTCTGTAGATAACCAAAAAGATAGATATCTGAAGATCAGGGTTATATGACGGATGCATTAATACCTCCCAGCCAAACTCTCTTAATTTAAAGATGTGTGTGGTCTAGCATTTTTGTGATGAAAAGTTCAATGAAAAAGACCTCTCTATAGATCAAATCCGGCCACTTTCTTTCAAGTTTTCTTAATCTCATCAACTGTTGGCCCTAAATATTTGAATCATTGGTTGGTTGGAATCAACGTCACAATTTTTTTTGTATCGAATTTCTTCATTAGATTCACTTATTTTGACAGAAAGAAAACAAATGAAAGTGCAAGTAAACAAAATTTCACTTTACTGTTTCCTTTTAACCAGCCAGACACAAATAGTACAACCAAAGATTTTTTTATTACAAGTTCATACATTCTATATGCGAAAAGCCTTTTTTCTCTACCTTTTTTTTAAACCTTATTGGTAGGTGCTTATTGTTCAAGGTTAATCAACAATTCAATAATTTTAACACAATAAACATATAAAATGAAAATAATTCATAATCTATTGAAACCCTAAATAGTTAGGATTAAATAATAAAAATATATGTATATAAAATAATTAACACAAAAAAAAACGTTTCCAGTTATCGAATTCACATGTTTTTTTTTTTTAATAAAACTGCTACTAATTGCTAATTGTTTAGGACTTACAAAAAAACTCATTAAGCAATAGATATATAATATATGAATGATTTACGCTGATGTAGGAACAATCAACGTACAATGCATAATCAACAATTCATTAATTTTAACACAATAAACATATAAAATCAAAATATTTCATTATCTATTGAAACCCTAACTAGTAAGGATTAAATAATGATTTTATAATGATGTAGGTATCTTACTACTACTACCACTACTATTTTTAAGATTCCCACTAAAACTCATGGTTAAAACCAACCTCGTAGCTAGATGCCAAGCCTCACCCTGCCTTCCAAAGCTGCTAAAATAAGAAGGCAAAAATGCCCTTTTTTACAGCATTTTTAGTTATGTCGTAGGTGTTGTTAGAGTAAATATTATCATATATCTTCTACGTACCATTACACGACCGGTATTTCTGCAGTTAGTAAGTAACTGTTGCTTTAAAAGACAATGAAACAGAGCATTCTCCTTAAAAGTTTTATTTCATGATATCATGATAAATTAATTATTTTACCATGCATTAGTTTTGAATTAATAATTTTGTATGTTAATTAATTCTAGTCTAATTAAAACTGTCTATATTGCAATGATCATATCCGTAACGATTATTTGTATATCATAGGTATTTAGACAACATTAAAAGTATTTGCTGGACTAAATGTTATGTAATATAGTTTATACATATTCCTACGCATTTATTAAATAAATACAACTTCATTCGATTCCGCGCAAAATATTATGCATATAAAAAAGTCCAAATAGCTCCGTATCTGTTAAGAAAAGCAGCGTATCCAACAATGTTCACGTTTATCCTTAATAAACAGAAAGTTGGATAAGTATTTAAAAATAATGCGTTAGTCTTAAGTAGGGTCTCTAAGTTTTATTGATTTCAAATTGTATGCAATAGTAGCCCTTAATAGAGCTCATAAAAGTGTTTTTCTTTTATGTCTCATCCAATTGTAAGCATACAACTAAACCTAAAAAACCCCAGTAATTAATACTTATCGATTTGAATAAATCCAGCGCAAAGATGCAAAAAAGACTTTTTCATCTGGGTAGGTAGATAGGTAGGTTTCATATATACGAATGTTAATAAATATAAACACTTAGAGTTAAATAGATTTACAATCACTTATAACAGTAAGATGAAGGGATTTATATTATCACTAGCTGTTACCCGTGATTCTTTATGACTATGATCATAAGCCATATACCTAAATATATTTTTATAGTCTACGTGGACGCAGTCACGGGCAACATCTATCCCTAATAAAGTACTTTACCTGAGTAAGTAAGTGTAAAAACCGTTTGGCCTTCATAACAAGGCTTTTTTTCTTATATAGCGGGCGAAACAGCTGGGAACAGCTAATTATTGCATAAAAACCTCTCCCCCCAACGAATAAAACGTCAATATCTTGTAGACGTTACTTTTATTTTAATGAAACATAAATAAGAATTATCTCGACGAGCATATCTTTCGATTTAAAAAAACCGCATTCAAATCCGTCTACGCGTTTGGCCGCAAACAGCTAATTATTGAATAAGAACTTCTCCCCCGCACGAGTAAAACGTCAATATCTTGAAGACGACTGTTTTTATTTTAATCAAACATGGATAAGATATATCTCGACGAGCATAGCTTTCGATTAAAAAAACAACATTCAAATCCGTCCACGCGTTTGGCCGCAAACAAAAACCCCAGTAATTAATACTTATAGATTTGAGAATAAATCCAGTGCAAAGATACAATGGTTCCTAGCACGCATTTCATTCTGATTAATGTAAGTTGCTTTCTTTACTAAGCAATTATTCAAAAAGTGACAGTTGTGTCCTATGAAAAAAAAAAACGTTATTATTTTAATTGGCCCTAAAGGCCGGCAACGCACAAGCAACTTCCCTTGTGTTGCAGTTGTCCATGGGCGACGATAGTCATTTAACATCAGATGTCTTCTTCCGCCCGTTTGCCCGCAATATTATATTAAAAAAAAAACGCACTTTATTGTAAATACTTCTTCGTTGGTTGTTAATATTTCCAACACGCATCAAGAAAGTCGCACGATGAAACGCTGGTGTATTCAACTCTCTTGAATGCATCAACGGTCTGAATTTTAATTAGTTGCACTTGCAGTTTGATAACCATAATATATAAAACAATTTTTAATGAATTAAATAAATATATATTTTAGTAAAAAGCCAATTTATACACTCTAATATGTTCCTAAAATGTTCTTTATTTACCTTTTCATGTATTTAAGGAAAGGCATAAAAAAAAATTTAGTACCCGAAAATTTTTTAAGGATATTGTTAACTTACATATTTTTGTTTTTTGTGTTATACGTTAGTGATTCATAGAGATTTTATCATAATTCACAAATTTTACTACAACTTCCATTTCATCCTAGCTACTTTGGAATTATTAAGAGATCTTTAAATGTTCTACACTACACAGTAGAGTCTCGCAGACTAGCAAATAAAAGCCACAAATAAAGACAATAAAATGTTCAAATATACCTAAAATTAAAATTCTTAAAGCTTTAGTAAAAACGAATAATTTAAACAAAAGTCTTGAGATGTATTTTTAAAGACTCTTAAATGTCTCTTAGATGCTAAGAAAAGTCCTTTATGGATGAATCCCAAGAGGCTTTTAATTATTCAAGACTCTGGCGACATCCATAGACTTGTACGATGTAAATATTAAATTATCCGCTAACGTTAGTGAAGCTAAGTGAAATAACAAGGTTTCCTTTTAAGGCTGATGTTTTATTTTCAATAATCATATTACGAAATGCTGACTTTTTTGGTTTATTAATATAAAATATTAATATAATATTGATAATGTTTGCAACTATCTAATGTAGCTCCAAAATACTTGTTTGTTATGTTAAGGTTTATTCTTAAATGGGATACCATTCCAGTGATTCCTGTCGAGTCCTGTCTAAGGTGATTATTTTCTTATTGAATATTAATTAAAAATAATATTTATTAATTTTTTTTAGTTACTTTCATATTTTGAGGAATCTGATTTTTCTTTTTTTTTCTCTTACTAAGAGCAATTTCAAAATGAAGGTCCAAGTCGAAGTCTTTGTGAAGTATTACGATGCATAACAATTACAACTAAGCTAAAGCCACCGAGATCATTTTATTAACATAACGATTTTACCACTTTTATTTTTGACTGTACACTTTTGGTAGTAGTAAGTATGTTGTGATTAAATAATTTATCGTCTTCTCTTAGATTAGTTTTGCCCTGATGGCTCGCTAACATAGTACCTAATAGCGATATTAAGGTTTTAAAGTACAGCTCACACAACCCTTATCATTAGATGGAGTTATTGTAAACACAAGGACTATTTAAATACTTTTAATGTCATATTATAGAACTTGAAATTTTAAATATTCAGGAACAATTTTTTTTTAAGATAGGTATGTAACCCAAAAAATATATAAGTGCAATGAAAAATCTTGTTCGTTTCTTATTGTAATAATAATATTTATCACAGCTTAATTCATAATTCTTGTATTTATAATATATAAATGTTATTGAATCCCTTGATACATCTCTACATATGCGATGGTGATATCAAAAATAGGTATGACAATAGTGTCACTATAAATAATGGAAAGAAAATAATTAAATCATTCAATTATATTAGGAGAGATATTGTGACTGTGACTAAGAATTACTTCCCAACTATGAATTAGGTTATATTCAGACGCACATGATAATTTGTAAATTGTAATGTTCTACCGAACTATTTACAGAAACACTTCGTAAGTAACATTTGTAATTTAACCTAAGTATATGTACATATATATACTTAGTTTAAATTACATATACATATATACATTATATAAGTATTACTATTATGTACTTACTGTTGCTATTGACTTTATCTGCCCTTCTGTCCACTTAGTAAATAAAATACATTAAATATTACTGGGTAGCAAAAGTGAAAAAAAAATTCTTAATACTAATATCTATCTCTCTTTCTGGTCCTAGACACCGTAAGTCATAAAAATATTTTTAACTTATAATATTTCTATTATATATACATACATCTAGAAATATTCCACAGTGCACATTTACAATGTCTTACATTAATTCTCCTAGTATCACTGCTAGATATTTTATTTCTTTCCTCAATCACGTACATAGATCACGTAGCGAGTGCCAACGAAATACATAACACAATCAATTATTAGACTGATGACCCAGTTTCGTACTAAAACGCCGAGAATAAAGATTTTGCGTTAACAGTAACACCAGATAAGGGTTTTGTTCTTGTTTTCTAATTCAATTTGTTATATTGTTTGGAAACTCTATTAATGTATGTAAAACCAAATAAATGACTTGGAAATGAGTGAAGTATTTATTTGAGAAAATCAACTATTAAAAAATATATTTACAGATCTCAACTTATTTTTAAACTGTTGTAGCTACCAGCATTCCATCGATAATGTGTAATATGAAATGCGTAATTTCGCGAAATCTTTCTTTCATGAAGATCTACTTTAACAAAATATACGACCTATCGGTGTAGTGATTAGTAACCCTCATTAATTAATCGAAGGTTATGGGTTCGATCACGGCACGGGACAATTTTTATTTCAGTAACTATTAAATTATTTAAACAGATTGTTATTCCGAGTTCAGACTAGGAATACTAATCTGTATAGTAAAGTACTATACAGATTAGTATTCCGCTATTCATATATTTAAATACATATAGGAATAAGGATATAATATATTTAAGAAATATATAATATACTCAATAAATAAACTCATAATCAATTAAATGCACGTCTAAATTGTTATGATTATCTTTCATACGGTCCACATGGTCATGTATCAGAGTTTAAAATATACACAATATGAAACATTACATGCTCTATTTTTACATTATTCATCTTAACTTTCGGTTACATATATGTGTCGGACATAAAACTTAATATTATTGTTCTTCAAACTTATTAGTTAAATTTGATTAAATTTTATGATATTTCCATAATACGTAGGCCGATTGAATCCCAGATCATATTTTATTAAGAACTGTAACGAGATATCAGCCATGGTTACATTTGAAAATATTATAATCGTTATCAAATATTTTTAACATTTATAACTTCATTATAAGTATTCTTGTTTATTATCAATTAATGTATGTACTGTTTTTTATTAAATATATTATTACGGTCTTTGTTAGTTTTCAGGCGTAGAGTTAAAATTGCATTTTTTTACGTTGGTTTAGATTAGGTTTAGAGAACCATTACTAATGAACAAGCCATATACAAATACATTACATATGAACGCTCCCTAAGAGGGTATCGGAATTATAACATTTTAATCTTATAATGTGGCTAAAGAGAAAATTCGGTGATTTCTCACGTCAAGAAAACACCTGAACTCTACTTAAATATTCTGACAGAAACTATATTTCGCAATCGTTACTTACCGGATAAAAACATTTCACTTACCGGATATCTTATAACTATTATTGAATTTTTATTTTATGATTTTTCAGCAAATACTACAAGTATAAACAGGTTTCATAACTTCGTTTATTCGTAAAGAATAATCTCTAGAATCCCTGTATATTTTTTATATAATTGATTCACTATTTGACGTTCTAACATATAAATGGTGTTTCACAAAAAAAAAGTGAAAAATATGGTCCAAATAATCAATTTACTCTTTGAAAAATCAGAATATAATTAAAAATATTATATAAAACTAAGTCTTAATAGCTGACAAAGGTAAAAAGGCTGAACTATTAATTTACTCAAATAATATATTCATTTGTTTAACGATAACCACCTTGTACAGATTTTATAAATTGAGAAATCTGAAAGAAATTTGTTTTAACATTTTTACAGAGACAATACATCTCATCAATTGAAAAATGGAAAAAAAAAGAAAATGTCTTACTGGGGTAAGTTTCTGAGCTAGAATAGATATTCTAAGAGAAATCAGCTTATCCAATGATAGGCGATTGTTACCCATCTAATTGTAAGTAGTAACTACAAAAAGGCTTTTAATACTAAATTGGTTGAAAGCAAACCGAGCAGAGATTCAATCGTTGCTGGCAAGCATTTTAATTTGACTTAATGGACGTTTCATTTTTGTTATAGAACTATTTGAAAAGTGACATTTTATTGTACAGTAAAAATTCAACGTTGAAATGTACATGTTACATATGCATTGTTCATATTAAACTTATGTTAAAATTTTACACTTTAAAATAAAAGAGGGTTTCTTCATCAATTGATTCTTTTATATTTTTATAAATAACACTTGGTTTATATAACTATCACTTATCACTACATATGGATCTGAACACTAATTTGCTAAAACGCCCAATGAAGACTGATGTCCTTTTATACAAATCTTAGAACTTCATTAAATTTTATTTACAAGTCTTCTATTTACTAACAATATGACAATTTGACACTTTAATCGGAAGTCAAAAGTGAACTACTAAATAAACTAAAACATTTTCTAATAATTAATACATAACATAAATAACATATTATAAATACATTAAAAATAATAATTGATATAAACTTTATAAAATTTCACAAAATAACCGTTACGTTTAATCAAATTTACTACTTATTTTTATAAGAATAATTACAATTATCTATAAAATACTCAATATTAATTACAGACCAAGACACTATTTTTTCACAAGCTAACACTTAAGGTCCTAGGTCCAATACCAAAAGTAGACGAAAAGAAAAGGTCCGACTTGAAATTCAATCGTTTTTTTTTTAATCATTTGTCAATGCGTTAATATCCTGTCATATGGTGTGGGACGACATCTGTCGATCATGAAATATGGTGTAAGAAGGTATGTACTCTTCGCTAGCCTACTCTTGTTTATTTATTTATATCTTTTCCATTTTGAATCATTATCAGTGATCACCTGTGTCCGTCAAAATGGAAGTGTCAGGAGGGCCTATTTCAATACACGATTTATCGTAATAAGCCCTTCTGTATAAGCACTTTCTACTTCTAGTCTGAGAAGAAACACACAACAAATTCAGCCGGATATTTTTTTATTGGGATCATTGTTTCACGAACATCAATCTTAAAAGCAATTATGGAACAACTAGACCTGTTGCAACCAATCGGAAATTAAACGTAATGATTTAGGAAAATAAAATGAAAAAAAATAATAATAATGGTAAAAAACTCGGCTTGCAACACAACCAGTAGTTTTTATTAAAATATAGATCTGCAATATCAGGGGATTAATACCAATTTAAACGCTGTCCATTATCTCGCGACGAAAAAACCGGCCTTGCTGTTTGTAACGGAAATAATACTTTACTTTTGTTTTATATGATAATATTCTCCGAATATAAACTTTAAGATAACTTCATATACTAAGTCTTTGAAAAATGTTTACTCGAGACTGTCTTTATTCAACGATCACGGAGTGTACTTAAAAGTATAATGAAATCAATTATTTCGCTCGCGCACAAACTATTTCAAATTTAAAAATATATAAAAATGTTCCCAATCAAATACTCAGCACTAAATGATAAAAATATGTAAGAAAAGGACTGTAAGTATTTTATCAGGAATTTTATCGTGTAACAGAAAAAAATGTACTATTCATATTTTAGTGTGTCATAATGTAATGTTAAATATTTTAATGACATATTTGTTGTTCTCAGAATGTATTGTTTGTTGATTCAAAGTTAACTTATTTTAATCACCTAATATTGTCATGATAACTAATGGATTGTTTATTCTTCTAACGAGTTGTTTTGAAGTTTAGTCGTGTAAACATTAGTTATCTCATTTTCTAGAATTATATATAAGCTCTCCTCCAAACCTTGTAAATGAGTCCTCATAGAATCCTCCTCTAATCTTCATCGAGTCTTGTCTTGAGACTGTTGTCACTCTAATATAGTCTATACGTGAATAGTGTATAACAAATGTTACTTGAATATATTTCAATAAGAAACAAAAGAGAACTTTTCCTTTTATTGAAGACCCCTTCATCGACGCGACGACCCCGAACATTACATTTTGGTGTCAGAAGTTGGATAGTATCCTGATATACGGGGAACATCGTCACAATTGGAGTAAGAAGCTTTCAAGTGTTTAACTTGCCATAAGACAAGCAGCACTGTACTGCTACTCTAACTAAAAGAAGAGGCTCGTCAAGCAGCATCCATTGTACCTTCACTACAAGACCGAGAGAACAAGCACCAAGCAGTCTAAACCGCAGAGCAGCTACTACGGTTCTTCAATAACTTCGAGTTACTACCGTCAGTCGCATCGAGAGCAGCGTGTCAAGATTGCAAGGAGCTAAACAAGACAACAGCTACGGTTCGTAGGTAACTTCCAGTTACTACCGTCAAGGCGCAGCAGCAATCAAGATCAACAGGAGCCAGACTCCGCAATATATAACGTAAGTTATATTGTGTAATATTTTTAAAAAATGGCCACGTCAAGTATAAACGAATCGCCTATTTTCAATTCAAATAGTAATTTAAATAGTAATGTAGATAATGCGTATATAGAAATAACGCTTGCTGAGAGAATGCTCAACGAATATGATGGTAATAAGGCAAATTTACATGTTTTTATCGATAATTGCAATAACGCGTACGATCTTTTAAACCCTAACTACAAAAGAGCATTTGTTTCGGTGATATTATCTAAAATAAAAGGAAATATTAGGTCGACTTTATTAAATAGGTCATTTGGTTCATGGGAAGATTTAAGGCTTCACCTTTTAGAAAACTATTCCGAAAAACGCACATTTGCCCAATGGCAACTTGAATTAAACTCATGTAGACAAATACATAACGAACCTGTGTTAGAATATTCAGGTCGAATTGAAAATTGTTATATTAAATTAATTAAATCGTTAGACCAAAAACTCACTAGAGAAGCACGTAATGCGAATATAGATTTATTAAAAAATCAAGCATTGAATATTTTTATTAGTGGACTTAATCCACAATTACACATTTTGTTAAAGTCACAAAAACCAGCCACCTTCGAGGAGGCAGTATCCATAGCTGTGTCAGAAGAACAAGAAATCAAATCTAGACAAGAAACTTTAAGACATTTTAATAACTTTGACCATAGAACAAAAAAATGTTCACAGTGTCACAAAATGGGACATTTAGCCTACCAATGCAGGAATAAGTCTTTAGTTAGATCAGTCCAACCCGAAAGGGTACCGACATGCTTCAATTGCAATAAAAAAGGTCACCTTGCTAGGGATTGCTGGCACAAACAAAGTCCAGGTAATCAGAATAATAACAATAGGCATATCAATCAGTTTAATAAAAATCAAAATAATGCGTTCCGTCAAAATCAAAAAAGTCAATATCAATTGCGTAATAATCAGGAGCATTTAAACTCCAACAGTCCAAAGACAATGGCCGGTCCAAGGACAGTGAAAAACATTCAGGCCGAGTAATGCAAATAGATACGGGAATATCTGCATATGTTACTTTAGAGATAGAAGAATTAAAAACGGGTAAAGGAAATTTTTTAATAGATACCGGTGCTGAAGTAACGTTAATAAAACCTAAAGGAATAAAAAGTGATACTTTATATTACGAACATAAAAAATTGAAATTAAAAGGAATAGATAAAGATGCTATTCCCACCGAAACGTTAGGCTATACGCTTCTTACAATTCAGATAGGATATAAAAGAGTTGTTCATACCGTTTCATTGGTCCCTGATAACTTTCCTATCGAATACGATGGTGTTATAGGTAGCGATTTTCTACGTAAAGTTAGAGCAGTAATCGACTATAAGAATAGTAATATAGAGTTAATGGGATATAATTTTAATATTGATTATATAGAGAAAAAGTATATTACAGAACATGATGAAATTAATGATTCTGATGAATGTAACATAGAGAATGTGAAATCCAATAATAGAGTAAATAACGATAATCCAAAAAATGAAACGTCGGAAAATAAGGAACATACGAAAAATGAAAAAAAAAGTGATAATTATGTAGTATATGTAGAACCAAGATGTGAAAAGATTATTGAAGTGAATATTGATAAAACAGATTTAAAAGAAGGTTTTATCTCAGAGAGTATCAATCTATCTAAAGGTGTGTATTTATGTCCAAGCTTAGTAAGAATTCGAGAAAATAAAATATTAACAGCTTGTATAAATACTACAGACAAAACAATAAAGTTGGAGAATGTAATCATAAAAATAGATCCATTAGAATTTGGAAATAAAAACAGTATAATTAAAGTAAATAAGATTAATGAAAATAATATATCATTCGAGAAAAGTCGTTTAGGGAAACTAGAACAAACATTAAGATTACAACATTTGAATAACGAAGAAAAGATGTCCTTAGTAGACTTATGTAAGGAATATAATCACATATTTCATTTAGAGGGTGATACGCTTACATATAGTAACGCCGCAATGCACGAAATTCCAACGGAAAATAATATTCCAATAAACACAAAATCTTATCGATACCCAGAAGCTTTAAAAGAAGAAGTAAACCAACAAATAGAAAAACTTTTAAAAGATGAGATCATAAAACCATCTAACAGCCCCTGGAATTCACCAGTATGGGTTGTACCCAAAAAAATGGATGCATCCGGTAAGAAGAAATGGAGATTGGTTATCGATTATAGAAAGTTAAATGAAATTAGTATAGGAGACACGTATCCCTTGCCACAGATAAACGACATCTTAGACCAATTAGGACACAGTAAATATTTTACAACACTAGATTTAGCCTCTGGTTTTCATCAAATAAAAGTAGACCCTAAAGATCAGCAGAAGACAGCATTTAGCGTTCCTCTGGGACACTATGAATTCACTCGAATGCCTTTTGGTTTAAAAAACGCACCTGCAACTTTCCAAAGGCTGATGAATAACGTATTGACAGGGTTACAAGGTATTAAGTGTTTTGTTTATTTAGATGATATTGTTGTTTATGGGAATTCATTACAAGACCACAATAATAAACTAAAGGAAGTATTTGATAAACTATCAGAAAATAAACTAAAATTACAACCAGATAAATGCGAATTTTTAAAAACAGAAGTGATGTATTTAGGTCATTTGATTACGCAAGATGGAGTTCAGCCAGACCCAAAAAAGATAGAAGCAGTCAGAACTTACCCAATACCGAAAAATCCAAAAGATATCAAAGGGTTCTTAGGACTAGCCGGTTATTACAGAAGATTTATAGATGATTTTAGTAAACTATCACAACCTTTAACTAGATTATTAAAAAAAGATGTACCTTTTAATTGGACTAGCTTACAACAAACTTCTTTTGAAACTCTTAAGTCTAAATTATGTGAACAACCGATATTGCAATATCCTGATTTTAGTCAAACATTTAACTTAACTACAGATGCAAGTAATTACGCAATTGGCAGTGTCTTATCACAAGGTCAAACACCAAACGACCTACCAATCGCTTACGCTAGTAGAATATTAAATAAAGCGGAAATAAACTACTCAACTACTGAGAAAGAACTATTAGCAATAGTATGGTCAGTAAAACATTTTAGACCATATCTTTATGGCCGTAAGTTTCGCATCATTACAGATCACAAACCGTTAACTTGGTTAATGAACGTCAAAGACCCAGGATCCAGATTAGTGAGATGGAGACTTTTATTAGAAGAATACGAATACGAAATAATTTATAAACAAGGTAAATTGAACCAAAACGCAGACGCATTAAGTAGAATTAAACCTGAGGAACCAAATACTAATATTAATGCCATAACAAGAAGTTCAGAAAATTATACTTCATTTTTACAAGAAATACAAAGAAAACCAATTTTATCAAATAACTTAAACGAAAGCAGTGAATCTATACCTAAAAATTCGGACAAATCAATATTTTTATCCTGTGATTTAGATGTTCTAAACGAAAAACATCTTTCTAAATATGAGTCACTAATTATGCAATTAAAATCGCGTAACCTAAATCAGTACGACGTAGTTAAATTATCTGATTCTGACAAAAACAATTTATTTTTTGTTCTTATTAAAACTAATTCTTGGGACAAAGTTACGTACGAAGATCTATTTATATCTTTAAAAAATTTAAAATATGAATTGTGTAAAAATAAAATAGTAGAAATAAACTTTAGTGGATTCGCCAACTTTCAATTAAAATGGCATAAAATAAGAACAATGTTAAGATACATATTTAAAGATACGGACATTAAAATTAATATTTTTCATGACTCCGTCATGACTCCAAAGAAGGAGGATATACCGCGAATTTTAGAAGAAAATCATTCTAACCCAATTTCTGGTCATATAGGTTTTCATAAAACATATAAAAAAATAAAGTCCAAATATTACTGGGAATCTTTAAAGAAAGATATAAAAGATTTTATAAAAACTTGTAAATCATGTCAAGAAAACAAAATTAATAGAAAATGTTCAAAACAACCGATGGAAATAACTTCAACATCAACAGAAGCATTTGAGAAGGTCTCTTTAGACATAGTTGGACCTTTACCAATAACGGAAAACGGAAATAAATACATCTTAACTCTTCAAGATGACTTAACAAAGTTTTCTCAAGCTTATCCATTACAACAGCATGATGCTGAAACCATTGCAGACTGTTTTGTTAGAAACTTTATATGCAAATTTGGTATACCTGATATATTATTAACGGATAAAGGCGCAGATTTTACATCAAACCTAATTAAAGGAATTTCTAAGTTGCTGAAAATGAAAAAAATTAACACTACCGCTTATCATCCACAAACTAATGGTGCACTCGAAAGGAGCCACTCAACATTAGCGGATTATTTAAAACATTATGTTAACGAAGATCAATCTAATTGGGACAAATGGATAGATTTTGCAATGTTTTCTTATAATACCAGTACTCACACATCTACACAATTTAGTCCATTTGAACTAATTTTTGGAAATAAGGCAAAACTACCAACAGGAATTGTTAAAGAACCTGATTTTAAATATTATTATAATAATTATTTAGACGATCTTACTTTGAAGCTTAGGAAATCTAGACAAATTGCAAGAGAAAAATTAATAAATTCAAAGCTCACAAATAAATTACACTATGATAAGAAAACGAAAAATACCAAATACGAAATAGGAGATTTAGTTTATCTATCTAATGAACAAGTAAAAAACGGGAAATCAAAAAAATTAGCACCTTATTGGATAGGACCCTATAAAATACTAGAAATTAATCCACCCGTTAACGTCACTATTAAAACTAATAAAAATAAAAAGATGAGAGTCCATACTAATAGACTGAAACACGCTTTTGTCTCAGAATGATCCACCACATCACCATACTAATCGGCATCATCATAGGAATAGAAGCAAATAGTAAAGATACGTACAAAATAAGTAGAAAAGATAAAAGAGGTATACTTTTTGAAAACATAGGTTAGACTTATCATTACGATAGCGAATGGAATATGATTAGTTATTTAGATATATCTGAAATACATAAGAAAATAGACATTATATATAATATTTATGGTAGAACAAAAGAAATTTCTCTTTGCGATACTTCACTTTTTATATTAAAGCAAATAATTCCACAATTATTCAACCAAGAAACCGTATTAAAAGAATTAACTGGTAGAATAAATAATGTCCATAGATTTAAAAGATCATATATAGATGGAGTTGGAAGTATATTTAAATTATTATTTGGTACTCTAGATGCTAAAGACGCAGAACGATATGATGACGCTATTAATAATATTAACTCTCATGAACATGATATCCTAAATTTATTAAAAACTCAAACGAATGTTATCAAAACAACAATTTCAAACTTCAATAACACTATTACAGACCTTACAAGGAATGAAGAAATTTTCAATAAGAATCTAGAAATCATGTCAAACTTTACAAAAAAAATCGATACACTTTTATTTAACATTAAGATTAAACAAGATATTGATGAACACTTATCTCTTTTAACACTAGTCACCTCAGAAGTAAATAACGAAATATCATCAATTATAAATGCTATCCTGTTTGCAAAAAATAATGCTTTGCATCCTATAATTATTTCACCGGAGCAATACGTCACAGAATTAAGAAAAACTATTCCATATTTACCCTTGCAAACCAGATATCCGTTAAGTCCTTCCATCAGCGAAGCGCATGAACTATTATCATTGACTAGTCTTGTTTCATATTATATGAATAATAAACTTGTATTTATAATTAAAACTCCTCTAATAACTCAGTCAAGTTATGAATTATACAATATATTACCTGTACCAATTAGAAATAACGATAACACGTTTATATTCATTTTACCTAAAGAAAAATACTTTATTATGTCTAGTAGTAAGTTACATTATGCATATTTGCAAAACCTAGATCATTGTAAAAAGTTATCTCATAATTTTATCTGTAAATTAAATACACCACTGTATTCTGTCCACGGTAATCCAACATGTGAAACAGAACTTATGTTTGGTAACGTTATCGTACCACAACAGTGCGATACTAGGATAACGCATATAACACAAGAACAATGGTACAAAATGTATGATGTTAATAAATGGTTATATGTAATACCACGAAAAGTAGTAGCCACATTAAGTTGTAGAAATAAAGAACCATTTGATTTTGATTTAGTTGATACTGGAATAATATCCATCACGGATAGTTGTAAACTATATACTGTAGATATAATGTTACAAACAGATATTAAGGGTTTATCTAGTGAACGTAATTCATATCTGCCAACAATAGACATAATCAATGATGATTGTTGCAAGAAATTAAAAGACATAAATGTAACTAAGATTGATTTCATTCCTTTGAAAAGTTACGATAAATTAGATTTACAAAGTTTAAACTTAGCAAGTCATAAAATTGATAAAATAAATGAAGTAATAAACGAGTTAGAAAACGAAACGTTTTATTCTAAAATCACAAACAATGTTTATTTTGTTTATATTTTTATGTCTATTTTAAAAATCTTTGCTTGTTATGTATTATATAGAATAGGAAAATATATATATAATAGGAAATTCTTTTGTACCCGTCCAGGACGACTTTTAGCTCTAGAAGATACTAGAAACTGTTGTTCTAGGATAACTAATTGTATTACTTTAAAAGTCAATAATTCAAATAAAGATATAGAACTTGAAGAAATTCCATCAACAAGTTCTCAATCTGAAGTAATAACAACTCCTTTGCGCAGAAGCAATAGGATTGCTCAATTAAAAATTAATTAAAAAAATGATGTTTGAATGTATTAAGTAATTATTATTAATAATATAATTGTGTCAATCAAATGTATTTTTAAGGATATGTGAAAAATTGTTATATATTAATATTAGTTAAGTAAGAAATTATATTTTGAAAAACTATGTTTAGTACATTTTACACCTAAGAATATTTTATGTAACCGAATATTTTAGACAATGGTATTGTCTATCTTAATGGGGGAGGAATGTAATGTTAAATATTTTAATGACATATTTGTTGTTCTCAGAATGTATTGTTTGTTGATTCAAAGTTAACTTATTTTAATCACCTAATATTGTCATGATAACTAATGGATTGTTTATTCTTCTAACGAGTTGTTTTGAAGTTTAGTCGTGTAAACATTAGTTATCTCATTTTCTAGAATTATATATAAGCTCTCCTCCAAACCTTGTAAATGAGTCCTCATAGAATCCTCCTCTAATCTTCATCGAGTCTTGTCTTGAGACTGTTGTCACTCTAATATAGTCTATACGTGAATAGTGTATAACAAATGTTACTTGAATATATTTCAATAAGAAACAAAAGAGAACTTTTCCTTTTATTGAAGACCCCTTCATCGACGCGACGACCCCGAACATTACAATAACATAACAGTATTATAATGATCTTATTTTTAAATAAATAAACATTTATAAATAAAACAAACCAAAAAAATAAAATTTGTTTGTTATGCTCGGGTGTAATGCCAACGTTTGGTTCTTTGGTTTATTCTAAGCGTGTTGGTTCAACCGGCGTCGAACCAGTCTCTATACAAGATGTCCTATTAATACAATAATAAAGTATTCTTTATAATATAAAAGTTATAAAAATCTTTGTATGGCAAGATAGTTGTTTAAATACAAAGTATTTATAAATGAATATGGACAGCGACAGTATTCATATTAAATAAGTAGTTTATTTCATACCATTATAATACACTCCTTTTTTTTTCAATTGTTCTACATACATATAGCCTAACGTTAAACTAAGCAGTGGGGTGCATGACACAAAGCTACCTAGAAGCAGTGTCGGTATAGTAGAGGACCATGGTTATTTCATTAATCGGATTAAAACCGTTGCGAACCTTCATTTTGTTCGCTGCGAGAGTTTACCAGTATTATATAAGCTATGATACACCGTAAACTGTTAGACGTGTTACTACATAATGTAAACAAAACAAAAAGAGAAGAAATCAAATTGTTCTAACTTTATTGTTTTTAATAGAGATATTTCTGTTTGTAAAACGGTGAGTTTCATTATAAGAGTTTGAACAGCTAAAGAACTAAGCTTATTTACATATTTCATAAACTGGAAATTGGAGTTCAATAGCCTTTGGCGCTATATTTAGCGCTTAAATATGTCGACTATACTTATATTCAAAATATCATGTAGCCACTTACATGCGTTGTATAGTTATTAGATAAATATAAATATAAACAGATAAATAATTATACACTAGATCAAAAGTAAAAGTTTATTATTATAATTTTAATTAAATAAAGATGACGACGAAGAACAAACTGTTTAGCTCCAGTTCTCTCAATAACTTTATTTTAATTAAATAATCAAAAGAAAAAAAAACCTACAATCAAATCCTAATTCACAATCAACAATAATATATACAAAATACATTGGGATTTGGGTTATTGTAAATTGTATGAGCCGTTACTTCTAGTAAAATAAAAACAATGTTTTTAAAATAACGTTAACATATTTTTATGAAATTTACATATTTATATGAATAGCACAAAAATACCGCACTGGAATAATTTGACTTCATAGTTATTCCCGAATCCAATTTCAAAATAAAATATTTTGTTAGAGCCTTAATAGTTAGCCTTTATATTTGTATGTATTTGTGACTTTTTGTTTTTTAAATTTTTTAGCAATATCATCAGAAGTTTAAAAATATGATACTATCTAAAATATTAACAATAAAATAATTTTAATTCTGTTTTTTCTTTAAAGTTAATTTGACTTCTAACAAAGAAATTAACACAAGTTCCATATCCATCCAGTAAAGCTGCGGCTGTGAAGAGAATTACATTTATATAATAATAGTCTTCCGTCATTGTTATATTTTACTGCTTCTTTTTAAAGCCAATGCGTAGTACACAAAGGTTTCAGACATTTGCGACCTGATCTGCGATATTTGAGATCCTATATGAAATCTCAAGACTTACCTATAAAAGGACAGTGATTTCCAATGTATGATGAGATAAAACTGCATGGCTGGGAGACCTTGAGGCTCAACCAAAAAGCTGCTGTTAGAAGTTCTTTGAGGAATGGGGAAAGTATTGGCACTAATCTAGCTTCTGTATCTGAAGGAGACTACTTTCAAAGAGACAATATAGGTATAAGTTAAAAAAAACTCATTTTTATAAACATAAAAAGACACCCTCATAGAGAGAGAAAAAGAGAATGTTTTTCAAGTGTCAATTTTTTTTCGAACATGTCTCTTTCGAGTACGTTTTACGGGTTGATTTTTTTAATTTAAAACAATCTAAATTTAAATAAATATTGTTTTCATTCAATATTTATAATAAATCGATACGGGCAGGGATTCGAACCCGTCCCGTCGCTCTACCAACTGAGCTACCGTATCGCTGTCTCCCTCGATGAATTAAGCATTCTGATCGTCTTTATCGAGACGGTGATGACCTCTATTAAGTTTTCTTTCGAAAATCTTAACCAATGTTTCTAATTTTGCAGTATAGATAAACATTGAAAAGATGCCACTACCGAGTTTGTTATCTCCCACTCATGTGACAGGCTCCGATTAATCATTCTAGTAAGAACTCTTCTTTAATAATTGCGGTTTTCTGTACTAACACATCAATATTTATAAACTATAACATTATTAATATGATTATCAATAAACTATAAAGTAAAATTAAATTTAGAATTATAAATAAACAATAGAGAAGAAATTGATATTCATAAACTCTTTTTCATTTTACGATAATTTAATAAAAAATATTTTAAAATCTGTTTGTATATTTTAGACATGAAAGTAATAGATACCGAACATAGAGTAAAAACAAATTTATATACATACGATAATTCAAAGATGTTTTTTGGCATTATCGTCTGAAATCTGAATTCTGCAATTCTTAACACCGCTAACTGAACTTTGATTAACGAGACAACAATTTCATTGACCATCAAACACATAACACGTAGTTCACTGAGTTTCGATTAAAATGTCAAAATGTCATATTATTAGTCAATAGAAGACTTTTAAATAAAATTTAATGAAGTTCTAAGATTTGTATAAAAGGACATATATGTATTGATAAGTGACAGTTATTTCAGCTATGTGTTATTTTGAAAATATAAAAAATACATTGATGACGAAACACTACTAGCGTTAGCTTTGGAGGTAACAGTAAATTTCCAACCATTTTTTGGCGACAATAACTCTAACTGTCATATACAAAAGACGAGAAAGAAATGTTGAAACAATATTAAAACATTGTTAGTATTATTAGGTACTAAGGATTTTTAAAAATACTACACTAAAAAATAGAAAAAAACAAATATTATCTTTATATACTAAGAAAATGTAGATCACGTACCGCAATCGTCTTGTGTGACAATTGCTAGCAATAAAACTTGTTCAATAAAGCTACGTGTGGACTCGCCGGCTTAAACGTTTACAACGTAATTTAATATTTGCCAATTTGTTTAGAGTAGCAACTTTGATTCTTTAAATTTTTAAATATGCTCTACACTAATGAAGGACAAAAAATCAAACTTATAATACTTTAAATAGAAATTTGATCTAGAGGTAGCTACTATCATTCATCATTCATCTTCAGATACTTATCACTTGATGCTCCTTATTTATAAATTAAAAGCGATTTCTCATTAACTGTATTATTAACATAACAATATAGATTACAATCGATATCAGCCTTCCGGGACAGCTCGTTTATTGTTTAATGTTCTGAAAAGCTTTTAAATGCGTTGTAATTACCTCGTAAAGCCGCAGTCACTTTACTAAATATATATTAAAAAGATTTCGTCTAGTTTAGAAAGCTTATTCAATAGTTTTATTACGAGATATTCGTTATGTATTTTTTTTGTTACGATTTCACATAAAGGTTAAATGTTTTAAGTGGATTTTTATTAACATGCTTTCTTGTAATTTTTATAAGGACCTCCTACAATCTAATAAAAAGTGGTGGTATAGACAAAAAAGGTAACAGGTAAATAAGTGATACATTTAAGATAATATTAATTTCATCCGTGTGCTAAGTGTATGAGTACGACAAGGTCGTTTGTCGGGCAAATTACCTTACGTTAGAATATTATTTCCCCTTTTTAGTCTATTAAAGTTGAATCAGAACCCACTTTTTAAGAATAATAAAGATTTGCTCCTAATACATTTGACCTATTTATACCATGCTCCTAACTTTTGAACTAATAAAAAAGCCAAGAGTGACAATGGTTCAAAATAATATTAAAAAATATAAACACACCCATATTTTAAACCAAACACATATTACATAGATTTATACATAAACAACTCGCACAATTTTAAACAAACGCAGTAACCGTAAACAGGAACATTATCTTTGAGTCTAATCAAAAATATTACTAGGAACAGTAATAACAAAACACATCGTTTTAAAATATTATTAGTACTTACAAATTTAATGTTGTTGTTAATATTATACTGACTCGATATAAACATATAGACTTGATATAAACATATAAACGTAAAAATAAAAAACATTATGTCGACACTTTATTAAAAAAAGTAATGATTACTTTAATAATGACTTTGTCAATCAGTCATTGAATTTACATAATATTATTTAATTTAATCATATGTAAAAATACTTAAAAGAGTACAAAAAAAGAACATAGACTATTAGCAATATTGGTTGCAATCGTTATTTTTAATCCTAAATAAATTTTAACAAGACTTGCACAAGTCATGGAGTATTTGATTTATTAATGACTTTGAGTGTAAAAAAATGTTTCACCCTACAGTGAAACAGTCACAAAAAGTTTATTGTTAGTAAGACAGAACTAATATTCTATTTTTCCGTTTATGTTACTCAAGTTCTTTTTTTTCTAATAATCCCCTTTTTTAATAATAACTTAAATATTATTAGCTAATATTATTTACAATATTATAATTTAAAATTCCATGAATATATAAGCTTATAATATTATATTACTATTATTTAATAGTAATAATTGTGTATAAAGGTTCAATATTCAGTAAAATGTTGTCATGTTCAATGTCAGCGCTGATCAGTCTTTTTTTTTAAATTCCATTGTTTTTTTAAGAATTCAGCAATTTTACTTACTACATAGTCTATGCCGTTTGCGTTTAGAAAATAATAATTTAAGATTCTATAAAACACTAATTACCACTAAAAATGTTAGTTTTATAGTAACAATAGGTATATTTTAAATAGTAAAAAAATATTATCTATGAAAATATCATCATAATTGAAAAAAAATATTTGTAAAATTTTATTTAAATTTAAAATTTAAACTTAACCTTTATAAAACTATTGTAAAATATTATTGTTTTAAAATAAATATATATGAATCTTAAGAATGATTAAGGTTGTACTTCATTATTTTTACTTAGTATTTACATTTAATATATTTAATATATTTTTCTGTATAGGTAAAAAAAACAGCCTTGTTATGTTGAACGGAAAGTTTGTCTTCTCTCCCTAGGGTACAAAACTTTTAGGTATTAATTATTCCCTATATTATTATTTTTTACCCCTATCAACCTGTGTGCGAAACAAAGTAAATTTTAAAATACCATAACTTTTTTCCCTTAACCGATTTTGACGAAACAAAGTTTTGACAACTCTCCATTATAATATGTAATCGACCTGTGAAAACCGCGTTCAAATCTATTTAGTAGTTTTGACGTTATAATGTACCAGACAGACAGGCAAAAATTCCTAAACTAGTTTTTTTGGTATCTTTTACTCGTTTTTAATCGCCCCCTATCAGTTTTTTGAAAAATATTTAATGTACAGACACTCGATTTTTACTGTCTTATTACATGTATAGATTACAAATCATACAATATTATATAATTGAATATATTTTATCGATTGCCCTGACAATCAAGCAATCGGGTGAAAGAAGAAATGTCGTATTAATAATATCAATAAGTTATGATTATTATATTTTGTATTATATAAAAAAGTATCCTAAAATTATTGTCCTAAAATTTATGTATTAGTTATTTATAATAACTTGAGTCTTGTATAATTATGCCACTTATCATTATCGCAAGGACCTACACATTTTACTATATTATAATATAAAAACCTTGCTAATTATATAGTGTATTTGTAAACAATGAATAGTTTCTACTTATTTTAAAGTATAAATATACGTCTTCACTAAAGAAATGCTTTTTGATACGATCTGCATATTATTATAATTGATTTAATTCCTGAAAACTGCATTAATTTGACAAAAGTAAAGTATTCACAAAATTAATTATTTCGCCTGTTTTATTTCTCTCTCGGTAACATTATATTAAATTAAATCCTTAAATATTAAATTCAAAAATGTTTCGTGATAAATGTATTCTAGCCAAGTGTCCAAATCATAATGCTGCTTATAATTCAGTGGCTGCGTCCGCTGCAGCCTAATTAGCAGCAAGTTTAAACCTTTTGATAAAATGCTATTTTTGCGGCGTACTTAACACCGAGGTTATTTTATTTATTCTTATTGTTGATTTTTCTGGAGCCTTATTGATACCTTAGCTTTATTAATATAGATTTTTTTGACATTATCAATTTTAAGCTTGTAATACAAAGAAACTCGATAGGTTATACAGACAGACTAACAATTTTGCCAATGAAAGCTACCTATTGTTATCCCAAATCTAATTAACCTATTATTACATTATGACATATGCTATTATACATGTATTAACTTTTTACTGTGTACGTTACGCAAGTATAGCCAGGGCAAATCAATAAAGTGAGCACCTACTCCTTTTCAAACGCTTACTTTGAAGCTGCGCCACGTGAAGACGATCGCTCGTGTAATGCCGTCAGTAGGAATCCGTCATAATACCACATTTATAGTGATGTGCCCGTTTCGATGTTGATGAATTTTACATCCAACATCTATTTAAGATATTTATTATATAACACTGTATAGATTGGTTAGGCTTTTTAGTTACTTTAATTTATCCGTTGGAAAAGCTTTGTCAACATACAATGTAATTTAGCTGCGATCTCGTTCAGTAGCTCAGTAATTAAAAGAGTTGCGATCGCATAGTAAAGGCCGATTTTCAAACACTTTGAATTTCATGAATCCTAAAGTACCTCTTTTAACTTTGTCATAATATAAACTTTTTTATTAAAAGGTAGCTTAAAAAATCAACTAATTTTCTAATCAAAAATGCTTGCCATTCAGTTGGTAATGTTTAATAAATTTGAAAAATATTTTTCAGAACAATGATTAACATACGTATATATTTTAGGTAATTTTCGTTAGTCTGGTTCATGAATTGTTGTTACAGTTTAATAAATCGTGACCTTTTGTTTAAATAGGATTAGAATAATAGATAACTTTATCTGAAATAAACAATTATATATTGCGTAATAAAAGTCAAAAGAAGATAAAGTATAATCCAAAATTAGATAGCAGTTTCATAGTATTCGGATGAAATAAACCTAAACTTTAGATACCTTAAAAATAAACAATAACTATTTATTTTCTTAACGATCATAAACAAGTCGAACAAATGCGTTAAAGCAATAAAAAATAGTCCAACTGATAGATATATGTTACAAAGTTAGCTATCCGACAATTGCTATTTAAGTTTTCATTGTTTTACGAGCTTTTATGGTGATGCATGCGTTTATAGCAATAACCTGTGTATTTTCAAACACTCTTCTCTTCAACCACGTATCTAACAAACGCGTTATTGATCAATTATTATAGGCAATGTTGGTGTCTAAATATATATTAGAGGAAATATCAATTATTGCATAATTTCCGATTTATTACCAGACAGCCAAATAGCTTTTGCTAAGTTCACTTGTACTGTCAAATTTCAAAGTCTGTTTTCTTGAAGATCTTCAAGAGAAGCATAGCGCACACAGGTGTGTCATGCATACAGGAATAATGAGAAGTGTTGAAACGAATATTTTGAAAATAGTATTATTATATTTGATATTTGATAGCAACCATTTTTTACTTTTAATAACTATATTTATATGTCTGTGTGAATGAATTTTGAACCATAATACTTAAAATTGTGGCTCACCGAACCCTATAAAGTTTCTTTACAAATTAAAATATGTTTATTCCTATCCGGACATTTTTTCAGACGTATTTATAACCTGTTTAAAATAAAACAATCTTTTAAGATATCTATCCTAAATCTGTGGTTCTACAAGTGCTAGCCCTCGGTATCAAGTAATTGTTTTTGTTCAACAAACTAACTAACTAATCATAACAGAACTGTAGCCGTCACTCGATATTAAATGATTGTACGATCATTGAACACGTACGACTATGGAACCTTACGGATATATACAGACAGTTTTTTTGTATATCTACAATCAATTATTTCCGGTTTCTATTAGATATATTTCATTTCATATATTATGTAGGTATATCTGTCTAAAGTAATTAAAAAAAATAAACTAACAAGTAAAGTTAGCTGATGACTGATTTTCATATACTGGCCTAGTTAGAGAGTCGATGAGATAATTGCTTCTCTCGGAAAAATTGCACGCATAAGAGATCATTGTGTCTGATCTGAATGTGTGAAATGAATACAAAAGAATCAAAATACATTCACGAGAAAATTTGAATATTTATTTTTAGTATTCGTATTTTTATTTTCATCATATTTAGTTCTATGGATTTAACAGCCATTTATGGTCTATGTTGCCTAATTATTAATGCAACAAACCTCTGACAATAACAGATATGGGTTTGTTACAAAACATAATAAATAAATTTTTCAAAACATAATATGTATAAACATACACAAAAATAAATAAATTCTTCAAAACATAATATGTATAAACATACACAAAAGGCAAAATGTAACGACAACGGCAAAGGCAAATTTAGTGTTCATGAAATATGTAAATAGGCTAGAATTAGCTTTTAGTCTGCTTTTTCACTCATATCTCAAATATTTATTTTACTCAAAATCTCTCTATTCTATTTTAGGAACATTGCCCTATCACAATTTAATATGTAAAATGCATGATAAAAACAATTCAACAATGAGTAATAATATAGTTTAGATACACGTTGATTCGTGAGTGTGTGTGTGACACGACTAGAAGTTTAAGCTGTTCTGATTCATGTATATAATGTGTTCATTGGTCTACACAGAACTGTGGCTTACATAACACTACCTTTGTGAATATTCTAAGCCAACACAAGGGGCCCATATACAATAAGGTATAATAATAATTAAACTAACAATTAAATATCTGTAGTCTACTACTGGCCCTTGGTCACTTGTGTTTATCGCATGCACCGCATTGCTTAGAGCTTAACATCAAGGTATAGTCTGTAGAACAATAAGGATTATGTATCTATTGTGTTGCTGTGGCTGAAAATCGATTGATTTAAGCTAATATTAATGCTCTCAGTGTCCGCATTTAGATATAAATGGTATTAATTTATTTTGGTACTATTAAACTACCACGTGTAGATATTATATATATAAAAAATATTATACTTTTTAGAATTATAGCTTGTTGTGAATATTCACTTTTATCAAGTTATTCATTTATTATTAATATAAGACTTTTATCATTAGTATAAGTTATAGTCAACTGATGGTAAAGTTTTAATATAACGGTTTGGCAAACAAGCAAATTATAAATAATAACGCTATTAATTAAATGAATATCTAAATAGTCAAGAGATGCGTTGAACTCTAATAAAGGACTAAGGGTAGTAAAAAAGAGATAGAGAAAAGATAAGTTAAAAAATTGTAATAGGAAATGGTGAGTAAAAAAGATCACAGGTTAGGGAAAGGTACATGTCGTAGTTATGATATTTACTTCACGCCTATCGAGAGAGCGAGCGAGCGACAGAAGGCTGCGGCGCGTGTTAAACCAACACGTCTATTCACTTTTTCAATAGGATTAAACGTTCTCGATTTACGTTTTTTTTTTAACTTTTATCCTGTGTTTTTGGGTGGCGCCATGGTCCCCATGATGCTCGTTATTATATTATAGTCATCGGAGTCTTCTCAACCAATTATGAGCTTATAGCTCATAATTGGTTGAGATATGCCAACTCGGCGCGAGCGTCTATATGTAGCTACTAGAATGACTACACTAGTATTTGAATGTTTTCATATATCTTATTCGTGTATAAATCGTAAATTTAGAAATTTACTTTGGTTTTTACAGCATTTAATTTCTGATAAAAATTTTACCGACGACTCCATACATTTACAATCTGGTGCTGTATATTCTGTAGCGAATAAAATCTTTTTTAACTCCACATTTGAATGCAACAGAATTGGAACGAGAGCGAAATAATTGATTGCATTATACTTTTCCAAGAACCGACGTGCTCGGTGAACAAACACACTTTCCGATAAAATATTTTAAAATTGAAGATGGAGAATACGTTTTAGCTATATTTTAATTTTTATCAGACTTATAAGTGATTTGATATAAATGTTTCACTTTTATACAAATCGTCTTTGTTTGAAAAAATATTAACACAAAAAAAAATTATTACTAAAAAACTAAATTCACAGCTACAAGCTTGCGTTAGTACGAACATTGGACATTATGTAAAATACGGTACTGTAATAAGAAAAACGGTACAAACGTTGAAAGGAATTAGTAGTTTCTTTTTATTGTTAGCTAAACATGTCCGAACATAATTAAATATATACAACCTAACCTATTGTAGACCCTAAATTTATTGTTGCACGAGTCAGTGAGCGGCGATGATTACTTACATCAGGTTCGTTTGCCCATCTCTCCATCCATGAGTTTTTTTTTTGTATGGTTTATTGTTTGAAGGTCCCCAGCGGACCTATTTCGGTGAAACCCGTACTAACCCGGTGTCGGTCACTGAGGAGATCGTTACCTTCTAGGTACGCTTGAGACCGCGAGATCAATACACTCTCTGTAATCTTGCAGAGTATGGAGGTGATTGAAATAGGTCTATAATTGGCAGGAATGGCACGGCTACCTTTTTTGGGCACGGGTTGCATGTTGTCAAGCTTCTAGGTTTCCGGCACTATTCCAGTCTTGAAATAGAGGCAATGCAGACGTGTCAATTCAGGAGACAACTCAGCTGCGGATGTTTTAAGCATGAATGACTAGTATACCATCAATACCACTGGCTTTATTTACCTCTGAACGACACAATACTTTCCATACAATGCAATGATTGAATGAATGAATTTCAAACGTCAAAGTCTAAGTCAATTTTTTAAATTTCAAATAGGCATCCATTACACTTATGAAACTTCAGACTCTACTTGCACTAGTAGTGTCTGGCGTTTCACAAGTTTCTGTCGACGTCGCACTCTAGTTTTTGTTATAATATATTATAACTTGCACGCTAAGCCCTATAAAGTTATAATATAGAATAACTAATGAGCAAAAATGTTATGCTTTGACGATGCATTGATATGTTGTAAATATATAGACGATTTCTGAAAGTAAATATTTTTTTAAGGTTAAAGATTCCATCCATATACCAGTTATTCATTCCCAATTTACCAATTACCATTAATTAAAAATCAAGTCAATTCATGAATATTTTGTTGACAAATATGAGAAGACAATTATTTTTAAAATATTTGAAAAACCACCCAGTCTTTATTTTACAATTCAATGTTTTTTTTTTATTTATACTATTTTTTAATTTACTTAATTCAAATTCAAATTTATATTTATTTTCATTTATTTTTTTATTTTTTAGTTCGATTTATATTATAAAAGGGGGATTTTTATTAATATATTGCATTGTCATTGGTCCTTGACAGGTATGTAAAAAACAAATTAACCCGACAATTCCAAGTTAGTCAAAGTCACGTTCAAAGTTTCCGTTAAAATGATGAAGTGTTACATCAGACACTAATAAAAGGCTATATAAGAGTAAAAAATTCTAAAAATTCAAGAAATAACGTTAATTTAAAAAATACAGTGTTAATTAGAATAGAGCATTGTGTTTGTCTAAGATCCATAATGAAGAATAATTTAAGAACTCTCTTGTTTTATGTAACAATATACTTATTATCTGGCAAAATAATTTACGAGAAAATATAAGCAAGAACACATACAAAGAATAAAATAATTATCTTCCATGTCGGTTTCCTAACATAAGGCATTAAATAAAAAAAGCCCGTTAACTTACCCTAGAGCTTTACTTCCTCGATGTTTCTAAGAACTATTTACGGTTTCTTACCGTTATAAAAATGTTGGAAACTCTCATTGATATAAATAAAAGCAGGCTCGAAAGAGAAGAATTGACATTTCAAATTGGTAGAAGCATTTTAACTAATTAAGCTTTGCTGTTATATCATTCATTTTATGCATAATAAACTGTGACTACGCAATTGACTTATTATTCAAATTGGGTATTAAAAATAACCAATTTTATAAATATTATAATTGTAATATCAATATATTCTATTCTATTTATTATACACTTTTATATATTAATTGCACTGTAGTTATTCCTGTTATACCTATATCTCCGGTAAAGCTTTAAGTAGTTAATTTTCAAATACGCAAAGATCATTTGCATTATTATTATTTTTTTGTGAGAGAAAGAGTTACCTTAGTTACCTTCATAAATTGCGCCTACTCCTTCCTCATAGGCCGGAAACGCTCTTGTACATCTTATGATATAATAAAAGACCATGAGTGGTGATCACTATCGATTAGTGTGTTCATAGACCTCTTAATATTGTTAGCGCGTTCAGTGTAAATTTGATCGACGCGAGTTTTATCCGTTAAAAAACAGTCCGTTTATTTCAATGTAATTAGCAATTCTAGATTACTTAATTTTATTTTATTACATATTAAACGTTGGTTGTTTGTCTTTAATCATATAAAAAAATGGTCAAGTGCGAGTTGAACTCGTGAACCGAGGGTTCCGTACAAACATATAGGTATATAAATGAAAGTTCACCCATTATGACCATCGAATCATAGTTATAGCATTTTTATTGCAAAAGAGAGTTCATCAAGAAAAGTAGCGATAACATAGAAGTTTGATTTTGTTTTATCTTGGAGATATTATAGACTATTACATATTATTTAATATGAAATTTAATTTAATACCTTTAGGAAGGAAGAAGGAAACTTTAAAATTATTAAAAATATTTTTTTAAGATGTACCTATTAATTTAGAGTTGTCACTATATTTCCATTATCTGTGCTATAAGACGTTGCTTCGTACCAAATTTCAAGGTTCTTAGTTTACCGAACTCTGAATTCTGAGTTTACCCTATAGGTTTTCACTTCGTTGAGAGTTTCAGATATTTGCGGCTTAAACGGTTGTATCTTTTGATTGCGTTTGCTTAGAAGTTTGATTTTTTCACAGGTGTCGTAAGTATTTATTTCAGTTTGATACCCCAAATGTCCCTGAGAAAAAGGGTCTTAATAGATGGACGGACTACATAATGACCATATAAGGGTCCCTTTTTTCGTTTCAAGGTACGGAACCCTGAAAAATGATATGAATTAAAGAATATATAAATTATATATAAGAACATACATATTTTTTTAAAACGGAATAAAAAATTATAGCTACAATACCAGTGGAAAAAAGGAAGACAACAAATATAACTGAATAATTGATACTATTCCATTTTCGACACTGAAAATTTATCTCGTAAACAAATCATATTGATCTTAGCGAGTCTCTTGTTTGTCAAGTCAAATTCTCCGATATAATGAAACAGTCCGAGACAAGGACTTTTATTATTTATCTAAGTGTTTTGTTTTGATAGGCATCGATGTTTTTTGTCTATGTACATAATTATAAGCAGCTTTTGTTTTATTGAAATTATTTCTCAAATAAATTCGCATTGAAGTTAATTATAATATCTTTATTATATTTTACTATCTCTTATCGTTAACTGGTTTGAGACTCATTTTAGCAAAATCAATAGAGCAGCCGATGTAGCATAAGATAAAGTTTCCCCATTCTTAGTTAATCACACATAATTATTATTAATTGCTTATATTAAAAATAAGTTATCTTATATAAACTAGCGAGAATCGAATTACATGGGTTGATATAAATTCCCCACGATAAAAATCTATAATATTCCTCATAATTCTGTACAATCCATCAAAATTTTTTTAAGAACTTTTCTTTAAACTCAAGAACATAACTCTCGATATATATGATGTTAAAATACATTCTTTTATTGTTTGTACATTCTTTTATTGTTTGTACTACCGGAATAAAAGTAATAGTTAGTAATATTTGTACCGAGTCCGGGTTCAATCAGTAAAAATCAATGTATTTATTTTTAACGGATAAATTTATGGAACTTTGGACAAGAATACTTTAAATGTTCTTTTTAGTATTACAACACTGAAGAAACTGTGTATCATCCAGATTTAGCTTAAGTTAAGTTTAAAACAAAATAAATTGAAACAAAAATGAAATGAACCAAAACCACTTTGGTGGGGCAATGATTTTATTGGTAGGTTATTATCGCCAAACATTACCATTAATGTCATGCTTAATGCCAGGTATGAACTTAACGCATTTTAAAAGTTGCCCATGTTATGAAAACCATAAAAAGAAATTAAATACATACATTTGGTAAACCAAACAATACTCTAAGTTGATAATGGCGAAATACCTATGGACTCATCTGGTTAAACTACATTTCTTACAGACTTTTTTCACTGTAAAAAATCATAGACTGAAGTTATTTTCCAAATATTGCCCAAAATTACAAATATCGAGCCAGCCCAGTCGAGCGATCGTAATGTTGTCAACAATATGAATGAAAGTCGGATTATTTACATTTATATAGCGAAATATAAACCAGTCACGTCAACGTATTTCCTTAAGTCTGCACGGTCATAATTGCAAGCGCAGCTAAAGTTCTTATTATTTAATATCTGTGGCATCAATCTTGAAAATAAAATCCATGTATATTATATATATTATACAGTTGTATGTTGTAGATAGCAACAAAAACAAATGAAAAACGCCATTTTTTATCGTAAGGTATTAGAATTACATACACTATGTTTTTAGGATATTCTTTTAATAATTATACTAATTCGAATTCAATATTCATAAAAGAGGACAACGACTTTTAGGTTAGCTAGTTTACTACAATTTCAGCCCCTTACTCCTGAATAAACATTAAAGAAATTTTTTTACTGGACTCTTAAAAATTCACTACCATGTTGAATCTTTATGATAACATAAAACAAGAAAAACGTTAAATTACCACGTATCCAATAAGAATGATTAATAAATTGACTATTTATAAATTAATAATTAAAATAGAACAAAAGAATTAATTAAATTTAAACTTTTGTTTTTCTCGATGTTTAATCTTCTCGTATATTGTGTAGTGTTCTTGCCAACACATAGTAAATATCTGAATAATATAAGTATGTAATGTTAGAAAGAGAAGAGAATAATGTATACAATCTTGAACTGAATAGAATTCTGATTTAAATGCAAAGCTTTGAAATCGAGTAATGTTGAATTTAAAGCGGATATCAACTTTCAGTGCGCTGAGACCAATCCCTGACGAAGTAAAGGATAAAAACTTCATACTCTACTTTTTCAGTTTGGTCTAAGTTTGTGAATTTAATTTAAAGCGGTTGTTTACGATAACAAAATTGTAGGTAATACTGTCAACAGAATAGCCACCATTACCAACAAAAAATAAAATATAATTACTATATAAAATAGATGTAAGTTTATCAAATTACAGATTAATTAAGTAGTAGAGATTAATAAATATTCTTTTCCCTTCTAATTAAGTGCTAACGCAATATGTGCCTGAGCGCGTGCTGTCAATTAATACAATTACCTACCGAGTACAGCGAATTCGCTATAATGCTTCGTTTGCAGTATTACTGTGACGAAATAGTTTATTGTATTAGCTTATATTACATCTAACTATCCGACATCGTTTTTGTTTGATAAAATATTATAACACTTTTGAATAAATTTTCATAACTTATCTTACTTATGTGTCATATTCAATCAATATTAAATACACCAAGTATAGCAAGTATAGCTGTAATTCGTTTTTCTTCTAAGATTTGGTTATTGTGGTAAAATAGTAAAAAATATATTGTCTGTGTAGTATATTTGTGGGTTGTATAAGTTCAGAATGCAAACAATATAATAATAAACCTTAAAGTAAATAAAACCATCACTACATGTTGAATGTTATAATCCTTTCTTAACACGAACATATACCTATTACTGTATTAAAAATAGATGAGCATTTAGCATGTTGAGAAGCAATGTTGAGGTACCTTAAGGTGACGTATAATTTCCTTTATTATTTGTAATTTTCATAAATTCTATTACTCAATACCTATATATTTCCTCTCTATCACCTGTGAATACATTTCATGTGCAGACGACTTACAAATCTATAGAAATTCAAAAGTTGAAGATCTTATAGGAGACAAGATCCATCAATGGCAATTAATGGTTCTGTGGCGACTGCATTATTTTCTTCTGATTCCTACCAAGATTATCACACTCTCTTCTCCTTTCAATGTTCGATTATATCAATGCAAGTTATATTAATTTAAGTGGGGACCAAAGTGACAAACTTGAGCGACTCCAATATATTGCTATAATATTTATCATTAAGAAGTATGACCACATATTTGAATTTCGTAAAAAACTCAAGTGGTTTCCAATTAGCCGCCGCCTGGATCTCCACGTTCATTTTCTTCTGTACTATGTATTATTTTACTTGAAACACTCATACCTGAAGGAGAGATTTAAGTCTGACAGTCAGTAAACATACATATTTGTATGTACACTTAAAAGACGTAACTTTCATTGATACACTCACTTCTTCTGGAGCAGCATGACATTATTCGTATAGTCTAATTCATAGTCTTAACAAATCGGTTTTATATTAGTTACATTATTATTGCCATTTTACTTTTACAATACAAATAATGTTTTTTTTTATTACTCATTTACTTTGGAGGTATATTCTTCAAATAAAATGCAAATTGAAAATTCGATAAATTTGTCAGGACAGAGCAAAACTATTCATGTTATAACCTACCTAACAGCTCTTTTACGACCAGTAGTTAGTCTCCCTCGTTATAATATATATTTTTTTAAGTTTTATAAAATAATATTTATATTTTATATATGTCGTTTTTTATATTCTTTGTAATTCAATTTTAAAAAATATGTGTAACCATTAATAAACAAGCACTGGCTGAATAAGCCTGATTAAAATGCAATTTTGATTGATTCACTTCATTTTTTAATCCATTTTACAACATTTTTTTAAAAATTTATTAGACTACAACAAATAAGACTAAAATTAATACAAGTAAACTACGTTATTATAAATAACCATAAAAATAATCTCCATAAATTTTGTACTTTTGAATTCATGAACAGTAAAATTCTAAACCAGCAAGGCTTATCTGTTGACAACGGTGAACCGCAAACTAAATTGAATTTAAGCGAAATGTGTGCCAAAAATAAAATACATCATAATATCTGGGTTAGAATAACTTTTTTTTACATTCTAATTAATCAGGTATATATATACTATATATATAATGTACCTACTTAATACATACATTTAGGCGGTATACCCAACTAAATGCACAAATTTTTCTTCTACAGGTCGGTACTAATATCCTGAGGTATATTTTCAAAATCAAATGTATTAAACCTCAGTCGAATCGAAAGACCTCGAATTATTCTCGGTTAGAGAGAGGTCCCATGAAATTTGATATAACCTCCACATATCATATATACATTTAATATAACCATACCTCTTAAATAAGCAAACAATTATAAAAATAAACGAATACGGAGATAACACTTCAGCAAACAAACTTAGGAAATCTGATTTCCCTACGTATTGTTTCTGTCAGAATATTAAAGTACAATTTACAATTCAGAGCTCAGGTGTTTTCTTGACGTGAGAAATCACCTAATTTTCCCTTAAACAATATCCTAACATAATTCAAGACTAATGACTTCCGATACTCTCTTACACAGCTTTCATAAATCATGTATTTGAGTACGTCTTGTTAATTAATAACGTTTCACCTCATTAGGCTAATTGATTGATATAATTTAGGATTTCTAAACGAATTAAACTGTTAAGATGTAAGTATCTTATATTCCAACATTTTGTTCCTCGATGTCAGAAAATTAATAAAGACAATGATAATTTGTAGAAATGGTATGGAAAATAAAATACTAACCCCTTTTTAAGTACATATGTCGGTCACCCAAAGGGACCATTTTTTCACTAAGCAATCATTAGATTATATGTATTAGCGTTTAACCCAATTATTATTGAACAACTCCCTAAACCATTACCATACCATATATATGGTATTAGGCTTGTTTATTTCTATCAATGTCGATGTACTTATATTACTGTTTTTGTTATAAGTACCAATAATTAATATTGTTATTGTGAAGTTATAATCTTTATCATTATATTTTGCTGAAGTGAAATGCAAGTATTTGGATATTTGCGTCTTTAGACAATCGTACTTAAGGAGTAAACTGCAGTCGTGCATCGGAGCTGATACACAATTCATTTAAATTACTCATTGGAACATATTTTCTAACTTGTGAGTGCACTTAAATAAGAATCCTTTTGTTATTGTTAATATATATTTTTATTAATTCAAAAGTTTCATGATTTCAAAAATTTTTACCCAGGATTCTATCTTTAATATATACCGAGATATATTGTGTACTGTGTTAGGGGGATATTCCCAAGATGATGGCCATCAAAAGGCTCGTTACCAAGTTTTCAAGACACTTTGTCAAAAACATTACCTTAAAAGTTTTTTTATAAAGATTACTAAATTGTTTATCGTTTAAATAATTTGTTATGCAGGTGTTTTTAATTTGTAGGCAAAGAAGTTATTATAAAATCTTATTATTATTTTTTTAATTTAACATCATAATTAAGATCCAAATAAAAGAGATCAAGAAGTCACTAGTTATTATTTTTTATATTAAATTAAACTGCTTAATTCTCGTGTTGATAAATGTGAACGGGATCCGGAAACGCCACTGAAAAAAGTTAGTTTCTTTCAACGCTATTTTCCTGAAAAAATATTCTCTGCATGTTTTTTTCTGAAAGGCATTTTACACACGCTATGTAGATATATGTTTATATGTTAAGATATACATTTTTAAGGTTGACTAAACCACAATAAACCGCATGTAATTTTTAATATATATCCTAGGCAAGTAATTATACGGGTCACACAATAACTAGTGATCGATTAATAGATCGCTTTTGCAACACCAGATGAATGACAAGACCGTTGCCGGCCGTCCACGGCTACCTCCAGGTAAAAGTAGTGCTCTTTTCTCTTCTCTTTTTCTTTCCTTCCACCAACGTCATAACACTTTAGATGTCTATTTCTCTGATCATATTTGTCTCTCTCTCTCTCTCTCTCTCTCTCTCTATCTCTTGTATTTCTCTCTTCCTATTTGTTTCTCTTTCCCTTTTCTTTTCGTCGACGCCATAAAACTATAAATGTCTATTAATCTGATGATATTTGTAACGATACAAAAAGACCCCTTAAAAATATTAATATTTTTATGTACTTATTGAAGTCGTTGCACTTAATAAAAGAAGAAATTAAAATGCAAGTAAATAAAGAAATTACGATATCGAATCCTATAGTCTAAGCCGTCGTAACTTCGTAAAATAGATACCATCGTCAACGTACATACAACGGTCCCCCAAGAATAATATAATAATATTAATATGATAAAAATAAAAAAAATTTTAGAAAAACAAAACCTAGGATGCGCTTTGTATAACTGACGGAGAAAGTTTTAAATTTAATTAGTTTCTTTGACAGCAGTAGCTAAGGAAGTATAAGTTTTCCTCGCAGTTATCACCAAACTAGGAATAGTTTATAATTTATGACCAAACTTGTATATAAAATGTGTTATTTGCAGACTTTTATGAGTGAATACAGAAGTTATTTTTTAAAAAAGCTCAACTCACTTTAACACTATTAGGATCAACCTCGAGGTTAATAAATAATATGTTAATATTTTAAATATATGTTCGTATACTCATTTAGTACAATATAGATACAGTAACATAACTTTAAAAAGCAGAAAAAGAATTAAATGCCCTCATTACAAAACGGCCTCTCTAAAAAGGATAAAATAATATAATTATGTACTTATTGAAGTCGTTTAGTCGGGGGACCGTTGTAAGTACGTTATTGGATGGTGTCTATTTTAAGAAGTTAGAGCTAATGAATGAGGACTTTTTGTCTTGACGACTTTTTGTCTTGTCAGGACTTCACGATTTGATATTGTAATGTACTCTAGTAGCTTACTGCATTTTGGTTTCTTTTTTTTTTAATACAAAACTAGGTTAATGCTTGACTACATTCCACCTGATGGAGAGTGGAGATATAGTCATAGGTGGTAAGACGCGTTAATCTAACAACCTATTCAATCTTTTCTTGAAGACACCATTGTATTCAGCCGGCAATACCACCGCAGGCAAGCTGTTCCAGTCCTTCGCTGTACGCACTAAAATAGACGAGACATAGCGCTTCGTTCGGACAGGTGGAGTATCCACAAAGTAAGGATGGATACCTGCCGTGCGTCGGAATACCGGGGCGGGGGAATTAAATCGTGTAATTCCTGAATTGTGTTGCCTATAAAATACTTAGAGGCTAGCAATTCTACGCCTGTATTCAAGGCTGTGGAGGTCAGCTTAGACCAATTTGGGATCGTCTATAAGCCTCTTCGCTCACCTCTCAATTGAGTCCAGAACCGCAAGATGACACTTGATGACGCTATATTTATTATTAATAATAATTATTCTTCTTCGTTTTATTTAGCGCTTCCCCCGACGCAAAGACTTTTTAATTTTAAATATATTTTTTTTATCGGAATATATATTCACTTCATTGTTAGGAAAACATTAATAAAGAAAATTGTAATGTGACATTCTACAATCGCAACGAATAGAATGTTTCCTTTTTTATAAAAAGAGTTTCACTTTCACCTATCACAATATATATGTATGTTTGTGTCTGATATCCTCTATACAGTAGTTACAGATAGTTTACAGCAGATTTAGACATTTCAAGAAACAAAGTCACAATACTAAATAGAAATAACCGAATATTACGTAACGTAGTAAACGCTTAAGCCAGCAAGTACCACGTAGCTTTGAACAAGTTTTATTGCTAACAATTCTACCTCAAGACGATTGTAGTACGTGTTGTTATTTTTTAAATTATGGTCAAACTACATTTTCTCAGAGAACTTAGATATTTATTATATGATACTTTTCCAGCTATTTATTTTAAGTATTTTGAAAATCCTAACTAATAATAATATTACTAAAGTATAAACTTGCACGTGTTTTGTTTATGAAAGATAAAATTATATACTTAAGTTAATATGTGGAAAGCTTTTTTTATAATTAAATTTAAATTAAATAATATATGAATATATATACCAAACAATTTACCAACAAGAACATTATTCGTTTATGTACATTCTGGATACTTCTAATGTCAAAGTTAATAATATTCTACATAACATGGATGTTAATAAATATTTTACGTAACATGGAGTTGTTTAGGACTTATTTTTAAACAATTTAAACACAGACTCAGTTTAGTAGTCTTTATAAATTTATTATTTTTTATTAAAGTTTATTAACAAAACTTAGACTATCAACCATTCACTCGATGCATATAAAAGACCATGAAATGGTCAAACTGACGGCTAACTTAGTGCACACATTGATCATACCAAATTGCGCATGCTTTCCGACTTCCTATTCAAACTGTCGCTTTTCCAGAAATAACACCCATAGTTTGCAATGCGAGTAGAATAATGTTAGATATCGGAAATAAAAAACACAAAAGGTGATTTATGTTTAGCATAAAGTTTAATATTATTTCAAACAAGAAAATATAACTATTTAAATAACAATCCAGTTTGTTTCACTTCCTAAGAAAAAAAAACTTTTTGAAAAGTTAATTAGCACGCTTTATACAGTTTACCATATTGTCTATGTTATTTTAACAATGTACAAAACGCTTTTCAATCAAAATATATAAGAAAATAAAAAACCAAGATTTTCTGCTTAAAAAAACATACCGTTTTTTTAATTTAGTTTCAGCTAATTATTTTTTTATTTGGATAACTAAGTCTTTTATCTTTTATTTATAATAAACAAAATTGAAAAACGATACTAACGAGATAAAATATGTAATAGCATTTTTTTCCAATCAATAAGTGCAAATTGTGCAACGTCAAAATGCTTTATTTCTTTCGCCTTAAATATCTGAAATATTCTTTAGCGGCAAAAAACAAAACTTTGATCTGGTCGTTGTGATCACCAGAAGAAAATCTGGTACTGGCCCGTGTTGCATATCATGTCATCATAATTAGTCAACTGTCACCATTTGCTAAACCTTTGCTACAATATACAACATTCATATTAGAAAATTTGTTTTTTTTTTATTAAACTGATAAATAAGGTAGTATTTTAAAATACAAAATATTGTCTACAATATATAAATTTGGTCCACCGAATTCAATCAACACTGATTTCAATCAATTGTGTAAACAAAACTGATATCAGGCAAATCATATTAAAAACCATTCAGCGACCTTCGGCAAAATAAACATTTCTAAAATTGAGTTTTGCCGCCAAACATAAAACAAAGAAAATTAAGTTTACTAAATCTTTAAAGCTTACCGAACGAAGAAAAATGGTGTTTATAATTTTATATCTAAATATAAAAAGATATTTTGTTTGAACATACTTTCGTTTTCGATTTCGTTAAAATTTACTTTTACCTACTATTATTAATATTATTTATTTAGTAAGATGTTTTGTGTCAAGCGTTCTAAAGTATACTTAAACTCCAAGTTGCGATCTTTGCAGGGATCGACTATTATGTTTGTGAAATACAATTAGTATGTTATGTGTAGAAAGGATTAATTGTTTTGTATTTAGCTCGAAAGGTAAATTTGCGACACTAATATTTGGCATAAAAAAAAAGTATTTTGAAACATTCTGGCTCTCCGGATTGTTAAAAAAATCATCGTTAACAATTATTTTAAAATTATCGAAGAAATAATTTAGATTGTTTTCGTTAATATTGTTTTAATGTTCTATATTGCTTCCGCAAAAGATTTTATTTCTCAAAAGGTTACCTCTTCTTTTCAGTTAGCACCAAGTTTAATGTAAAATGTGAAGCCAACCGTTTTTGGCGCTAAAACCAGAATTTTTATTTCTATTATTCTATGATATTTTGAATGTTCTTCATACTTCTTCATATTGATCTAAGAGATCCAGTTTTTTAATATCAACAAGAATAAGGTAAAATAAGTCTATGTTTAATTTAGTAGTAATCTTAGTTAGTAAAATTATTATAATAAGTAATTTTTGTCCATTACCGATGGCCACGCCAGGACGTAAACATCAAAACAAAACATTACATTTAAAATATTTATAGTATTATGAATAATCAGTCACATGCAATGGAATAGTAATTTAAAACATTCTTTAGGCATATTAGAAAGTTCCATAAATAAATATCTGAGAGATTATTATGAATTAAAAAGATAATGAAATTACGTTATAATTTAATTCATTATTCACCAAGTTTCCGACAGGTCATCCCAAAGCTCATTATCTAGTTAATACAATACTTCATAGGCTGGTAAAAACATTATCCTAATTAATATATTCATAAGACCCTTACAATTCCACTGTTTGAGTAAATTAAATGTTTCCCAAGTAAATTCTTCTGAACTTACAACCTTTAGTAAGTAAATTCGTAAAATATATATTTTTATAATTACATCGACTTTTATTTTAACCCGTTTATCGATACTAAATATAAATCTTTTCTTTGTACCCGTGAATACTAAAAGACAAGTAGGTACTTTTGAGTACGGTTTGAGTATGGTACATTAAGAATTTGAAAAAAAATCTGTTGAAATGTGAAAGTACTGGGTTTTTTTTAGCATAAAAGTCAAGATTTATAAGATATTGATTTGATTAAAGTTTACTTATGAAAAATGTATGAGATTTTCTTAATATTGAAATAGCTTAAAAAAAAACAAAAGATTGAGTTCCCTCAATACTACCTATAGAATAATATATTTTTTAATAATTTATATTTAATGGTTGGATTAAAAATGGAGACAAGATTTTTTTTATAATTGTGTTAACTGCAAATCACAGTTTAAAAGTAGGTACCTAAGCGAGTACCTGATATTATATTTCTATTTTCTGTCACGTCTTTTTGTAATGTACTGATATATAATAATACGATAATAATAACTTAATGAATATAGATACACTCCAGGCCTGTTGTTGTTATGCTATGCACTCGATGTTAATCTCTCAGCAGGGAGGAACGTGCTTAAACACGAGGTCTACGAGTGCAGGATCGAAGCATAGTTATTTCATTAATCGGATTACTAGTATTATAGCCTCCCTTGTTCCGTCCTGTTTTCGCTTAGATGATCATCAAAATTAATGTACGACGCAACACTAACCTATTATAGCATTATCTTAAGAACAATTGAGATTGTGTGAAAAAAAAACAGACTTTAAAGCATTTTCAAATTTACAATAACAATACAAGTTAGTAAAAAAGTCATTATGTTAGTCAGCATCATGATTATCGTAAACATGAAATAATTTAATAAATATTACGTCTGAAATTATAAATGTTGGTTGCCAACTTAACGAACCTCAACAATTTCGTTTTTCATCGTAAACTAAACTTGAAAATTTTATCTACCTCCTTAATATTAAACATTTAAAAATATTTTTTACAGAATAAAATTAAGTAAAACAGATATAATTTTTATAAACATTCATATACATCTTATGACACGTTCATTTGTTAACAGATAACTTTAAAAACTAAGTATTTTTTCAGTACTAAGTAATCAATGCAAAAAATCGTATTCAAGTAACTTTTTTTTATATTTTGTTGTAGTTAGTGTTAAGCAACAATATAAGCACTAATTCACTTCTTAATATATTGGCCTTTTGACCTTAGGAACCCTTAGGACTAACTGATTAGAAACATAATGAGTTATTCAGAAAAAAATAACCCTGTCATGATTATACTCGAAAATACTATAATTCATATTAAAACTCTTAAAATACATTTTAAACATTATTTTATTGTGAGAACCAGTTTTCTTATTTAATTATTGTTTTTATTAGATTTCAGACAAAAAATGCTAAAAGAATATTTTAGCATTTTAGCAGGGTGCTTCGTTAAGATATCCTAAATTATATTAAATAATTAGCCTAATGAGGTGAAACGTTATTAATTAACAAGACGTAGGTACTGAAATACATGATTTATGAAAGCTGTGTAAGAGAGTATCGGAAGTCATTAGTCTTGAATTATGTTAGGATATTGTTTAAGGGAAAATTAGGTGATTTCTCACGTCGAGAAAACACCTGAGCTCTGAATTGTAAATTGTACTTTAATATTAAGGCAGAAACAATGTTTTGTTATTGTTTGTTTGTACTTTAACGCATATCTTATAAACTTTTATTTGATGATTTTCAGCATATATTATAAAAGCATAGAGATATTCTTAAATTTAAGAAACCATATTTCACAAGTTGGTTTTCAGCATTGTTATTCCTGATGAATGTAGGATATGTACTTATAGGTAATATCGGATTTCACAGGATATTCTTACAAAGAGAAATATTCAAATATTCTTAACCTGTCAAAATATTTTTTTTATATTTTATTTAGTAACTAACTGATAATTATATCAGTTTATACATAGCCATTATTAAATGGCTATGTATAAATTGTCTTCCCAAGTCAATAAAAGTTTCCTTTAACCAAGGCTTTCTGGTAAAGATGTCTTGTAAAAGATAAGGCATCCTTTTTTAAGGTTCGATGGTATTATTTCACAGATTTTACTATTCACACTTCACTTTTATTTAATTGTATTTAAACCTTCCTTGGTACTTCCTGCTGTATACAGCAGCGTCTATCCCGAATATCGTCCTAACCGCAGTATCATAGTCAAATCATCTACTTTAAACGTGCAAAAATAACAACTACTCGTAAATGAACAATTGTAAGTATCGGTAAACACGGTATTAAATACTGGTTTTAATTATGAAGTCTTAATGGTTCTCACTTTTCTAGCTTATTCAAGTTTTTACTAATCAAGAAAATGTTCCTCCTTATGTAAATAATAATCTTAGTCAAATAAACTTTTTAAGCATACGAAAATAACAATCACTTGACATAACACTACTAAATATTAATTATTAAGTTAATAAAACAATGATTTAAATAAATAGACCTTATTGGTTCTTCTGATTTAAGTTAATCAATAATTCATTAACTTATATGGATCAATATAGTGACTATCTAAATATTGTAACGAATCAAAACCTTACGAATTATTATAAAATAGTCGTTTAACAAAAATGTAACCTAATACTTTGTATAAATTACCTTTACTACTGTCACTACTAATGTTTCATGGTGATAAAAAAACACGCGGATGGAACGAAGTTCCATTCGATTAATTATTGAAGGAATTATAATAAAAAAATATTAAATTATTAATATAAGCTAATATGCTAATGAATAATATTTGTATACTATTTTTGTATGATATTTCGCCGATAATTTATAATAATTGTAAATAAAATTAATAACTAAATTAAAAAGTGTTAATCAATAAACCCATGAGTTATAGTACCGCCATCTAGCGGTTTCACTTGGTACTGATATATTTATATAACAGATGTGGTTATGTTTCCCTAAGGTATAATTAGATGGCGTTGTTACAAAACATTACGAGTATATTTGATCACAAATTTGTATTATTATTTTTATTTAAACTATCTTATTTGCAAATTGATTCTAAAAGAACAAACTCCAATATCAAATAAATAATAAAGAACTACTAAGCAATTTTATATAATACAAAAAATAATAATGATAGAAATGAAAATATCTCGCTTACTTTCTATAAGTGAGAGAGAGAGAGATAGCAAAACATATCGTGCCAACTTTTGGTAAGAATTTTTACCGTCTAGCCCCCTTTCACAACGCGCGATAAGGAACTACGTTCCAATAATAATAAATTAGGTTTTACGGAAGGCACATTACCAACCAACTTCCTACAGTTCGATTCGAGTAAATAATTTTAGCGAACGTGGTTGAATCGAATATCTGCTGCCCCTCACTCTTTACAATGTTAAAATCTGACGGATCCTTGACACCGCAAAAAATAAAAATAATTTATGAAAGTGAAGATAAATCATGAAAATAGAGATAATTTATTGACTCTCTTTAAAAGGAGTATTCACGTTTAGATTCTGGAAACGCTACATCTCCATGTCTTCTTATACAGAGTCTAGACAAGAATAAAACTACTGATTCTTAACCCAAATTGTAAATGGTAACTGATAACACCCCTTTACTAGTTGGGATGGTTCATTATTCTGAGAATAGATTAGCTCTTGACATAACAATGACATAACTTTACAATCAGATTTTTTTTTTGTTTTAAGTAAAAATTTAAATGTGTAATGTAGATAAAGGGTTGCAGAGTGATCCAAAGTTGTAGAAGGAATGACAAAGAATATATAATATTTTGTATAATATGTATTCGTAAAACCGACCTATTTAAAGCAAGTGCTTGATAAACACCCAATTTGCGTGTCGAGTTTATTCCGCAGCTTTTGTTTTTATTTTGTGCCAGAGTTATTATGAATTATAAAATGTGAAAATTGTAAAAATATAAAATACTTACAAAATAAACTTAATTTTATTAAAAAAACGTTTTGTTTATTGTATTTATAACAATAATTATGCGCAGATATTTTGGAAAATATCTGCGCATAAAATAACAAACTATAGATAGTTTGTTATTTTATAAGTAATATAAAGTTTAATAAAATACTATGTCTATAATGTTTATATAGTAAGTACCTACTTCGATTTTAAAGCTATTTTATAATTATCCAAAAGCAATATTTTACAAACCATAATTTATATAATAAAGATAAACTTTATCTTCATGCATTAATTATTTATTTCATTTCATAGTTTTATTATTCATTTTAGAAAGTTTTAACATTTTTTTGTTAAGGTAATAATTGAAAATTAGTTAAATTATATCTGGAAAATTTTCTGAACTATATTTTATAACATTTATCATTAAATTAAATATAGTACTTTTTATGAAATCGATCTCTGTTCAAATAACGTAATAGGACATAAGAAAAAAAAATAAGAAAACTAAATATTAAATTGGGTTCAGTATATAATTTAGTGTATTTCGTAATTACATTAATTAATATACTCATTGTAACCCTAGTCTATTTGATAAATTACGCTCTTACAATATTGGATCCAATTTTCTCAAGAACTATAATCAAAACGTCAGCATCGTAGTTGATTACGATCTAATTTATGAGGAGCGTCCATTGTAACAGTATTACCATTAGATACAGTCTATAAAACTATTTGAATATATAGTTTAAGTGTTTTTAAATTTAATTTGATAAAAAAACAGTTTGCTAGCGACAACCTTATTTATAAGGATCTCATAATTTTTTCACCATATTTTCTTTTCCAGTATAAAACAATCCGGAGAATGAGGAATCCCAACTGTAGAATGTTTATTTTTTCAAATATAAATATATGTTTCATAAGCTATTTGGCTATTGCATATTTTTTATTAAATATTATCAATCTATAACGCACACATGCCTCGTGTGCCTCACAGAGCGTGAGGTGTACAGCACGCATTTTAGTGATATTTAATCAATTAAAATAGGAAAAGGATTTTATTTGTATCGGTTTAAATTTAATTAAATTGTTGGATATAAATAAATTTTGCGTCCAAAATAATATTAATAATATAAGGCTGTATGTATATATCTAAAAAGTGGATCAAATATATTAGTTAGATACAAATGCTCTGTCTCAAGAGACTAATGTATATCAGTTAATCTAATTGAATAATGGCACCTGGCGGACTTCAGTCGCCTAATTTGATCTTGCTGAGGTCTAGTCAGACCGCACTATCTGTAGTCGTTATTTTGACATATCTGAAGATGCATGCATCTATCAAGCATAATTATTTAGATTATACCTAACTGTACTAGTCTAAATGTTAATATGTTAATATAGTGCATAGTATGTCCCAGTTATAAATAAATTAAATTACGTTTCATGTATATATAAATGCTAATTGCATAACACATTAAGTAATTAAGTTTGTGAAAAATATAAAAACGTTAATTTGAACATCTTCATGAAAACAAATTTATTAAAAAAGAGATAGGTATACATGTTGCGGAAGGGCTATAATTTTGGAAAGAAAGTAACTTTTTGGAATGATTTTTAGTTATAATGTCTTAAGAAATAGGTTCTGAAATTAATAATTAACTCAACTTATCTCTAACAATTCAACTCTTAATTAACGTTCAAGTCTGTAAAGATTATATTAAATCACAACAGAGGATGTTTTTTCAGTTTAATATAACCGTGGATGTGATTATCATATGAAGTGAGAAACCGCGTTACCGAACCATATAGTTACACCTAGAGTAGTCTATATTATAGTCTATGCTAGTGATATTATTATTATTATTGTTAATTTACGTTCATATACAATTGACAATTTGACAGTTTGACAAATGACAATTTGACAGATTTTAAGTTTAATTAAAAACTCATTAATTGAATGTAATGACCAAAGCATAAATGGACCATAATAGTGAGATTATTTGCTACTTTGAGACTACCGTGCAACTAAGACGGTTGAATAAAGTTGCATCATTGATAGAAGTTATAATACACACACACATTAAACAAATAAAATGATAATAATTTAACAGTACAGAGCTTACCATCAAATAATATTATTTTCATTAAATACTTGTAAATTTTTTTGTATGATAACTTTTGTTTTCTTTATGTTATAATTTTCTTAATGGTTTACTTTGATAATAAGATAAAGATAGTTTAAACTCATTTTAAGTCGGCGCAATAAGTCTTTTTCCACTCTTCGATACATATCCATCAGATGCTACCTATTAGAACCATATATCTTTATCTTATAACATTATAAACTTTTTCTTTTAGAAATGTAAGCCTTTATTTAATTGGAAGGTTTGATTAAAAATAAAAATATCAGTTGTTGGTATGACCAACACTAATGTAATATTTGTATATAAGTTTAATTGACTAATCAAATGGAATATAATATTTGATACTGATTTGTCTAAGAGTAGTCAATAAATAAATCGTCTCCCAGCTAAAAGAAGGCAGTGTGTGATTGAGAGACGAAATTGTGTAACAATACTAGTAATAAGAAAGTGTAACAGTAATAATAGAAATTTTAAACAGTAAACAATTTTGTGTGTTTGTAACCAGTGCCATTAAAGAGTTTTAAAGAACAGAACTAATATTGGTGGTTCTTTGCTGTTAGTGAATTTTACTAGAAATGGATAAAGTCTCGATATATGTATGACTCTTAAGCAAGCACTTCAATTACGGAATTATTAACTTTTCCTAATGGGGAACATTCACGTATTTTTTTTTTGACGTAAATTAATCATTTACCTCTCAATATCGTAGAAAAAAATATATATAGGCTTGAAAAGATTCTAGTTTTTTTTTAAGGTGAAAATTAAAACATTGAGTAAATTTGACCCGTTTAAACACCGCCATTTTGCGTTCGTTTTGCGTGACGTCAAATGATACATCCAGTGAATGTTTAATATGAACTTTTTAGTTATTTCATAGATATTTTATGTTTTAATTGCTTTACAAGTCATGGAAGAAGATAAAAATCATCTTACGAGTATTGTATAGTACCGGAGTGCAAAAATAGTATTAGAAAAACACCCGACAAAGTGTTTTTTGTATTCCAAAAGATGCGAAAATACAAAAACAATGGTGTATGGTAATTAAAAGGGATAATTTATGTCCTAAATCGTGTTTATATGGTTGTGAAGATCAATTTAACGTAAGTATACTTTATTTATAATAAGTTTAATCTAATAGTTTAAATTTATAGTAAGTTATCAACATTAGAAAATTTGAGTTTAAAATTAACCTAACCTATCTTACAAATTTCAGTATAACTTTCTATAAAAACCGTAATCTTTTTTTGTTTTACGCAATTTTATGGTCTGTCGATTTATTTCAGGTTAAGAAAGATACAGCAAATTGTATTGAATATAATATGTGTAACGAAACCACAAGGAGAAAGATGTAATCTAAATTTGAAGAAAGGAGTTGTTCCTTATATATTTTTGTGGCAAAAACACCAGCTGATAGAATGAGAATGTGCATAGTCAAAAGGCAAAGATTGACATCGGTTAATGAAGCCTTTTAAGAGTTAGCTAACAAAAGTAAAGTTTAAAAAAAATTGTGACCTTTACGAAGAAGTGATGTAGGTAGTAAGTCCTAGTACTGCCCATACAAATGTCTGTGATATTAATCAGCCAAGACTCAGTACTTCTCCTATTGAATGTGATGATCATAAGGCAGAGCCTTGCTTTTTGCATATTAAAGATAAATTACCAAGTGATTAAGCTGTGCAAGTTAATATTAAACCGAAGTATGGAAGTAAAGGTGTCAATGTAAATATACCTGCTGAAAAACAAAAAGTAGCATTGTCACCATTTCCTCATTTTACACACAACATTGTTACACAACAGTTTTAAAAGTAAAACTATCTGTTTTAAAAAGAAAATTGTTTACTGAAAACACAGCTGATAATACTTCTATAGCATCTTATATCTTCTATATCTGCTGATTATCAACCAAGTTATTTATCTGAGTCAAGTGAAGTGAAAAATGATTCAGAGGCAGAAACATTTTAAAAATGTATTGTTTACCTAGTAGCATGCTAACTGCTATTCAAAAAGAGTTTGTATGTATTTGTTTTGTTAGAGTTGTTTGAGTATTTAGAAAATGTTTTTAAGATTACCTAAATAATTGTATCATTTAATAAAACTTTAAGCACGAAAATATAGGTTTAAATTAATTATTTTTCTCAGTCACACTGATACCACAGTATGAACTTAACCGCCGATATATTGAATGGTGTGTCAAATGACGTCACATTTCCTTTCGACCAATGGTGGCGCGTTTTGGAATTTTGAATTTCGCTCCCTAAATTTGCACTTTTCATAAATTATTTTATGGCCTTAAATGATTAGTAAATTAAAAAAATATGATTTTATTATAATAAGATGATAAAAAGTAATCGAAAAAAAAATATTTGAGACCATTTAAATTTTTTTGCATGTTCCCTATTCTGTATGTCATAGAATTCCTCTTAATCAAACCTCCTCAGTTACTTTCTTTCTTTACTGGACAGATCATGATGAGATGGATTGGACAAATTATATTGGTCAATGCAATAGCGTTAAACTGGGCCTTAAACAATCCAAATTCCTTCAACACAAATGAAAGCATTTAACCGAGCAAGTAAGATGTTGACCTTTACTTTATAGCTATTTGATTAATATATATAATTTTAAACTTTTACGTTAAATCTATTTAAAATAATCTTTATATAGCGCTTATGCCAAAGACTGGTACATTTTTGTTATATGAACCGACTTACTAATACACATTAAAGTATTTAATTAACTTGTTAATAGACTCCAATACTTTTTGCCGAAAGGCCAATCCCGCCCCAAACTAATTACTGAGTTGGCATATTACTTTAAAGGCCTTTCAAAACATTAGCCGACATCCTAATTAGAACATTTATATACGATTCGGCAATACTTGCCTTTTAGGAATCATAATATTATGAATCCTCAAAGAAATGTAATAATATATATGTAAAATTATGAGATATGTTTATAATTCATTTATTTAGCGGCATTAGTAGGTGTCTCTTGTAAACATAATGCGACCTATTTTTCTTGTGAACAACATCCAAATACTTTTATTTTACGAGTCACGAAGACGTGTGCAAAAACTCTGGAGGCAACACTAGATTTTTTTCTAAACTAAGAGATTCATGCTCAAAAACTCATAAATAAGGAACCTTAACGGTTCCGAAACCAGTTAACAAAATTCCAAAAATAGACATTAGTAGACCCGGGGAAATACATAATAATTATCACGAATTACGAAGCTCGGGGCAGGTCAGGAATTCTCGAATCATGAATTACAAATTCTCAAAATACTCATCGTATTTTCATATCCGTTGACTGTACATCATTATTTTCAATAAAGTTGATAGTGAACAGTTATTTATGCGAGCTCATTCTGTGTTCATTGTTTACGAATCATTGACTTTTAGTTTTGTTTTAATCAAGTACCATTGTTTATCACTCTAAAGAATCTTTGGAAAAAAAGTATTTTTGACTGGAAAAGGAACAGGTATATTATTGAATGTTACTATATGGTGGAAACTATCCAATTTAATTAGTTGTCGCTGGTTTAGACTAGAAAACTTGTTTTGGTAATAATATAAGCAATCAATAATAAATTAGTTAACTGTGTTATTTAAATAAAAATGGGGGAGGTAATTTGTGCTTCACGCTTCTCTGTAGATTTTAGTAAAATAAATGACTAAACTTCTTAACGATAAGAGATTGAAAAGTATAATAAAAAATTCTAATGAATTTTTATTCAAATTTATTCAATTAATCATCTCAATAAAACAAAAGCTGGTCGTAATTTCGTACATAAATAAAGTATATCGGTGCCTGTCAAAACACGTAGAAAAACAATAAAAGTCGTTGCTGCCGACTGTTTTGTTATATCAGAGTATTTAATGACAAACAAGAGACTCGCTAAGGTCAACATGATTTGTTTGCGAGCGAAGTTTTCAGTGTTCAAAATGAAATAGTATCAATTATTCAGTTATAACAGTTCACTTGCCTTGTTTATACTGTTATAATAAATAACTTTTTGAATATGTATTATAAAAATATATAGTACGATAGATATAATTTTTATATGATATAAAGCAGGCAAACAGAGTTTTATATGTTAAATAAAAATAAGTAATGAAGACTTATTAACAAAAAAATTGCAGAGAAACCTTGTTTGATTCGTTATCGTCTTAAACTTTTTGAAACGAAATTATTGAAAATATATTAACAAATAAATGTAGAATCAAAAAACGTTCTCAAATAAATTTAAGTTAATTAAAGTATTGACTTTTTTTAATAATATGTATAATATTCTTTTGCTTTTTATAATATAAAATGAAAGAGGAATAACTAAGTTCAACATTTATATTTTTACTTTGTGTTTATCAAGTTTGGGCTTTAAGTGATAATCTTAAAGTCCAAACTATTAATTATCTTAAAGGTAAAAAGAATTAATTATTTCATTTTGCATCATTGCAATAGGCAAGGAATAATAAAAAACTGTTGAAAAATATATTTTTTTTAATTATTATTTTATTTTTATTTACGTATTTTTCAATTATTTATGTATAAATCTAGAGATAAACGAATTCAGGTAAGAACCACATAAGAAAGACTGCTTTGTTTTTGCTGCATGCTTTTAAGCTCAAAATAAATAATAAATAAAGTGAGCTGCACTCATTACTCTCTCAACTCGCCCACGCTAATTTAATAGAGATCTGGTAAATGAACTTAACTATCCGTTCCGTCTATCAACAATCAATTCCTCACGAAAAGCAATCGTATGTCTTGATCATCAATTATTGATGTTTTTATGCTGCAAAAGATTTTAAGACGGCAACTTTTAAGTAATAATCTAATACAATATATATAAGTAAAAGTAAAAAGGTACCGACTTAAAGCTTTGATTTGACTTGTAACAGGAATAATTACAAGAGGAATAAATTCTACTGAAATATCATTAATTCCATGTAATACAAATATCTTTTACCATTAAAGTTCTGTTGTATAAGTATTGTTAATTTTTATAATATATTAAATGAATAATATAAGAGCATGAGCTATTTACTTAAAATGCTTCTACCAATATGAAATGTTAACTTTCTTCTCCCGTTCCTGCTTTCATTTATTTCAATGAGAGTTCCCTACAATTTTATAGCGGTAAGACACCGTAAATAGTTCTTAGAAACATCGAGGAAGTAAAGCTCTCGAGGGTTGGTTAACGGTCTGTTTTATTTCATGTTTTTATGTTAAGAAACCAGCAAGGAGGATAATTATCTTATCCTTTGTACGTGTTCTTGCTTATATTTTCTCGTTAATTAATTGTCCAGATAATAAGTACATTGTTACATAAACTAGATAATTGATAAATTATTCTTCATAGCTTATTTTAGACAGGCACAATGTTTCATTCTAAAAAAAAACTATACTTTCATTAAGAATCCAGGACTAAGTGAACGCTAGTTGTTGAATTGTTAGAGCATGTTAATTTTATTTTCTGAATTACGTTTAGACGAATATAGACGACGACGCATATAGTTTTTCGTTCAAACATCATCTTGTACAACATAGAAAAAAGTAAATTATTTTAAAGAGGAGAAAAAAGTAATAAACAATTTAAAAAAACCCCCGATACAAAAAGACGTCTAAAAAGGATAGAAATATTATTATTATGTACTTATTGAAGTCGTTACGTCGGGAAACCGCAAAATAAGGTAAGAATTCAAAACACAAATAAGTTACCAAGGCAAATAACGAAATAACAATATCAAATCGTATAGTCTAAACTCTCATTCATACACCATCGTCAACGTACATAAAATGGTCTCCCAACGCAACGACTTCAATTATCACATAATAATATTAAATTTATCCTTTTTTATCGAGGGTTTTTAAAATTGTTAATTATTTTTTTGTTTTGATTTTTCCCAATATTTTGATTGTCGCTATATTGATGTAAATAAACCAATAAGGTCTAATTATTTCAATGATTGTTTTAATAACTTACGTAGTGACAGTTAGAATTGTTATGTCAAGTAAATTTATATGAGGAGTGCCATTTGCTTGATTAGAAAATAGTTAAATAAACTAGAAAAGTGAACAATCGAACCATTAAGATATTTAATACTATGTATCGCTATACACTTAATAAACTTACAATTGATCATTTTCAAGTAGTTGGTATTTTCGTATGTTTGAAGTAGTTGATTTCACTATGATATGAGATGGCATATTAACTGCGTTTAAACACCCTCTTTATCATAGTTCACCAAAAAAACTGTTTTATTTTTTTACCTAAACTGCAAACCGAAGTTCAATTGTTTTTGATTTAAGTAATTGGAGACGAAGGATTTGAATTGCAACAACAAGTGAGCTGAGAGTAATTGTAACACAATCAACTGAAGCATTCTATTTGATACAGAAATTGCATTCAGAATTCAATTAAGATCTTAGGGTCTAAGCTTGAACTACGATGTCAAACCTTTTTAAAATAAAATGCTAATATATAATAATATTTTACTGTGCAAAAATATGTTTATTGTTCAAATATTTTTTTTTCTACTAACTTAGTAGAAGTAACTTAGTCATAGTTGACTACAATTATTTTCTACATACCTACTAACTTCAGAAGTACTTATAACAAATTATTACTAACAATCTAACATGTATTTTATAAAAATATTATTATTTAAAACTAGCAGTATTTAGACTTGGAATGTTTAAATAATATAGAAATAAAAATTACCTCAACATGTTTCCACAGCTAAATAACAGAAACTCAAAATACTGTTCCTAAACTTAAGATAACTTAATCAAAACATATATTTTTGGCCACTGGAATTTATCCTTAGAATAAATGGATTTATTTTATAACCTTATTATTGTTTTATTACCTTGCATAAAAATTAAATTTTACATTATGCGCGTATTTGTTATACTAGTCATTATACTAAGGACTACGTTAAAGATGACTAATTTGTTACCAATTCTACGAATGTTGCTTCACTATAACCACTTTCTGGATGTTGTCTACTTGCAACGAAAATAATGCAGTATATAATTACTATTGTTTTGATTTTTTAATTAGAATCCTTTCAGAAATTGTGAATCTGGAAGCATTATCAGAACCGTGGCGTGGTTAAATAGTAATCTTTTCGAAACAACGCTTTACTAGAATTCTACAATATTTTCAAAGCTTAAAGGATTATTTATGAACACTTATACCTACCAAACAATTTATTTACCAAAAACAACATTTCTTTTTACAGATCAGAAGGAAGAGATGCAATAGTTATGAACAATGAGTATTGGATTGAAATAGTAAAATAATATTATCCTAAAATAATATTGTTATTATAATAGATAAAATTTTAATGAAGAATTTATATCCTTTGCAATCAGTTTATATTTTCTCCTATTTATTTTCGTGCACGTATACGAACTTTAGCTCAACAACTTGTCTATAAATATGAGAAAGCTCTATGTAATAGGTTCCTGCCACAATGTACAACTTCTTGGATCCATTAGGCTCCACTTTTTATTGCACTTAAATTACATTAAATTGTATTTATATTACACATAACAACAACTACGCTCACTAGCAATAACTACTGTTTTAAAGGATAAACTAAATTTATTTAACTTTTATGTTTATACTGTGTATAACCGATATTATAATCCGAATAATCGACAATTAGATTTTATCTCAGAAGTTTGTTACTTTATCATATAGAAATCACTGAACGACAAACTGTGAACATTAAACTTTTACTTTAATTAAGTAATGCTGTTACATAACTATTGCATCTCTCGATAAAATCAGTTACACCAAGAGTTTTAACATCTTAGACGTTATGTATTCTATTTTACGTCAATATTTGTTTAAGCTAAGACAATTTGATATAAAAACGAAACCATTTGCATAAAATGTAAGGGATTACATACCTTTTTAATAGTTAATGTAAAAGCTATAAATATTTTACTTCTCCTATATTGAAATATTTTATCAATAAGTGTGTTTAAACATCGATCACGCCGGTTCGTGGAAAATTATAATACGAACAGTTATTTCACTCTCGTTCCAATTCTGTTGCATTGAAATGTAAAGGAAAAAGATTTTATCGCATTAAATATACAGCACCGAATGATGAATTAAAGTTTGCGTCGTAAGCATTTTACCGGGAATTAATGTAAAATTCGTGAATAGGGATATCAGGAATTAATATAAAAGATTACAATTAAGATACTTAAACATCTGATAATATAATTAATGGTGTGCAATAATTGACAGAGTAAAAAGAATGAGAGAGAACAATGGCCTCACGAGACAAAAACGTTTTGTTGTTTGTTTGCTTATGTATCAATAATTATAATCCATGGAAAGACCTCAAAAATCAAATATATTCATAAAGCAAGAATGGTCCAATGTATTAAAACAGCGGAATATATATTTTTTATTATTAGCTCCAAAGCTTGCTGAAAAAATATGTATATAGTACCTAGCTGTTTATATTTAAATGCGACCAATGAGTTAATTCATGAATTGTTTTGATTAACTACAAAATCAATATTGTTCTACTATACACTACTATACACTATACCTTGATTTTAATATGTTGTTGATTAATGTTGATTGATAGCGCTGAAAGCACCAGGTGACCAAAGAGCAGTAACGCGACTCGGACATTTTATTATTCAGATTATAAATATAGATTATAGATAAAAAAATATAAAGAATAAATATATTATTAATTATAAATAGAATAGAAGATTAGACGATTCACAAAGTTAATGGAATGATATAATGTAAACTTAATGATTTTACGTCTCATAAACTAAATTATGTCAACGAATATGTATAGAAATAAAACTATTTTTTTCGAATTTGACTCGCGTATCCTTAAATTTCAATATTTAAAATTACATTATACGCGAGTATAAATAATCGTCGAGTTAAATTTAAAATTTAATTATACGCAAGTTAAATCCTTATAAAAGTGTTTTATTTGAATGTGTAGTAGCACCTAGTGTAAATCTAAAAAAATACATCGGAAAGAAATACACAAAAACAGAATGTTTTCGTTATAAAAAGTGGCAACTACCGTCTAGCTTAGTGGGTAAGAGTCCCAGATAACCGTCCCCACCTTCCTCTTGGCGGGGGCGTTAAAAAGACGACGACATAAAAAAAAATGTGGTCAATCAATTGTGTCAATTAAATGGGCTATTTCTGACGCCAAGAAAACACCTGAGACTTGAGTTATTTTCTACCAAAATATACTGACAGAAACAACATTTTCTATATTTCCTTATCTTACCCACTGAGTTTAATTGTTCCCTTATAGCTTTTTCTGTGTCTATTGTAAACATATCAGCATATATTTTTAGGAGCACAGGTTTGTAACGAATAAAAATATCGTTAAATGGTTTGTGGCCTTTAGTTTGAAGTAATTATGTAGTTCGTTTTTTAGTCATATAATAAAAGAAAAGACCTTTATTTAGATTTAATACTATATGTATATCATAAAATGCCTCACCCTCATCTATTGTTGCAGTAGCTTACTCTGTAGGAACTATATTCGGATCCACACTCTTGGTTAATATGTATTTAGATCGCGTGAACCTAAAATAAATTCGTAAGCATGTACTTACTCATTTATAGTAAGTGTATTAAGAAAAAAATAAACATAAGATATTTAAGACATGTCTACAAAATCTCATTAATACTTGCAAAAAGCAACAATACTATATACAAAGATCATTTCGAAGCAAGATATCGGAATAAAAGGCTTAAAAGTTAGAATTGATTGAGGGGTTCTATGTATGCCGAAAAATATCTAATTATATTCTTATAGTTACTAAAAGTAGAAATAGAGGCTACTAAAACATCAACTGTAAGAATCAATATAAAAATTTTTAAAGAAGCAACATTTCGGTCCGATACTTTATTTCTCCTATACACATGATGAAGGAATTAAATCTATAAAAATAATAATCTTTAAACATTTACACACTTTTTAAAATTTACTTTGCTAATATTAATTGGTCTTCTATTTAATCACTTTTAATGGTTTTAATAACATTTAAGGATATTGTAATTTTTTTATCCTTGTTAAATATATTTAATATCTCAGACTTCAGACTTTGATAAAATCTTGAAATTTAACGCTAAAAATGAAATCATTAAAGCTGTTTAGTTAACTGAACATAATTAAAATATATCCAATCCAATAAGTGACATTATTTATTGCAAAAAAAGTTATTTATTACCCCATCGTCAAATAAACTGTTAACGTATTAAAGTATTAGAAACATTGACCTCTATTGGAAAACATGTGTTTGGAAAAAAAAATATGTTATAGAAGTTGAAATTGACGATACATTCTAATAGTTTAGACAAGAGATAGCTTGGAAAGAAGAATGAATCTAAGTGAATAGAAAGTAAGATAAAGATACGATTCTTTACTTTAGGAAGTGGAACGAAAACAGCATTACATGAAGCACCTAAAAATATTACAACAAACAAGAGAGACGCGTTGAGATTTTTTAAAATTGTCTTTAAACGTGTTTAAGTATGGTTTGGTAAAACTTATATACATAGGTACTGGTTATAAAAACAAACAATAATTTTAGAAGTTCTCTTTTAATGGGACAATGTTGTCGGAGTCACGCTCTATCAATGTATAAAACTTTGAAAATTACTTACCGCATATGTACTTATATGTCATTAACATGTATAACTTAAATTACATTTTGTTAGTTTACTTTAACATAACTTGCGAGTGGAGGAGCTTTTATGCTGTAAAAGTGGTATTTTTTATTCAGTATTTTGCTTTTGGACTAACATTTTTTTACATTAACTTTGAGCATGTAAGATAGGTTTTTTAATGAAACAAAAAAAAGCAGCTCAACTTCAAAGCTTTGTACTTCAGTCGGGCTTATAGAATCGAATGTGTTTTCGATATTTTATACAGATATTATCAACTGCAAAGAAAAAAATAATATAAAACAACACATAATATTGATAATTTATTAGTCAATAAATTGAGATTTTTAAATTACAATTCTGGACTTTAATTATGTTTTTTATGTAGTTATAGTTATAAAACTAATATTAATATTAACTACTAAAAGTATCGATATAATTTATTGGATGAGCAAACTAAGGCACTACGTAACTTACATACATGGCGGCTATATAACAGTCATGAAAAAACCACTAAAATATTGTAAATTTTATGCTAACCATTAGGTACAATATTACACAACAACATTAGTATATAAATGATACCAGAGAATTCAAAAACTTTAGTGCTATTCAATAGAATTGGATAGTATTAAGATATTACAGCTAATGACATCAAGAAGAATAATTTTATTCTCATTTTAAAATCTTAAGAAATCACTTATATTTTGGATAAGGAAAGTATTGTTTTCTAATATTGATCGTTGTCCCTTCCTTCGTTATTAAGTCCTTAATTTATTTATTTCTATTTGGAAAACAAACAGTACAACATCACACAAATTAAAAATAACAATAAGACAGTACATATACCAATTAAGTTTCCACTAATAATTAACACATTTAAGAAGGAAAAAAGAAAAAATAACAACACATACTTTACTTAACTTAACTTTAATATCAAACAACCAAAATCAGTGATATAAAACAAAACCAAAATTATACACATTTAATTATGCAGCTCAATATTTTAATAATGATAAAAATTAAATCATATTAAAAAAAATTGTAGGTACAATAAAAGGTTAATTTAATTGGTTCATTAATTGATAAAAATTAAAAAGAGAACATGAAAATATGTCTACATTATATTTTTTTATTGTACATTCTACAGAAAAGACAAATACATTAGTTTTGAGCAGATTTAGTTTTAGTACGGAGTAAATAGAAGAGATTATTATTACGTTTTAGAATATTTTGAATATTATACCTCAAACAACTTAATATTAGTTAATAAAAGTAAATTGTGCTTCTCCATAATAGTTCTTCGTAATTCGTTGATGCTCAGTTAAATTATTATCATTATAGACAAAATAGTCTTTCCTATAGACAGTTTCAAAGAACTAAAGTTACTAAGAAATAAAATATAATGGCTCGTTCTAATTAAAGACAGAAACTTGCTTAGCCTGGGGTCAATAAATGTAAACATACAAAGTATTATAATTGGACAAATTGTTGAACATTGTCGTTCTTAAGTTCGAATACTATATCAAACATTTACAAACTTGCAAAAATAAATAATGAATAATTTATTGTTTGTTCAATTTGTGATCTAAAATTTTTAATCAACGTATCGAAATGAGTTTTATGCTTTAGTAGAATTCGTCATAAAATTTTAAATGGGAAAAAGATTTTTACCCTTACGAGTAATGCAATAAAATTATATTACAGTTTTATAATAGCAATCTATATGTCCTCTTACTAAGAAGATTTTTTTTATAATGTTTGTTTATCATAACTCTAAACACATTAAGGTATATAATTTTTGTTCACACTTACATATTATGAAGCCATAATTAGTATATTACATTTCGTAGTATTTTAAGAAATGAATTGTGCTATGCTTGAAGCTTCAATTTATTTTTATTGTTATTGCAGGTTTATTACCAACAATTTTTGGACTCTCATACGGGAAGCGGTTGGTCTGTCGGTAGCAACAGAGCGGAAGAGTATAACACCCACCAGACAGTCTGTATAGTTCATGAAAAAGCTCGTTTAAAGCTCCTATTTCTATTTTAGACGCGGCTCCTGATTCGACTCTCATGAAGTTTCATACGTATCCATCATGAGAGCATTATAAATTGCCTGGGGATGTTTCTTCATCCAGACCGAACTTATTCCTGTATTCAAAACATCTAAGGCGCGTGATATTTGAGGAACTTGGGAACGCACGTCCCTGGGAAACATCCCCAGGGATCGTACATTTAAGATTAATAAGTATTATGAACTAATCAACGAACTGTTCAGGAATAAATTTATAGTAAGCTTCTACGCGGTAAATGTGGAAGCGAGTCGTATAATAGCAAAATCCCTATAACTTACTAAAGGCCAAGGGCCTTTCTAGAACTAGCATTGGTTCATTTCTAGAAGATATTTGAAAGGATTAGTAAGTTTTTCCATTTATTTAAGTACTATAAAGCTTCGGCTCTAATGATTAATGTTCTATCTATTAACGCATGTATTTTGTGTTAATATTTGTTCAAACAAAGACGATTTGATATCAAAACAAAACTATTTGCATGAATTCATTTAAATACCCTTCGATTAATAAAATGTAGCTTAAGCATTTAAATGTTATTTATTTCTCCAATTTGTAACGTACTCTCGAAAAGTGTGCTTATTGATCGACAACATCGGTTCGTGGAAAAATATAATACATTCTTTTATTTTAATTTGCTCTCGTTTCAATTTTGTTGCATTTACATGTAGAGGTAGATATTTAATCGCATTAAAATATACAACACGGGATGATAAATTAAAGTATACGTCCGTAAGCATTGTATCGGAAATTAAACGATATATCATTATAGGTGAATTTAAAGGATCACAATTTATATACAAATTGAGAGATACTTTAAAAAATGATTTTGTTATTTGTTTATGTATATTATCAAAAACCATATCCATGGGACAAACCAAAAATCAACAATATTCTAACTCGAGAACGGTCCTACCTATTGAAAATAAAAATGAAAGTGTGTTGATAAGCCTCTCTAAAGCCTACTGAAAAATATGTGTTTAGTTATGTAGCTATAGTCATTTGACTTTTGCTCGTATATGTGTTAGTGCAACCCGCGTAGCAACAATCACTCACACAATACCGGTGAGCAGTAACTATCACAGCTACGTTAGTTATCTATCTTTTGAATCCAAACGAAACCTGCTGGATTTCTTATATACAATTGTCTACTCTTATTTTTTACTAAAACTTCCTTTTCCTCATTGTGTCTTTCTACCTTTGACCCTGTTTTTCAAGCCCATTGTGTAGCTGATTTTGTAAAAAGATACAACGAAACGAATCCTAATAACTTAATAAAAGTTCTTACTTTACTCTTGTAAATATTCTTTTTTTTCTTTTAATGATTTTGCGTTTCACAAACTAAATTATGATAGTGGCAAGCTTATAAACAGGACAAAGAGATTTGTTTCTGTAAAAAAAAGTTTATTGGAGTTTAAGGATCATCCAAAGCTAATTTTAGACTATTTATACATTTTCTGAGCACTAAATTAACTTAACCCTTACTGTTCCCATGCATATAATGCTCGCATTGCAGGCTCAGCGAAGATATTTTATGTCTATTCTAGACAAAAAATCGCGTAGATACTTAGCCCGGATTAAGTAAAACATTGTAATTGAAGTAAAAAAGTGTTCAGTTCATGTTATGAAATAACAAGTTTATATACATAGTATTATGTATTGTGTAACGTGTGTGCGTAATTCCATTGTTCGTTCATTCGTTCGTTCATTCGTTCGTTCATTTGTATAATGTCTACATATGTAAATTGGAAGTAAACAAAGCATGTTTTGACGTGACAACGTCTTAAATTAGGTTAAGCTGGGAGTCACTTATGAAAAAGTGTAACGCCCGGTAACGTTACGATGAGTCACCGAACGAGAGAGAGGCCCGCCGAATGCCTTGCGTCTCTCTCCCACTCAAACATGATCGGTCCGCCGAGCAATGTTTTGATTTTCAAATTGATTCTTTAAAATTACAAATATTAAGAAAAAGTGGCAGATATAAGAAAACTTGATTTAAAATGTGTTGAGCAAGAATTTTAACATCTAATTTAAGTAAATGTTTTAATTTTCAACTTTATTATTTACAATTACAAATTTTAATTAATTTCAAATTTATTTAGCAAAAATTTGAACCTTCGATCTGAATAAGTGTTTTGATTTTCAAATTAATTCTTTAAAATTAAAAATATTAAAATATATAAAATCAGAAGTGACGTCACATAACATTATCTGTACTTATTATTATTTAATATGTAGGCCAGTACATGTGACCATACTTGGAAGACACAATTGGAAATAGTATTTTTTTATAACTGAAAAAAATAAATATATAAAATACTGGTAGCAAACAATAACTTCAATGATCGATATCTCCGCAACTAATTGATGTATCGAAAAAGTCTGTAAATAAATTTTGTAAAAAAATAATAACATCAATAATATAATATAAAATAAATAATATATAAAATGATTTTACGTGACAACGTCTTCATCGTCCTATCCTCAACAAAATCACTCAAATTATTAAAATATTGTGCAATTTAATAATATTCATATTAATAAATATTCTACCGAGAAAAAGACGTGGTCACGTAAATCTTCGCCCGTAAAACCGACTTTACAGGCAACCATATTTTTTTTGTTAAAGAAAATATTCCACTAGTTTAATTTTCAGTTTTTGCATGTATGTATCAGACAACGTGCAAGTTATTTTATTAACTTTAAATTGTTTTATAAAAAGTGAATAAGAGTAAATTTTAAAAAATTAAAGAATATTGTCAAAACTTTTAACACATACATCTGCAGAGGCCCGCATTATTACACAGTTTTGTATAATATAAAACAACGAAAATTTTTTTTTTATTATTTATTTATGATTGTTTAGCTTTGTGATTTCAAGATGTAATCAAATTAATTATTAATTATTTATGATAGTAATCTTAACACAAATTAATTATTTATGATAGTAATCTCAAACAGTAATGATAGTCATTACCTGTTCTGATTGATAACTGACGTGTCTTATAAACAATTCGGTTTTTCTTACGTAAAGAAAACACCTGAGATTTGAATTTGTTTTCTACCAAGATATACTATCAGACATATTATTTTCTTATCTTAACCACTCAGTGTAATTGTTCCCTTATCTGTGTCTATTGTTAACATATTATATTTCAGGGAGGCAGGTTTGTAAGGATTAAAGATATTTTGTAATGGTTTGTGCTTTTAGTGTTAAGTGATTATGCATTTTTTATATATATAAACAGTTAGGATGTTTATTTAGATTTCATACTAAATGTAAATGTCACACCCTCACTTTATCTTACTCTGTAGGGATTATATACAGATCCTCACTCATAGTTAATATGTATTTACATCGCTTAAATCTACTATATATACGTAAGCATTCTCACATTTTTTAAACGAAAAATAAACCGATATGGGCAGGGATTCGAAACTGTCCTGTCGCTCTACCAACTGAGCTACCGTATCGCTGTCCGCCTCTGTGAATTAAGCATTCTATATGTGATGGTCTATCGGGACGTTGGTGACATCTATTAGGTTTCTTTCGAAAATCCTAACCAATGTTTTTAACTTTGCAGTATAGATAAACATTGAAAAGATGCCACTACCAAAATTAATGTTTGAAAATATCTATAAACATGTATAGCTATGTTAAGCTTATTTACATTTATATAAATATATAATGAAAAACAAAACGATACGGGCACAGATTTAAACCCGCGACTACTGGGAAACTGTCCCGTCGCTCTACTAACTAAGCTACCGTATCGCTGTCCGCATCGGTCAATTAAGCATTCTATATGTGATCGTCTTTATTGGGACAGACATGTCTTCAAAATCACTTTAATACTAGCAAATAGTTACAATACTATATATTCTCACAAGATCATTTCGAAGCGAGGCATCGGACTAAAAGGCTTAAAAGTTAGAATAGGCTTAGTTATTCTTTGTGTGTCTTCGAAGATAGCGGTTTGAATAAAAAGTCATAATTATATGACTAGTTATATAACATTGTAACGCGTGTCAAGATATATTTTAATACGTAAAACCGTTTATCGCGTTTATTGCACCTCAAGTGTAGGTATTTCATAGTAAGATTAATGATAATACAAGTTCCGCAAGCTACCAATACAAGCAATTATTACTTAAATAATTTGTTTTAGAAAAATAACAAAAGAACATTAGATAAAAATAAAGCGTAAGTTTATATAAGTGATGAAAAACTATGTTATCAACTTGCAATTATTTTTTTTACTGAGTATATGACAAATTTGTTTCGATTTTAGACTTAAAAAATCCTAAAAGTTTGAGGCTAATAGTGAAATTGGCAAAAAATATTTAATAATCTGGCAATAATTCTTCACTCTGGAAGTTTTAATCTTAAATAACACTGGTCCAGGTACAAAACTTTGCAACATATATCTATCACCCGGATCTATTTTTTATTGCTTTAACGCATCTGTTCGACTTGTTTATGGTCGTCGAGAAAATAAATGGTATTTGTTGGGTTTTAAGATATCTAAAGCTTACCTTTATTTCATCACAAACATTATTCCTGAAACTGCTATCTAATTTTGGATAATATTTTAGCTTCTTTTGACGTTTATTACGCAATATAACATTGTTTATTGCAAAAAAAAAAAGTAATTTATTATCTTACTGTCAAATAGACTGTGAGGATTTTGTAAAATGTAATAACTACTTGCAGGAACCACGATTAATGTTTTAACTAACGTATTAGAAATCTGGACTTCTATTAGAAAATATGTGTTTGGAAAGACACAACATTGGTTTTGTGATTTAGAAGTTTAATTCTAAATGGACGATGCGCTCTCATACTTTTGACAAGAATAGACAAATACAAGAAGAAAATCAGGCGACCGGATCCGGTACTAGCCATTTATTGTATATCTTCTCTCTATTATGGAAAGGTTTCATAAGTCAAATGGTTCTATTGGTAAAAGTATAATAGATTTTGGTGTAAATAAAAAAATCATTGACAGTTTGACCTCATTTAAATTGGGTAAAGGGGCCATTTAAAATAAATACATAATAAAAAATCAACCGTTACTTGCAGCGATTCGAATCTGCGTCCTCGAACCGTTCGAGGGTTCGACTCTACAAGAAGGTTTCCCAGATTTCAATTGCTATTGATCTACCGTATCGCTACCCGCTTATGGCAATTTAAGCTTTCTCTTTTTGAGCTTTGTTTTGAAAATCCTAACATACCTGGGCTTTATGTTTTATATGCATATAAGTTTTATATTTTAAATTATCTTTTTTAAGAATAATATCACTTGATTACTTACTAACAGTTCATATTTAACTGAAAAGCGGAAATCAAAAGAATTAAAAGATAATAAATAAACCTCTCAGAGCAGGGATTCGAAAACACAACGTCTAAAAACATTAAATAATAATTTACACTCAGTATAATATTCATTATGTTTTGTCTATTTAAACTCAAATGTTTGTAAAAGAACAAAATGTTTAAATTACAGATTGCTCCAACATAACTTGTCAATACTTTTCCAACTCATATTTCATTCGCAAATAAATTGACGTCAGCACTTTGCGTATTTGGCTGAAAACTACGTTATTAAAATATTTCATAACAAGTTAGCAGGATTTATTGTTTCCATTGTAAATTTGAACGGATATGATGATTTTTTCATTTAAACTATGCTGATTATATACGTTACTAGAGTCATGTTTATATTAAAATGAATTACTATCAATGCTTTGCCTTCCTTAAACTTGTGTATTCAAATACACAAAATATACTTAAAATGTTATATTTTGTAGGTGATGGAATTCCATATTAATATATGTCATACAGTAAACAAGACCCGTATGTTAATTTTACCAAAACGTTATAAACCAATTCGTTTTGGTAAAACTAAAATACAAACTGATAATAAATATAAACAATGATTTTAGATTTTTCTTTTAATGAAAAAAGAAGTAGTCTCGATATATTTATCTTTGTACAATCTTTTAAAAATACTTACCATACACGCACCTAGACTTATATACACCATGCTTCGAACTTATGAATAGGAACTTCGAAGGGTTTCGAAACTAGTCGGGTTAAATACCGATAAATTAACGTGAATATATCCGGGAAAATATATATTTTATTGACCTGTATAATTTGCATATTTAACATAAATAATAATTTACTAATTTACTTAAAACTTAACATGACTTTCATGCTGAGTGGTTATTTTTTATGAAGTATCTTGCTTTTGCACTTATATTTGTATGTATTTGTATCACAAAATATTTTAGTACGTATTTTAAACATACTAGATAGATTTTTTAATGAAACGAAAATAAAACGAAGCAACTCAATTCCGAGGCTTTGTGTTTTAATCAGCCTTATAGATTCGTTTCCATTTCGATGTTTTGCACAGACATTATACACTATGAAGAGGAAAACAAAATAAAATATTAATACATTGAAACTATTTACAATTAATAACTTTGGACTATAATTAAAATGTAGGTGATAGTTATAAAGGGCCTTTAGTCAAATCAAATCAAAAATCGTTATTGAAAATAATTTTAATACAAAACATTTTATCACTGTCAAAGGTACCACCAGATAGGAAAACCACAAATCTGAGAGAGCTGGCGGCAGAATCTCAGCGGGACTGTCATGTTTATTTTTTAAATAGTACTTAAATTCTAAATTTCATAGATACATTACAATACTAATTAGTAATCTTGAAGTAACCTGGCAGCGATCGTTTTATACCCAGACCATGGTGCACTATCCACTAAATATTCAAAAATATTGTAGTATTGAGTGCAAAAGACACAAACGTTACTTAGTTACTATAAAATTTATTTTAACCAATATAAAAATAGTGTTTGTTTTAATCGTTATAAATTATAAAATTTACGCTTAAACTTATAAAAATGTTTCCACCAATAGCTATTCATTAAAAAATATTTACCAAAGGAATATCATAGTATTCAGTTGACCTTGACGTGTTGCTGGTTATATTAAGCTCTCTTAACATCTCATCTCCCGCAATAATATGGTTTTCTTCTTATCTACGTGGGCGCCGGCAGAGAGTTTGTGTGGGTGAGGACTTCTCAGACTGACTTACCTTTTCTGTCTTATGATTCCATTTTAATGCCTTTCTCTGACAAAACCAAAAATCTCGGTATTATTATGACTTTGATATTCCATGGACAGCACAACTTGATGAAGTTAGCAGAAAATTTTACTACTCGCTACATTCACTTAGACGTTTCCAGGATTTTCTTCCTCTGAAAACAAAAATAATGTTAACTCAAACTCTTTTCTTACTACTTCTTGATTACGCTGACGTCTGCTACTTGGATGCATCTGAGGAGCTGCCAATTAGACTTGAAGGACTCCAAAATTTGGGGGGCCGTCGCCGGGAACCTCCTCGTGTGCCCGTCTGTTTCCCTTGTTGCTCGGATTCGTCCGGTGGCATCGGAAGCGGGACGGGCCGGTGCTCCCTGGGCAACAACGGTTAATGTGATCCTTCGGGTTTGCATTAGCCGTTGGCTAATACTCGGCGCGGTGGGGGTCGGCCATGGGGGTTTGTGCCCGGTTCACGGCTGGCTGGCGGGCAGGCTGCCTTTCGGGGTGGTCTGTCTGCGGGGGGGCTCGGGCCTCTTTCCATCGTTTGATCACGTTGGAAAGTTGGCCTGGGCGTTGAGGGTGGGAGGGCGCAGGCCCTCTTTGCCGGGGTCGGCTGCGGTACTACTTCTGGTACTTCTCTGATAGCAGAGTGGACTGTGGAGTGGTTCCGCGGCTGTGTGGGGGGGGTCCGCGGCGGTCGCTTTCTTGCTGAGGGAGAGGCTGCCTGCGGCGGTTAGGGTCTAGACCTCTTTCCACCAAGCACTTTAGAGAGGGTGCTTGGTGGGGAGACGGTCTGAGACGTTGCCTGGATTAATCGTTGCCGAGCGCGACGCTACGGTTGCGCTTGGTCTGGGCGTGGTGGGTTCCCGACTTATGCCTTTTTCTTGCTGGTCTCGGCTGATCACCGTGGCCGGCGGTAAAGGCCTCTCGGGTTCGACGTTGGGCCCCCTACGTGAGCGGACTCACGTTCGACTCCAGTGTGTTGCAGTGAGGCTGTCTGCGCATCACTGGGTCTTATGGGAGTGTGCTCTTCCAGGGGGGTCTGACCGGTGGTCTCCTCTCGGGGAGATAAACGGCGGCGGAGCTGGACACGGTCAATGGTCGAGTCGGTCTGTCCAACTGGCTCGATTCTGAGACTGAGTCCAGCTAGAAGGGGGTCTCGGCCCCCTTCAGAGGCAGCAGGCTTGGGTGGGGGGAAGGGGATCCCTCCACGATCTATCAAGTCTGCGAAAAAGGGATGGGTGCTCCTCGTTGCGGGGTGCCCTCTCCGTGGATCACGTCAGGGCATCGCGGTGAGTGCGAAAGCGATCCCGTGGTGTCCCATTATGACGGCGGCGGCAACCGTCAGGTTTAGTGAGTAGGAGTCTCACATCACATAACCACCTCCATCATCCCCTTGATGGAGGTGTGTATCCATGAGGATTCCTGATGTTAAAAAAAAAAAAAAAAAAAAACTTCAAAATTTAATTATCCGCTTTATTAAAGGATTGAGCAAATTTGCAATCAGTTGAAGTGGCTCCCTATCCGCCTTCGCCGGAATACATATACTATCACTCCTTTACAATATATTGAATAATTACTTTCCCTTTTATTTAAGTGAACGTTTTCAAGAGCCCGTTCCAAAAACAAGACCACATCGCTCGTGTGTCATTCTAAAATCTCTAGAAGTGCCTTAATGTAATACCTCTAATTAATGTTGTTTTGTTTACCATTTAATTTTTTTACCGTTGTCGCTCCTCAACTTTGGCACTCCCTTCCGAAAGATGTATTTTATGGAAATCAGTCTATTAGCTCTTTCAAGCTAAGAGTGAAACATCACTTCCTCCCCTCCTTATCATAAATTATGTGTATTACAGTATATTTTAAAGTTTAGGATAAAAAAATTAAGAAAATAAATTGATACGTTCTTTGAATATTTGAGTGCTCTTGTTTGTTTTTTATTATTATTGTTTACAGAATTTTATGAAGCCGCTAACAACTTCACTGCTCTGGCCTAAAAGCGTTCTTATATATAGGTATATGTTTTATAAATGCTATATTTAATATAAACATAGCTTCTTATTTTCCATAAATATATATACGTATTAAATGTGCAATATATAATTCAGAACATACCATTATTATTTATACAAAATAAAATAAGAATATAAAACAATATATAAGCATGTCTTTCTTTGTGTAAGAACTCCTAAATTAGATCACCAGATCAAAGAACAGCCTTGTTGAGTCGCGATAACGCGTTTTTTTTTATTTAATAGTCTCAGAATACAATTATGTTCATGTCACAATAATGTCAGACACAAGATATTGTATATCTTCCTTTTCTTAGCTTTAAAACCAAAATTAAAAGTATATTATTAATAAGTCTTATTATAACATTTAAGAATTTTTGGTTTATCGAAATGTGTGAAACTTGGGTCATTGACTCATTTGCGGGGTTAAGGTTATAATTTATAAGTCAAATATTGTTAAATTTCATTTTAAAAGAGCAAAAGTTGTGTTTCTGGTCAGCTCTTCCCAGCGGAGCAGCATTCCGAGCTGGTGGTAGCTTACCCACGGACTGACTGATACTAACCAATTTAATGTAATGGTTGACGATTCAAAAGTGCGTGTAAATGCCTACTTGAATAAAGATATTTTGAATTCGAATTTGAAACTATCCGCTCGTTGGGATGTGGAATTACAAGCTTCTGTATCACATATTGAAAGGTAATGTTTCATCGCTTTCGTAAAACTTATTCTACAGATTTTAATTGTTGAAAATATCCCTTTTTTTCAAATATTATAATGATTAATCAATAGTAGGAATTAAAAAGCAATAATTAAATTTCCAATCTTTTAAAACAAGAAGAAACCAGACTATTTTTTATTATATTTCGATAAATTTTTTATCATATAATATTGTTGTCTAAAGTATATCAACAAAGGCCTCCCAGATCTTGGGAAAATGAAGCATTAAAATATTATTACTTTTATACTAAAAACTATGAACAGTATTATTCATAATTAAGGTAGTACATAAATAATAACAAACAAAAAAAACCCAACGCTACATACAATACTAAACTATATTTAAATAATGTAATAATCTGATAAATATTTAAGTACTTATTTTAAAGTATTAAGAAAAAATATTTGTTTAAACGTAGTTTTCAATTAATATATTTCATAATTATACAATAACAATACCGATTTCTAACCACGGAAGGTAACCTTTATGGTACATTATAGACTATAGCCGCAATACCAAGAACAATACCACCGACGAAACATCATCATCAACATTAAATTTCATGTTTTTTACTATTATTTAATTTACCTTACTTATCATTTAATTGTTACCTTTAGAGGCTATTAACACGAATTAGTTTTATATAACTAAATATTCAACCCTGTTTCCTCATTTTAACATATTGAAAAATCACTTAGGTTTCCGATATTTGAAGGAGACGCTTTGTTTTTAATATGAATCATTGATCACTTACCTTATTATAAAGTTAACATAAGTAAATGCTTCTCTTTATTGTCGTTTTTTTTTAAATTCGTTGGTGTTCATTTTAATAGATAATATCTACAAATGTTTCATTTTTAATTTCTTACCTTTTGTCAGTTTCAAAGGAATAAAGTTACTAAGAAACAAATTAAAAGACATTTATATTTTAATTAAAATAAATCTGCTAATACTAGTGCGCCTTCTAATTGAAGGTAGAACCTTGCCCGGCCCGCGGTAATTGGAAAATGTGTTATTATGAAAAATTTATGAAAGCTTAAGATTAGTCAAAGATCCTTGAAATAAAGACATTTCTATCGAAAGTACTTTTGAGCTTTAGCGGTGGTTTCGTATTACAAAATAAATTATAATTTTTACTATCGATAGTTATCGGGTCAATTCACACAATTTCTGGGGTATCGTCCTAGATGTCCAGTTGCCGGATGTTTTTTAAAGGAGTAAGTGAAAACTTATATTAAAATTATTGATATTGAATTAAAAAAAAATCTGACTATGTACAGCTTGTTATATAATTAATCAATTTTGCATAGCATCTTCGGAACAAGTTTCTACTACGGCCCATTTGTACTAACAAACAAAGTGATATGTCTATACTGATTTGATTAATTATTGATACTATTGTAAGGTCACCCAAGCCCGCCACTTGACAGTATATAATTCGATTGGCTACAAACGTCAGCCTCTTGAGACACAACTAGTCATTTAGCTCTTATGTGAATGGGTTGTTCCAAGCAAATTGGACAAGCAAAGAAAAACATCGGTCCTCTACCTTTCATGTTTTATATCTTTCATTTATAATGAAATATTATTTTACCAGTATTTTATTAATGTTGAAACGAAAAGCTTTTAGCAGTTAATAAAACATATTCTTATTAGTCGACTCACCAATTAGTGAGTTGATATTTTTTAGACCTTTCAAAACATACCCAAAATCCTAATTAAAATATTCATACAAAATAATATTCTGTATTATGAATTGTATAATTGTATTGATATAAAATATATACTATGGTTGCTAATGCATAGTATAGCAATGTACAGTAATTATATTATGTCCGTGTTAGAAATTTCCAATGCAAAATATAATTAAAATATCATGTTTGTTTTACTCAGAACAGGAATGCCCATACCATCACTTTCAGCTATTGAGCTCTCTCAGTTTCACACTGATAGCAACACTTTAATTACTAAAGGATAACCGCTCTGGATAAAGCCCAATTACCATCACAAAGACCATCTGTTTGTTCGTTATATAACATACTATAAAAAACCTTCATAACTTATATCCCTTTTCTTTTAAATCTTCTACAGCCTCCTTATAAGCTGTATTAGAAATAAATCATTTTATATAACAAAATAAAAAACAATAATATAAATCTTCAAACTAGATTATATTGCTTAGTTTAATACTTTGAGTACGGTCGCGTAACATATCTACGAAATATTTCATATTTGATTTATTTACAGTCACCGCGGCAGGTGCTCGCTGGCTCAGCCTCGACAGCCGTAGTGAATTTATTCATATTTATTAATTCAATCTTTTGTATTAACTTTATAGTCACTGTAACTATTTCACGTGACTTCTCTCGTAGAATAGTGACCGTTTATAGCGTTCTTTCTTCGCGTTCGTTCGTTCTTCTCTTCAGAAAAACATGAATGGATGGAAAAGAATCGAAACCGGAAGAAGGCCAAGAAACAAAGTAAGATCTAAACTTCTTCTTAAAGATAAACGTTCCAATTGAATCTGTGCACTAAGAAAATAATAATATTAATAGAACAGTACCAAATGAAAAACATAACATTTACATTAATATATAATCGCTTCAAAGAAGATGTCCACACAAAAACCATGTCGTAGTTTTGTTTTATGTTATAACGACAAATTGTATTATTTAATATTAGAATAAGAAGAAGAAGCATTTTTTGTCTTTTCTTACGCAATTTTCCACTTTTTCTTTTTATAAAAACCTGTTGGTTTGGTTGTTTCGATACATTTATGATCGTTTTAAAAAAACAATCCTTGCGAATAGTATTCTATATGGATAAGTGAAACCAACACAAGCAACCGTCGCGGAAGGTTACAAATATTAATTAATGGATAAAAGCCTATAGCAGAGTTCTACATTTGTGTTTCTATTCATTAATATTAACATGATTTTATTTAATTTTCAGTCGTTATAAATGTAAACGTTGTAGAGAAAATATAGAAAACTCAAGTCAATTAACTAAATTTGTTTTATAAAACGCTGATATGAAACTGAGTCATGATGTTCATAGTCATTTTATGTTGAATCTCACCCCCTATTAAGATTAGCGGGTCTTGGATTTCATGAGGATTGGAATGGATTTATCGAAAATAGTGATGTCCACCTTCTACAATACCTTGATAATATTGTAGTTTTATTTCAAATAATAATTAATTAACAGAAATCAATATCTACTATTACTACTATCTATTAAGGGTTCGAAAGGTTTTTTATGTAACGGTATTCTTATTTTATTTAATGTTCTAAGTAACGCATGCTTATATATTTTTTTATAGTCGTAATAGTTAAAGCCATAAGTAGTTTTAAAATCGGTTAAACGTTTTAGTTAAGAACTTTTGGCTTATATTTTATGTAAATATTTGTTAAAAACAAAAGCAATTTGATATAAAAACGAAACCATTTGCATCAAATCCCTTACATTTTATTTATTTCTCCAATTTCAAAATATTTTCTCGAAAAGTGTATTTATTCAGCGATCACGTCGGTTCGGGGAAAAGTATAACACAATCAATTATTGCACTCCCGTGCCAATTCTCCTGCATTCAAATATAGAGGTAGATATTTTACCGCAATAAAATATACAGCATTGGATGATAAATCCAAGTATAAGTCAGTAAGCATTTTATCGGAAATTAAATGCTATATAACATTATAAATGAATTTAAGGGATCAGAGATTACATACAAATTGAAAGATATTTAAACCTTAACATAATGGTGTGGCATAATTGACTGGCTTTGATACTAGGTGAAAAGCTTTTGGTATTGTCTATTTATAGGTAATGAGCAACATATGATCTTAATAGACAACAAAAGATTTAACGCTTTATGGTTTATGGTTAATGCTTGATACTTGATTCTTCATATTTGTAGCTTGCCGTTTGACGCTTAACGCTTTACTTTATGCTACAAGCTTGATGCTTGTAGCTTGCCGCTTAATGCTTGATGCTTAATCCTAAGCGCATGATGCTTAATTCTCAACGCTATATATAATTGCCGCTCGGCACTTGTAGCTTGCCGCTTAATGCTTGATGATTGATGCTTAATCCTAAGCGCATGATGCTTAATTCTCAACGCTATATATAATTGCCCCTCGGCACTTGTAGCTTGCCGCTTGACACTTGACGCCTAATTCTTGATGCTTAATAGTTAATGCTCTTATATTTTTCAAGAGCGCTACGTATCTGCATCTCTCTCTTTGTAGCTGTTTTAAAATCAAATACATAAGTTAAGTAACAGAATAACTTAATTAACTATAAATATTCACAACAAGCTACGAGCTTAGAAGTACATCATATTCTATCTAAGTTTGTATGTATAATACCTACATGTGTTAGGTTAATCCTATTAAAAACAATGATGTTTGTATTGAAAAACGAACAATGAGTTAATTGCTTTGATTGATTGAATGGGAAAATTATTTTAGTTCCTCTATAACCTTATAGAACTTGATATTTAGCTCCTGATATAGAGTCAGAGTCAGAGTATTGGTTTGGTTAGGTTTCCAAAGTAAATGTTATGTGAACTACGTCACAATGTGAACTTTTAAACGTATATTTAATATTTTGTTAACAAAACGAAATCAATAGAAATAGATTTGGTCTTTTAAAAACTTTTAAGAATTCAATCGTGTGTCAAAAATGTAAATTGACTACTAAAATTATATTTGTCTCTCTAAGGTTTTGCGAATTATAAACTAAATTATAATAACGGGAATGTATAATAGCATAAACTAATAGCATGGAGCACCATGGTTGTTGTAATAAAAACATAAGTTGTAAAGGACTCGTAGACTTAACACTAAATTAATTTTTCCTTTGTTGTAAATAAGTTCCGTACTGCTGACTCAGAAAAAGTATTTAATGTGTATGCTAGACAAAATTTGGCGTTGCTAGTTAGTTTGTGTGTATTCTATTAGTCCGTTTGTGTGTATTCTATTTAGTCCGTTTGTGTGTATTCTATTCTATTCATTAAATTATATAATGTTTATGTATATAAGCAAACATTTTTTTTTTGTTTTGAAATAATTCATTTATCATATTTCATTTTAAGTTTTTATATGTTAGTATAAATAAAATAACAAGATAAGTATAAATTATTTGACACACTTTAAATTATTCTCTAAAATGTAAATAAAAGTGCGAGATATCCTCTTTTTCTCCTTAAATTGCTCTTTCCATTTTTTAAGGCACTGTATATATTTCCAGATATCATTAAACAAAGTTATCTAATGATGATAACGCCTAATAACCGTCAAGTGTACTGAAATCAAATGTATCTTTTATTTTTATTTCATGATGGAAACATCATTAAACATAAAAAAAATTACCTGATTTAAAAAATATAAATTAAAACAAATTAACTACATTAAAAGAATAAAAGAAGTCCGAAAATTTAATACCAAACTTAGCCGATAAAAAGGTATTCTTAAATTATTAATTAAGTAAAATTATAAGAGTAAAAAGTCTTACATTTTCAGTGTTATTAATATTTAGTAAATAACCTTACAAGTAGACAAATATACATAATCCTAATCTAAAATATTACTAATAAACTAACTGTCTGCTTATATTTCAATGAAATTTTGTGTAGCGATATTTTTTATTATCTTCAAAACTTGAACGAAGACAATTGTCGAGTGTCGAGACATGTCAATAGACATTTATGAATTAATGTAGCACCAAATGAAGCAATTTTTGAAGAAAACCCAACACCATAAAGTTGCTTAATAAATGCTTGAATGAAACATCACGACAGACAGAAGTGTTATACGAATATTGTTTGGTGTGCAATGAATGCATGGTTGGAATGAACAAGTACTTAATAATTATATGTTATAATTATATAAATATAAGGGTTATTATAATTAAGTACTCAGTTTACACTAGAAAGTAAACCCTTCATTGAGGGTTTATAATGTTGTTAAAATATTAGGGCAGTGTTAACACGACTTAACTACCATACCCAATGTTAGACTCAAAAGAACAAAAAAATATTTTTTATGCAATAAAATGGAAAGAACTATGTTGGCTACAATAACCTTAACCAATAACCAACTTATTTATAATATTGCCCAAGTTGCAGTAATCACTTCCAAAGTCTTATCTATTATCTTTTAAAATGTTCTTAGTTACATAGACTCCTTCAAGTCCTTGTAAATGTAAGAGCATTATGTAAGTGTTTAGTTATAGAAGTCTTCTTTTCGGTACCACGCTTAATTGAATTAATATTTTTTTCTCACTTATTAATTGTGACTGGGACTAAATAGACAAAAGTATACCTAAATATATTTTTAGGAATCAGTTAGAAAATTATTTAAAAAAAAGGAATTTAAAGTAATTATTAAATATATTAAAGTAATTATAGTAAGAGGCATCGTTTTAGTCTCTTAAGTAATCACTGGTAACACACACTGATTGAAGACTTTCGTCTTTAGGCACTGAGGAATTTTAGACAAGAAGATGTGACAAAGTTTCCCGAAGGCGTACAAATCCGAGTTGGATTCGTCGATGGACTTCTTTTTCATAGTTGAACTTACCTGGTTGGACCTCTTGCTCTAGATAAATATAATCAGATGTATGTTATAGATACCGTGAGTAATTAATTGAAAAAGTACTATCTGTAAATGTCCGAAACGTTCGATAGTCGTACGTGTTCAATGATCGTACAATGATTTAATTTCAAGTAGCGGCTACAGTTCTGAAAGGACAGGAAGCGCGTTTTGGTACTATTGTATACATTAATTAATAAATACACAATTATATTTATTCGGTTATGATTATTAAATAAAAATCTAACAATTATAATATAACGATATAATTACCGCCCCGTTGGTCGAGTGGTTAGCGCAGACACCTAACGTGTCACGGCGCAATGGGGTTCGGATTCGATTCCCGGCGGAGACAGGCATTTAAGTGATGAGCATAGTTGTCTGTATTTCTGAGTTTGGTCGTTTATTAAATATATTCTCAGTATTTATATGTGTACTTCTATGTATTTGTATCGTTGTCTAACACCCTTAACACAAGCAAATAATTTGCTTACTTAGGGGTTTCAATCAATCAAATGTGTAATTTGTCCCGATATTATTATTATTATTATATATATTTTTTATTTATCTATGATTGATTGACTTTCGTTATGCAGCAAATAACAATACAATACAGAAACAATATTTACCTATCTTAACCGCTCAGTATCATTGTTCCCTTATAGCTTTATCTGTATCTATTGTCAACATGACAACATATATTTTCATGAGCACAGGTTTTTGTTTGTTTTTTGTGGTGTTTAGTATCAAGTAATTTTGCAGTTCGTTCAGTTCATTATATATTAAAAGTTAGGACGTTAGTTAGATTTGTTACTAAGTATTTTCAAATCATATAATGTCACACATATACAAGTACTAATAGAAAAATCCGACGTTGATCTCTATTAGGTAGGTAATATTTAATACTTTTTTTCATTGTCTTGTACGAAGTTAGCCAGGTGATATTACATTTTCCAGGTGATATTATATTTCCAGTGTGCGGTCGCTAGTGCCGCCATCTGGCGCGTCCCCCGGGTTGCGGATAGGGGAGGTCCCCCCAGATATGGGGGGCACCGGCTTCGGCCGGCGCGGACAGCTACTAGCAAATGTGGCTGCTTGCTTTTCGGAGCGAGCATTGCACGGCCACAAGATCTCGTAAGCCCGCACTGAGCGAGACCGAGGGCTGAACGAACGGAGCTTGCTCTGTTCGTCTGGCTGCGAGGAAGAAAACCTCTATAAAAAATCACCCTTTTTTTGTTGTGTCGTCGTTGTTTCGTCTTTTCTTCTTCGTGTTTCTGCGTCTTTTTCTTTTCTTTGTTCTGTGTCGGTCTGGAGGTGCGGCGTCTGCCGAAGGGCCGGGTAAGGACGAGGGCGCCCAAAAACTATGGAAATGAGCGATTCGAAAATGAGTAACCAGGCGGGTGTTCAATCCCGCACGGCCGCTATTGCCGTCTGCCCCTCGTACTCTGGGGGGGGGCAAGAACCGCTCGAGTGCAGGAGTCCCTGCCCTGGTCGACACCACACCGACCAGGTTAAACAAAAATAGTGTGAGGCGTGGTGGCGGTAGTGGACGAGGTCATCGTTGAGCTCACAGACTCCGACGACCTGACGGATCCGCGTCCTGCATCTAGTAGGAAGCGTATCCATGGGGTGCTCCGGTCCCCGGGTAGTTGTACGGATTCCGATCCCGAGTCGTTTGTTGGCGTGGCTAAGGTCAACACGGCTCGGCGTGGAAGAGTAGTGCCTAAAGGACGAGGAAGTGGACTCGCCAAGGCCAGGGCCGAGTTGCGAGCCATGGAGGAGGAGGCGAAGGAGGCCGAGTTCGAGCGCGCACTGAGCGCTCGGGCCCTCCGCGGGAGGAAGAAGGCTCCGGTGGAGCGTGCGCCGGTTTCCGAGGACGATCTGTCCTTGGAGGCGCTTCCCATCTGTGAGCCTTCTTCTGTCCTGGAGGCGCAGCAGTTGCGCGCGATGGCGATGCGGAGTGCAGCCTCGATACACGAGGTCTGCAAAAAGAGCCAGAATCTTAAGGGCACAATGATTAAGGCTCTTAAAGAGGCGTCCAATAGCCTCCTAGAGGTGGTGGACGTCTTGGCGTCGCGGGGAGAGCCTGAGGAGTCACGGCGGATACGGGCGGATAACGCCCTTCTCAGCCGTGAGGTGTCCTTCCTCAGGGAAGAGATTGTGAAGGTCCGGAGGGAGTTCGGGGAGCTTAAGGCTTCCCTGGCGACTTCCGGGCCTTCAGCAGTCTCCTCGGTGGAGGTGTCGTCGGAGTTGCGGACGGTGGATCAAGGCGCGATCGAGGAGTTGAGGCGCTCTGTATTGTCCTCGGTGGGAGTTTTAATTAACTCCCGCTTCGAAGGACTCGAGGAGCGTCTCCTCCCGGCGCAGATCCATCGGCCGCCGCTCGCGGCGGAGAGAAGGCAGTCGGTCGCAGTCGCGGCGACTGCCTCTCGGGCAACCGTGGAGGAGGAGTGGTCCACGGTTGTGCGGAGGAAAGGCAAGGGGACAAAGAAGGGCCTTCCCCAGAAGCCGGCCTCAAAACAGAAGGTCAGTGGGGCGTCGTCGTTTTCTAAGAAGAAGGCAACGAAAAACCCCGGTGTGAGTCCCCCGAAGCTGCCGAGAGAGTCCTGGTGGGCTGGAGCTCAGCCAGGGTGGAGTTACTGGAGGCGCAGCCGCTGCGCTGCTACAGGTGCCTGGCACCTGGGCATGTGCGTGGGGCTTGCCCGTCCGCGATCGATCGCAGTGCCGCCTGTTTCCCGAGCCACTTACCCCGGAATGTTGCGGTGCGCGGTCTGTGCGGACCGAGGTCTTTCAGCGACCCACCTATTGGGGAGCCGAGTGTGCAGGGCTCCGCGAGTTCGAGGATTAGCACCTGGTGCGAAACCCTCGAGCGCGGAGCCCAGCACGGAGCCGGCTGTGGCTATGGCAACATAGTCACATCGAGCTTCAGCGGGAGAGGCTGCGAAGGAGAAGGGTTCAGCCCATTCCTTCCCAGCCGTAGGCCTAGGTGAGAGGGTGGGCGACCTCTCTCGCCATTGCACTAGGTCTTTAAGGTAGGGGTACACTGGTTGCCCGGGGTACCCCTATGTGGAGGAGTTCCGCCGGGGCGTCACGATGAGTGCGAAAGCGATCCCGTGGCGTCCCATTGTAGCGATGAGGGCAGCCGTTGGTTTTTTAGTGGGGTGCCTTAGGCAGCCGCCGGGTGCCGCACATACCGCCCGGCCATCGCCTTCCTGGCCTGGGTGACGATGCGGAAACGCATTTTTCCAACGATAAAAAAAAAAAAAAAAATGGTAATATTACAATATAAGTTATTTAAAAATACTATGTTACATATTTAATCATTAAATTATTTATATATAAATACTGATTTTATTTCACTAAGACGTATCTAATATTTATTTACGGTCAAAATCTTGAAATATATAATCTGATTTATCTTAAAATAAATTAAAAATAATATACACTAAAAGTGGAAAGAATGTGTTTTAAAATATAAATTATTTTAAATAATCTTAAATTTTTTTAAAGTAACAATTCTTTTTTTGGTTCGAGACTTTATTTATCCTGATGAATGAAGCATGATGGTCACACCGGCGGTCAGATGTATACGAGTAAGTCCACTACTGCCTTGATGCCCTCGCGGCAGTCTGATTTTAAATTAGTTGCACACGAGGTTTATGCCAGTTGTAATTTGCTATATTAAAAAAAAATATCTTTACACTCTTATATTTTTATGGCATGTACTTTGTAAGTGATATATTCTTTTATAAACATATTTATTTATATTTTGAAAACAATCAGTTTAAGAACTCATTTCTGTGAAGGTTTCTTGATTTATACATAAAAAAGCATTGAATACTCTAGTTTATATTTTTGGGAATATTGTCAACTTTTCTTTCTTTTGTATAACGTAAGTAATAGGATGTAAGAAATGTGACGATAAAAATGAAAATAGCAATAGCTGTTTAGTTGAAAAATATCCATTAAATCACATTTTCTCGGATATATATTTAGTCATTAATATTTCCTATAATAAGTGATAAATACCGTGTTGGTGAGAAGGGTTGGTGTAATGTGGTTTAGGAAAGAGAGTGTTAGAATAAGCACAAGTTGAAAAATAAATGGTATTTGTTGGGTTTTAAGATATCTAAAGCTTACCTTTATTTCATCACAAACATTATTTCTGAAACTGCTATCTAATTTTGGATAATATTTTAGCTTCTTTTGACTTTTATTACGCAATATCTTGTTATTTATTGCAGAAAAAGTTATTTATAGCTATAATATAACGATATAATAAACGGTTAATGTACTAAAGTGTAAGAAGTAAGGAACTCAATTAAAGAAAATGTGTTTAGAAGAAATATATATAAGTTTAATTAGAAATTAACGATACATTCTAATAGTTTAGACAAGGTAGATTTGAAATATGAATAAATCTAAGAGAATAGAAAGTTAGATAGAGATACGGGATTATTTGTTTTAGGAAGTGGAACGAGAACAGCATTATGTCAAGCACAGAAAAATTTTATGACAAACCAGAAACAGGCGCTGTAAATGTTTAAAATTCTTTAAATGTCTTTAAATGTATTAAGGCATAAGAATATTAAGAAGAATATAAGAATTATTATTATTAATTACAAATTTGTTTATTCACATTTTTCACGCAGTACCTAATACTTTAAGCTGCTCATATTACAATTATTAGCGCTGATACAGATGTTTCCATCTTGGGTACCTATTTATTTTTGAAATATGCTAATACTTGTCTAGGATGTTTAGGCTTATAATTTGATGGTTCATACAAATTATAGGCAGTGTTTGTGATTCTGCAAGCAGATTGGGTTCTAAAAAAGCGGTTTAAAAGATGTATCCTCAAAAAATGTTTAAAAAGGTCAGCGACAATTAAGTATACATTTGAAAAAAAAATATGAACTGCCAATAAACTTCGACCTAATTAATTTGACAAAGTTTCGGCTTCTACTTTTTTTTTTAAATATTTTGCACATCAGATGCTCTACATTTACGTAAATTAAGATCACCAGCACAAATATATATATGGATTAAACTACAGCCCATTATTTTGCCTTATTAGGCTTTGAAAGAAACGACGACGAATTATTGCCACTGCAATATACGGAACTGTTGCCGGAAATTTTGGTTCAGCCCTGTTAATGTTCTTCGAATTGTTGTCAACCAAGGCTTGTAGAATTTAGTTTATTAGGTTAAAATGAAATGTAAAAGATTTTTTTTTTTTTCATTTTTGCTTATAATATATTATTTACAATTATTGTTATTATTTTAAATTTTTTGGTTTGATTTTTTTTTTTATAAACATATGTTTATAAAAAAAATGGCCTGGCCATATGGCCTGGCCATGAATATCTTTAATTAGAAGAAAGGAAAGAATACTGTTAAAGAAACATCCATTAAAATATTTGTTTTTGTCAAAAGGAAAAAGGGAGTGGGGTAAAAAAAATTGGACCAATATAGCTCCTGGCAACATCCAGAATCATAATCTGCAAGGTTTTCGAAGTTCAAAACCATCAACAGTCCAGCGCCCAGCGCCCAGTCTAATTCTTAATATTTACTACCTGTCTATTAAACGTCCAACAATCGTTTGACAAGCGTTAGAAAAAATATTGTGTGGAAATGTTGTACTAATCATTAAATAAATTAATAAACAATAATATAACAGGCTGTTGTTAAAATCCAACCTTTTAATAATTTTCTTACTCGCAAATAAACCTAATTGACGTCAGCGCTTTACGTGTTTGGCTGAAAATAACGATATTAAAATATTTCATAACAAGTTAGCAGGATTTTTTATTTGTATTTACATTTGTTATTTTGAACGAATGTGATCGTTATTTCATTTAAAATGTGCCGATTGAAAAAGTATTTTACTCGTTATTAATAAATTTCTTATTATCTAACCTAACCCGTCCACGCGTTTGGCAGCTGCATGCCCTGGCCAATGTAGCTGTGAGTCTGTCTGTACAGACACACAGATACACAGATCTACAGGTCAAACTTATAACACCCGTCTTTTTAGTCGGGGGTTAAAAACAGATGATTCACAATAAGTCACTCGTTGTAATATAAAATACAAGTTATCATATCGAAAACATGTAGGTGCTCTGATATAATAGTCTTCTTTCGAGACCGTTCTAAGTGATGTAAAAAAAATTCTGACGAAAATTATTAATCGATTTAACGTAAATAGTTTACATTTGATGAATAATAAAACTTTTACTTTTTTTAGTAGTATTCTACAAACTTCATTTACATCAATTGAGTGACAAAAGTAAATTATACGTAAAATTATTTTAAATCAGAATCTTTTATAAAATATGAATTCAAAAATATTGTGTATTTATAAATATATAGCGGCCAAATGTTCGTTTGAAAATACTGGAAGCCTGTAATTCAATGACTGCGTCCGCTGCGACCTAATTAGCAGCAAGTTCAAAGTTTCTGATAAAATGCATTTTTTTTTCGGTTTACTTCACATCTAGGGCTTATTATTACTAGAAATAATAATATAAATTCTTTTTGTTTTATTTTCCTGTAGTCTTATTTATAGAATTATGCTTTTTCGTAATATACTTTGTAATTATTTTAAAATTTTTCGTTAATAATCTCTAAATTTGTTTGAAAAATAGGTCAATAGACTAAATTAGGGAAAGGAAACTTGATTCAAAATTAGAATAGGCATTTATATGAAATTCAGTTGGTTTCATTTCGTACCAGTACTTAGGATACGTAACGTAATTATGTCAACTACTGAACACCGGTCTTATGCTAGAGTATGTTACTACGTTGGTCGATTGAGAAGCAACAGTCATATTTTTTTAATAAGTTGGACCATTCTCGAGATAGATTACAGTTTTTGTTGTTTTTTATGATTTTTTGGAGGACTAAATATTGCTCATTATCTATACATAAACAAATAACATCATCTTTTTCGCCTTGTATTGAAGCCATTGCTGTCAATTATGTCACAGCAATATGTTAATGTTAAAGTCTCTCTCAATTTTTATTTAACCTGTGATCCCTGAAATTCATTTATAATTTTATACAGCATTATAGCATTTAATTTCCGATAAATGCTTACTGACGTATATTTGAATTTATTATCCAATGCTTTATATTTTATTGGAAAAAAAGCTTTTATCTTTACATTTAAATACAACAGCATTGGAACGGGCAAAATTATTGATTGTGTTATACTTTTCACGAACTGATGTGATCGGTGTGTAAACAAACTTTTCGAGAAAACATTTTTAAATCGGAAATAAATAATATTTAATGTTTAAGCTACATTTTATTATTGAAAGGAATTTAAGGGGTTAGTTGCAAAAGGTTTTATATATCAAATTGTCTTTTTTTTAAACAAATATTAACACAAAAAGTCTTAATACGTTTAAAATAGTGGATTTAATTATTACGGCTATTACTAAGCATTACAAAATCCCTGGGGATGTTGGTGTTTCGTCATCCAGACCGGACTTATTCCTGTATTCGAAACATCTGAGGCGCGTGATACTTGTGGAGCTTACTGTTCCTTGGGAAACAAACATCCCAAGGGATCACACATTCAAGCTTAATAAGTATTACGAACTGACCAACGAACTGATCAGGAATAAATTTATAGTTAGTTTGTACGCGGTAGAAGTGGGAGCGAGAGGTATAACAGCAAAATCTCTCTATAGCCTACTTAAAGACCTTGGCCTTTCTAGAACAAGCATCGGTTCATTTCTAGAACGTATTTCAAAGGCGGCATTAGTAGGTTCTTTCCAAATTTGGTTAGGTAGGGAGAAGAGTGTGGAGGGTGAAGGTGAGCGTTTTTGCGCATAATAAAGGGGCCCCTTAAACCTACTCCTGGGTCGCAAGTCCCAGGCACGCTTGCACTCCTCTCCTTGCAACGCGATAGGCCCGGCACCCGCACGGTGAATCCATGGATAAGATACCGTTGTAAGAAAAATCCATTCAAACCGTTAAAGGAATTAGTATTGGTTTATTTCAAGTATTATTTGTAATTAAATTTAAAAAAAAAGCAAGGTATTGTTCACCATACCTTGTTTTTATTGTAGTACCTACTTGTAATATAATATTTTAACTCATTGTTTGTAACTATATAAAAAGTAATAATTTTTTTTTGTACAATACTATATTATAAATATAATAAAATGTTGAATATCCTCACGATACTCCTATCAGTATTGTAAGGTAGGTAGATAAGTATCGTGATACATTATTCACGATACTTACATCAATATGTTTTTAATAATTACTTCTACAACTGTTAATTCCGTATAAAATCAAATATTTATTTAAATAATATATTATTAATATACATATATATATACGACATTTTCTCTGTCACCCGAGGACAGCTTACGGGGATATCTTGCACCCTCATTTACACTCATGCCCCTAATTAGTTTGCGGTTTACCGATGACACCCAACATGCTACACCGCTTACAGAATGTATTTATAAATGCATTTACTATTAAAACAATAAAATAATATCAAATAACAAGTGTACTAAACACTTTTTTCATCACTGTTAGTCAGTCAGTTAGTTAAGAAGTTGTGGGTAGGACATTAAGATTCCCTTGTACATTATTATCTACTTATCTCCAATGATTAAATTAGTCTGGTTCTGAAAAATATGTATGTATATATATCTACATATACAGCTAAGTTTCTGGTTAACATTTTTAAAGATAAATCAATAAAATATATTCAGTACCTATTAGATTTTTTATTAGAGGTTTATTAAATAAAATTTAAAATTAATTAAAATAGAAGGTTAATTTCTTTATCAATAAATTTTAATATTAACGTTTAATTTAAGACAAATTAAAAAGATGTTGTTTTAGTACTTTGGTGCTTAATTTTTGATTATAATTGTTTACAGCATTTAAACTGAAGCCGCTGACAGTTTCACTACTTCGACCAGCAGAGCTATTGCGTATCTTTTTTGACAGCTAAAATGAAAATCACTATCGGTAAGTGCGGACATAATGGTTGTCAAACAACTAATTTTGTATTATGTAACTATAGTAACAAACTGCCATGACGTCACAGCTGATGGTCATTATAAAAGTCAAAGTTAGCGAATAGCCCTGCTGAACACTTATAAATTAATTTTGTCTTATACTTTTATGTATATTTCTTATAAATGCTATACATATTTGATATAAGCATAGTTTCTTATTTTCCATTAAATAATTTACGTAAATGTATATATAGTTAAGAATTTAACATTATCATTTATAAAAAATACAATTATAAAATAAAATAATATATAAACAGATTTTTCGTTGTGCAAGCATTCCTAAATGAGATCAGCAGATCAAAGAATTTCGTGTACTATAGTATAGAATATAATAATGTTAGTGTTGCATTAATATTAAACTATCCTACTATATATTATATATAAATTAAAATCATATTTTTATTTCAATACATCTGGAAATAGTATTTAAAAAATATAATAGGTCGTTCTAATTGAAGGTAGAAGCTTGTTAGGCCTGGGGTCAATAAATGTAAACACACCACATTATGTAATTAGAAGATTTGTTAAACATTGTTGGCCTTGAGTTCTGAGAATGTTGTCTTAATTAAGAAATAACAAACTTTAAAAATAAATAAAAAATAATTAAATGTTTGTTCAATTTGTCTTTTTAAATTGTAATTACAGTCAATATAAATGAAGGGAAAAAACATGAAATGCATGGAAAAAGCATTTTGGCCGGACTAGTAATGCAAAACATTTATATTACAGTCTTATTATATCAGTCTATATGTATTCTTACTTAAAAATAATATTTCAGTGTGAATTATTATCACATATGTATTCGAATTTTTATAACGTTTGTCGATCATCAACTTTGCCTATTTCCGAGAGAATGTGGTAAATTTTTATAACATGGCCCTTGATTTCCATTTTCCTGATTCATTTTTGTAGCTCTATGTGACCTAGTGTTCAAATTACAAATAATACACTGCCAAGTCTAGCACTCACTTCGTTATAATGCAATGTTAGCTACATAAAGTACTTTTTTTAAAATACGATTTTTTCCAGAATACATTAACCATCAATACCTGAGAATGGAACGGTTAACAATTCATTTGAACAAGATCTAAGTTACTACTTAACTCTGTCAAGAGGATGATATATCTCACAATAGAATTGAATGCTGTAATGTGACGGACTTAGGTGACCCTCCAATTTAATGTTTAACTAGACCGCACCATGTGTAACGTCTATCTCGACATGTCTGAGATCTCTAACTATTCATATTATATTAAAGTTACGTTACCACATTACGTCAGAGACAAATAAATACTTATTTAAATAGTAGCTACTTATAAAAAAATAAGCGTAAATTTTGTCCATACTACACTCTATAAGCAATCTCACGCTTATACCTACAACCACCTGTCCTGTTGCCAAAACTTTTTAATGAGCACACCATCTCGTTGATACTATTAAATTAAAAATGATAAAAATAAAAAAAATAATATTAGAATAGGGAACATGCAAAAAAATTGAAATGGTCTCAAATAATTTTTTTTCGATTACTTTTTATCATCTTATTATAATAAAAACATTTTTTTTTAATTTACTAATCATTTAAGCCCATAAAATAATTTATGAAAAGTGTAAATTTAGGGAGCGAAATTCAAAATTCCAAAACGCGCCACGATTGGTCGAAAGGAAATGTGACGTCATTTGACACGCCATTCAATATATCAGCGTTTAAGTTCATACTGTGGTATCAGTCAGCCTGAGAAAAATAAATAATTTAAACCTATATTTTCGTGCTTAAAAGTTTTATTAAATGATACAATTTTTTAGGTAATCTTAAAAACATTTTCTAAATACTCAAACAACTAACAAAACAAATACCTACAAACTCTTTTTGAATAGCATTTAGCATGCTACTACACAATACATTTTTAAAATGTTTCTGGCTCTGAATCATTTTTCACTTCACTTGACTCAGATAAATAACTTGGTTGATAATCAGCAGATATAGAAGATATAAGATGCTATAGAAGTATTATCAGCTGTGTTAACAGTAAACAATTTTCTTTTTAAAACAGATAGTTTTACTTTTAAAACTGTTGTGTAACAATGTTGTGTGTTAAATGAGGAAATGGTGACAATGCTACATTTTGTTTTTCAGCAGGTATATTTACATTGACACCTTTACTACCATACTTCGGATTAATATTAACTTGCGCAGCTTAGTCCCTTGGTAATTTATCTTTAATAAATCAAGGCTCTGCCTTATGATCATCACATTCAATAGGAGAAGTACTGAGTCTTGGCTGATTAATATCACAGACATTTGTATGGGTAGTACTAGGACTTACTACCTATATCACTTCTTTGTAAAGGTCACCAATTTTTTTAAACACTACTTTTGATAGCTAACTCTTAAGAGGCTTCATTAACCAATGTCAATCTTTGCCTTTTAACTATGCACATTCTCATTCTATCAGCTGGTGTTTTTGCCACAAAAATATATAAGGAACAACTCCTTTCTTCAAACTTAGATTACATCTTTCTCCTTGTTGTTTAGTTACATATATTATATTCAATACAATTTGCTGTACAATTTGTTGCTTAACCTGAAATAAATCGACAGACCATAAAAATTGCGTTAAACAAAAAAAGATTACAGTTTTTATAGATAGTTATACTGAAATTTGTAAGATAGGTTAGGTTAATTTTAAACTCAAATTTTCTAAGGTTTAATACTTACTATAAATTTAAACTATTAGATTAAACTTATTATAAATAAAGTATACTTACGTTAAATTGATCTTCACAACCATATAAACACGATTTAGGACATATATTATTCCTTTTAATTACCATACACCATTGTTTTTGTATTTTCGCATATCTTGGAATACAAAAAACACTTTGTCGGGTGTTTTTCTAATACTATTTTTGCACTCCGGCACTATACAATACTCGTAAGATGATTTATATCTTCTTCCATGACTTGTAAAGCAATTAAAACTTAAAATATGTATGAAGTAACTAAAAAGTTCATAGTAAACATTCACTGGATGTGTCATTTGACGTCACGCAAAGCGCGCGCAAAATGACGGCGTTTGAACGGCTCAAATTTATTACAAGTTTTAATTTTTAATTTGAAGAAAAACTAGAATCTTTTCAAGCCTATTTATATTTTTTTCTATGATATAGAGAGGTAAATGATTAATTTACGTCAAAAAAAAAATACGTGAATGTTCCCTATTCAAAATGATATGAACTACTCGCCTTTACGCCTGCCTGTGTCTACTACCTTTTCTGAAAAGAATTACTGACAAGAACGGTGACTTCCTTAAGAAGGCAAGGCAATCTATTATAGTAAACTAATTCTATAATAATACAAGACAAATTACACACATTTTTCTAACTTCTAAGTAAGCAAATTATTTGCTTGTGTTAAAGATGTTAGACAACGATACAAATACATTCAAATACATGAATAAATAAATTTAATAAACGACCAAACCCAGAAATACAGACATCTATGCTCGTCACATACATGCCTGTCCCTGTCGGGAATCGAACCCGAGCCCCATTGCGGCGCACTTTGTTAGGCGTCCGCGCTAACCACTCGACAAACGAGACGGTAAATTTTTCTCGGCGAAATGTAAAACTCGTAGTAGTTAATTTAACACTAATTCTGATATGTAATATTAAGTACGCTAGGCAAGAATAGAAAACCATTGGTCCTCGACCATTTCATGTCTCGTTTATCTTTAATTTATAATTAAATATTATTTCACTAGTATTTTATTAATAAGGTAATGAAAAGCTTTTAGCAGTTAATAAAACATATTCTTATTAGTCGACTTACCAATTAGTGAGTTGATATTTTTAGACCTTTCAAAACATACCCTCATAATATATATTAGGGTATGTTTTGAATGTTCCTATATATGTTCATATTAAAATATTCATACAAAATAATATTCTGTGTTATTAAATGTAAAAATAGTAATATAAAATATAACATCATTACAGCTGTATAGCTGTATACAGCTATACAGCTGTATATATACGTCTCTTATGCCCTCGCAATGAGTTTAAATTAAAAACAAATTAATGTAAATATTTTAATCATGTTTATTTTACTCAGAACCGGAACTCTCAGTATCACACGGATGACAACGCTTCTGTAACTCTCTTTCTGACATAGATGTCTTCAGACTACGGCTATTACCATCATATCGAGTGTTTTACCTAATACAGATGAAAAAGCCTTCCAACTTATACTCCTTTTCTTTATAATTGTATTATCTTTTACAGTATTCTCTTTATAAACTGTATTCAAATTTTATATATTGTTAAGACTTGTTTCAGTAATACACAGTACTTGCCTTTCAATGTTTAATATCCAACCATTTGTAATAGAATGGGCTAGAGCAGCCCTTACAACTCGTTTTATAATATTTTAACACTATAATATTTAGGTGAGGGTAATTTACAATTTCATAACCAACTTACAGATACTATTATGTATACCTTATAATAAGTAAAAACAATTAAACAATGTGTTAAAATATCCTATGCTTCACATAACAGTAAAAACTAAATAACATTCCATAATTAATTGCGTAGGTGGCGCTACTGTTGAAACTTATGAACTAAAAAAACATGTGAATTCCAATGTATTTACCATTAAAATTATTATAAATAAATATGACTAACTAATATGAAGATAAAAAGAAAGCCGTATAATATACTTTATTGCCCGGTTTAATACTTTCAGTACGGTAGCGTAGCACTTCTACGAAATATTTCATATTTGATTTACTTACAGTCACCGCGGCCCGGCCGTAGTGAACTTACTTATAAGTATTTATTCGATCTTTTCGATAGAATTTATGAAATACTAGTCGTAGAAGACTGTTCGTTTAAAACATTTGTAACATCAAATCAGGAGTAGACAATATAATACATCTAGGATTATATATTTAAAACCAAACAGAAACGGTATACTACATAAACCAAATTTTTTGTACCCACTTTTATGCTCGTTGCTTAACATTACCTTTTGGGAAAAAAGATCTACGGATATTAAATTATATTATCTAAGTAAATATTTCTTTATCACATTAGAGTACGTTCTTGACTAAATACGACGTTTGTTAATCTTTGCTTATAGTTCGTTCGTTATTGAACAAACCAACAAAACACACTGAAACTTGAATAAACTTTCCGATTGAATTGACTGTGTACTAAGAAATTATTAATAACAAAGCTGTACTTACCAAGCCGTAACAACTAAAATTAACATAATATTAAATAAATAAATATCTGTCAACTAAAATATTCGTATTTTTTTTATATATTCATCGACACGATGTATTTAATATTGAAAAACAAAATGATTTTTTACTTTTTCTCGGATTTTTTCATATTTTTCCATTCATAAGAAACATCCTTGAATTTCTAAAAGTACTTAAAAAAATACTAAAATCGTACTTCACGTTCTCAAGTCATAGCGTAACTAAGGGAATTACGAATATTTTTTTTTTTTTTTTTATTTTTTAATAATTTAACGCTGAATGTGTAAGCTTAGATAAAACAAAGGTATCAATTTAAATTCAGTAGAGACTTCCTTAAAACCGATGGTGGTTTATGAAAGTACTTAGTAATCAGGTGTTCAAAATATATAAGCAAAAATTTTTATGGTAAAAATATTGAATTGTTTGACAAAAATATCTTTTCTTCAATATTACACCCTCGTGGCACTGCTTAATTCTTGCTTGGGTTTGTTTAACACTAATATATTTTGGTTAACTAAATGTAGATTTATTTCTAATTATGCCTTGGCCTTACAGAATACAAAACTCATGATTTTCAATAACGTTCATAGTAAATGATAATATATTGGAGCGTATTTTGTGTCCATTATTCTGTCTGCAAGTGATTCTTTTGACTAAATCTGTAATCAAAGACTACTAAACATCTGATAAGTTGTTATTATTACTTATAATATGAAGATAAGTATTTATATGATAAAAAAAATATATACAACATTTTAGGTAGCAAAATGTTTAATTAAATTTGCTTTTAAAATGTTCGCTATCCTTCAAAATCCAGTTAACAAATCCGAAAACAATAAGCTTAAGTTATTTCAGTACAATTATCAACAGAATATTAGTATTAGATACAAATGAAATTGGCGTGCTGTATGGGCGGAAGAAAAAATGTAATATTTTGTAATATAATGTATTTAATTAATCAAAGTATGAACCATTGTTTTCTATGCACTTTTGCCATTTCATCATAGTTTGCAATTGCTGACAATAGACATCTGCAGATTTGAGAAAACTGTAATGAACAATATGGGCACTAGTCCACCAAACGCTTACAAGTAATTTTTTTTGGGTCTAGTTTTGCTTGGGGCAGGATTTGGCTGGCTGACCAGGATCCAACCATTGAGATGAGTGCTTCCATTTATCGTAGAAAATCCATTTTTCATCACAGGTAATGTTTCGAATTAAAATCCCTTCATTATTTTGCCGGTTCTTCCGTCAATTCATGAGGTACCTTTCAAGCTTTTTAATCTTCCCAATTTGATTCAAGTTAATTAAAACAGTTTCATTGCTAACACCGCAGCTTGTAGCTAACTCGGGCGTGGTTTGCGACAAATCCTTTATGGATACCACCTAGCCCGGTGGAGGGCTGGGATGGTTATGTAGGAGTCCTGCACTGTTAAACCCAACGGTTACCCTCATCGCCATAACGGAACGCGCAGGATCGCTTTCGCACTCACCGCCTAGCCCCTGCCGCCGACTTGTGAATCCTAAGCCCATCCTTGCGACCAATGTCACTGAGACTGACCATCTCAGCAGCACGCCTCAAAACATGGGCGTAGGTGACACCCGCCTCTGCCGCCTCGGACTGCAGTTTAATCAAAACTGCAGGAGACCGAGGAGACGGCAGCTTCGGAGGACCGAACTCCCCTTCCTCGACTTCGAATTTGACGTCGACGACTCTCCTCCCTTCCTGACCACTTTTTTGGAAACCGGCATCTGGGGGTGGCTCTTCTTTTTCCCCAAGTCTTTCTTCCTCCTCATGACTGTCCACCACACCTTCTCCTCTGGAACCAGAGACGCTGTCGACAATCCTGACTCTTCGACAGTCGCCGCGAATGCAGCCGACTGCTTTCTCCTTTCCGTAACGAGAGGCGGACGGAGATTTAACGCAGGGAGGAGGCGCTCCTCAAGCCGTTCAAGGCGGGAGTTAATTAAAACTCCCACCGAGGACAATACGGAGCACCTTAACTCCTCCACTGCATCCCGCACTCCCAGCCAGAACCAACTTCCTCCTGCGGAGGGTCCGAGCGCTCAATGCGCGTGTTATCTCTAACTCGGCCTCCTCCCCCTCCACGCCTCACACTAAATTTATTTGTACAGGTCGGTGTAGTCACGACCTGTACAGGGACTCCTGCTCCAGAGCGATTATTGCCTCCCCCCTCCCCCCGTAGTACGAGGGGCAGACGGCAACGGGGGTTGCCGTGAGGGATTACACAGCATCAGTGCTGACACCCTCCCAGGGACTCATTTTGAAATCGGCTCTTTTCATGGTTTTTCCTTTTTAGGGGTGAAGTCCCCACGACGGACACAAAACCCAGATACACATTGAACACAAACGACCAGGATTAAACGAACAAGACGATACAAAACACGAAACACAAACCCCTGACGGAAGCCCCCTCCCCAAAGGTAGGTGACCCCCGCCTTTCTCCCACTGTCGGCCATGGACCGGGCATGGATCCCATAGCCGACCCCCACCGCGTCGAGTATTAGCCAACGGCTAACGAGAGACCTTTGCGTACCGCTACAGTAGTTGTATCGATTTTACCACCCAAATCAACTTTAATTTATCAGTTAAGAAATGACCAGTGTTCTCTTATAGGCTGCAAGTCTTAAGTCATCTTTCAAAATACGCGACATGGTGCTATCTAGGTGCTATCTTCATTTCCTTACATAAAATCTTTTACTTTCGGACAGGATTTTTTCGAATTCTTTCCCTTACTGCTTTGACCACTTTTTTCGTACGAACATAACGTCTTTCTCTGTCACAAACAGAGGAAGTCTCATTGTACCTATTAATAGTCCGGTACACAAACATTTGACTAATATCAAATATATACAGAGAGTTTTAAAAATTGCATTTGGCTCCATACCTACTTTGTGTAATGCAATCACAGCGATTCTGTTCTCTTTATCACCCCACTCCATTTTAATATTGCAATGTATTGGTGCCAAAATGAGAAAACACAATGAACAATTGTAAAAAAATAATAGATTCCAAATTTAAAAGTGATATTTTTTTATTTTTAATTGTAACAGTATTTATGGCCAGACTAAGTATTTATATATAGGCACATGTTTTGTGCTTAACTAAGATTTTAACTTATCGAGATTCTACTGTATTTTGTCATGTTAACAGCGTATATATTATTAATTAAACTGAATTATTATATAAAAAAACCTACATAACACATTCTCAAGTTTCTGTAATAAGTTTTTAAACCAATTTTATAAAAAGTTGTTATAACTATGTACCTGGTCATAATTTATACTTACTTGGAATGAAAAACTATGGTTGCACTGTAAACACAAACAGAAATAAAATCCGAAGAAGCATGTTAGCAAATTGATCTCAGTGGCATAAACTTTCTGGTTTTAACTTTGCAATATCTGTTATGCATTGGATTACTTTACGAGTACTGTGTTAAAAACTTAATATTTTTCTTGCTATTTCGAATACAATGCAATGAGTTTAGACAAATTATATTTTATAAATTATAGGCAACTACTTATAAAACATTACAACACTTGCTCATTCGACAAAATAGAATTCTTGTAGCCTTGAGGAATCTGAACTGACCATTTTTAATATTTGGCGGGTTTTCGAATAATAAGATCTCCGCAAATAAGGGCTAGCTAAAGGAGTACACAACCCATCTTAATGTATGAAACATTTTCTTTGTTCTTTTGACAGCTGTAGGTTGATGGGTTACCTAGTAGGCATAATATTTTTGATTTAGGGAGTAGGAATCCTCACGAAGTTGTCCCTGCCAGAGATCTAACCCAGCACTCGACCTATCAAATACAAGTAATTGCATCATATTGCTGTTATGTAGCTATATAGCGTCCTGTACTCGTAATAGCCAAGAAAATATACTGTACATTTTATCGAAAAACTTTATGAAACTTCTTTGTTTGGGAACCTAAAGATTACATGAAATGACACAAGTGCGTACCTACGTGGGTAAAGAATTTCAAATCTCTAAAAACACATTTGGAAATGCTATTTAAATTTATAGAGTAACATTTCATACCAACGTGAGAATATTACCTACGATAAATTTAGCCACAGCATTGAACAATCCATTACCAATATAAAACAAAAGAACATACGTTTTAATTATAATTGTGATTTTTTTTTTATATTACTCACTAAGTATAAATATTCACTTTCAATATTAAATCTTATTATTGATAAATATAATTTAAAGGTAAATCATTTGATATAAAACAGTAATTAATTAAACAAGAACATAAATAAACGACATACTTAATCGTGAAAATATAAGCGGACAGAATTTCAATAGAAAGAACAATGAAATAGAAACAACTGAAACTTTACTCATGATTAAATCTTTTTTTCTTTTTAAGCGCGGAACTGGATCACGATTCACGAATGAAATAATGGATTGGATTATACCTTTCAACGAGGCTCGCAACGTGACCTTCATACATGATTTCTCTAATGACCCTCAATTGATTTTTTAAATACTGTTTTGTTGTCTCATACGGACACGATGCAAAGGGTTCAAATTCACAATTTAAACAGATCTAATCTATATGACCAGTAATATGCTGCTCACTGTTGCATGCGTAAGTTAAAGCATTTTAAACAACACTAATTTTAGAAAGTATTTTCTAGAAATATGAATTTAGGGCACCTTCAGATTTAAAGTAGCGTAGCGTAGTAGTAGCGAAACAGCAATAACTTTGAGCATACGCAAGTCGTTATAATTCCTAGATATCATGAGTTATGTTAGATATTAGATACAAAAAACAGTGTGTTATGACTTACCGCTTTCGGCGACAAGATTTATATACAAAAAGTAGTCTGTGGCGTTAAATGAAGGATTTTGTAGTGATTAGTCGTGACTGTTGTTGTTGTTCTTCAAACTGATGTACCTATGTCGTCTGCCGGAGTGTTCTACCACTATTTTTATAATAATCAATTCATCAAGTCAGTAAGATCTGACGTTGATAATATTTCTGATCTGAGACTTAAAATGGATTGCTCCATTCTTGATGAATTATTCTCTTGAATAAATTAGTAAAAATATCAAGTGATTAAGTAAAATGCGTTATAATTTTTACCTAAAATATGATCTTTTTATATAATACAATATTTTGTTTATATTTTTTTAAATAAATTGCTCGTAAAAAAATCAGATCCGAATAAATATAAAATGTAAAATTATTTAATGATATTTTACTATTTCATAATATTGTGTACTATGAATTGATAAAACGGATATAAGAAATATGAAAAGTTTAGCTTAGTTTACTTTGTCTACAACTTAGACACTAGCGCGAATGCGGGTATTTAACGAACTGTTCGCTTACAAAACAGTATTCCTTATCTCTATCCTTTATAATTTATATTTTCTGTGGTTTGACATTTAATTTATTTATGGTTGCCTGCTCACAAGCGTTGGCAACTGTACGATAATTATCGTACATGTACGATAATTTGGGCCCAACGTACGATGTACGATGGCGATTCATTGTCGTACGCAAATGTACGATAATTTTCGATTATACATTTTTTTTTCAATAGTTGCAGATTGAATTTTGAGTAGATGAAACAATGGCACAGACTATTAGAGAGACCCTGTCAATCATGACAGACCTTATTATTACCTCATTTATCTTAATAAATGTAATATTTGACCGATCAACTCTAAAGTCACTTATTTTTTGTACAATTTTTGAATCATCCAAATTTTTGCGCCATTTTCTATGCGGTGTACACACGTGAAGTACCCATGTGAAATCATAATTTAAGTTCGTGACAATGTATATTTTATTAAATACTTTAATGCGTTATTTAAAAATGTGCAATAATTTTTTGACAGGTACGATAATTTTACACCCCTTGGTACGACCGGCACATTGTTCCAGGTTGGCAACACTGGCTCTGAGCAGTCACAAATGGTAAATGACACTAACAACAAAATAGATGCTTCGCAAAATTTCATTTTAAAAAGAATTTTGTAATTATGACGGCACTAAATAGTATTTAGTATTTTATTTCAGTTTTCTATAACAGGGTCAAAATATTTTCAAAATGTGTGACAGCGACGACCCCAATGATAACGGCAGGTCAGGCATGGATCTGACTGGTTTTTTGTTTGGCAATATAGACGAGAGTGGCCAGCTCGAAGATGATGGAATGCTCGATGAGGATTCTAAGCGTATGTTATCATCGCTAAATCGATTGGGGCTTGGTTCCATAATATCGGAGGTTCTAGATGAAGAAGATATTGTTAAGGAAGAAGAAGAAAAAGGTGGGCCGAGTTACACATTACTATGCTATAGCGAGTTACACATTACTCAGTTCTGTGTAAACTACTTAATGAAGTGAATATTATATTACAAATGTATGAATGGGGATGGTTATCTCAATATTTGTACATTCAAGTCTTGCCCATGTTGAAACATTTGTTTTATATTATTTATAACTTATATGGCTAACATGTAAATAGACAATTTGATTTCATGAAATTGATTTACAGTGGAATCTCTATCCTCCCCTTCTCAGTTATCAGAAAATTTGCGATTATCAGGAACACTGAATGATTGAAAAAACAAATTCTAAATATGTATGCATTGACATGTACTTTTGAATTGTCAATTATTACATTAAATTGTTCAGTCAATGGGTAAGCTACCACCTGTTTGGAATGTTGTTCTGCTGAGAAGAGCTGGCCAGAAACTCAACAGTTGCTCTTTTTAAATGAAATTTAACAATGTTTGACTTAATACATTTTAACATCAACCCTGCAAATGAGCCAATGACCTAAGTTAAACACGTTTAGATCAACCAGAAACTCTTGAATGTTATAATAAGATTTATTTAATTATATACCTTTCATTTTAGATTTAAAACCAAGAAAAAAAAGATCTGTGATATCCTTAGCCTCATATTAAATACCTATAAGTCAATTTTCGTTAATATACATATATTTTTTTAACAAATTACATATAATGAATTACATCATCATTTTAATAATATATTGATAATTTTCAGATTATTCCGAAAAAAGTCCCTCAGCTGTTGATTTTTTTGATATTGACGATGCTGCTGATGAGGAAAAGGTAGAAACACAATATATTATGGAATATATAATCCAAGTAGAACATATAACATAAAATGCAGAATATATTATAACTTTACATATAATATATCTTATTTAATGGCAATACAGTTAAACTTATATATAAATGTTTTTAAAAATAATAACCTCATAATTATAAATTAAAATACATTAAAATGCTTTGAGCTAATGACATTTAATAGTTTTATTTCATATACATATAATAAATATTATAATGTAACAAATCTATACTTATCATGAAATTATTGTTAAATTCCTTTATTCAAAGAGAAATAAATATTTATACAGAATGATTAGTTTAATTTTATTTAGAATAAATTACAAGTAATTCATCCTAATCTAACACATTTTATACCAAGTGCATTGTTTTCAATTCAAATTTCTTAATTATCTATTAATTACTTATTTATGTAATTGATAGGATGTAGATACAAATGTAGTGACTAATGTGGATGTTTCTGACACAAACAAGTCCGAAAACCAGTCTGTGGATATTAAAAGTGATTCTCCACAGAATGAAAAAGATAATGATGAGAATTGGAATGAAGACAATGTTAAATCTGAACGTAACAATGATGAGGGATATGAAGGTGATATGGAAGGTGATGGAGAACTTATGCCTCCACCATCTACTGTTCCGTGAGTATATAATTAAGAGTGTGCTTGTACATAATACAGTAAGTAAGTAAGTTAACAAGTGATTATGAATATGAACATATGTAAAGAAAAATAAAGTTCTATGTAAAAGTTTTGTATATAAAAAAAAAAAGTATGATTCTATTCTACATAAAGGCAATTTTTTTAAATAATAAAATATATTTTTAATTTATATTATTTAATTTAAATAATTAATCATTTCTATAATTTTAAGAATATTAACTGCATAAAGTTCATTTTAGAAAACATAAAACTGAGAGACCTAAGAAATTAGAAACACCATTGGCCGCCATGCTACCATCAAAGTATGCAAATATTGATGTCACTGAATTATTTCCAGACTTTAGACCAGACAAAGTAAGTTATATTCGATCCTTATTTCCAATCACTTGGAATGATTTGCGTTTTAGTATACAGGGTCAATTTTAATTAATTGGCCACCTCTTGCAGACAGCCTTTCTACATCAATCCCAACAACATTTGTTCTACGACTCTTTAAAATTAATAGTTTTTAAAATTCAAGTTTTCCCATACAAAATTTATTTGTTGCCTCTGAACTGGCATTAACTCTGAGCGTAGGTATGACGCCCGGGCGTTCACCTTTTAAGTACTTGCAAAATACAGACTAATAAGGAAAAGAGAAAGCAAAAAAAAATCTGTTGTTTATCAAGATTTGTAAAAAGTCATTGAATAAATGTTAATAGGAATGATGTAAAGAGGCTGCCCTCAGGAGATGGCTAATGAATTACAAATAACCCTGTATAATTTGCAATAAAAAAACTTATACAGAAGTAAATGATTTTACTCACTCTGATATTAGTGACTTCATTAATTTTAGTTAATCATTTAATTTCAAACAATATTAAATATATACAGATGAAAGTATAACCCATACCAATATAATGAAAGAAGCCTAAAAGTTTTATTTTTTGTTTGTTCATACTCTAATATCTGAAACTAAAAGTTTTATTTAAGAAAATCTTTTGCATTTAAAGCCTTGCAACAACTTTAGGTAGCTTGGAAATAGCTTTGCGTTAGATCACCTATTTATTTATAATTTATAAAAAATAGCAAAGAATTGAAAATATAAAATACAAAAATAACCCCAAGGTTTTTTCTTACCAGGTGGAACTATAGTTCAGAAATATAAAATTTCTTTTTCAGGTCCTACTATTTTCTCGTTTATTTGGGCCGGGCAAACTGTCTAGCCTGCCACAGATATGGCGTGGAGTGAAAAAGCGAAGACGTAGGAAACGCAGCGGCAGTACCAGCAGCGACACTCCCCCACAGACTGACTTACAAGAAATTCAGTATGCAAGTGACGATGAAGAAAAATTCCTTAAGTTGGTATTTGTTATGTGTTTTAACACTATGTTTTGGTAATGTATTCTAATATTTTTTTATTTTTTTCTTTTGAATCTAATGTCAAACATGTTTGTTTAGACCTATGGAAGAAACTCCTCAAGTTTCAAGTCAAGATTACAATTCCCAAAGTGGAGGTGATAAGTCTCAAAAACCGACGCCTGCCCACTGGCGCTTCGGACCAGCTCAGGCGTGGTACGACATGCTTAATGTACCGGAAACCGGGGAGGGATTTGATTATGGGTTTAAATTAAAGGTAGGTTGACGGTTTTTTAAGTGGGTAATATAACGCCTTGTTTGTTTGTGACTCTTACCTGAATTAGAGGTTTTGATTTTGATTCTTCTAGATAAAGTTCTTTAATTAATTTATTAATTGTTGTTTTGAGCCCTAGTATAATTTGTGTCTATCAGTAGTATGTGTGTGACACCTTGTACAACGAGGACTGCTTTATTAATTGTAGGGGATTATTATTATTTTTTGTTTAGTCGTGATAAATCAGCTGGAAAAGCCAAGTTAAAATTTTTATTAAAATCTTATTCTATTTTAGGCACCTTCTCCAGACCGTGAGGAGAAACCAAAAGATAAAGAAGTGGAAGAAGGTACCAATGAGGAAGGCAATGAACAAGTGGACAGTCCTGACAGTGGCTTCCCTGATGATGCTTTCCTTATGGTATCACAGTTGCAATGGGAGGATGATGTTGTTTGGGACGGCAGTGAGATAAAACATAAGGTACAATTAAGTTGGTAAAGTGTTGCAGGCCTTATAAAGCAGAAATAACTTTTTGATCACTATTTTTTTTAATATCTGATTCAATATTTAACACCTGATTTAATATTTAATGTCTGACTGAAATTGAAAGAAGATATTTTATTTATATCTAACAGGATACTATGTACAGAATAAATTCAGATGCTTCCATTATTTTCGTCAGCAGTGATGTCAATAAAATATATATCATTCTTTTTTATACGTAAAATATATTGTTTTTACCATTCTAACCTTCATTCTGATTAAGTATTTCGATCCTCATTACAATTGAAAGGACAATACAAAAGTTTTTGTGTAACAGTCATATATTTGTGTACTGTGTGAAGTTTCCTAGAAACGTTTTTCTTCAATTCATCGGTGCATATGTACACCGACTAAACGAAAAATGTTTTATGAATGAAATGAATCACTTGTAATATGAAAAAATAATATCGGCCAAGTGTGAGTCGAACCAACGCACAAACACGTTCCGTTCCATTATACATATATATAGAAATTTGTTATGTAACTAAAAATTTAAAGTTATTGGTTTTTTTCTTTATATGTATTATAAAAGATTGCTTCAAGCTAAATGTCAAGAAATGTGGTCTGGAAGTAGGTACCTAGATACTCAGTTTACGGGAAGACCCTCTACATTTTGATCCCTTTAAAAGTTTCGAAAAAGTGAGAAAATTTGTGGCATAAACGCGTTACCGTAATAATCTCCACGCGTTTTCGAGAGAAAGGGTCTCGAGGAACGAACGTTGATCCTATATAAGGGTTCCGTTTTTTCCTATCGAATTACGGAACCCTAATAATCACTAAAATAAATTATTGTCAATGACACCGCAACCAGATATTCATCCTGTTGCGCCACTATCAATAACAAACTGTAAAAGATCGAATCGGGAGAAACGAGGGTAATTTTGGCCACCCGGGTCACCCACTCACCTATAATAGCAATTTTAGGTAGATAGATAGATATTCTGCGAGAGGGTCATACCTTGGTAGAGTGAGCCGGTATAAGCTTCAGTCCTTCTGGACTTTAACCTTAATAGTGTGGTGAGTGAAGTGAGTATCGTGTCAGGTGCTGGCTCGCCTCAACAGCAAGAGCAACGCGGCGGGCTGGGTGCCGACGTCGGGCAGCCGCACGGCGCAGCAGTTCTCTCACGGCCGCCCGCCGCCCGCGCCGCTACAGACCAAAGCTAACACGTAACAATGCCTGTTTATATTTGACTTAAATACAAAAAAAGATACAACAACTTAAGCCTTGAATTTTTGTTATATATTTAAAAATTCTTACCAATTTGTCAAGTAAGGTATAACGGGAGCTACTAGGGAGTAATCTGACGTCACTTTCGTGGCAGCTCAGTAACAGTATTGTAGATGCGTACGTGAACTTAAATTTTCTATTTATTTTCTTTTAATATTTGAGATTTTTAACTTTTTCTTTTATTTTTTGTTAGGATTTATTTCGTAAGTTGACGTGTCTTCTACGGAATAGAATAGTATATATAGTAGTCTTTTATAGGTTTTACTTATAGTAAACTTCTAACTATAATCTTATGTCATGTAATTTTTATTACAGGGCTACCACGTCAGCAACAAACAACACTGGCTCGAACGCGGAGGGTGAAGACAACACTTGGTACAGTATCTTTCCCGTAGAAAACGAAGAACTTGTCTATGGTACGTGGGAGGAGGATGTCATATGGGATGCAGAAAACATGCCAAAGATACCGAAACCAAAGATACTGACTTTGGACCCCAATGATGAAAATATTATCCTCGGTATACCTGATGATGTGGATCCGTCAAAGATTACAAGAGGTGAGTCTAATGTGAGGTACTAAAATTAACTAATATTGTCGAAAACTTATTATTTACTTGTATTATAATATCTTTATTGTAACTTTTTTTTTCAGAACGTGGTCCGGCCCCAAAAGTAAAGATACCGCACCCACACGTGAAAAAATCCAAGATATTGCTTGGTAAAGCAGGTGTTATCAACGTATTACAAGAGGACGCTCCCCCTCCACCTCCGAAGTCACCAGATAGAGATCCTTTTAATATATCCAATGATGTGTAAGTATATTTGTTTGTCACATACAAATTAACCATTCAATATATAAAATGCACAGTTTGTTTAACTTTCTTGAATTTAGTTAATATTGAAAATTTCAAGGTCAGCTATATATCATAAAATATTTTGATTTCCTGGACAAACTTCTTAATTAGTGTTGACGATTGTATACAAACATGATTTTGTTTTATTCATATACAAATAGAAAAATATAACTATATGTAAAACAAGCGAAATTCTACTTAAACCTATTATTTCCAGATATTACCAACCCAAATCACAAAACCCTCGTCTGAAGGTGGGCGGAGGTCAGTTGATCCAGCACAGTACTCCCGTGGTAGAGCTCCGAGCACCCTTCATACAGACCCACATGGGTCCCGCTAGGTTGAGGGCCTTCCATAGGCCCGCTATGAGGAAACTGTCCTATGGACCCCTAGCTGCCCCTGGACCGCATCCAGTACAACCACTGTTAAAGCATATTAAGAAAAAGGCTAAGGTAACTATGAATACTTAATCAACATTAATTATAATCGGTATTTTTTGGTATTTTCTTTGTGCGTTTATAAAACAGTAAAAACAAAAATATAATTTCAAAAGAAGTGCTATGAATAAAAAAATATCCTATGATAACTATTATAGCAACGAGAAGCAGAACGACTAGCGTCTGGTGGAGGAGACGTGTTCTTCATGAGAACACCAGAAGACCTCAGCGGTAGAGACGGCGACCTCGTACTCGTAGAGTTCTGTGAGGAACATCCCCCACTCATCAGCCAAGTGGGGATGTGCACTAAAATCAAGAATTATTACAAACGAACTGCCACTAAGGTGAATAGAAATAATATTAGTAATACGTTAATTTATGGATAATAAATTACTATATAACATATATTTCAAGGACAACGGACCAAAACCCATGAAATACGGTGAGATAGCGTACGCCCACACCTCTCCGTTTTTGGGCATACTGCCTCCGGGAACGACGCAGTCCGTGGTAGAGAACAACATGTACCGGGCGCCCATATACGAACATACACTGTTTTATAGCGACTTTCTTATTATACGTACTCGGTGAGCTATGTATTCAACTGTACTTATGTAATAATAATTCATCTGACTTCGAAATTTATGCAAATATTTGTTTCAGTTTACTTAATTTGTTTTGTAACATTTTTGTACCTAAACTTTTTTGACCCATGATGATTAGTAAATAGGTATATATTTACCCGGCTGTAATAATCATGTAATTTTCTTTGTAATTATTATTTTCTTTGTAATCATTTAATGATTTTTGAATATTGTTCACCAGTAATATTAATAATGTTAAAAATAATCTTGAGATATATTTCTTGATGTGATGTGATGACTCATTCGAGGAATCTATTGATCTGTTGTTATATTACTGTATTCTATATTATTTCAGACAAGCATATTACATTCGAGAAGTAGACGCGTTATTCGTCGCGGGTCAAGAGTGTCCCTTGTATGAGGTACCGGGGCCTAACTCGAAGAGAGCTAACAATTTTGTTCGAGACTTTTTGCAGGTATCTATTATTTTATCTTAGACCAAATATTCATATTGTCCATGGTGATGTTGACGAAAATCAAATTATATGCTACATAGATATATTTCGTTTGCAAAAATATGCTATTAATGTGTAAACAAGCTTCTATAATATATTTCAGGTATTCATCTACAGATTGTTTTGGAAATCCCGAGACACTCCTCGTCGTATTAAAATGGACGATATCAAAAGAGCTTTCCCGTCTCACTCCGAGAGCTCGATACGAAAACGTCTTAAACTTTGTGCTGATTTTAAACGCACTGGAGCCGATTCTAATTGGTAGGAATTATTTATATTCTTCTCGTATTTCTAATTTTTCTTGATACATATGAGTAATACTTTTAAAAATATAAAAATGGGGAATTATAATATGGATTATTTAGCAACTCAGTCATATTTTTTAGTCTGTGCCTATATTATTCTTGATTGAATTCCAGGTGGGTTATAAAACCAGATTTCCGGCTACCATCTGAAGAAGAAATCCGAGCGATGGTGTCCCCGGAACAGTGTTGTTCGTACTTTAGTATGGCGTCCGCTGAACAGAGGCTTAAGGATGCAGGATATGGAGAGAAGTTCATATTCACGCCTCAAGAAGATGACGATGAGGAACTGCAGCTGAAGATGGATGATGAGGTGATAAAAAAAATTAAAGGCAGATGATAACCGCCCCGTTGGTCGAGTGGTTAGCGCAGACGCCTAACGTGTCACGGCGCAATGGGGTCGGGTTCGATTCCCGGCGGAGACAGGCATTTATGTGATGATGAGAAACACAGACATCTATATGTCTGTGTTTCTGGGTTTGGTCGTTTATTATATATATTTTCAGTATTTATTTGTGTATTTCTATGTATTTGTATCGTTGTCTAACACCCTTAACACAAGCAAATAATTTGCTTACTTAGGGGTTAGATCAATGTGTGTAATTTGTTCAGATATTATTATTATTATTATTATATGTAGAAAGCAAAATTCAATAACACGCGTAACGACACGAGAACTCAGTCAAAAGAGTGCCGGGTGAGGACTTCCAAGGGTCCGAAGCCTCCTCATGCTAATGTTTTTTTCATTCTGTAATTGTTTTTAAATTAATCCATTTAAGTATAAAATACTAACATAATTATAATATTTTTTCTAGGTAAAAGTAGCGCCTTGGAACACAACCCGCGCCTACATCCAGGCCATGCGTGGAAAGTGTCTCCTACAACTGACGGGAGTCGCTGACCCCACGGGATGCGGGGAGGGGTTCTCATACGTGCGGGTTCCTAACAAACCCACCCAGCAACCAAACGAGGAACAGCAACCTAAGAGAACTGTTACCGGTACTGATGCGGATTTGAGACGACTCAGTCTGAATAATGCAAAGGCTTTGCTGAGGAAATTTGGTGTTCCCGAGGAAGAAGTGAGTTTTTTAGTTAATGTTAAATCTAAGTCCTGTGATTTTTACTTCTAAGCATTAAAGAGATGCAGTTTGACTGTTTTTATAGTCCTGATATCAATTTTGAAATTTAATTTAATTTGCCAATTCGCGAATTCTTAGACTATTTCTATGTCTGTCCAAAAACTAGCTAGATAAATGATTGTATCATATTTACATTTTTCATTATTATGTAGATTAAGAAGCTATCTCGGTGGGAGGTTATTGACGTGGTTAGAACTTTGTCAACCGAAAAAGCTAAAGCCGGAGAAGAGGGAATGACAAAATTCTCTAGAGGCAATAGGTTTTCTATAGCTGAACATCAAGAGAGGTACTCGTAAATCTTTCAATAGATTTAAACTACCAATTAATATTATCACATTTGAAATATTAAAATGTTCATACATCCTATCCTATCTTTAAAGATATAAAGAAGAATGCCAGCGTATATTCGAGTTACAAAACCGAGTACTAACGAGCACGGAGGTGCTAAGTACTGATGAAGCGGAGAGTTCCGTCAGCGAGGAGTCTGATCTGGAGGAAATGGGAAAAAACTTGGAAAACATGCTGGCTAATAAAAAAACAACTGAACAAGTAGGTTCTCGTTTCTAATATACCTTTAGCTAAATAAAAAAGTACAAGATATATTATTATTGTTTACTTGTTTGTAGCTGTGCATGGAAAGAGAAGAAGCCGAAAGAGCCGAATTGAGAAAAATGATATTGGGACAATCCGAAAAGAAGCCACAGATAAATCAACAAGACCAGCAACAGACGTCTAACCAGGGTTCTTACGAAATATTATAAAACTTATTTATTACTACCTATAGAGACTATCTCATGAGGTATGTTACAGTTCTAACCAGTATTTCAATATAGTACGTGTGTGTTCCAGGCCGCGTGCTTCGTATAGTGCGTACGTTCCGCAACGCGTCTGGTCAGAGGTACACTCGCGTGGAGCTGGTCAGGAAGGCGGCCGTCATAGAGGCCTACACCAAGATACGATCCACAAAGGACGACGCCTTCATACGACAGTTTGCCACCATGGACGAGTCGCAGAAGGAGGAGATGAAGAGAGAGAAGAGGAGGATTCAGGTTCGTAACGATTTTTATACGTGTTTTATTATTTTTCTGTCATTCAGTTTAAAAAAAACGGTAAGAAACACCTACGTTTTGTTTAAAGACGGTTAAATAATATTATGTAGTTTTCACTGATGGACATTTTTATATTTATATAGGTTCAAATAAAGGACGTGAAAAAACTTTAAATTATATTTAGATTTGAATTTACAGTAATATGTAATTTTATTTTATAAAATTATAGCACTGTTTGCTAAATATTAGATTTAATTTTTTTTTATTATATTTTTTAATACAGGAACAATTAAGACGCATCAAGAGGAATCAAGAAAGAGAAAGACTGGCCGGAAATGTATCAGCGCTTGGGACATCATTGAACGATAGTAAGTTAATAAATATTTCACAATATTTTTTTTCTATTTTTGTGATCCAGGTTATCTAAAGTTACTTCTTTATATTATTAGTATTTGCAATTTCTATTAGAGGATGGATTAAAACTAAATAAGAAGCTAAAAAAAATAGTTTTTTTATATATTAAAACGAAATACAGCTACCATACTTATTACACGTCGACAGTCTGTGGGAGGGTTAACAAACTATGGTAGTACCCTACCACGGTCTGGATACAAAATTAACAAGCTGCAAAAATTCGACTAAAGCATCTTGACCAAATTATCCCTAATTATATATAAAAGTAAGTAATTATAATAAATATAGCAAATGATAATAATTTGTTTGTAGGTATGAGCATGTCAATGATGTCAGACCTGGGGTCTCCCTCGCCGGGTCTGATCCCTCTGGGTCAGATCAAGCAGGAGCCGGACCTTCACACGCCGTCCAGGCGACGAGCCAAGCTGAAGCCAGATTTGAAGTTAAAGGTAGAACGTTTTATAAGAGTGTTCAACTAGACTCTTTCATTTCATTAATAAATAATATAGTAATGTGGATTTTAGATAAATGTAAATGCTGGGATTTTTATTATCTATGAACTATTCTAATATTTATTAATAATTATTTTATATTGATTAATATAAAAGATAAAGCATAAGTAACCCATCCCCTCCCGTGTGTGTCAGTGCGGCGCGTGTGGTCAGGTGGGTCACATGCGCACCAACAAGGCGTGTCCGCTGTACACGGGCGGCGGCGCGACCTCGCCCGACCACGACGAGCCCGCCAACGACACCGACGACCTCGACCTCGGCTACGTCGACGGAACCAAGCTCACGCTGCCCTCCAAGTTTGTTAAGGTACTTACAATTTACTTCCTTTTCTCTATTTATATCTTTTTATTCTCTATTATTCTTATAGTTTTTTAAATGTCTTTTTTTACTTTTTTTAGAACAAAAGTAGCCGTGTCGCATAAAATCGAATTCTATTCTTATAAGGGATCAGAAATACTCAACAATATATTTTCACCGCTGCAAAAAGTATACTACATAAATTTACTTACTATAGAAGTAAGGCTACTAAAAATAATTTTGATCGATTATAATTTTAAAAGTATAAAATGATTAAATCCCCAGCAATCGTCGGAGGAGCTCCGTCGTCGTAGCGGCAGTAGGCGCGGCGAGTTCAGGGCGGCTGGTCGCACCAAGCGGCGCGGGACGGCCAGCGAGTCCTGCGACTACCTCGTCAAGAGACCCGCCGAGAGACGACGCACGGACCCGCTGGTGACGCTGTCCTCGCTGCTGGAGGACGTCCTCAACACCATGAGACACTTGCCCGACGTCCAGCCCTTCCTGTTCCCCGTCAACCCAAAGGTAGGTCGGGAGGGGGACTCCTCAAATTATTCAATTAAAATAAATTTACGCTTATCAAGAATTTGAATTACTTAGACTTCGTTTGATAATTTTCCCAGCTGGTGGCGGACTACTATCGCATCGTGTCTCGTCCGATGGACCTGCAAACTATAAGAGATAATTTGAGACAGAAACATTATCAGAGCCGAGAAGAGTTCTTGGCTGATGTCAATCAAATTGTGGAAAATTCGACACTTTATAATGGTGATTTATTATTTTTTTATGTTTAATAACACTGTTTCATTTTTTATCTTTACTACATACAAACAGACCTAATGAAAAATAAACTATATTGTTATATTACGTCCACAGGTCCTACGAGTAGCTTGACAGTGGCGGCTCAGCGTATGATGCAACGCTGCTTTGAGAAATTAGCAGAGAAAGAGGAACAGTTTATGAAATTGGAAAAACAAATCAACCCGTTGCTTGATGACAATGACCAGGTATATGGGTTATAGAGGTGTTTATAATAAATATTAACTATAAAAGTAAAGCAGCTATATATTCAGAAAAACATAAATTACGAAATATATATTTAACCATTTTTTGAAATAGATCTACTTATTCGCTTTTTTATTGTAATTATATGTACTTTATAAATATTTATTCGTAGGTCGCCTTGTCATTTATCTTCGAGAATCTTCTAACAACAAAATTGAAAGTAATGGCAGAGGCATGGCCATTCTTGAAACCCGTGAACAAGAAGCAAGTCAAAGATTATTACAGCGTCATCAAGAAACCGATCGATATGGAGACTATAGGGAAAAAAATACAAGGTATGCCATACAAACACTTTTTTCCCGAAACCAAACACAAAAGTAAGTTTCTTATTCCCACCACTCTCCCGAGAGTGTTTAACATCACTTAAACCGGAAACAGCATAGATAATATAACCACAACCAAACATATCTCTAAATGTATATCCAACTAGTTGAAGAATGTAAATCGATTTAAATTAGTTATATTACTAATTATAACAATTATTTGAATATGTAAGTACTAGTGTAAAACTTATAATGTATTCACTAAGCCGGAACCCGAATATTCTAACCCCTATGGCCTCCAGCCCACAAGTACCACAGTCGTGAGGAGTTCCTGCGCGACATACAGCTGCTGGTGGACAACTGCCGCGCCTACAACGGACCCAACTCACAGTTCACCAGACAGGCGGAGGCCGTGCTGAAGGTCACTCAGGAAGCCCTGGAACAGGTTACATATACTTCACCATAATAGTCAAAGATGGGATCATTTCAATAGATACATCTTTTTATTACACATGTCATTCAAGATTACGTATATGGTCGTTTTCAGATTATTAGTTTGTTTAACTTCTATGTTAACTAATTTATATGTCCTTTTAATTGAGTAATTACATTACATTAGAAGAGTTTTTAATAATAATATTAGAAGAATAGTAACTCAAAATTTTATTCATCAGTTTGATGAACACGTGAGTCAGCTAGAAGCGAACATAGCGCGCGTCCAACAGAAGATGCTAGAAGATGCTGAACAATCCGACATGGAGGACGACCTGCCGCCACCGCCCTCCTCCTCCGACGAGAAGAGAGGAAGAGGACGACCGAAGAAGCATAAACCTAGCACCTCCACTGCTATGGCTGATGGTGGGAAGATACATATGGTACCTTCAAATATACGTAACATCCGGCCACAACTAACATATACTTTTTTACACAGACGCCACTCAAAGAAAACGGGCCAGAGTTAAGAAGGATCAGAATAGCTTAGTTGATGGTAAGTATGGCCTCATATCACAAACAAGATATAGAACTAGCTTTACCTTTGCTGCTTAACTGCTTAGCTTTAGTCAGTAATTATATTGACCGAATTGAAATTCATATCTAATATAACTTGCTCTGATTCAAGTATTGTAACTTTTCGTTTGTTTACAGATTTGCAATACTCCGACAGCGGTAGTTCTGGTCTCGAAGAAGTGGAACAGAAGGACGCAGCAGAAGCTATGGTCCAACTTTCTGTTCGTCCGGGTGAGTTCGAGACTTATATTAAAACAATTCAAACCCAAAAATAAATGTATTATATTTGACCCGAAGTGATTTAATATTGAAAAAAATACATATAATGAAATATTTCAGAGGACGATGTTCCCTCGCCGGTGTTCGACACGTCGGAGTTCCTCATCAAGCGCGAGGTCCCGGACGACGGCGACCTCGTGGACCTCGACCAACACACGGACTACACCTACCCCGCACTCGTTAAGGTATACTATATATGTATATATATAAATATACATATATATTACTACTACTATATAACCACTAACCCGACGCCCACGTATAAAAAAAATCTTGCACAGTTCATTTTATTATATTTCTTGCTTTAGTATTTATTATTTTCATTAAATAATTTATTAAAATTTTGCTCTTAAATTAATATATAACTGCCGTGTTAAATTTATATTATCAATATTTTGTTATGTGTATTGGATGTCATTAGTATTAGAAAATTTTGTCAACTTTTCATTGTTACTTGTTTTAAGACAAAAGATTGAATTGTAAGATTTTGAACTCTGTAATTGAATATCATATATGAATAATATAATATTAACAGGAGGAACCAATCGAGCCGGATATGAACCTGGACCCGCCGATGATGGACGGCCTCCCAGAACACACGCAGTTCAAGGAGGAGCCGCTGGAGAACTGGCAGGTTAGGGTGATTATATTTACTGAGTTACATAGTATGGCTAGAGTGGTATGTAAATAATAAATATTTACATTTAGCAAAGCATTACAGATATTATATTTCTTTATTTTATTTTTCTTCAATTTATAACTATCTTAAGCATTGCTGCTAATACGAGTTATTAAGAAAATATTATCTATACTTTTCCTATTAAATAATTTATACAATAAGTAGACGTTTATGTATAAAATGTAATTGTTGTTTTTCGGTTGGAATTAAATGTTTTTTGTTTGAATGTAGCCGGACCCGGCGATACAAGACGACCTGCGCGTCACGGACAGCGAGGAAGAGGCTGAAGATGGACTTTGGTTTTAGATGTTTTATTATTATAAGAATAAAATAATTAAATTTGTTTCTAAATATTACGTTTAAATAAAATAATAAGCAGTTTTTTATATATATTTTTTGTTATTTAAGGTGAAAATAAATTAATTATTACAAATGTGTTTCTTTTTTAAATATCATATCACCCTAAACACATATTCAATTAGTTTGTTGTCGGTGTAATCATATTACGAGTTATTTGGAAATATATTTTATGATCTGTCGTCGGACGTACTTGAGTATGTGTAGTGATGGTATTCCCATTAGCAATCAGATAAGTAGTGCAGGATTTCCACCTCTTTACGTCCCTTATCATCTGCTGTGATAACAGGCAATAGATAGTTTACAGCTAAAGCACGGGTCAACTTCTAAGATGATCGTTCTACGACACACCAGTTCCTTAGCCCTCCGGCGGCGAAGTTGACGCTTGCGTGTGTAAAGCAAAGGAATACTGGGTTTGTCAGAATTAGTGCGGAAGAGGTGGAATCGACCAGTCCAAGGTGAAGGGCTGCTGCCGTCTTTTACTATTTTTTGTTTTTAAAGCATGGAAATATGTAGATTATTCTTATTATCAAATTTCATAATGGAACCAACGTAGCACTGCCATCATTATTATAGCATGGTTTCTATCGAGTAGGTATTGTAAGTGAACACGAGATGCATTTTAGGTTTATATTATTATATGATGTCCAGAATTCTTCTTGCGGCAGACCCAGATTCTTCTAGAACTACGTTATAGTCGAAGGCAATTTAAGCTTTAAATGTATATTAAAATTATGAATAGCAAAAAAATAAACCGAAATATTATAAAAACTTTAATTTCTATCTATTACTTCTTTTAGATGTTTAAGTGCTTCATCCAGACCCATATAAACTTCTTGATTCGTTGGCCGAAGTTCCAAAGAAACCGTATTACTTCTATCAGGTAACCTATGAAGAAAGCTTTGTGTGAGTGGACAAAAGACATCTGGGTTCATAGAGTCCGCTTTTGATTTCCCCGTCAGATAGCTCATTGGTACTCCTATGAGGAGCACTGCGATGGCTCCGGCGAATGGACAGTACGTGAAGGAAATGCGGAATAAGGACTGCAACCGTCTCTTTGGCATTAATCTAAAAAATATACATTTTATATATTTTCACAATTATTATTTTTATTATATTATTGCAATCAATAAATCAATGTCTATTTAACATTTAAGCTATTATATCTTTCTATATTAGGAAGAGCTCGATTTAAATAACTCAATAAACAAATATGAAAATTAAACTAACTTCGAATATGCCTAAAAATTCTACTTCTGGTATTAATGAGATAATAAAATATGTTGTAGAAACCTTCAATATGTGTAAGCATAAATTAAACATTTTTTAAAACAAAGTTATACTTAGCTACACAACGTTTCAAACTTCAGTGCTTATAATGACCTTAACAGTTAACTTGTTTCTACACGTATGTAATGTACTACGTTTTAATTTTGTATTAGTAGTTAATAGTAATTAAAGTTTGTCTATTTAAACGAAGCGTGGACAATGAAATACAAAATAATTCATTAAGGTCATAACTTACGTTACAGGATTAATAGTTGTCACATTCAGAACATATTGTGTAAAGTTAGTTTTTCCGCATCCTGAAGTTACGAGCGGTTTTCCCTGAAAGGTTAAAGCTCCTGTGGCTAATGCGTTTTCAGCTCCAATGAGAAGCCAGCCACAGAGGAGAAGACTTAAGACGCACCCACTTAACGCGCCCTGGAAGTGCGTGGGAATTGTTTATACTGTGGAAACAATGTTATAGAACGGACACTCTTGGGATATTAGTACATAACCAAAAAAACATAATTTCATTAATTTATTTTTGTAATTTCTTCTTTGTATCTCGGAAAAATGTAATAATAATATATTTTCTCTTTCTTAAAAAATGTAATAAATAAATTAATCCAAAAGCGGCATCTGTACTTTTAAAGTGAAAATGTATTAGTATATTTTGAAAATATTTTGTAAATAACTTCACAAGTTTATCAAAAATGGCGTCACAAGGGTAATAAATTTGTTTAAACGTAATAAAATTCGTATTTTCTTGAAGATGTCGCTACACAGATCAATAAAATTGTGTACGAGAAATTATTAGTAAAGAAATACACATTGCTTAAAAAATGGTTTATTATTAATAGTCCATATAATTATTTTAATTAACTTACAGAACAATTTGCTCTTGAGAAGACGATGCCCAGAGTGAAGAGTCCCAGCAGTGTGCCTGCAGTGACTCCAGTTACTCCGGAAGCTACATGTTGAAGACGATCCAATTCTTGCACCACCCATATAATTCCTCCGCAATAAAGACCAACAAGTATACAAAGAAACTGAAAATTAAAGATTATAGTATTTTTCTTTTTATGTCTCAAAATTTAGTCACCTTTAAATTAATTAAATTTTCTATACCGTCTATCGGATTTTTAAATAAAAATAATATGTCAAATTAACTTTTTGTTTTTTTCATGACGCTACCTTCATAATTCTGCAGCAAGCTACTTCATTTGTACTCTCTGGCATCCATGGTCTAATAAATTCTTCAAACACAACCCCAGATACTGAATTTATAATAGACGCAATACAACTAAAACAACATTATTATCTTTAGCAAACACTCAGTCATTAAACTGTACTTTTAGATACACCTTCCAATGATTACGTACCATGTGGTTGCACTAAATATAGATATAATAAAAATACCACAAATCCCTGGAAACATTGTTGACAAGTTATTCAAAAAGTGAGGTACCAACTGCAAAAAAAAATACATATCTATAATGTCTAAACAAATATTTTAAATAAAAAAAGTTTTCTATGTTCAGTTTAGAGTTATTAATTTAGTAATTACTAGGCTTACTTGCTCATGTTTCTTTATTTGTCCAGTGAGTAATGGGTCACAGCCAGCAAAAAATGCGTATAAAACCAATCCCAAAAAACAAGATAGCAGCTTCATTAATATTACACCCACACAAGACAGCGCTAAACATATTCTGGCCTTGCTGATGGTAGGAACAGCTAACAGTTTCTGTATTGATGATTGGCTCAGGGCTATCTTCCACAACCAGTTGGTACTGAGAGCTATTGTAACCACGAAGAAAGAGGTGTGGTGGGCAACTTCAGGATCGGGACTGAAAAAAAACATTTTATTATACCAATTATTGGCCATTGCTTAAGAGTTCCAAATAATGAACTTCATAAAATATTTGTATTCGGTTGTTCTGAATGAGTATTGACTGATTGACTATTGACTATTAAGTATTGATGATATTGACTTACTCATAGAGAACAAGCCTGCCACCATGGCTGGCAATATCCCACATTTTCTTAAATCCCATTGGCAACAACACCAGTCCACTTGGTAAAGCTGTACCAGCAAATGCCAGGAATGTGGTTATAATACCGATGCTGACTATAGCTCGTAAACCTCCCACTGCTATCATTGTTGCGAAAGTAACACATAGGGCTGCTGTGATACGACTTGCGTAGGGGTTTGTTACTTGAAATAAAAATTTAATAAGTATGTAGACAAATTTTCACCGTTTAAGTACCTTCCCATAATATCAAAAATACCTACTAAAATTATAGGGACAGAGAATTTTAGAACATAATATTTATACGTATAGCATCACTTCCGGGAAAGAAACAGGTCAAAGAATTTTAAAAGCCCGATTAATTTTACTAATTTCTTTGAAAATAAATATAAATTATTACCCAATCTAAATGCCAAGAGTGGTACATATGGAACTATAGGCAGCAACATCAGCTTACTAATAACAAACAGAACTGCTGCTATTGTCCGTATGTGAGTTGAGAATCTGATTTCTAAATATTCGAAACTTGATGATAACTGCAATCTATGAAACACTGAAAAAAAGGAAACAAAACTATTTTACGCATTTTTTTTTACTTGTTGTAAATATAACATAATAATCTTAGCTTTTATAGTCATTCAATTTAATTTAATGAGCAGTCAATATGCAAAGCAAACAAAGACAAATATAAACAAACAGACTTAAAGACGAAAAACAAACAAGTGTGAAGCATCATTCAGATAATATTTACCTGGTAAATAAATTACAGCTGTTAAGAAAGTGACAATGATAAGAGACAGAGCTGACGCCCAGTACTGGGTACCTCGTAAATATATTTCTACTGGCACTCCAAGCAGGGTTATGCTGGTAAGGTGACTGAAAAGTTCAATGTTTTGTAAGTCTGTAATTACACACGGTTATTAAATAAATAAGACAAAGTCATATCACTATGGATGATTATATTTATACTTTTAGTAATATTTATAAAGCTATAATGAAATGGTTATGGAATAAAAAGTAACAAATCGATATATTAAAGTTTTTATAAATAATTCCTATTTAATATTTTTTCCATATTGAAGAGTCAACTAGATAAAGTATCTACAAAAGTTTATGAAGACTATCATTGTCATGGTGAAACATCAACTTGCAAGTTGAGAAGAGAATAAATTTAGAAGATCAATGACAACAGCTCATATAAAGTAAAGAATAACTTGCAAATAGAATATGTAAGGGAAGAACTCATATCAGTGCGCGAAGATATAAGAAGCTAATCTAGTAACCATTACAGAAATTACGAATTAAACCCATTACCAAGTTTAAATCAAAACAACTACAAGTTTAAATCTCCAGTTGAATGTATGAACCTGGTTAACCAGGATAAGAAGTGAAAAGATAGGAAGGAAGTCAATTGGCCTGTCGGGATGGAAACTTCTAGTTGGACAAAATTAATTCTATATGCTATTGGTCTCATGTTAATCACCTGGAAACTGTGTAACCTGGAAAATGAAACAAACCGAGAAAGTCAGCGAGTACACTCGAGGAATCTCCAAGAAGATATTCCTTCTTAAGGGGGGAGGCGTTACCAAGACCGGGACTCGTTACCGGGACTCGGGACCGGGAATCGTTTGGAAGCTGCTAAATTGCAAATCCCTCGTAGAATCCGTTATTTAGTTTTTTCATTATTAATTATTTCATACTTTTAATTGACACTTTTGTCTTAGCGTTAGTTAAAAAAAAAGTTTTTATTACTACATATTGTAATTTTAAACAAATATATCTTTTTCCGTACCTTGAAGGAAAAAAATTGAACCCTTATAGGACTTAAACACTTTGTTGTCCGTCCGTCCATCTGTCAAAACCAAGCCAAGATGTATCAAACTGAAATTTGTATTAAATACTCATGTCTATGTTCCCTTAGAAAAAAAAAGAAAAATGCAAACTTTTAAGCCAATGCAATTAAAAGATACAGTCGTTAATGCCGCCAATTTCCGCATTTCGAAGTTCGTAAAAAAATCAAAATGTTCAAATCAAAAGATCAAAATGTGGTCTTCCCATAAATTCAGAATCCTGAAATTTGGTACAAGGCAATGTCTTATAGCACTGAACTTACGTACACCGTAAATTATTAGTTACATCCTATCATATATTTTTTTTAATATTTTTTTGTAACATGATCAAACTTCTATGTTAACGCAATAAAAGAAACATCAATTTAAGCCACTTATTTTCTAATTCGCAACTACTCGCAAGGGAAACAAATCCTAAGGGGTGTTTTCAGTCGATATTGTTCGACTTGAAATTTGGAATATATAATGTAGGGAACCCTTCGCGCTCGAGTCCGACTCGCACTTGGACGATATATTTTAAAAACCTTTTGCTTATCGTGTATTCACAATTCGAATCACTGATATTTTTTAAAACCGTTTTTAATTCCGGGGAGTCTGTTTCATAGAAGAGGCATATGGAACCGTGGTTTAAATAAAATCGGATAAAGAAACTCTTCTATGAAGGGTATTGTATTTTTGTATTTTTACCTTGTATTTTTCAGGACAAAAGATAATTAAATTGATATATTATTTAAAATGTTGACCACATCTTACTTACCACTCATGTACACAAATAAAGATTTTTTTTTTATTTTAATAACCCACTATTAATATGTAGGTAAGTATATTTTTATTACTTACCAGGGGTACCTAACGAACGCAGCATATTACCTAGGGGTAATGGGTTTTATTATAGATACTAGTTTCATTCTACAACTAAGTTCATATTATTTAAAATAAATATTTATAGTAATTTAAATCGAGAATGAAATAAATAATGTTTGATACCTTGCGGTGAGGGCCAATGAAATCGATATTATTGACATATTTTTCCCACCAAATAGGAATCCGGACACAGTGTTATATTTATGATTCACAAATATATAATACACGATTATTCCTATAATAACACCCACAATAATTCCAAATAAACAATATTCAGCCACATTAAAATATATTGGTAAAACTGTTACACTGGAATTTTTCATTTTAATATAATAATAAATGAAAACAAATATGAGTTGCCGCGGCGTCCTTCTGCGGTGATATTGTCGCAAATAATTTTATATCATTTCTAAATCAACAACAATAAGAGATATGAAGATAAAAACGGATTTTTTCATGAGCTATTAGCTAAAGGCTCAGCAGAGACTTATAATTAAATATACAATACCTACATTATCTATAAATATAATTAAATAAGGAGTAACGAGGAAACGTGTATCTACAGAAAATATTTATGAGAAAAGAGAAAAACAATTTTCCTACACAGATTTCAAAAACATTTTTTTATTATTGTCTTTGTATCCGTTTGTATGTTCGGGAAGACAAAGTCGTTGGCCAGTACCTATTCTAATAAAATACTAGCATTCTGAATTGGTTTTGTAACATACTTTTTCTTTGAGACAACAGAATCGAGGTTGTATCGGAGGTGTTGATATAATTTAAGTTGTATCGATTTGGTTTTATTTAAGCTTAAAATAAATTAATTTAACTAATATTATCATTATCGTAACATTAAAGGTTGGACTGGTTAATGATGCTAATTTTCACATTGCACTGCACACCACCTCCAACCTCCACTTGGATGATTGGACTTCCTCAACTGTGTGGTTCTCAAGGTACTTTCTGCCACCAAGGAGTGGATTAAAGTTCGTTTTGCGGTGTTTTCAGATCGATCTGACATGAGTGTCTGCAAAAAGAGCACCTACACCCTCCTGAAAGGTCAACAACGCTTACGAGCATCCTCAGATATTGCAAGATACGCTAGGACGGAGATCACTTGATCGTCCAATCCATCAACCATCAGTTTGTATATATTTCATTTCATTTCATTTCATTTTATTTTACTGCATTTTAAGGCCGATTAGACAAAAAAGTATGTATGCAGGTCTTTATTTTCAAACTATTTTTCTAGTCATCTTTTTATGAAAACTGCCATCTGTTGGCTTTTAAAGATACTATGTAGGTAAATATTAAGGTAATGGAAAAGTGCACTGTACGAGTATTGTTGTAGTATTTTTAGTATCGATCACTAGATGGCGCGCTTCGCAATAAAATATATTTATCCCTAAAACCAAATAACTTATTTTAATATGATTTATTGTTTAGATGTAAAAAGTAATTATTCCATTAAGTAAGTATTTAGACATACATCATGTAAATAATACGTAATGTTAAAGAGTTCACTATAACTAAAGGAAATATTGATTGGAAGGTTGTTTGCTTAATTATCGTCAGTAAAATCGGGAAAGAGTGTATTATTTATTACTTTAGAAAAGATCTTCAATTGTCACATATTTTTTTATTGGAATTATTATTGCAATTAATATTTTCACGAAAATAGGTAGGTATGTAAGTTAATAATAATATGTAATTTTTTTTGTTTGACAGCATCAGGAAGTGCGTCAAACTTAAAATGACATGTTTTTAAACTTTCTAACTTATAAAATCAGTCATTTACTCACTTATAAAAACATTTATTTAAGAGACAATTTTACAAATGACTTTAACTATATTGACGATTTCGTATATTTATAATATAAATTACCTATATTTAAAGGAACTTATTTAGTTATAGTATATGACAGTAAGATATGTAGATATTCACAATATATATTAGGGGAAGGAGTTACATTGTTATGGATGGCGGACCGTTACCAACATTAAAATATTTGGCCGCACCTGCCCCCTAATACAGTTTCGTTTGTTTTTCTCTAAAATATAGGGTCTTTAAAACTAATTCTATATTTTAGGAAGATTTATAAGACGTTTGTATTATTAGTCTTTAATATAAAACTAAGTTTGAATGTTGGTAAACATTGTTCTTGATTGACTCAAATCTATGTCTCAATTTATAAATATTGTTATAATAGATTCTGACATAAATTATGAATTTTCCATTACGATAATTACAATATTTATTTCCGAGTCTAGTGGTAAAAATAATCTGAAGCAATTCACCCACAGATTCAAGTAATCGAATAGACAACAATCATATTTATTATTGAACATTTAAAGGCCATAATTCAATGAACTATAGCACAAAGTGTTCGAACGTTACACAAATCATCTAAAACACAATATCACAAATATTTCTTGTCCAGAAAACTGGGTGACAGAGAACCACCCAAACAAATGGAAGTTTCTCGAAGGAGGAGGCGGGAGCATCAGTTAAACGCGGGACAAGGACAGATGACATTATCCTTAAGAGGAAAAGGGATGCTGTCGGAGAAAAATTAAATTATATTTCCCAATGGTGTCAGCCAGTTATTAAGTGGCCAGACGCCATTTTGAATTATTATATTTTTTATTTCCTTTTCCCAGGTTTCCTTTTGTACTAGGAATTCCTTTTATTTGTAATAGTTGTGGGATGAAATTGCAAATGGATTTGGGTAAGGTGGTAGTTATAAATCAATTCAACTCTTTATAGCGCCTCGAGAGTCTTTATTTCACATTAGCGAACTTTGAACTCGACTACATTTTTATGATATAAGCTTACATTTATGAGGATTTTCGAAAGTTTTGGTAAACATGACTGTTTTTGGAAATAACATTTAAAATTAATAAATACAGTTTCATAAAACCTGTTCTTGTTTACTTACATGCAACTTTCAGTATTTTAGGAAAAACAATCATTTTGTGATATAGAAATAATAATAATTCTAAAAATAAATCCTGTTTACAAAAAATAAAAAATATGCAATAAGCATTTATTTTTTCCATTCTTTTCAGTTCAAGTGTTTCAATTATAACTAATTTCCGTCATTTAATTAAATTAATATTTTGGATTAAGATAAAATAAAAGAATCTGGTAAGGGATGCCACAACTACATTTACAAGGAAGGGTATTGAGTTAAGTCTCATGGGACATGACTCTAGACTCTAGTATTTTGGTTGTGAATGCTGACCAGGTTATGATGGAAGCTTTTTAAGTGCGGTCCCGAAACCAATTAAACTTGACCTCTTTGTTTTTATAAGTATTTTGCTTGGTAAATATTAAGAGTTTATAATTTACGGTATGTTTATATATAATGTTAAGCAATTTAACGTTACAAATAGTTTTGTTTAAGTTTTATATTAATCAGTACGTATTTATTATTATTTCTTGTTCAGTAATAAAATTAAATATTTATTATTATTGCAGTGTTATATACTTATTTGAAAATCGTTTAACAGCAAGTATGGTGAACCTTCAATTGGGTTCTTTCTTTGCATTTTAGGGTCCAAGCCTCGGGGTAAAGGAAAATATAAAAAAAGCCTTTTCAGGGATTAGGGGACATGTCGATGATGGGCAGTATTCAATGGTTATAAACTTAATTATAATATAACAATATATATATATATATATATATATATATATAACATAAGTTTTTGTATGTATTACATATCCGTATTTTTGTATGTATGTATGTATGTATTTTGTAAGGCAACATAGTTATTATTCAACATTATATACAACCAATAGTTTAGTTTCAACTTCCTTTTACAATCAAAAGTCGATATTTAATACACATAGAAAAGTACAGACTCCAGTTGGTATCTTAAGAGCGAAAAACTGTCAGTCAATATTTAAATTTAAGCTGAATATAATGAATACTCAATAAGGTTGAATTTTGAATGCACTTATCTTAAGAAGGAAAAGCGTTAGCAAATGTCATCAATTTAATCAAGTTTAAGGGTTATTGCTTAAATAATCTTAGAGTAACTGGCCGTGGGGTGAGATGAACTGATGATAACCGAAATAAGATGAAATATATTGGTTATTGCGGGTACTGTGGGACATGGGTCTATGAGGATGTTGTAGTTTTAATACTATTATTAAATTTAGATTTCCAATTCATATTTCTATAACTTTTATATAATACGTCATATGTTAATTTAAATATAATATTGATATATTGAAATTACAATGTTATATTTTTTTATATGAATGGAGAATGATTTTTTTTTTACTCGAATCTGTGATTTCTGGAACACATTTCCCGTTGTTCTTTCAACTGAGCTACCGTGTCAAGGCCCTTCTTGATGAATTTCGTTTATCGAGCAGTATAGTATACCTAGTTAATGTACTTAATTATAGACAATTTTAATAAATATTATTCATAAGTAGGTACCGATATATTATTATTATTAAAATTGCTTCTAAGCATGTTAAGCTTAGTATCTAGTTAAAGTATTTCAGAGGTAGCAGGTCCGTGTCCTGCCCGTGTTGATTATTTATAATCTTTATTTAGTTATTTTCATATAAATAGCTACGTAATGTGTCAAATGTTGTTTTTACATATTGCAGTGGTATTTTTGAAGGTAGAACAAACAAACCAACATTCAGCATGTATAATTTAGTTAGCATCTCTAACCCAGGCCTACCATCGATCACATAGAAAAATAGCACTTCACGACACAGAATATATTAGCCAATCGTACTTTGTATGGGAGATGCGTGATGAGAATGTGTAGGTTCGAACCCGGATAAATAAGACGAATATGGTAGGAATTGGTAAATATATTGAATTCTATTTGTTTGTTTATATTTTTTTATAATTGATAGTTTTAATTTTTAGGACGTTGAACGATATTAAATATTAATTTAATAAACTTTAATGAAATTTTTTAATTCGATTACATTTATTATTATTTCAATATTTTTGTTGAAATATGTTTTTGAAGCAATTGTAAAACGGATTTAGTTAGTCAGTTACCCATTAGTTATTTGGTAAGTCAACTAAAGATTGCAAACATTATTTCTCAAATAAAAAGTTTTCTACCTAATTCCATTAAAATATTTTTTATCTCATATCATATTTACAGTAACCACATTTAATTCAACTATTAAAATATAATCTATATAGCTGGCATGTGTGGTAATGCGTAAAAAACCCATCTCCCATCTCCCCACCCGCCCGGGGCAGATGAAATATTATACCATCCTGCCTCTGGACCCGATTACAAAACGTCGCTAGATCTTCAGATATTATGGTTCACTTTAGGATATGAGTTTGAGAGTGAGTTAATTGTTATTATGAGTTTAAGTTTTTATATTATTTTATTTGAGTTAAAAAATTTAAAAAATGGAATACATTTGGTGCAATTTATACCATCCCTTTGATTAAAATATACGTAGATTGATATGATATATTTGTATGAGTACGTATTTGTATGAGTAGGTGTTAGTATGTGCCAATTTATCTTCAGTGGACATCATACTCCTTGATACAATCATACATCAAAATTGAAAGCATCAAAACATATATCAAGCTAATGTTAAATACGATTTACAGGATATTGGCTCAGACGAGAATGAATGAGACACACGTGGGTGTTAAACATCATTGGTATAATGTTCATTTAATATTTAGTTTCAATAGGTATTGTAAGTAAACGTATTCGCCACTTATCTCCGTGACAAAGGGGTTGATATTATTTTTCCATTAGGTACAATGTTCAAACAAAACCAATAGTGACTCCGCTAACAAAGCATTACCCGTTCCACCTTTTAGTGTCAAAAGTGTGAGAAGAATGGGTAAACAAATCCTCCAATTTCCATCACATTTATTCCCGTGACGTCACACCCTACCCCCACGTAATTTCTTAGTGTGAACACGCCCTATCCCCGATATGTGATGGAGATATTATATTAATATTGGCAATGCTATGTAAAAATATTTATATGTGTTTGTTTGTTTGTTGATTCTTAAGTCATATTCATCGTTTATCTAAGACCGATACTTTATTTATTTTTATTGTTGGTATGTTTTTCTCGCCATTTTAATGATAATTTTGTTTTTTTTAAATATTTTTCCTATATTTATTATTTTTTCAATATATTGCCTCTGAGAAACATTGTAATAATTATTACTAACTTAAATTAATTCTATCAGATATTAGAGATAAATAAATAATGTTATAAAGATTTTCTTTAAAATTCTATCAAAAACAAAATAACTTATACAACGGATAAATGGTAGGAAATGTTCACAAACAATTTGTATATAGTCTAGGAGATAGTTTCTAATACCCAAGTTCATTTCTGAGGCACGAGCCACTGATCGAACGAAAACATCGCGCGCTCGCACTTTAGAAGAAATTGTAGTCTTTAAATTTTTATATATGGAGGAAATTTAATTTTATCCGCTCTATGTATTTAGGATTTTATATAAGTAGTTCTAAAGATACGAGACTTATATTATTAAGTTATACTTATAGTAATATACTAGTAGTAGGTAGGGAAGTAGTTTCTCATAATAATAGGTACCAACTAATTATGTGACTCTTTTTAAGTAGTTACCTACTATTATAACCGTCTCTTCTGCAAAGTAGGTACAGTCAGTCTGTGTTACTTGAGATTGACAGTTGAAGGTTTCGCAACTAATCTACCCACCAAAGAAAATAGGTACCTACTGAATAGATTTTTGTAAAGTTTTTAATATAAAAAGGATTAAAAATTAAAAATAATTAAATAACTGTAAGTATATATCACAGTAGTGATATCCTATCAAAACTTCTTAAGAAAATAAATATCCAATCATAAAAAAATATATGTCTATTTATAAATAAAAATATAACTTAAAAATGTCGAAACACACATATATTCATATGAATAAAATAGTTCCATTCAGAGTTATAATATATTTGTTTGTATGGCTCGTGTCATTAATATCGTTAATAATAATGTTAACAAGACGTTTATATTAATGATATATTATATCTATCACTGTGTTAATTCCTATAACAAGCTCTTTTTCGTATGCAAAGCCGTGTCCAAACTTCTAAGCTATTAGTCTTTGACATTGCGGTGGCAACTATGGAGACGGACTTTTATTTGGTTATTTTTGGTTTCTTATATTTTACAATATTTATGTTATAAGGGTCAACTTGAGGACGATAACGTCTTGAATGTTAGACAATTATTTTATTGAAATATGAAAGAAAATAAATTATTTTCATTGAATAATATAAATATTTTATTAATATGTAGATGAAATTTATTTATGATGTAGGTAATTTAGTATGTGGAAAAATCTTGTAGGTAACTATAGGAATAAAAAAATAATATTTTCGTAACTAAGAGAATTTTTCACTTTTTAGGTGAACATCGCATTGAAATTCAAGCAATATCTTTTGTCGTACCAAACAGGTGTCATAAACGATAGTAGAATATAACAATTAATGTACCCATGGGTTTGACATCGACAGCGATGGATTACGTGATTTCAAATCAGAATCAGAAACGATAACTTGCCCTTAGATTGCAAGAGACTGAAAAAAATGTCAAAAACCTATTTACAAAGTAAAACAATATAGGTATACCGATATAAAGTAAATTAAAGAAAAAAATACTAGTGTATTAATAATATATAAATAAATATAAATGATTTAATGAATCCCATAGTTAGCGAGCCGAGGGTCAGTATTAGGGCGGACTGTCCACTCGACGTTGATGTATAATGTCGGATCAAGCTCGTCTGTCGGCTGCCTAATCTCCATACATTATTACTCGGATATTGTTCAAATAAATGGTACTTCAGTTTAAGTTTTGGATAGGGTTGGTTTGAAACAGCAAGTGAATTTGGATTTTCTAAAGCTTTTGTTTAGAGTTCCGCTTGTATACCAACTAATTGTTATTGAGCATCTATAGAAGAACAATTATTTTTAATTACTATTTTATTTTTTATTGCATATTTTTTTGTTATGTTACCTACTTAGGTACTTATTCTATTTTCTTTGTAACAATAGAATATATTTTTATAGTTACTTGAATACTTAAAAATATTTACGTAGGCATGTCTGTAATTACAAAATTAATTAGGTATTTGTTCCTTATTTCTTGTATTAAATTATTATTTCCAAAAGAATATTAAATAACAATCCCCAATCAATGTTCAGAAATAATAAAAATGTTTTATATTAATTCAATAACCTAATACAGATAAAACATAGAATATTTTTTTAAACAGAGAACAAGGTACATATTTTCTCTCGTTACATCTACATCTAGTTACAGTGGTTAACGAATAACCCCTTCTCCCCACCCCTGAGCCTCCGTATATAAGGTAAAATAGCTGGATTGATGATTCTTGAACTATTATTTTATGGGAATTATTTAATACTTTATTGCACACAAAACATAAAATTGCTTTGTATTGTTTATAAAAAATGTTCTTAAATATGATATTCGCAAGGATATCTTAATTTACTTGTTACTTGAACTTCGAAGACCTCTATAAGTATCACACATCTGTAAGTTTTAAACTGTAAGGTTGCTATTTCGGGATAAGAACTGTATTTAGTCTAAACTTACAAAAACCTCCCTATTTTTGTGTTGAATTTTCTCTCCATAGGACAGGTCCTGTAATATCATGAAATGGTTTTCAGGAATCCTGAGGCGTTCGAGAAATCCTACCTAGCTAGTGTTGCTGCTATGTGTATAAGAATAATAGGTACATTATATAAAAATATATAACAAAATCAATATTTTTTATTAAAACAATGTTAACATTTAAAAAAGGACATTTTTAAATATTTCAATTCTTGAAACCATTTATAATACCTATTTTAAAAATAGGTTGCGATAAACAAATCTTTATAGATTTTTTTATACAATTTAAGTTATCTTTTTAGGAACCGCTTTAAATATGCTCTGTAAGGCTTGACTCTTTGGTGTAGTCTAGCGGCCTCGTACCACGTTTATTAACGGAATTGTTTTAAGAAGTATAGGTATAATCTGATCCCTGCAGCTGATTTGCAAGATTGCATCTCATTAACAGGACAGCAGCCCTACCATCTGGATTTCTGACGTTAAAATAACGTTTTCAAGTAACTTTCTTCGAATTACCAAAATATGGTATTAACTATTTACAGCATTTCCAGGTCATTACGACTCCATCGCATACTTCATCATAAATAATACGCTAGCACCGGTTTTCTAATAACTCTAGAATTAATACTTCATGGACATCCGTCAGCCAAAATTTTTTCTCCCATACTGTAAACAAAATACATATTTTTAATATAAGTTTAACAAACTTGGTAGCTATAAAAACATTATCGTCGGTATTCTGATATTTCATTCTGGTAATAGTTAAAAAATATTTTTTATTCTTTTCTTAGGTACCTAACTCTCTATTTTTAAATAAACTAGTTAGGCAGGTAACATAATTATTTATTTTCAACAAATTAATATTTAAATATGGTTCTATGTGTGTAAATACGTTAACAGACTCTTATAACCTTACAAAAATTATTTAAAAAAAAATATAGGTAATATTTTTTGGTCAAGTATCAAGACTTATCACCCGCTATCAGTCTGAGTGTCGAAGATAAGGCCAAGCGGGCGAACTATTAACAAGTACGTCTTGTGAATATAAACTCGGTTAGCAAAGAGCGGCCATTTAATGAATATTTGATCTTTGGCTACTACTTAGACACATTTGAATCAATTTTGCATATAATACACCAAAATATTATTATTTGTATATATTATAATTAATAGCAAAAAATACGAAATTTTAGTAACAACTCTAAACTTAGCTGAATGAATCAAATTATCATAATATTCAGTCTATCAATAGATAATCAAAATTAAATAAAGTCTAATCACAAATATCAAAAGTCAAATATAAAAGTAATTTCTGTAATCCACTAAAGCCCCAATTAGATGGGTTCTAAGAGAAAAACAAAATTGCTAAAGTCGTAACTCAATTATGTAGCAGTGTCGCAAGTGTGTTAGGAGCATGCGCGATGACCTTAGGTCGATAATGACACACATACATTAGGAATACGTATTTACATACCACATATGCATATGCCCTTTGACGTATGTGTAATGTAGAGTAGTGATAACATAGAGGCATATTAAATATTTATTTTTATTTAACATAAATGATTGTGATTTAGATATACTAACATTACATTTACATTTTTATTTGTTTTAATTAAATTATATTAATGATAAGTAAGGTCAGAATTATAAAATATTTTTAATAAGATGAACAAGTTTAAAATTATTATTTTTTTGGTTTCTTAAGACATGTCTGGTTCTACCCCGCACTACTCTGTACAATATAGCACACATATACACATTTTCGTGTCTACATAAATACACACAGCAAAATGTATCTGTAGTGAGGATTCAGAATTTGTTTAATGGCGTTCTTACATTGACATTAGTTTGTCGAAAGAAATTTATGTGACTTGGATGTAGTTGAATAAGGGGTTAAGTTTATAAGAGTATTGTAGTAGTTTTGGAACCTTATCTCAGATTCAGCGATTTGAATATGCATGAGATTTATTTGTTATTTACTTTTTAATAAATAAATATATCGTCGTCCTTTTAACAAACTTATTTAGATTACAACATTAAATATACCTATTATAAAATATTTTCTAATATTAATAATAATTAATGATCAAACAAACTAAAACTGGAAATAATCCAAAATCTCTAAACCTGTAACTTTCAACAACCATTTCTCTTACGTCGCAATATAATTAAAATCACGACTGTCCCGTCCATCGCCCCCCCCGGGGGGTAAGTGGGGAGGGATGGGGATGGGGGGTTACATTAATATTCCCCACTTTTATCTCTATATGCAAACTGGCAGAAGTTCTCATTGTGGCTCTGATTCTTGAGAAGTTTTGCTGAATGATTGTGCTGTTTCAATGGAAGTTTTTGTTGAACTGAAATATATTTCATGAAAAGAAATATTATAGATGCAATGTTTATTTTAATGTATTGTTCACAAACAATTCGATGTTTTTATTCGGGATACCTCCAGATATGTTAGTGTAATATACAGGAAATATCCTTATGCTCTGAGTATTTAGATTTAGCTCATAATAAGTGATAAATTTTATTATGAATAAAAAATTTTAATAAGTATCTCATTGTGAAGAATCTTTCCTGTTCAAGAAACTTTCAGAACCATATTTACTATCACTTTACCAATACTTAACTAATTAACCTGTGTACCAACTTAAGAAAAAAGCACTCAAAGAAAATTACCAACCAAAAGAACATAAGCAGTAATCAAAAAACACAAAAACTCCCCAACGCCCATCTTAATTAATTGCACAGCAAATGGGGTTATTTCAACAGACTTTCTTATATAATTAAAACGATTTTTCTTTCAGAAACTAAAGATGTGACGCTGAATTCTAAATCCCATTGGTCATCTTACTCGGAGGAAAGCCTCGGCGTTCTAATTATAAATAATCAAGTCTTCTGATTGGTGGAAATCGTTCCCTCCATCTATTTGTTCTCTGCTGTAGGCGTGGCCTCTCTCGCTCGCTCTTTTAATTAGTGCAAGGAGTAAATTGCCCGAGCGAGAGCAGTACTAGTTTCAGTCAACGCCATCTCTTATTGGATGGCGGAACTATTGGGGGGTAAAGGGGGATATGGTTGGTATAAGGAAAACACGTACGCTTTGTAAGGGAAATGATTCGGTTGACATATCTATAGTTGATAGCCCTAGTAACATAATCTATATGAGGCCTGTGCTTTGACACGATCTGGAAATAAAATATAATTTTCATAACAAGATTGATTATATTTATTATAACCAATTAGATATGTTTCAAACACATCAATTAGCAAATAAAACTCACATAAACAAACAAATGTAATTTAAATCGTCGTACCGTCGCTTTTTATTGCACCATCTCGCCCCTACCTCCCCACGCATTTCCAAGCCATTTAATATTAATGTGCATTTTCGTGGAGATTCGTATAAAGCGTCTGCGATACGGAGGGGGGATGGGGGTTATTGGACAAGAGTTTTAAATTTTTAAAAACGCTGTTAGTTATATTTCTTTTCCCATTAATTATATGGTTGATTACTCTTTTATTACTTACTAGTTATATTTTGATTTTAAATTGTACCTGATTTTTAATTTAACACTTTGTCTGAAAAAATCTACGCAGGTCCAGTCAAATAAATTATAGAATACGTACATCATACCTACATCTACATAAACACAAATAGATAAATCATGTAAGTATGTAAAAAAATAACACTAGGAACATTTACACACACATACACACATAATATATGTAGGTACTATCCACACCAACCTCCCCACAATGCAGTATATATATATATATACCATGGATTTATACCTTGTAGTTAAAAGTTGGCCCAATGTTGGTTCCAACAGCAATTTCCAATAGCTCCAAGACAGATTTGAGATGCCAAATACATTAGAAGGGTGAAACTATTAAAAATTCCAAAGCTGAGATGTGGTTTATTTTTCGTATTCGCAGTCCTGAAGTGTATGATACGTTTATTAGAAAATTTCGAGGTTCCAAGCCTTTAGCGATACCTGAGCTTGGATTATTTCGAAGATATATTACAAGTATTGTCTAGATGCTGCGAAGGTTTATTGCTAAAGTTGATTTTTATTCCTTTGTTTATTTTTAACTTTATTTACCTTGTTATAAAATGAATTGATAGCTAAAGAGATATATAAATAGAGTAGCTCCGTGATTATAAATATGAAATAATTGTTAAAGTTAATATATATAAGAATAAATAAGTTTTATAGTAAAATAAGACTCTAATAAGTTAAGTGGAACTGTTATTTCTTGAATTTATAAACTTTATTCAAAATTCAGTGTGTAAACAACGAACTGCGATTGTGATTTTAAAATAATAGTTGAAGTGCTTTAATTTGAATCATTTTAAAGTGATAAAGAAACATACTTGTAAGTGAAAACAAACATAAAACTCACCAAAACAAAGTAAAAACAATAAAAACGTTTTTAATAATAATGTTTCTGTAGACAATAACAAACACAAACCGTCAATTTAATTTTAAAATAAAACGACCACCTGCAATTTAAAAATATAGCATATCGAGTTAGAAATTATTCTCAATTTCAACGTATCAACTAAATGCTCAATTGGTGTATTGGTGAAGTGTATAAAATTTTATATAGGACTAATCCAATAATATGTGCGTTCAATCCTGTGTTTAGGAGAAATACTTTTTCCTATATTAGTTGAAATTTCTTAAATTTTTAAGATAATTTGAATTGATAAATATGAATTTCTTTGAAAATATAACATTTAGAAAAGCACGAAGTCAATCCTTGACAGAACTATCCTCTGCAAATAGTACCTCTAAACTAGATGGCAGCACAAGTAGTATACCGAATATTTCTATGGATCATAATACGCTTGTAATTGAGGATCTTAAACAAAAAGTTGAACATCTGACGTCACAACTTAATTTAGCACAAGAACATATTAATAATTTATCTGCCGAGAATAAAGAGATTAAGAAAACTTTAAATGAAATATTAAATAATTATGAAGACCTTAAAAAAGGAACTAAAAACTTGTGTACCAAGACAGTTTCCAAGAATGCCCCTAAGAATGGAATACCTCTCACAATTTCCGAAAAGAAAACTGAAAAAATACAAAATATAAACAATGCACAAAACGTTTTTGATAAAAATACTGGAAATGTTAATAGGCCAAATAATAACGTTATAAGAGAGTGTGAGAATTTTAAAAAGATTAAAAATAAATTATGTATTATTAGTGCAAATAAAGCGTGTAACGTTTTATCAATAGCGGAAGAAAGATTCAAGAATACACAGATATGTCACTGGTTATATTCTAACTGTGGCATACGTTACCTTATAAAAGATCTACATAAAAAGCTACATGACTACACTAACGAAGATCACTGCATCATATTAATAGGAGAAGAAGATTTTAGGAAGACGGATAACTATTTTGATATTGTTACTGAAATAAGGAACACTTTAAAACATATTCATAATACTAATATCATACTTTGCTTACCGACCTACAAATATAGTAGTTACAGTGCAGTTTTCAATTGGAGAATAGAGACGTTTAATAATCTCTTATATTTAGATAATACTTCTTATAACTATGCACACCTATTGGACTCTAATTTAAAACTAAAATGTGACTTTTCTACGTTTTCTAAGTTCTCCGGTAGACTAAGTAATGGTGGTATGGAAAACATATTTGATAATATCTTATTGATACTAAATAATATCTTCCAAGCAAATAGAGTTACAAACCCAAATCTTATGTTAAGGTCTGAAAATATGTCTGAATTTTTTCGTATTTAACCATCTTTCTATCTTGCACCAGAATATTGCCGGATTATTAAATAAATGTGATATATTATTTGCACATATTCAGGAATTATCAATTACAAAAGAAATAGATTTAGATGTTATATGTATAACAGAGCATTTCATCATGTCTGGCTATGAAAAACTATTAAATATTCCTAATTATAGACTAGGAGCTTGTTACACAAGAAGCGATAAGAAACGTGGAGGCGCTTGTATATTAGTCAAAAATAGACACGAATTTAAAGAATTGACAGACATTAAGAAACACTCCATAACAGGTATAATAGAATGTTGTGCTTTAGAATTATTAAAACACAGGTTAATAGTGATATGTTTATATAGACCTCCTAAGACTAATTGCATTAATACCTTTTATGAAAAATTAGAGATCATTTTGAAAAATGTATGTATAAAAAAGAATTATAAAGTAGTCTTATGTGGTGATTTTAACATAGATACTATTAAAAATAATAGAACTGCACAAGATTTTGAAAATTTTCTAATAGGCCATAATCTAAAAATAGAAATTAAAGAACCCACTAGACCACAGAGTAATACTTGCATAGATAACTTTATACATAACCTTCAACTAAACTGTAAATCGGATGTATTTGATTTTGGATTGTCAGACCATACAGCTCAATTGTTAAGAATTAAAGTTAATAAAACTTGTCTTATAAAATCCTGGCGTATTACAAAAAGAGATATATGTAGAGAAAATTTAACTAAATTTAAATCTTATCTTCACTCTTTATCATTTTCAGATGTATATAGCACCGAAGATCCTAATGTAGCATATAATAATTTTTTAGATATTTTTTTACTACTTTATAATTTATGTTTTCCTTTTAAAGTAGTTACTATTAAGTGTGAGAACAAGGTTAAATGGATCTCGCGTGGAATCCGAATTTGCAGTAAAAAGAAACGTTATTTATTGTGGCAAAAGAGAATTAATCCTACTGATAAAAACAAAAATATTTTTAATACATATTCACAGAGATTTAAAAAAATTGTAAGATTAACCCAAAAGGCACAAAACAATTATTTAATTAACAACTCATGTAATAAATCTAAAACAGCCTGGCAAATAATTAATAGTAAAACAAATGACCCTAAAATTATTTCTGCAATTAAAACAAATAATAAACTAATTACAAACCCTTCGGAAATTGCGGAGGTTTTTAATAATTTTTTCATTGATCGATTTTGTGGTACTCAAACTCATAGCTTAGCTAAAACTCTAGTTGAAGTGAATTACAATTCGCATTCAATATTTATGCCTCCTGTTATTCCACAAGACATAATAAGAACTATTAAAGTTCTTAAAAATAAGAACAGCTTTGGGTTCGATGGCATTTCTACGTACGTCGTTAAATTTGTATCTGACAGCATAGTAACACCTTTATGCCATATCATAAACGCTTGCATATCCTCTGGTATATTTCCCGACAGTCTAAAAACAGTAATAATAAAACCAATGTACAAGAATAAAGATAGAAAAGACATCACAAACTACAGACCCATTGCTTTGATCCCCATATTCTCTAAAATCATTGAAAAAATAATCTATGAATCACTTTATGGCTTCTTAACAAAATTTAATCTTTTATGCAACGAACAGAAAGGTTTTAGAAAAAATAATAATATAAATAGTGCTTTATATGATCTCATAAATAGAATAATGGTTAATATAGATAGAAAAGTGCCTGTATGTGCAATATATACTGATATAGCTAAAGCTTTCGATCATGTAAATCATGAAATGTTATTACGTAAGCTTTACATTTACGGAATACGTGGAAATGCTCTCAGTCTAATTAAATCTTACCTTAGCGGTCGTAAACAATACACAGAAATTACAAATATAGACATCAGAACTAAGAGTGAGAAAAAGTACTTGTCCTCTTATCGAGAAATTAAAATCGGTGTTCCCCAGGGAAGTGTTCTTGGACCGCTGTTATTTTTGATCTATATAAATGATCTACCAAGACAAATGACCCTTCCTATGATTTTATTTGCAGATGATAGTACTACCATAATTGAATGTAATGACAAAAACACATACGAAAGCGATATAAATAGTGCCATTGAAAGAATAATTTATTGGCTAGAAGATAACGATTTAATTATAAACTTACAAAAAACTCAAATTATGCATTTTTACCAAAGATTACATAACCAAACATTAAATGTCAACTATAAAGATCATAAAATTAATGAAGTTAATGTTAACAAGTTTCTTGGTATTTTGATAGACAGTCAATTAACATGGAAACCTCAAGCCGAAAATATTTGTAAAAAACTTAACGTATCTGCCTATGCATTATATAACTTAAGTAAGAAAGTTAATAATCATACAATTCTAGTTGCATATCACGGCCTGGTAGTTTCTGTTTTACGATTTGGTGTCATTTTTTGGGGTAACTGTAGTGAAAGAGAAAATATTTTTAAAGGACAAAAACGTTGTATACGATCAATCTTTAATTTAAATGTTATAGATAGTTGCAAACAGATTTTTAAAAGATATAAACTTTTGACATTTCCTTGTATTTACATCTATGAAATTGCTTTATTCGTGAAAACAAATAAACAACTGTTTTTGACTTTAGATAACTCGAGAATTCGTACGGTAAGTCTTAGACCACAATATCAAAACTTATTGTCCACAGGTAAATACAAAACTTCATTATTGAACAAAAGTGTGTTAGGCATGGCCCCAGTTATATATAACAAAATACCGAAATCCGTAAAAGAATTGCCACTAAATAAATTTAAAAAACAACTTACGTTATTCCTAATTGATAAATGCTATTATACTGTTACCGATTTTTTAATAGATAAGTTATAATTTTAATCTTTACTCTTTATTTTTGTTTTTCCTAATTGATAAATTCTATTATTCTGTTACCGATTTTTTAATATATAAGTTATAATTTTAAGCCTTACTTTTATATTTTTATTGCAAGAAATTTGTAAATTTTATGAGTGCATGTTTCTAAAAAAAAAAAAAAAAAAAAATTGTTAACTTATGCATATCAAAATTGTATTTGCACGCCTAACGGTTGAATGTACTTGGATACTTATATATGAATAATACTTACCTTGTACACCTACATTCAGAGCAAATAAATTATTATTATTATTATTATTATTATTATTATTATTATTATTATTATTAAACTTTTTTAAGCGAAATCTTTACCAGCTCCATTAATCTGTCAAAATTACGTAAAATATTTAGTTGCTACATTTGGCTTGATTTTATGTATTCCCCCAAAATTATAAAAAAAAATTGACAAGCGTATAAATTACACTTATATCAAAACAGAAATAAAAAGTACACGTATTCATTATAAATTTTATTCATAAAATCATATCCATAACTAGTACCAACCAGTAATTGGTAAATATATTCATACAAGCCTTAGATATTCAATATGTGTAGGTAGGTATATAATTCGAGAGCCGGGCTATAGATACGGCAGGGGTGACAACGGCCGGAACGTAATTCCTATTTTACAAATGGTCCACGATTTATGCGCCACCTCCGTGATTATTCGCTTCTCCACCATAAATTACACGAACTAGCCGAAAGAGGATTTTGTTTTTGGATTTATATGGCTGATTTTGTAATTCGTCTGTTTGTTTTGATATTACACTTTTCAAATTTAAGGCACTTCCAGTTTTGGGATTTTTATGTATTTTTTATCTACTCTTGACCTTTTTTAGGTATAGTGTAAATTGAAACTATCTATATTTTTTATCTGTCTATGATATAAGTAAAACTGTTATAAAATAAATAATAAAAAATCCTACGAGAGACGGGAACTGTGCCGGTCCCGGAGGTCACAGGTTCTACGTTCAGCGATAATATATTCATATAAAATTTAAAAAAAATAAAACCTACATACTATGGAACAATGTTATTAGCGATAGACAACACTTTCATAAGATAGATAGTGGACTTCCGAGGACCGTGTAAGAGATGCGTTGTGCCATCACTCTAATTAGTACTTCTGAGCTACGAAAGCTACCAGGGCTTCAGTACAAAGTACAATACAGGTATTTCTTTTTGGGCTGTGCTCTCACTTGCTTCTTTCATCTCTTTTGTCCTCTGTTAAATTCTTCTATCTACTTTCATTCTCATGTCATCATTCTATTCATATATCCATCCACATCTGTATGTATGTCTATACCCGTTACTTATTCTCTCCTCATTATGTCTACATACTACAATAATTACCTTTCCTGTTGAAGGAGTGCTTAACTAACAAACTTACCCTTAAATTTATCCCTATCTTTATTATCTTATATAAATATGTAAGTTAATTCATGTAATTTAAAACAATCGTTTTATTAACTGTTAGTTAAATGTATATTAATGATACAATAAATAATCGTAGATAACATCGTGACGTCACAGTAGACCGCGCGCTCTTTATATGACTATGTGTTGAAAGAATAAATTATTATAATGAAGAATTATTGAATATATTTTAAATATGGTGCTTAGCGACTTACTTACTTGTGAGCAAAAAGTACTATTAATTTTCTTAATTATGTTTTTTAAACAAAAAATCGCCATTTCTCATTATAAATATAAAAACATACATTGTCCTTATGAAACTCTAGGTTCCAAATAATAGGTCTGTGGAGAAGAACCGGCAAGAAACTCTTTGATACTCTTAACTTTGAAAATATCTATAAACATGAATAGCCATATTGAGCTTCGGTTAAGTTACCTCGCGGTAAGCTCGGTCCGGTTAAGTATCGGTTTATTTTACATTTTATATTTATATAAATTTAAATACTTTTAACTTATTTGTAATATTATTATTAACCATAATATTGACTATTTGAGTTACAAGCACCAAGCGTGGTAACAAAAAACTAGAAAACCAACCACGCCAGTACCTACTTCTTCTATGATAATCCAATATCACTGACAGATCACAATTATGACCTACTGATAACTAAACGGCTATTAAACGGTAATTAACTATATGTTAATTCATCGCCCCTATGTAACCAGCTAGTGTGTAATTTTATTCATTTATCTATGACAATGAGAACAACTATTGAATTTTAATACATCTAATAGGTAGTTTGTACTTATTATTACTTAAACTCCAGTTAATGTTTTGATGTAGCTGGAATATAGAGTTCTAGATTTGTACTGATATTGATTATTATAACAAAATGTACGAGAAATATTACAAAAATTGTATATTTAAATATGATTATAAGGCAAGATAAAATTATTTTTTTGTTGTTTGAATCAATGTATATTTACGATGGTAGAGTTTCTCAGTTAAATAAGTATTTATTAGGTATATTATTGAGGTAAAGAAAAATTAGTTTAAATTAGGTAGACAACAAGGTTTCCCTTATACATTATTTATTTCGATTATCATTAAATTACAAAAGTTATATGGTATTTTTTTTAATGTATTAGAAACGTTGGCATCTTCTTCTTGTTTGTTAGTTTATACTTTATAGGGTTCCTCCCTCAAAGGGTAAAAGAGGAACCTTATTGCTAAGACTTCGCTGTCCGTCTGTCTGTCTGTGATAGCTAGACAGTTACAATTTTCACAAAGTAGCTGCAACAACGGATACTAAAACCTTTAAGGAACTTTAATTTAAATGTTGAAGGGGGTCCCGTACAACAAACTTGATTTTTATATAGTTTTTAATAGTTAGTATATATAGATGGTACGGAACTCTTCGTGCTCGAGTTCGACTTGCAATTGGCCGGTTATTTTTATGTTTCGTATGCATCTAATGCATACATACATCTACTTCTATAAATAATATCCCAACTCCACCCTTGATAATTGTATGTTTAGATAAATATTTTCATAATTATATATTTCTTACTAAATTCTGTTACTCATTACTTTTTTTATATTTTTTTCTTTTCTTTGTTTCTCTAATTGTTTTTATTTTATGCAACTAAGGTTGTTACGAAAACTTACTTTTTAATTATATGCATATACAGATAGGCATATATTACATATGTTAGTTGAATCATAGATTATTTTGTAATTTAATTGTAAGGAGAAGTTCCTTCTAGACGAACTATTTCGGTAATTTTGACAAAACGATAAGTCTTTTAAAAATAAAGGATTAATCGTTGACAAGACTCAGTTCGCATAAATATCTCATTAGGATAAGATTTATTGTTCCAGAAGTCACGATACAAAAAAACTTTGAAAGAAATCGTTTGATAATTAGTTTTGAACATGCGACTGTTTTATTTGGAGCTTCCAGTTGGTTAATTTTGATTTTTATTTCCCCTAATATATCATTTTATTAATGACACCTAAATGAAGAGCTATCACGAACACAATTCAGACAATGTTCTCTTAAAAACTCGTAAAAGAAAAGGTAATAAAGTTATTTGATGTTCTGATTTAGCTGTGACCCCGATATGACTTACTTTGGTTATTCTTTCCTTATCATTTAATTTTTATTGTTTTCTTAAGATACATCAATATCTATGTATAAATTATATCTAATAATTATAATCTAATATTATCAACGTATGATATAATATGATATTGCTATAATTTATGTATAATTTACAAGATGGAAGATATTAAAATGATGTAGTAATTAATAATATAATAATAAATATTAATATGTATTATAAGGCGACAAATATTATAAAACTAATATAAACCCAACCACGTACAGAATAAGTCAGCTGTGTTCCGTTTCACGGGACGCTCAATAAAAAACATATTAAAATTTCGATTCAAGATCAAATTGATAAGCGCATACTCGCACAGGAAAGGTGACATTCGGTGAACATAAAAGTCTAAAGGCATCGCTAAATGTACCAATAACTTATCGACCTGACCTCGCTTCATTACTTTAAACAAATTGTTAATTTTTTGATAACTATCGTCCGGAACAGATGGCCCGTTCGATGACATATTAGAAGATACATTTTTGATACTAAGACCGGTTACGGAGAGTTCATTTTTCATCAAAAGAGGTTTTAATGTTTGTTTTTTTTTTTTATTTAAGTAGAAATTGTGGAAGGCAGGCATGGCATGTGCCAGGTTATGGGACAGGTTGACCACATGTGGCGCAATCTGTTGGGTATTTTATCGAATTTCTCAAATTATAATTTGACGGTTTAATCGCTTATTTGAAGATAATTTAATAAATTATGAGTTCAACACTTTTAATACAAATAACTAAGAGTTGTGTTTATATTGTTATTTGTTTTGATAGCTGCGACATTTATTCACACACGCCATTACCGAACGAAAAGTGCTATTAACATAAAGGAAAAGAGAAACTACTTTCAAACTCAATATCAGAATCTTTTGTGTGGCAAATCTACTCTCAAAGCCCTTGGCGGCCATCCGTTAACACATTGATTATACATCAAGGAAAATCAAATGGGAAATAACGCTTCCAAAAAAGCCCGTAACGAAACTATTTCAATCAGACAAATCGTTTTGCGTTTTTATTGAGGCAGCGCTCGCGGGTCGCGAGTGTCTTCTTCCGAAACAGATTATTTCTCATTTGATTTATGGCTGAATCTTCCAACGATATTATGTTTTGGTCATCCGTTCGATTCCTATTTGAATGCTGAACGTCGAATGGGGTGGTATGAGACGGGGGTGGCACTCGTACTATATTAATCTCAAATCCATTTGTTATAATCTACATTCGATATTGGAGGTTTAAATCTTTGAGGTAAGGTTGAGTTTTCTTTTATTGCGAGAACAGTTAGGACGCTTCAGAGATCGCCGGCCGATAGAGGTGAGAGATGAAACAGTAGCATCCTATTCATTCGCCGGTGTATAGCTCCATCCCGCTCGCACGCCCTGCGGAAGATTGCGGCCCTAGTATGTATCAGATTTGGGTTTTATCGTTTTATTGCTTATTCTTTTTAGATTTTCAGCGACGAAGGCATATCATTTTGTTTTTAATGTAAGGCATAAATAACGTCGCAACGCGCCGGGGACTGTAATGTGCGTTTAGAAATATGAGGAAGTGAGCACTGTTTGGTATAAAAACGAATAAAACACACGTTTTAAAACAGTGCTCTTAATTAGGTAGTCGGGCGTCTTGCCAATGCTCTAGTCCGTAATATAATTTTCCCGATGAAGAAATATATACCTGTCATAACCATAAAAAACTTCCGGCTGTAATTCCAATAAAGTTTCGACGCTTAATTTTGGCGAAACTTTGAAGGAATTGCCGCTCAATTTCTCAAAAGTGATTTTAAAGAGCGGAGGGGTGATTTAGTTGAGTAAGTATTTTGCTGCGAAATATTTTGTCGTCGGTTTGCCGCATCTGGCGTAGGTCCAGTCGCTTGATGACAGCTTATGAATATTTTTGGCAAAATTCACCGCCTTTCTGTTCGAAGGATGGTCTTTATTTAACTTAATATAGTTTTCGATTATATACTATGGTTGAAAAAAAAAGTAAAATCTTTTAATTGGTAAGGTTTATGCTATAAATATAAGAGAATGCAAAGCTGGACAATTTTTATAAAAAAAATAGTTACCCTACTAGACAATAGATGTCACTATACGCTCGTCAAATGTATAGCTTAGTTCACGTCCTTCGCCACATGGGGCGCCACGATCGCCCATTGTTTCTTACCAAGCATCAGTCCAAGTTCGATAACGCATAAATTCAACGGGTTCGAATCTTTTGTTTTATCTCTATAACGTATGGACACTGCGAAGTGAGTCCGTATGATAGCTCGTTGTTTGTTTTGTCTTTATTAATGAAATATGTCGCTGCAGAGACCGGGTTTATTTTATTATTTTAGTTACCATTCGTTATCACGACTCTATCTGTAGAAGAGGGATGCATCGAAAAGTAAATTATGAAGGCATTGTTCGAGTCATTTCGAAAGAGGAACAATAGGAACGAATAAGTTTGGCTTATGGTAATAAATTTTGTATTAACAAGACTTGACACTAAATACAAGAGTGTATTTTAATATTCAAATATCTGGAGTTTAATATCGTCCTTAATTTGAGAGGAATCATTAATCCTGAAATATTAGAAATACTGCAAACATCTCGCCATGATTTCCTTCTTCACTGAGGGGAGGAAACTAATGAACTGGGAAAAATTTAGGAAAATGTTTTTAACTTTACCTACGTTGATTCTATGGATTGCGAATAAATATTATTTAGATTATTTTAAGGTAAATATGAACTGGAAGAGGGAGAAAAAATAAATTATTCAGCGTTTTATGTAAGCATCCAACTTGAAAGTGGGATTTAAATTCTTACAATACATCAATTTCAATTAATGTATATTATTATTGAGAATGTTGAATAAAACTTGAATTAAGAAATTAAGTAATGAGGACTTAATGTTTCTTTTTCATTATTTATTAGTTAAAAACTATATTAATTTGAATGTTTTATTGCTATAAAATAAAATTCATGTTTAAATTATTTTTTTTATTAACATGCTCATAAATAATTTAAAACCTTTATTTTTCTTGTGGTAACTGTTCAGTTAGGAGCATTGGTTAGAATTTTATAAAGATTATTTTACGTAGAATACTAAATTTATCTAGGCGGATAGCGACACGGTAACCCAATTGGCAAAATGACGTGACGGTATTCTAGAGATCGTAGGTTCGAATGCTGCAGATAAATAATGTTTAATTATACATTATTTCAATGTTATCAAAACTGAAATCAATTATCATGTTTATCAATGAGATCATCAAGCAGATAAAAAACATCCAAGATGTAAAAAAATCATTAATATCCTAATTTTCTATGAGAGTGGACAATTCGTTACCCAACCCTTCCTGAGCTGGGGGACAGTTGTGTTAAATCTAAATGAACGTAATAATTGTCACTGCCCACTCCTACTCGCCTGTAGGCGTTATTATATTTGATTTCCAATGTAAGGATATTATGGATTATAAAAACAATTTTATTTTCATTATAATACAAATAACTAACTTAATATCCTATATTTTAAGTTTACAAGCTTGTAAATTAAGCTTACGAGGTTGTAAACTCAAATATTATTTTTCATTACAATAAAATTTAATAATATTATCAAATAATATTCAAACAGTAGAGACAAAGATAATTAAAATCGATAGTAAAACAGGTCCACAATTAGCTCAACCCCCAAAAGAGGGTGAGATAATCGGAGAAACAAATCTGCTACCAGCGTTGCATGTAAATGATGATGATTAATTGGTTCTTCAATCACAAGAAGGGTTAAAGAGCAAGGGTAATTCAGCCACTTGTTCCCAGAATTCCGGGTTGAATTTTCACTGTTTAATTTAAAGCCATTTTGAGTCTGATTCCCTTTGTACAGTTTGATGGAGTGGAGATATTTCCGTTTGAGTTCAACTTATTAATTGTGATTGGAATTTGAAGTTTAAAATTGATTAATTTAATTAATGGCAACATTATTAAGAACGTAATATGTTAAATATATATTTGATGCCTGTATTTACGTAATTTGCAATAATTTGTCGGACTAGTTCACGAGGAACTCCTAGTTATTCTTCATGCTTCGAGCTCATCAAAAGGAACACGGAATGGGTTTGAGTTGGTCAAATTCTGAATCTGATTTACATATATATAACCGGGTAAATATTTATTTTTCATAATCATAACAGTTTACGAAAGTATAAGACAGAGTGTATATTATTATTATTATTATATTTATAATTTACCTATTGATATAATTCTAAAAACTAAACAACGACAATCCTTTATAGATTGTTTCGAGTCAACGGTTCACGATACATGCAATATTCTAAAAACATTTGGGGTTGAGAGGTTTCAATGTCGTTTCGACTGACAGCTATTATATTATTGACATCTAGAACACAAAGAGACTACATCTTTGGCTAGAAATATTTTTTATTTGACAGGATCTTGAGGACGATTTCTTTCTGATATTTTAGTTCTTTTTTTTACAATCAAATAACTTGTATAAATAAGCAGAATAAAAAAAATCTATATTATAGGTATTAACTTGTTTTATAAGATATGTTGGTACTGACGTATCCTTGAAAGAGTACCTATCCTTAAAAAGAGTGTCTACTAACTTTCGAATACAAAACTATTTAATAATAACTACATAGATATCGTTGAATGCAGAAGTAAATGAAGTCGCATCAGTGTATGGAAATCGAGAAGACGCTGATGGTGGCTTCATTATATACCTACCAATACACAAAGGCGATAATAATACCTAAGTACATAGACTTATAACTTCTTGCTTTCAAATATATGTTGGTTTGTGAAACAAATATTTAGTATACTAGATAAATCAAATAATTATATACAAGATATTGAAACAATATATTTGTTAGTTACAATAATATATATTATATTTATATAATTGCTGAAGCTTCGTTATGTTGAATCATTAGGTAAAAAGGTATAACCTTAGATGTAGGTATATGATACATAAGAAGGGCAAGCCCTTAAAGTAGAGGAAGACACGTCTGCTTAGATGTACGTTCTAAGATAATGTTATTACTTAGAAACTGTTAGAGATCACCTGGTTAATTAGGACTTGACAAAATAATATTCTATAAATAAATATACATATGTACAAGGAAAAAACACTTTACTTATATACCTACTACCTACCTACAAAAGAAACATGGAAATAATAAAATGGCGAAATATTGACATACCTACACTTCCATTTACAATTATCAAAAGCATTGCTATCGGTTGAAGATATCAGAAAAAAATGCAAATAATTATTAAATATATATAACTAAGTGGTAAGATTCTAACACGTGTTGATGAAAAAACAAATAACTCGTTAAAGCACACGTGCGACGAAGAACACGAATAATGATAAGAATCACTTTAATTTTATAAGAAACCTTTGTTAGGCCGTTCCTTAACTACCTTTTTAACATCACCAGCACGGCCGCTACTGAATATTGTGAACTTAATTGTTACGACCGCTATCTTAGCATCTATGACTTCATGGGAATTGTGCTTCCGCCATTTTGTTTTGACGGCAATTTGGCTGAAGCGACACTTCATGTTTTCTTAGTAATGAACAAGATTATAGTGTGATTGTGTTACGAGGACAGTTTTTTGAGATGTTATAACCTTTTTAATGTTGTCGACAGGTAACTGTGTTTTTTAATCTTTTTGTTTATTGTTCAAATATTGTTTGTTTTTCTCACACGTGATATGTTTGTTTCAGCTTTTGTATACCTACTACAGTAAATGGTGTAAAAAATGCTCTCTTATAATTTTTTACTATATATTGAACTAAAGTTAAAATTACTTTGTAATGATGTAGTATGATGATTGTATTCATTCGAATCTTCGGATATTTATATAAGTAATATTCAAAATACAATACAGCAATAATACACTTATATATTTTATAATAATAAAGACAATCGACAAAAAATACACCAGTGTTTAACATTTCCAAAAAGTATAACCTCCAATAATATCTCTGGCAACATAACTTAAAAACAAAACAAATTATTAATTAAAACACAATAAAATTATAATTATATGCTTAACATAAACTAAATTTAATATACATTGAATGTCAAATAATAAACCGTAGATAATAGGAACAGTTCGTTACAGTAATGAGGCCAGTCGTATTCATATTCATTAGTGGGAAAGGGTCGCTTGATTGCACAAAGAGATCACTAACACACTCCCGTGACTCTGTCTGCGTTAACGTATTTAGATACGAGTTATGAACAACGTGCTGAATTTTAGATTGGCTATTATTTAGGACCTTGTAGGTGTAATCAAAATTAGTAACAATATGAATATCTTAAATAGACTAATCATAAACCTGAAATAAAATATTTAGTGTATTTTTTCAATATAACACGCCTATTTGATTTTCCCATAGAGATCATGAATGCAGGTTGGAACAGATAATACCGAATACAATTGTACCGAATCAATAGCTAGCGTTACGGACGGTTCGGCTTAATTATTGAATTAGCATTTAAATGATTTCGGTATCCATTCATTTGTAACTAATATAAATGGTATGAATAATGTTAGAGCGCGACGTGCCGCCTCGCTGACGCGAATATTAAGTACTGTTTGTATGAAAGGGTGTGCTGTTGTTACGAATTTACAATTTTGTTTTTATACTTTATTTTTGGTAATACGGGATGATTATTATTTAATGAAGATAACGTATGAGTATTATAGCTGTGTCCTTATTAGATGCTACAATTTTAAGAAATAAATATCTAGGTATATCTTAAATAAATAAAGATACTTAAAATTAAATAAAGGTATATATTCATTTACTACTAGTAAAATAGTACTTTAACAAAATAATCTACATGATAAAGAATAATATTTTAATGTAGAATGAAATAAGATGAATGGAAAACTAACTTCTTTGAAAGTGAGTTGACGGCATTTTCTTATTTTTTTTACTTTAAAATGCAAAAGACATGAAAACTACCTAATAAAGTAAAGATAATATACTTAATTTAATGTAAGAATAATAATAATAAGTATTCGGACATTTCTAACGCACTATATTCCAAAAATAAACTCGCTATGTCGCTCAACAGCTGACAAATATACATACAAAACAAATAATACATATAAAACATACATAATAATAATGAATAAAAAACCTGTTCTTACCACACGTTAAGTTAATTTAAGTCTTGTTTTACAAAATTCACACAGTAGGGGTTGTAATTTATATGGAAATGTGTAGTTTATGAGATATTTGTATTCGAAATAATACTTCTATATTAAGCTACTGTCGTGAACAGACATACGTGTGAATGATTATAAATTGAGAACTATCTACATATAAATGTCCGTTAGTAGCTTGAAGATATCATAAGAGGTACTTTACATATTCTACGCGTTTGTCTTCTGTTTTATTTTGGATATTTCGTTGTACATGGGGTTTTATAATAAGATAAAAATATTTTGAATTGGGATGTTTTCAAATTGTTTTCCGATCTTACTCTATAAATAGTTTGAATACTGTTTGACAAATGAAGAAAATAATTATAATTTCATTAAATATTTTTATTATTACGAGTTTTAATAAAAGATTGGTAATTGTAGGTATATTACATAATTACGTTATAAATCGCTAGTGTTGAGGTTATATAAAGAATATTGATAAACATTACTAGGTACCTATTCTTTAACTAAGTACCTACTTAAAATATAAATATTTAAGTAAAATCAACAAATTGTGTCAATTTTATTTAAGACTAGAACTTATAGTTTCCATCTCATGTAGTTTTATTTACTAAATAAATATGTTACTTTAAGTACCTATTACCTACATGGCTTTAAATATGTATTAATAAAACAAATTAAAATTATAAACTATTTTACTAAGTTATAAAAATATAGATATTTTAAATTTCGTCAGTTTGTTACTCGTTTGTGTTTATATATAACAAAACTATTGAAGAGAAAGATTTGAAAAATTATTAACACTTTCTTCTTTTATAAAATTGTTTAAAACTTAATATTTAACCAATGTATATTACTTACCCAATATACCAAAAATATGATTAATAATATAATTACTTTATAAATTACATTAATAATATACAATCAAAATATACAACTTTTGTAAGCAAATATCTAACCAACCTACGACATACCTACAATCCTGAAAAATCCTACAGATGCGTATTAAAATTCCTCATTTGAAACTTTGGAGCCCTACGAGCCCCTCACATCCTAAGACCACAAGAGATGTAATCACCAATTAAACTGTAAAATGTTCAATGAAGGCTACATCAAAGGAGGCTTCACACTCGCTCTGAACACAACTATGAACAGAGCTTAACGAAACCAAGAACCTTCGTTAAAACCCCTTTATTTTACGCTTGGATACGTTAAATTATTACGAAAGTTGTTCTACTTATCATATGTTTTATATAAACATATAACATACGAATTTAATTTATTGTATCGTAAGAAAATATTTAGGTAAAAGAGGTGAGTAGTACCTATCTATTACTATTACTAATAGGTACTAACTAGTAGCTTGTAGTAATAATAATAGGTATTAGGTAGTATACGTAGATATTTAAATTTGCAGTTTTAATTTGTAACATTGTCGTTAGAGAATGTATATTTTCCTTATGTTTGATAATTACATAGGTTAGTAAATAAAATAGGAGCCATGTGATAAAATTTGGAATAAATTGATAAATCTTAAATAAAAAATTGTAAATAGATATGAGTAATAATTTAAACATATGAGATAGAAGTAGTAGTACATATCCTTGAAATTAATAAATTCATTTTGTCTATCTTGAACTGGTAAAGTTATCTATAACTTGGTTAAATTTACCCGAGGTTTTTAACCTTATATCGTTTTACTTATCATAAAATAAATCGATTACAAATTCTCTTTAATTTTAATCTGATGCTTAAATATGAAATCGTAAGTTTTTTAACTTTTTGCCCAACATTTTTAATGTTAGATACACTATATATATCTATATTTTTTATAATCATATCAAAGACTGCAAGGTTTCATTTTATAATTATATTATAGGTATGTACAATATTTTTGTTGAAAATATATCCATATAATTTAAAATGATACATGGAAAAGTATTTACTTAAGTACAACATTTGTCATTAATAAAATCATTGCATTTATAAGTCTATATTGTAGATAAAAACTTTGTTATAACAATTATACTTTATTTTTACTAACCACTTTTAGTTCTCCTAAAAACTTTTGCCTCTCGCCACTAGATGGCGTTGAGCGTTTTAAACCAACATGACATCATAATCTTAGCAATGTTACCTACAGCAATTACTTAAACAGACCATAATAATTCCCGTGCGAAAAAAGGCATGCAGCTATATTTTTAATGCATTCTCGGAGACAGGCGAAGCGTGGGTCGCATCACAATTAGGTATATGAATGTTTTGTAACATGAGAAATTCCAGCACTAAATTAAAACCTTGGAGGAATTAAATAACCAAATAAGAAGGCATTGTCTCTGTGATTAAGCACCTCAATTTTTATTCAGTTAAAGGATTACGTCGTAAAAGTAGGACCTTCGTTTAATTAACAGTCAGAACATACAAGGAAACACAATGTAAGATGACGTGAAAGAATATATTTTAAATGTCAAACAGGCTTTTATTATATGTATTAAAAATAAACATTATTATTGTATTAAAATTCAGTTGTGTTCGTGTATTTTCTTCAACATACTCTTTCCCTCTCTTCATTATAAAACAAAATTCATAAAGACAACGTTATGATGAATCAAAATTCTCTCAACAATTCGGAAACATAGTAAAAAGAAATTGATTTAGTCTCTTTTGATATTTGTTTCTTAAATGTGTTTTTAAGCAAGTGGTGTAAGACTTTTGAGATTTAAAAAAGGTAAAATTTTATATCATGAAGACAAACAAACACACAACAATGATAATAAAATAAATAGATAAATATATACTTTATTTAAATAATATACCGTAAGCTGCTTTCAACATGGTGACGATTATAAACCTGTATATAGAATCTCTTACTTAAAATAACAAGTATGGTCTAATAGTTAACAAAGACGGGGTGCGGCTATCATGTTACCAACAAGAACATCTCATAAAACTAAATACATCGTGTAAGTATGTTGTTCACTTCATAACTACGGTGAGTGCACACTATCACAGAATTATAATGACCTGTATAATAATAAAAGATTAAGAGAATAATATTTTATATTTAATAATTGGCAAAGTATAATAATTATTGATTATTATATAATTATTGAATTACAAATAGCAATAGTGTCAAAAGAGTTGATACCCTTAGTAGTGTAATTTCAGTAGTAGTTTTCTTTGAACTACCATCTCATCACTAGCGTACTACTAGGTAGAGTCTGTCGTGTCATAAGTGTATACTTAGTATTTGAAATAAAAACCCTTGAATTTGACTTGGCAAATATAAGGGTAATTTGTAGTCATGTGTACTCAGTGTATTTGCACAATTGTAATGAAATAATTCGTATAGTTACCAGCCCACATTGCGATTAAAAGATAAGCCTAGCTCCAGTAGACGCGAAGTGCATATCAAAATAAGATTTTATAAGATCACAAGATAATGACTTGTAAAACTTGCTTGCTTGTGAAATTTTATTAAACAATAACATATTATTTATTAAGATTTTTGTTTAATAAATCAACAATAAAAAAACCAAAAATCTTTTACAAAAAAGAATTCTCATTCATATGAAGAGGAAATCATAATTCCTCCGCGTATCATTTTAATGAATGAGGGAGACACTGCGTAGGCACCACCTTCATAAAATTGTCATAAAAGATAAAAAAACGTGTGACATGGACTTTAAAAATGGAAAAGTTGAGTCAATGTACTTCATTGTTAGAACTAAGGTAGGAAGAGATCAAGTGATCCTACGGTGGGCGTCGTGTTTGGATTTAGATAATTATCGCCTTTATTTATATTACGATAAGGCCGTATGATTTTAAATAATCACATAAATAAATATTCTAAATGCTTACAAACCATTCAAAAAAGGTTAGGTAAATATTTAAATGATTTTAAATTTAAAATGCAAAGACTAAGTAGATGATCATAAATGTGACAGTTTGTGTTGGAAATATGGAACGGAATTAGGTCTGCTACAGACGAGCCTAATTTATAATTTAAAAAGGTATGTGTAAAACACCTTATATTGGTATAAAAACTTTGCCAAGGTTATATTTTACAAAAGACTTATATTTAAAGAAGTATTCACAACCTATCCTAACTTAATTTAGTTCAGAAGAAGACATTCCTGTACAAGTAGATACCACTTTAGTAATTTAAGTTACAAAAATATAAATTTGAACTTATAATAATAATTAGTTAACATGTTAGAAATACAAATAAAAACCTATTAATAAATCAAAAAAACATGTCTTATACAAACTCTCCTACAATCATCTTCGTCTTCATTTAAAATATCATTTGATCTCAATCTCAAATTAAGTTCAACTATTTCTTAAATCATAACAGGCTCATAGAATAGTGATCCAAATATCTAAGAAGATCAATACTGTTTTTATTAGTTACAAGGCAATTGGATCTCTAAACTAAATTACAGAAACTTAATAATGGTACAAGCAATAATCTTTGAAATCACAAATCAAGTTGTAAGCAGAATGGTTTCACGAGCATCGTAGGCGGGACTGAGTCGCTTCCAGCCATTACTTACGACACACAGACTGTTCAAATGTTTAACACCAGCCGTTCGGGAACAAATACAGTGTTTTAAATATAATTAGTTATAATTTTATAATTTGATTAAACAATATTTTTTTTACATTTATTATCTGCCCAGTTTAAAAAAGATTTAAATCAAGCTATCTTAATTGCTGTATTAAAAAATAGTTTTGTTAACTCAAAATAAAAAAAGAGAATTGTGTTAACTCAAAATAAAAAACCTAGTGACTCATCGTACGTGCTGTCACTGTGTCCAAGATGTTACAAATAGCTTCAAACTGTCAAAATAGCTAAAATATACGCCGTTTTATTAACACCGGACACAACAATTGCGGTGTGGGATTCCTTACCCCATGTTTATGGGACACCACGAGGCGTGGGCTGACTCGGTGGTCTCTAGAACTAATTATTCTGTAGCTCATTGGTATTGAAAGCAGTAATGGTAATAAAAACATTGATATATGATATTACTTGAGCGTGATACAGGAATGACAGACGCGTAAATAGTAAATATACAGATTAAATAGTAATTTTAAACCTTTATTTGTGAGTAGTAGACTGTTAGTGAGAGTACAGTAAGCTCTTCTCACGAGTGTTAATATTCAGACAGAAAGAGACAGAAATATGAATAAGATACCAGGCCAGGTCAGTTCCACGGTCAGACCATGTATGTTATAACAGGTGGCTTGGATGTCTACCGCGATTCTTGGGTCTTCTTCTTAGCAGACCTGGATGGAGTGCCTGGTGGGTTTTATCGTTATAATATGTGTGCATTACAAAGGAAGATATCGGTGTACCTGTGAGGGTATCTTCTATTCTGCTGTAAGGTACAACTGACTGTCTTTTAACCACCCTCATAGTTTCCCTAGCTACCCTTACGATTCTCGATATAGCACAAACTGAAATATTTTTTAATAACTGGATTAAATAGTGGATATATCTTAATATATTAGTATGGTATATCAAATACTTTTGTTTTAATAAAAGCTAATATTTTTTGTCATCAAGTATCTAAACTTCTAATAGTTTAGTTTACATTAAAAAAATGCAACATTTTTTATTGGTCTTTGTAACTATATATCCACTTTTCAAACAAATTTTAAGCTTACTAACTAGACCTGGATTGTTAATAAAACATTAGCTCCAACTTAAAATAAATACATATTTATATAATTGAACAAGTCTTATTTTTATTTGTTATATCAAATATTTCTATAGTTACTTGGTAAACAAATAAATACCAGTAAAAACAAGCCACAGATTAAACGCGACACAGATTCCTCAATCAAAACATCATCAGATATCAGAGACGGTTTTAATTATTCCAATTATCTGTACCACTTACAATCGTTTCCAATTGCAGCATCCTTGGCTAGTCATTAGCCGCCAATAGATTATTGATTGGTGCTGATTGTCTGTCTCAAATGCGTACATGATGGGTCATTTGCATGAATCTGTGACGATTTTAATGGGCAATTTAGATTAATTGTACAGAGTAATGTATGATGACAATATTTAAATTAGTCAAATGAAGTTCATTGCAATTAATTGCAATTGACTTAATTTGCATGCATTAGCAATGCAATTTCATGTTCATTGCGAATACCTGTACTTTTTATAAATATTCAAGTTAAGATCTAACCAAATTTAATCTGTACTAATAAATAACAGTTAGTGCAATAACTTAGACATTTAACACGTAACTATTACTAATTGTAGAAGCGGAGACAAAATCAGGTCGTGTTAAAATTAAATTAATTATCTCGTATCTGCTAAGTGTTGTCTCTGTGAAAGTGGTACTCTGTACAATTAGTGTTAACGTACAAATTGTTTGTATAGTCGTCATGGTATCTCTGAGTGCTTCAAATTGTGTATAATTGATCTCCGATGTACGCACGTGACTTTATTTGTCTGTGTAATTATATAAATTATAATTTGTATTGTAATAATAGTCTTTTTATTATTATTATAACTAATTTCATTAAATTATAGTTAGCAAGGATGCTCTTTACAAATAATAAATTCTATTCATTAAAAAGATTCGATTTCTATTGAATGATTAAATTGTCCATGGTAAGCTTATTCACAGTTTAAATAATTAAAGAATGAAAAATAAAGCGTTTCAGGAATCAAACCTATTACGCCTAGCAAATCTCAGCCGTTTTTTATATTTATTTAAAATTTTATAGAATGACGGTTAAAATAAAAAAATAATACCATACATAAGCGTTCTCTGAAAGTAAATAATTAATAAACTTTTTAATAACATACACAAGCTTTTTTAAGCAAATCAAATGAAATACATAAACAATTCAATAATTCATTTAATTTGCAATCATAAATCCACTTACTATAAGAAGCTCGGATTAAAACATTAGCATAATAACTACTAACTTCCGAAGGCTTCTTAAGTAATGAAGGAATTATCTTTATTACATTATTTTACGCGGAAAAATAACTAAAGCAAGCTAAAACGCAGGGTTTTGGACGCCCCATCAATTTAGATTAGTACAGTAATAGCTTGAATACTTAGTAGAAGCCACCCCCTAAGATATATTAATGTATGGTAAAGTTAACGTATAAGAAAATGTTCAACTTATTATGACTTGCCCTGACGATGTTATAGTGCATTGAATAGTTTTGATACTTTAAAATGATTGACAGAATAATGTATGGTTTTATATAAAAGATTTCAACTTTACAAATATTCGTCTTTTTTAACGTATTTTCAAGAATATTAAAAAAATGTATGTTGATAAAGGGTGTTCAAAGGTCCATTATTATAGAAAATATAAAATTATATTAAATCGCTATTGATAAGATGACTTAAATTATCAATCTCTTTTTACTTAATATTGTTTTTAATTTACAAGTATCAAGATCACTGTAGCACTCTATATTCATATGTAGTTATAGATAATTTCAGAGTCGCTGATAGCGGTTAATAAATTAGTGAAGCCCCGCAACCCTTACTTAATTTAGTTTGTCAAGATTTTTAAAGGTAAATGTAGTTAATATAAAAAAAAACATATCTTTCTATAAGTAATAAATATTTATGAAACTCGCGACACAGAAAATAATTATTCTTCAATGCGAAAGTAGTTTGAATAAAACAAATATTTAGAAACTTAAGATATAAGTTTTGAATCATACTCTAATGAAGACGTTATTTGATTATAATTAAAAAAAAAAAAACTAAAAAAGCGATACAATATTTAATGAATTAAAGACTAAATTTCTGATTAATTTAAACAAACACTTAATACCTCTAGCTTTGCGCCTTGAGGGTAACAATATAAATCACAAAAATACATATGAATCGTTAAAAATAATAAGAAAAAGGGTCGCGTGCTCCAAAATCATTACACTGTTGTCATAAGGGTTAATAGGTCCTAGAGTCATACAATATGATAATAAAACCTTAAGTCTTTAAATTGTCATTACCTTACTATTTTCATGACTAAAGGATAATCAATGTCGTATTAAGAATTATTTCTGAGTTGTTTGTGAATATCTAACAACTGTCGTTAGTATTGTAATTGCTGTGGCTATTTTTTTCTCAGTCAATTGTTTATGACAATGTCTCTTAATTTGACGGTTATTGTCCATTATAGGAAGTTATACGTTTAACTAAATTACGAGATAATTTTCATTATATAAGTTGAGGATTGTTTGCTTGTTTGGTTATATGATATATAAATAGCGTATTAAATTAGGATTAGGTTTAATGTGACTTACTGGTAATACGTAATACGTAATTTATAAACAGACTAAAATATACAATTATTACTTTAGGTAAATTTATGTAGTACTAAATATTAATAATTGTTAAGACTTCATTAAATACGTTGAGATACTCATAGTTTTATAATCAAGTGAAATATTAAATCATATATAATTCAGTAATAAAATAAAAAATAATTAAAACTTCAAATTTTAAATGACAAAAACATTAAAAGTCATTAGTAAAAAAATAACACATACAGGACTCGAACTTGCGAACTCAAAGTTGGAACTATATGTCAAAATACTTTATTGAAACATATATAGACAATCTTACATATATAGACTTTGAATTTGAATACAATATCTCTTATTCATTCTATGTTAATATATAAATTCTTCGGATTGTAATTGATCATCAGAACTATATCTTAAGATAGATCCTATGTAACATAAGCTTGAGTTTATTAACATATAAGCTAACATATAACACATAAGTTTATATAAAGAAAAGAAAAACAAAAAATTGCAATAAAAGAACTCATTACAAGATAATCATTAAAACAGCAATGAAACTACAAAACTCAACATTACGTAAAAACCTAAAATGAATTTATTGTTTATAGTGAACTTTTAATTTGACTGACTTTGGGATGCGTGATACTGGGTCGTTATTTTTATTACTACTTTTCTTTGATATCGTGTCTTCGTTTTAATGTCGTCTATTAGATATGGTAGGACAGTTTCGTCACGTCATACGTGTGACATAATGATAGAAATCGTTTGAGCCCTCTAAAATAAATAGAAATTAATATTTAATAAACAGAAAAGCTACTAAAAAAAGTAATATTATTAAAGATATATTTTAGATAATTAATTTCATGAACACACATTCCAATGACCAGACAAACATCCCAACCTATTATAAATCTTTCCAATATATATTTATGGCCATCTATCTTCATTCTTACACCCATCTCCAAATAACTGTATCCACAATGGATATTTGATTCTCGAATTCTTTGATTATGTTAATTTTGTTTAATTAAGGCTGGTGTCAAAGGCTAAGTAAAATACGAATCCGGCTTTATCTGTAAGTACCGTTGGCAAATTAATACTGCAATCATATTTATATATTAATTATAATGATATATTTATTGTAACTTGTACGATATTGTTTCATACGAGATGATACAATTGTGATATTTTTTATCATTTGTCGTTTAATGCGTCTTTTTATCGCACACATTCCAACCACTATGTATATAATATAAATTTATATTAAACAACTAAACTGGCAAAATATTTAAATAGAAACGCAATTCTGTTAATAAACTTTATATTAATATTGCCGATTACAAGTAATTTAAGTGAACTGAAGATATTTAAATATCGATGATATTTGCACGGAACCTTATTATTTGCTTGTATCATCTATTGCATTTACAAAACAATTTTCTTCGCAATAAAAGTGAACTTATTTATTATTAAAATCAAAGGAATCCATTACTCGATTTATTTGATTACCATTATCAATATAAGGCAAAAATTATATTTAAAATCAAAGAATATTATATTAAATTCGAGTAATATTATTAAGACTTCTAAAAAAGAATGAATATTTTTTAAAATATTAGCCGAATATCCAATATTGGTATAAATATTAATGATATTGAATATTTAACAAGTAACATTGATAATCGGAAGGCACAGTTCGTTATAATAGCATATGAAAGCTTGGCCTATTATGTAAAACTGTTTGCGATTTCATTCGCATAAGTTAAAGTAACAAATGCCGATTTCACATACGTCATAATTCTTTAGCACACAATGAAATTGCATCGTTTTAACGTTCAAATTGCATTATGAATTCATTCTCTTTACGAATTATTGTTGCTTCTGTATTCAAAGTTATTTGATTTTTGATTAGTTTTCTATTTATTATTTTAATTAGGTTTCATTTTTTTGCTCGCTGTACTTGGTCGGAATTTACGTGTTGTTGAATTTTGAATATTATAATATTTAATTGATATGTTAATACAATAGTCATTATGATTATATTTACGCATTTTGTTAAATTTTAAATAAATGTTTTTATGAATATTAATGAAACCAGAAGCGATCATTGCAAGATATTGGTCCGGTTTATAATTGTTTTTAGATACGTTGAAATATTAATTTAAATAAAATAATTGTTTGCGTTAATTTATTGCTATTCATTAATATTTTTTAAAACTACTGTTAAAATATAATAACTGTTTTATAAACAAAAGATTTGATTGAAGATATTATGAAGGTGTTTGATGAAAATACAGAAATAAAACCTTTTTTCAACGACTACTTAAATGTCGCAAAAAATCAAAATGTTATACGACTGTCATTGGTAGTGAAATGACATTTTCAACGACACGAGTCAAATATAACGTAAAGGTTGAAGTTATTTTCAATTGCATTGCGGATTATATGAGACTTTTTTTCAAAGTTGGTTAATGAAAAATGTAATGGACAGTGAGGTACGTAAAATGTTGCCTGTTTATTTTTAATTTATGACATTATTAATAAAATTAATATGAATGAAGAGTATTGAACTTGTTCTTAAATATTTAATTTAAAATAAAGCTTTTATGGAAATATTATTATCTTAATATACTTAATATATTATTATTTTTACATTAATTTTCAATTTTTATAACTTAATTATATTAAAATCTGTTTGGACATACATATGGACAAAAATAATTAAAAACTACTTTACTGCTTATGTAAATAATTTCTCACAAACAATATAATTATAGTGAAATAGATACAAAAATAATATTAAAATAGCTAGTAGAGTGAAGTCACATGACACGATTTACTTACAGTGCCCTAAATAGGCTACGATACGAAATATTAGAGTATCCACTCGATGTGATCAACGTGGCGACCTTTGAAATTACCAACCATTGGGTTCGAAATATGAATGCTAAATTGGATGGCACCACTCCCACCACTCCCACCACCCTCTGAACACCGCTTAAGAAAATTCTATGAATGCAAAATAAGCCACTAACAGAACGTATTGTCTGTGTTCGTGTTTTGCCTGATTAGAACTTACTGTAGATTGTATGGGCCACTTTGAGATTGTTTACGACACATGAAATGTCACTTTTATTATTAGTTGGATATTGTTTTAGTGTTATAATTATATGTTTGTTTATTAATGATAATCTGATCATGGAAGGATGATAAATAACATTTTATTGATGTTACGCTTACAGTTTATGGTATTATAAAACTTTTCGAAGTATTCAATGTTGCTAGTTCCATATAGTATCGTAAAGCCATTAGGACATAAAAAGTTATAGAACAATAATAATTGCGAATAAAATTCGTCAAGAAGCACTCGATAGAAAAACGCGACCGCGTGGCAAAACAGACTAACTTTAAAAACGTTATATGGACAGCCATAAAATGTTCGTTTCGTACAAGCACAATACTTGCAGAAATATTTTTGAATACGGAATTAGGTTTGCCAAAGCGCGGGGAGCAGATAAGGCAGAAAAAAAAAAACAAATTTGTAACGGGTAAAGTTTTTGGAGGCCGAATGTCTCCCTTGGGTGCTGAATCTTCGTCGCCGTGGATCGTAAAACGCGGGACGTGGGCAAGCGAGCAAATTTGTCCTCAGAGCGACCTATGACGGTTTGATGGAACGCTCCCCGACCGATTCGCGAACCCAAGATTCATATTCATAACCGAAACCCGCTTACTGGTGTCATTTGCTTTTTAATATAGTTTGATATTTATATCGTACGAAAAAGGTTGAATTGAAATAAGGCGGAATATAAAGGCTACTTCGGTCGTTAAAAATAAAATCTCATTCCACGCAAACTTGAAGAAATAACAGAGCACGAAAGTCCCTTGCATGATGCTCGCCTCTTCAAAAGAATGGCACCCGTGTCTAAGCTATCTTGTAGGAATTTTAAATTGGACGAATCGCTCAAATGTAAATGGTTTTCCTTTATACCCCATCCTCTTGGGCAGCCCACCCCCGTCTATTGCGCGCCTAGAGGCGACTGGCATACCAACACACACGCACACATCTTCACTACAGCCTACGTTGCAAATCACCAATGGAATAAGATCTCTTTGCTTACATACGTCATCTGTACTCTTTCCTCGTTTGCATAGAATCGCGGGAGGTTTAAAGGTGCAAGCTATATTGGTATCGTTAGGCTGACGCATACATACAATTTTCACACAGGCTCCCTTCTCATCCCGAACATACTACTAGGAGTAATGCGAGTGTGAATACGTAAATACGCGTCGAGATCGCGACTTCAAAAACGCGAAAAGCAATATGTCTTCATAGCGGTGCAGGAAATCTTTTTCGGAGACTAACAAAGGAGTGCGAGTTGCTATCACGAAAGGAAATCACGTGTTTTTGATGCGTTATCACATTCGAGTTTCGGTTATTTAAATATACATTCATAGATAAAAGTTATATAAGGATATTTCGTAATAAATAACACGAATAAGTGGTTTGTACCTATCACAAAATGTTTAATACATTGGTCAAAAATTTAAACAACCCAACAAGATTGTTCAGTTATCTTTTTTATATATAATAAATATTTTAAACACTTTATTATGTCTACAAAGTAAGCCTCAAATGCCTTCCTCACGTCATGCTCGTAAAGATTTAATGTCTGGGTGAGGCTGATTAATTAAAGAAGCTATCGGTTATCGGACCGATACCAATAGGGTTTGGCATTATCCAGACAAATGAATCAGTTTATACTATAATACTTACGTAAAATATAATATTACATGCACTTATAAGTAAATTGTCATATGTTTTATAACCATTATTAAAATAGAAAACAAAAATCAAAATGTTTCATGCTATTCAACACGAGATGGCGCTGTAAGTTCATAAAAAACTTAAAACTGTATAATGACTCGCTCTGTCGGTACGAATCTGTTAGAATTTATTTTCACTGAGATAAAACATTTACATACTTTCCTCGTTATATTAAAATAACTTTTATTTCCTCAACGCTGAAACTTTTCAGTTTTAATGAATGAACTCGACTGCCAATACTTTTTCCATTTACAAGTTTAGCTCGGCTTTTTAACTTTTATATTAATTTATCTGTGAAACATCGAGGAGCTAAATATTTGAAGAAGGTTACTCTAAATTACAAAAAATAAATTGATACAGTTGTTATATTATAACTACCATATAAGATTAATAAAACAATATTTTAACTACAATTCTATTATGAAGCCTACAGAAAAACAATGCGTATCTCAAAAGCCTAACATCCTCGTAACGATGTAAAAGGAAGTACTAAAGGAACATTAATTTAATTTTATTGTTTTTGCGTTTGTCACATCGCGACTTACACATGATTTGTAGGGCTTCTTGGGAATAATAGCCTAATAATACTCCTATACAATTTAATAATTTATTTCTATGTATAGATATCAATGTACTATTTTTGTACTGTTAAATTCAAACAATTGAAATTTGTTTTTCGTTTTTTAAATTTGCCACTAGATGGCATTACTCATCTAGAAGTGGAGTCCGTATGTCTTGTAACAGAAGTTAACAAATCTGTAATTGTAATTGTTAATAATTGTGACTCCTGGATGTTAAAATACCATTTAATTTTTTTTAGGGTTGTTCAAATTTATCAAATTTTTTAGGGTTGTTCAAATTTGTCATTATTATCGGTGGTTAACATTTTTATTATTTTAATATGAAAAAAGTGCGATGTAGTAGAATAACACAAAGCGACAAGTGACAACCCTATTTAAGTTACAAATAAATAATAATATAGTATTTTTTAATTTATCCCACTCATAACAAAGCTATCGTGATCTCAGGCAGTGTATCACATAAAACATTCCTACACCGAGTCCTCGAGAATCTCCTTCGCACCTCTTGTTTCTTCTATACCCATTTATCACCATTTGAATAAATTCAATATGTACATTGAATTGCGTGTAATTAATGGTTTTATTCGTTTAGCACTTAAAACGCTTTAAGGGCGATGTGTCCAAACATCTTCCATCCTCTTCATTTGAATGGTCGCGAGGAGGACAGCCGATCCCACAAGAACACCCGCTGGGTTAGATCATTAATATTGATTTGTGGTCAATCAGAACTCTGGATTTCACTTTTAATATATTTTTTTTCAAGACTCGAAGGGAATGGTTTTAAGGAGCTCTTTATTAGGGCCTATGATACTCCGTACAACGACATCGATTATATTTTATGTATATTTACGTAAGCCACAAATATCCTGTTATTATCCAAATTTTATGTTAAAAATAAGATTTCTTTACGATATAGGTATATTTTGAATGAGAAAATATCAAGTTTTATATTATCATTGTAAATGGAAATACTTATTATTTCATCCATAAAAAGTAACTAAAATTTTATTTTACAACCAAAACTTATGTTTTGCATGTAACGATAATATATGTATTAATAAACACACACAGACATACACCCCATACACTCGTTGGTAGAACAAAAGCAGTCACATATGAGCAATGGTCTGGTCGGAGGGTCATTAAGAATGCAGTGTCTTATCTAACTTGGAATAATTAATGAAAGTGTGGATGGTATTGCGTCTTGCTGTGAAGGTACAGTCGGCTTGTGAAATATTGGCAGATGTGATTTATATTATTATTGATTTTTTACTTTAGTGTAATCCTGTGGGTTTTGCTGGTGATACAATGTATTTAAAAAAAATGTAAAATATTTTTTTAAAGTATTGTAAAAATTATGTAAAATATAACTAAAAATATATATAAAATAAACATAGTAAATAATTAAGTAGTCATGTACGACAATACTATAGCTCGTCGGATTGAATGCTGTTCGTATGATTTAAACCGTAGCTATGGGGTGCAAACTATTATTTGAAGATGAGTAATGACAAGAAATCATTGCGCTCGTGATTCTGCACATTCCTTTGACCTTCACTTCTCATGCCCTTTATATTTGCTTTCCTTTGATTGATAGGTTATTGCATTATAATATTGCAACTTTATAGAATTTCGTGCTTTCATTAAACCTTGTATGAATCATGGAGGGATTGGATGAATAATAAAAATATAAACACCATTTAATACGATATCAATGTTATTATTATAATATTTTTTCTTCAATTCTCACTTATTATCTCATTTTATCTCTTACTTATTATATAACTTACCTATTAATTATTACATTACTTATATATCCGTCACTTAAAAGCAATATTGTTTTTAAGGATAATAAATGTCTGTTCAATAAACATGTAGGTAATAATAAGAAGCTTCATCATTTAATATCTGACTTGTCTCGTATATTTCTTAATAAGCAGTCATTCGTTCTAATACCTCATATTAGTATTATTAACGGCTGTATACTGTGCATGTGTTCTAAATTAATCTTCATTCGATTGAACGAATGAACGATGATTTGTAAATAATATGTTGTTAAGTATTCTTTTTCTTTTTACAAAAAGAATAATTTATTTAAAAAATACCAAAAATTACCAAAAATTACCAAAAGCTTAATCTCATGTTTATATCTCTTTATAATCGGGGATTGACAAATACATTGCACCTCTCTCCGCGACGAGACCGACCGGTTTAGAACCCGAATTAATCATTACCTACGTTTTGTTTGACTTCAGTTGACAGCGAAAATTAATTAAAATTCCATTTAAAAACAAAACAAGACCAATCAGGTGTCTTCGTGCCAGTACGACTACTTTGTTTTATTTTGCGGATCAAAGATTAATCATGTTGTTAAGAATATTTGTACAATATTAACTTTTCAATATTAAAAAAATATATTAATTAATATTCAAAATAAATAGGTATATCATACTTCCACAAATATTAAACAATATTTACACATTATTATTAAACAACAATATTATATATAACAAGATTTGCATTTCATATTGAATATTATTTTCATAACAGCCTCTAAGATATAACCATCTATGAGACTATACTAATCTATGCCTCTTATCTATAACACGTTCGGAAGCCGATCGCTCGCTCTTCCGTTAGTAATTTGACAGTTCGAATGACAGATTAGGATTCCACTCAGACCACCAAGAAAATTATCATTCTTTGTGAACCGATACATTTTTGTTCATGAGACAACGTTATCGGTTAATTGGAGCTTCTGTGTTGGATCCACCTACGTATATAAATTAAACTATTTATATTTTAAGGAATAAAAGGTTGAATTTAAAATGTTTTTAAAGATTGGCCTTCAAATATACTATTATTGAAAAACGGATTTCGATTTTGCAAAGAAATTCGTGTTTACGTTTGAACTTGTCTATTAATATGTTTAGTCATGTAAGCTTATTTAATTATGTAAGTTATATGAAGTGAACAAAATACAAACACGAAGAGGAATTGAACCTACGATTTCTAGAATATCGACCCCTCGCTATGCTAATTGCGCTACCGTGTCGCTGCAAACCTTGATGACTAGTATTCTATATAAAGATCTTTATTGTGTTGTAATTCTTTTATTGAATGTCTTTTTAAAATACATAAAGACAAACCCCTTAAAGATTTATATAGACAGTAATATTAACGTATTAAAAATTTATAAACAATGCAAAAAGTCTACCATACTATCTAAAGAGGTATCTCTAGAAGCGGGCAGGCGGTCTGTTTAATACAATAAAATAGTTATATAATTTCACAATACATTTCTCGTAAACGCTTGATATTTAAATATAAATCGAAAGAGCGGAACACAATGGTGTAATTGATAATTGAATTCAGCATTGATGAACTTTACACTGCTCGACCTCCTAGACGTGACAGATTAGAACGGCATCCATCTAGGAACCACCGAGAGTTGATACTTGAGTTGATATTGTTGTGTTTGTTAAAGATGTCAATAAGAACACATTCCAACTAAACAAAATGAAAAATAAAAACATTTTTTATAGTTGTTATTTTTATAAGATTTATACTCTGTTCTTTTAAAAAGATTTAAAGAAATTTTATTATCTTCGTTATTTACTCATTTTATTGTTACTTTGTTACGTCAGTACCGAATTTATCGTCTTTATTAAGTAAGATATTACCGTTAAGGTGTTCTTGTCTTTGGATGTAATAAGTATAAAATAACTGCACGTAAGGTTGTAACCACTCTATACACATATCATTATAAGATAGATTAGGCAAGTCACTGCCTGTCGTCATACTTAATGCCAATTAAAAGATTTGGGATTGTGGATCTTTGTTTGGGTCTGACTAAAGCGGACCAATATCACAAGGATTTATCGTGTTCTTATATGACAATACACGTACTTACATGCATGCATACATACACACACGCATACATACACACACAGGCATACACACACACACTGTATAATTAAGATTCTTAAAAAACAAACTGGTTAATTTACGATTTAATCATTGAATACTCTGCTAAGACTTACAATAGGAAACTGATTATATCTTCTGATTAAGGTTTTTTTAATCACTTATAAAAAACGTGAAGTACTTTAGGTACCTACTAATTCGTTTTATATGTATGTATGTAGATATATATTATATCTTATTTACAATAATTATCTACTTATTCCACTGTGTTGGTGGGTTACATAATGTAGTTTCTTTAAATATTTTGGTCGTACTTATTTTCTTCTTTATCAAGCAACGCAGACAAATATAAGTAATTAAACAAATATTTCTTATGGCCGGACGTCGAATTTAGGACTTGTCTATCCAGACGCATTGCTACAGCTCAGCTATAACGGGCAACTTGAAATAACTAATGATACAGATAGAATACCAAGAATCAAATGCACTTTCGAATACTGTATTCATAATAGGATACAATATTGGTTTTACACACAATTAACCTTTAAGTGATCACGGAGCTTGTATATCATAGATGGCATGTTCGTCACGAACAGACACAACTAATTAATATAGACACAATATAATGAAACACAATATCTCCGACACGACAAATATCACACGAATATGGCAAGGTGCATATTACATTCAAAGAACAAAACTACATCCAGAACAAAAATTAAACAAAGATTATTAACATCTATTATTAAATAAAATATATATTTGTCCTTATTAACATTGTGAATACCTATGTCGTAATCAAGGCTGCTAGTGACGCCAATTAACAGATCGTGATCATAAAACCAGCTGATTTCTTAGAATATGAGGTTTAGTATGTAATTGTTTTGCTATATTTTATAATTTACCTATGAATATGGAACTGACTAATTATATTATTATTCCTTGATAATTGATTGCAACATATAGTTAAGAATATGAATATATTAACAAACTATTAATATTATATATTAATTTTCTTTAATGGCCTGTTGATATGTTAAGTGCCTGAAGAATATATATAATATATGTATGTTAAAATATATATCCTGATGTGATGTTTTGTGACTTAGATTTTGTAAAATAAAGGTCGATTTTAAGAAATATTTTGCATATAAAATACAACAATAGTAAAATGAATCAAACTCATTTACGTTCACTCAAACCGGGCATTCACTTTCTGAGTCACAGAAAACTTTTCAAATTACTCAACTCATTAATATCAGACCATAAACTTTTCTCACGGCCCCAAAGGGCATTAGACAATATTTGAATGACTTAGGTATTTAGAGTCGTTGTTAATTTAATTACAATAGACAGTTTTACTTTCGAGTCGTGAAGCTTATATAAGATAAGATCTGAACGATACGTTTGTCTGTATTTAATATTCGTTTATAATTGTTACACTTATGATATTTTGATTTCTTATAATTTAATATAAGGATTATAAAGACAATGTTTTGAAAAAACTATAAGCTAGTACCCTGGCTTTGTTTGAGCGTAAATATTGCTGTGATTAACATTATAATTATTCCGGTTATCAAATAATATCAATTCACAATACACTAATATGAATTGATAATTTATATCAATGAATGACTAAGGAACAACAAACATTATTGTAATGTTAGTTAAAATTAAATACAATTGTTTTCCAAATCCTTGCTTCCAATATTGTTTGCTTGCTTGCTTCAATGTTTGTATGGACATGTAAATACGAGGAGGCGACAAGACTACCGTAAGTAAGTAATTAGAGAAATTAAGGTTAAATAACGATTAGTAACTTCCTTTATTTACCGACAGTACCGTACCGCACTTACACATCTTAAGTGACCGTTTCATTATTTTTTTAACAGTAGGTACTTTTCCTTTACATTATTAAAATTATCAACAAATACATTGACATTTTTTTGTGTAGATATGACACCTAATAAAACTAAATTTATTTCCAGAACATTGTTAAAAATTTCCAAGTCATATTTCAAATTGTTAATAATTAATGAGCTTGGTACCTGACGGTTCGAGATCGCGCTAAGACTTCGATCTAAAGAGGCTGCATTTGCATAAAATCATTAGTAAGCACAATGGTCTGCGGGGAGGGACACGGCGCGAGTGGCATCTTACAATATCACCTGTAAACATTTCACCTGCACCCAAAATATATACCACGCGTACTCCATTGATAACTCAACTTATAAACATTCAGAGGAATCTGTACAAAAGCAGTAGTGTAAGGTGAACAAACGAAATAGACGTGTTTATGCATAGATCAAGAATACACGAAGGAGCCTGCGAGCCGCCTCTCGAATATGATTTATCATCGTTCATTAGGCGAGTTTGTCCGCAGCGACAACAGATGGAGCTGATAGCACTTGGCAGGGTGGCCCTCGTGTTATTATTTTTATTACGAGTTTTCAAAGAATAATACTTGAGGAATGTATCCTTTAATGAACTTCCCTTTTCGGTGCAACATGATGGATAGAAATTAATGTCGTTTTCTATTGTTGATTGGTGACATCTACGAGATTATGAATTGTGTCGATAAAGGCCCGAGCATTATATTAAGATTCGTGGAAAGACTTGGAACTGTTATTGTTAATATATAAGAAGATTAATCTTTTCGAGATGGAAGTGAGAATGAAATTTATGGATGCGACAACCCTAGTTGTAGTGCAAGTAATAAACATTTCCATAGTCATTCTCAAAGCGAGCACTAAATCCCTGCGTATGCGCAGTGCAAACACTGACAATTCTTAAAAGTGTATCTTTAACGCCGTCGTTGGTCGTGTTTGGAACGTAATTAAAGGCCCGTCGGGAATTTGCATTCGTTTCTGAGAGCTCGTAGTGCAAATCAAAAAAAAGAATCATGTTAATTAGCATATTGAATTTTGAAATGTGACGGTTGGCGTGTGGACCTCATACTGCACAGCGGTGGCCATGTTAAGATTTTTATGAGCTCTAATACATGGATACGCATGTAATGTTTTAACGCTAGTTCTTATAGGTGTTTATTGGAAATTTATGCAGATAATATACATTATTAAAATTTATGGCTTTTATCGGTTTCCTCCCACATACATTTTTGAATAACTCTTCGAAGAATGCATGGAGAATGGAAGCAATTTCAAATTAGATCAGAGGAATCAATACGAACTTCGACACTTATAAAGATAGCCAAGTCCTTTAACACGAACGAGCCACATCCACGTTATCCTAAACATTAAATGTAATCGTGGTGGCTAAAGTTTTGTGTCTTCGTTTTAATTAATTTGGAGCACGATGTCGCCACTTTGGTCGTCACGACACAATGATACACGAAGGCTGACTGACATACTTAAAAATGTCAAAAATAGTATTCGAGGTTATCGGATGTCTTCAATTGAATAACTTGAAACAACTTGACGTATTAGTTGCGGTCGTGAAACAATAATTGGTAACACTATGACCTATGACCTATTGGATATCTACCTACCTGTAATAAATCGCTAGTTTAAGTGACAAGTCCAACGGCTGGACTAGTAGGATATTTGACAATTGATCTAATTGTTGTTGTTATCTAATAAGTTGTCAAGATTTTTATTTACCGAAGAAAGTTCTCTAGTTTCTTTGTATTATTAATCCAACTACGAAGATAATATTTGTAAATGTTTGTTTTAAAATATACACTTCGAACATTAATCTTAGGTTCTTAATATTAATCTCGGTTAATAAGGAAAACAGTAAGGAAACCTACTTTGCATGGAAATTTTATTAGCATGTGGATTTAATTACTCGTCGCGTGATTTACGAAGCCACAGCCAGTGTTTTAATTTACCTATAATTTACAGATCATTATCAATGCTGTCTCTTGGAATATCACGTACGTAAGGATCTTTAAGGAAAACATTTTAATATAACTTCGAATATCCTACTCAGCGATTATTTATGCGTATTTAATCCACCAAACCATTTTTTTGGTTTCATCAAATCTGGCTTATAATTTGAGTCAGTGTTTGACAGACTCCCGCACTACATCGTACAGTTTTAGGATATGTGATGTTGTAATGTTCCAATTAGTTGCTCATTTGTGTCAAGCGTGCATTGTAAATCTATTCATTGGACGTGAACAATTGCCTCATTGTAGTTGCCGCTCGTGCTTTAGTTTTGGACGTTAACCAACAAGTATGGGTTGATAACAGTTTCACTAATAACTATCAATTAAATCAACTCATAATTTAGCTCGATTTATTGGTACCTATCTACCTTATAAAGTACCGATTAGGATTGAAATGAAGCAAGATAAGAAAGAGACAGGTAGCGCTTACATTTTTGTCATCATTGATCATACAATATTTTACAAGATTAAATAGAAACAATGCTTTTATTATACTTTAATTCCATACTATCAATCGATTCAATCACTTCAGTTGCTTCGAGCACACCCATCAAACTAAAGCCACACAATGGACCCCATGCTACAACATCTCCAAACAATTTCAAAATCAGATATTATGCATAACGAATGGAGTTGATAAATAGTTCGAATTAACCGATTTAATGCGGGTCACCCATAACACGATGACTTGACTGAATGTTTTCTCGTAATGATAATTGAACTGGCAAACACCCAGACGTATCTCTAGATCTTACTGCGTCGGAAACTATGACTTGCTGAATCGTATACATGATTGTTTTTTTTTTCTATCTCCCGACACAATCTTTACCGTTCTGATTAGCTCAGAGCTGTACCGCTGTGAATTGTTTTAAATCACATTCTTTTGGAATTTAATTTAGAAATACAATATTGCTATTAATAAGTGCTAAGATATTTATCGAATTTTGGTTTTATGAGTATTAAGTTTCTTATATGGTTAGGTTATTGTAAATAATCCTCTTCTTTATCTTATAAAACTAAGATAATTTGAAAGATATTTATTGCGTATAAAATGTCATTTTTATCATTTAATCGTTGTGATGTATTGAGTGTTTACTTTTGTAAAATACAGACACATTTTTTTAAAGATTCGACTTAATTAAGAACATTAATTATATTCTTCTCTTTAAAGTTGCTAAAAAAAAAATTACTTTGATAAAATATATATATATATCTTAAGCAATTGACTGATGAACTATATTGTTATTGGTTTTTGTAGGTTTATATTGAAGTACATAGAATTATAAAATTAAATGTAATTTTCCTACGAAACATTATTGTTGAGTTCTATCTTGACCATTCTTCTATATAAGATTGTTTATCTTATAAATACACAATACTGATGTTTATTTTACTTACAGCATAATATAAATTTGAATGGTAATATAAATTACGAATGTATGACTTGTCACCCTGATCTCAAAACAGAGCATCTTACTTCTGAGAGGGTGTTTCTTCAACAGCCGTTTCTTCGCAGGATTATATCCTACTTTCACTACCAAATTTCAACTCTATTCCAACAAAATAAGATTTATGTAAATAGGCAATAAACGATATCAATTCTCACATTTTATAGATATGTTCGTATGCATTGGAATTATTTCGAATATATTAATATGTATTAGTGTCAGCCTTCTTACGATATTGGTTATTGGCTCTTGTTCATTGTTAGGATATGTAAATTAAGAAATAAATTTGTTTTTCTAAGATATGTGTATCGCTGAGATAAAATCTTTAAATCTATGTTATTATCTGGTTTATGCTAGATACAGTACCATATCGAAATCCGTTGATTCGTTTTTTTTTTTGGGTTTTAATTTTTGGTTCCATTTAGGTCAGTTGATATACGAATATGATTTTATATTATTATATCAAATATGAGATTTTATTTATATAAACTTAAACGGCAAACTCCCAGACGTATCTCTAAATCTTACTGTGTTAAAAACTTATACTTATTAATTCGTATAAACTTAAGTATGTTAAAATTATATATAATTGAACTAGTATTATTATTAATTTTGTCATCTCAGTCCTTTATTATATCTCATATAGGTATATTCCAAAATGAATTATTCTCAATATTAAGGTTGAAGTCCTCTTTGCAGTAAATGTATTTGAGGTAAACGCTGTTAATACTAATTATAAAGATATAATGTGATTGTCATTTATAATCCTTAAAAAACAACATACTTTATATATGCGACAGAAACTTTCAAAGCTTTCGAAAATCATCAGTCAAAAGACTTAAAGGTTGATCGTAAAATTCGAAACAACGCTAACAATGACCTACAGATATTTATTGGACGATTTTATTGAGAAATTAAATGTGGACGTATATCACAGTGACTTACTGACAAATTGTGGCAAAGAAGCCAGCAACAGACACAAAATAAATATCAATACACGAACTAATACTTAACTATGGGTTTGAACTATAAATTAATGAAAGTAATATTTTATATAGTTTATTATTTTATATATACATATTTTAAAGTTCAATAAATGTTATACTTAATAAAAAATATAATTCTATATATACATATTAGCTTAGAAATGAACAAAACATTTTAGTACAGAAATATTTACAAGCAACGATGACAAAGGAAGGTTGTTCACCCGACAAGTGTCAGGAATGCGGATCTAAGTTGATATCGATTGTTTTAATTGATGCTGAGTATATTCGCTAATGTCAATGTATCGATAAATAATTAAATATATTGAAATAAATTTACATTAATTGGATATAATAATTATTATTAATTTAAGATAATACTGAATTATCGTATATATATTGTATATCTTTTAACACAATATTTATAATTAAAATTAGTGTCCATTTCGTGATGTTTTCGTACTTGCATTAAAATAAATGTTTATTTTAATCTCAACAAACAAAATGTCTCCTTACGACGCGATATAAAAATATACTTACATTTTTAATAAGTACTTTTAAGTGTTGTTAATAAAACAAATTGTTGTCGCGCTGCAGGTAGGAAATAAAAATAACATCGTTAGTTTAGTTCAGGTTTGAATGTCGTTAACGACGCCTACGAGACTTTTTATTCATTCGAGATGTTTGAAATCCAGGATCAAAACCAGGAGGTTATTGAATTCGAGATCTTATACTTAGATAGAAATTTGAATAATGTAATTAAACATTATTTGCAATATCTGGTTGTTTTGATGAGGTTTTTGTTGATATTGAGTTGGAATGTCACATCTAAAGAAGTAAGCTGTTTGTAACTGGAGCTTTTTAGTTTGTATTCTTGTTACAAATATACACATTCCCCAACAATTTTGTAAGATCGTGACTGTATAGTACCAGGGTTACAGAATGAAGCAGGACATGAACATTGTTGTGGATGTTCTTTTAATCATATTATATTTTACAGAAACTTTGCTGTTGACATGAAGCATAAATGTTTCCAGAATCTTCCGTGATGCTGACTATAACTTACTACAATCTACACTTAGACGTATAATGGTTCTTCCCTGTTCTAATTACAAACTGTTATAAATATCTTCCTGTACAAAATCTTGTGACTTTTGGCTGGACGACTTGGGTCGAATTTGAGACAAACATATTAATCGTCTTGAAAAACAAGCACTCTATAGCTAATTGTATCAGTAAAAATATAAATTGGTATGATTATTTTGAAAATCATTTCGGACACCAAATTTATATATTTTTGTTACTTTTGTTTTTTAATCTATAAAACTACCAAAGATATTTTATTTAATATCTTAGTAATTGCAGGTATATAATGAATATTAAATATTCGTAACCCGATATTTTCCTGAACCTTTATGCTAATAGTATTCTATCTAAGGTAAGTATTAGACAAGACTTGTTCAAGCAAATGCCAACTATATAGGTGATAAATTTCAACTAATTACTTATGTTATCCTAGTCTTCTAGTCGCTTATTTTGCATACAATGTTTGATGCATGTACTTGGACCACCCACGGGTTGAATAGAATTCATATACTACTTGCATTTAATTAGCTTATAGTTTTATCACAGTGATTTGAACCTAAATGATATTACGATTAGTTTTTTAATCTTATTACGATCTTCCTTTTTAACTGTATTGTTTTGAAAATAAATAATACTACTTTCATTAAAGAGGTTGATACTTGAGGTGAGACATAAAATGGTAAAATCCAACCAAATAAAACTCACACATATGCAATAAAATTCTCTAAGTCATTTAAATCTCTCTAAACGACAGGGTTATCGTTTAATTTTACTGCAGAAAGCATTTCCATTACAATTGGATGTGACTTCTTGTCATTTATTTTAAAGTGTTTGTATCCGAGCCGTGCGTTATCATAAATCTTTTTAAGATCGAACCATAAAGGGAGATAAGGTCGCACCCAATCGGCTAAAGATTGCCCTTTACCGAATTCCCCGGCGATGATGACGAATTGTCAGACGTCCGCAATGATGACTTTAAAATTCAGATACGCCAAAAATATAGACAATTAAAAATCATTGATTTTATTTATATTTATAGTTTATAAAAATCATTGTAGTAAAGTATTAGCTGATCTAATAATAATAGTAGAGATAAAGGGAATATTAGATTTTTTTGTTTAAATCTATAGATGAAGTTTAGTGATGTGCAGCATCTTATTTTGCACTTATCTCTGGTTATAAATATGATGGAGCGATCCGTCTGTGATCTTTGCAAATTGATTAAGTGTCTGGGATTCAAATATATTATAATACCTCTATAATATTTAGCGGATCACGTTGAATGTTCAATTAAGTTGATCGACGTTTTGATTCTCTCGACAAATAAAAGACATCACTAAGTGATCTTCATTATTTGCAGAACGCATATTGTTATCGGTTTTTATTGTATTTTCTATATTGTGCGAATATTTTAATATTCTAGAACCACGTAATGATTTTATATTTTACAGACTGTTTATAGACAAATTGAGATTCGTCTATTTAAATTTTAAATAAATATAGAATGAAAAATGGATTTGTCGTGCAATATTTTTATAGAGAAATAAATTTTATACTCGTGTATAACATTTATTTAACCTTAAAATTTAACCTTAAAAGTTAAAAAAATTAAGTAGATACAAAATATTTTTTAGTTGTTGTGATTTCAATGTCATTCTAAAGAAACTTACAATCTAACATTACCACATCAATTATAGCTTAAAATATTATTTACTTAGTATATCAAAGATATTTACAACACGAATATTAATTTAACAATAGACAAAATAACTCCAAAAATCAATGTTTAACGACACGGTTAATTCCAACTCACAAAAGACCTAATTGAAGAGAAAAATATTTAAATGATGCTTGTGTGTTTGATTGATGTATCGACAGACAGACAGACGGCTATTTAACAGGTTAGACAAAATGGTGTAAGACGTAGGGTGCCTTACTAGTTGTTTTGTCTGGACATTGGCATACATTGATGTGTTTTGTGTTTCTCAAAGTTTTTTTATTTTTTTTATTCAAATAAAATAATTTTGTAGCTTATGAATTTTAATTATTGTTATTTTATTTAATAAATATTAATAAAATTGTAAGACATCCTTCAACATATATATACTTCAACCTTAAAAATGGGCTCACGGCCGAGGATCGAAGCCGGGACCCGTCAATTCAAATGTGGGCATACATGCGATGTTATACGTAGGTATGTAATCTTCATGAGATAAATATTTAGGACAAGTTGCACTAGTAGTGTAACATGATGGAATGGGATGATGATGTTTATCAATTAATTATATGAATGAAATGAACCGTTCATAACCTTTCATAATTTTAATACTTTTTGTTTTGTAGAGTTAATTAGTTTATTTAATTAATAAATATTTAACTTTGAGAATCTCTGACAAATACAAGCGTGTGCGTGTGATCACAATCAGGTTATTTGACTGGTAATAATGACCCGGGGTCAGACCTCGAAGTGGCACACGTTTTAAACACGGATTCTTTATTTACGATACCTTATCAATTAGTGAAATTATTCCTTTGGTATTTGGAAATTTGGTTCTCCTTTAAATATATGGTTATGCAAGTAACATTTGTGAATGGTTTGGATTGGATTCAGTTTAAAAAATATATTTACTGTTGTATGGTTTATATAAATGTATGTGTGTTGCGTAATGGTTTATTTATTATTTTGACTTACTATTATATATATTATTATATTATTATGGTATACATACATAAAATAAATATTACAACTGAAACAAATTTTACGAAATAGAGAAATACAGATTACAAAAAAAATATATAATGAAATTACATAATGACTTAAAATGAAGCAAAATCATTAATTGTTAATCTCAACTTAATAATATCTTAATTTTGAATCTTTCAAAATAATCAGCTTCACTCTTGAGTTCATTAACAATGATATTAAAATATTTTATTTAATCTGAACCCCGCACCGTGGGTGGCGGACCAGTGAAATTAAATCTTAGATAACCCATCACACATCAATATGACACACGGACCATCAAACCTCTAACAATATTAACACTTACGAGTCATTACGATGACTTGTTACACACTTATGACATTGACTTGACTTTGCCTTCGAATAGTATTACTTATTCAGTTAGGAAAACTTATCTATTATCCAACAATAATGTTTCTTAATGTTGGTTTTTTTACTGAATGACATTATCAAGTTTATGAGATAGTTTACAAAAATATACATATAGATATACAATTCCATTGTACCAGCCCACGTGGCTGCTTCCGCGCGTATATCTGCGTTCAGTACACAGTATTTTGCACTTCACGCTTAACAGATATGGACTCTTACTTTACTAGAATAACTTAGGCGTTGCCAAATGTCTATATTTGACAAATGTATAGACATTATCTGATCTGACTTAGATGTGTAATACTGATTGTCCTGAATAGTCTCCCTTATTATTAACCTTATATTTATTTTGAATTTTAAGTCATGTCAGTCATTTTATTAAGTCATGGTTTTTTTTGAGTCATGTTTACATTAGGTAGCCTTTTAAAATATCACGTGTTAATTATTTAAAATAAGGACAATATAAAATTCAATATTTAATAAAATAAAGAGTGGTGTAAATTGTAGTTTTAAGATTATCGAAAAGTAAAATATTTTTTCTAAATATTATAAAAACTTCGTTTAAATAAGATGCTAGCTCATTAGGTCTTCTGAAAATGTCTTTTATTTCAATTGATAATTTATTACCCTTTTTGAGGTTCTCAATCAGACTGGAACAGCTATTCTTACAGGGTAGGATTCAATTCATTCGTGAATAAAAAAAATATTCTAATTAGATCCGAATCAAGCTATTTACTAATTTAAATATGTACAATCCGGCCCTGTACAATGTTACACTTCGGGCAAGAATTACAATCTGCGTGCTCCGTGTTCACCGCCGACCCACACTCAACACAATGATCTATTTATTTGTACGACCATCTCATACGATTGACAGACCTTAAATGTATATTTTTTATATTTTTTGTTATATTTCAGAATTTTAAACTAATTCTACTATAAACCTCTCTAATCGTTCAATTTGGATCTGACAATATAGGTTCGAATTATGTAAGTAGGTATCAAAAAACCATAAAATACTATATTTTATAAAATTACTCAGACACATATAGTTCCATCAAATATTTTATGTAATACCTAATAATATATTTTAATTGTATATACATGCATATATAGGTATATGACTATTACATACCGCTTTCACGAACCTTGTCACTTTTTTATATCTGCTTATTTTACGACAATATGCAAAATACTTGATTTTTATTGAGTCCAAATAAACGGATCATGACATAGTTATTAAAGGCATGCCAATATAAACAATCAGGTATCAATGACTTTGCTTCGTATATTTAAAGGCGATCGAAATATACTCGTAACAATAAAATTTTTATGAAGCGGACATGCTCCTAAAAATCCCAAAAAGAATTATTTAAAAAAACAAGTAATATTATTTAATCCTAAGTGAAGTGTCGTCTCCATTTTATCAAACTTTAAGCATCCATATATTGTTATAACGGTCTGGCCGGGCATGAAGAGTGCGGAGAGATAACCACGAGGATGTACTCCCTTGTTAACGACCCCACAGCCAAATAAATTTGTAACCAAATTAGTCCCGAGCGATAAAATTTATTCGATATACACTAAGAAAAGTAAAAATAACACATTCTCTGTCGGATTAAATAAGAGATACGAGGGAGATATGGCCCCGGGCGACTCATCCGCCCGTTTTTAACACTTCCAATTAATAAAATTGATTTTGTTTTTTAATTAAGCCCCTAACGAAGACCGTGGCTCGTTTAGGACAGAACAGGTATAGAAGGAGATTTATTTTAGTGCTCAAAGCACAGCGTTTGAATCTTTGATTCACATCGCGTGTATGGATACCAAAACACCGATGGATTACGACCTGTAGCGCCATCGATAAATAATAACATGTGTTCATAAACAAATAACCGGGAAATTGTTGTAAAACGTATCGTGTTTAAATATAAAATATGACTCAATATTTGAACAATATTTTCTTTTTTTTGAATATTGGAATAGAACGATTGGGATATATGCGTACAATACTTTTATGATACGAGACGTATTTATAACGTTTAATCACGGAATGAAGTAATAAAAGTGTTAATTCTATCCAAACAGCGTTCACATTTAACTATTATAAAAGGATTGAGTTCGAAAATAAATTTAAAAGTCTACCACATTTTCCATCGTTTAAAAGCTGGTAATTTCTGACAAAAAGTTCCATTCATATTACTGCTAATTATAGTACCGAGGAGTACAGTAAACAACACAGCTCCCTCAATACCATGCAACCCCTAACCAGTTATGAATAAAGTTTATTATTCTACAGAATTATATACTTTTTTGCTAAGGTGTATCGAAGCACGCATGAACGCATATTTGCTGGTAAAATGTATGGACGAATCTTTGCAGCATTTTACAAATTTGCATATGAATGTGTAATTAAACAGGGACTGTGCGGGTTACGAATAATGCATTTGATTTAAATTTTCAAGTCTATTACTGCTCTGAGATTTATTAGCAAAAATAAAAAAGTGAACAATTTCATCAGGTTTATTATAACTATATATAAGGATATAACGAAACATAAAAATATATTGCACTATATAAAGCAAAATAAATAAAAGACCAAAATGATTTTTCCCAAAGTGGAACTGCAACAAAGAAATACTCTTTAACTTCAATACGCCGCGCATAATACGGTCAAAGGCAAAACAAAACTAAAGAGGTCCTTCATTCAACAATTAGTAGAATCACAGTAATTACATTGAAAACGATACCATCATTGAATTTTTTTCTAAAAGCGAAGAAACAAAAGCAACCCTTTGGCACGTGGCTCTCAATATGTTCGAGGGAGTACAGGGTGTAAACATGCTACATAAACTGTTTATGTGTGTGCTAAATCACTGTTATGTGTGTTTTGTGTTCTTTTAAGTTATTTTATGTTTACATTCTCTTGACTTGGAGGTTTTAATACAATTTTGATGTCTGTAGGTAGAATAACTTATAAGATTGTGATTGAAAATTAATAATTGTTAAAATAATTTATGAATATAATTGTTCAATCATTTATGAAGATAATTTTTAAAGTAACTTTGAACGATAAACAATAAAGCTGTACAAGCATTAACAGATGTCAATAGAGATTAACAAAAACTTATCCCGGCAAACAATGAACGGGGTTTTAAATCCAGTAATTACGGCAGAATAATTATCACAGTAATCTGCAAGGGTGAACAGATGTGCTATACACCGGGCCACTCGGCGGCCACTGTTACGTTAATAATAGTTTTTTTTTACTCTTTTGACTATCAAAGCCCCTCTTTGTAATTAGCCATTGCAGTGACGTTGATTCTCTTAATAATTATGCGAACCAGTCGGATGGCGGACGCTGAGAGTGCTTTAGAATTGTAACTAGATTGTGAGCTTCAAATATCACTGGTCTGTGAACAATATGGCTCTTGTGAGTTCAAGTGAGATATCACAGCTTTTTAATATAATAAATAAAATTTGATTTATTTTGGAATACTGTTTGTACTTTATTCCCTTTTTATTTATAAACTGAAAACTTATATCATGATTTTGTTAGTACCGTTCGTTAATTTGCAATATTTTTTGAGAGACTTAAAATAAAACAAACATCTGCGGAACCACACAAGTTCATAAAGACCCATCAATTAACCCTTCACAAATTATTTCATCGCATATTTAAATATTTTGACCCCAGGCAAAGGAGAATAATCCACGTTGTACGACATTCATATTTATTACATCGCGCGTGTAAGCGACTGTAATAGAATAACGCCATTGTGCCAGAAGGGCCGATTTAACCCTTTCATGGCCGCTAAGAGAAAGGACTGCTAATGGTCTTATTCCGGCTAATGATGCCCTCCCAAAGGGTTGTTACTGTTGCGAGATGAAGTGATAAGTCACTTTATGAATATCTCTCATCTGTTCTTGGGGGAACTAGCTTTGTTAATTATTACGTTGGTACTATTTTGAATAATGATTTAAGATGTGTATTACTGTTTGAATCGCGATACATCTTGTTGAAAATTGATTTAATTGCATTTTTATTCTGATTTAAATTACAATGTACTTGTTATAGTTAGTAGTACTTATTATATGTGAAACTTGTTTTAAAATATCTATAAACATATATACCCTTTTAAGCTTCTTTAAATTTTAAATAAATATAATATGAAAGATAATGCCGGGGATTGGAATCCGCGACCTCTGGGAATCCGTCCCTTCACTCTACCAAGTGAGCCATCGTGTCTTCCTTAAAACTTCATTCTATATCTATTTAAAATATGTTTAACTGTTAGTTATATCATAACTCAATGACTACTAGATAGGTATTCAGTGAAACGTTTAAAATAATCTAAATTATGTTCTGGTGTTTAATGTTGTTATGTAAGTATAATAGCACTTTGCCATTAATAATAATAAAATCTAATCAGTATTCGTTGGCTCAGCTGTGGATTTGAATAATGATTTTTTAGCTTTTTTTAGGTAAAAAAAGTAATTGCATAACATTATCGCCCCTAACCTAATAACAAACAACCCCTTTGTTTATCTGAAAAAATTGCTTAAGGGCTGAAGTATGATAATGATCATTTTTTTCTTCAATCGCCTGATTACGTATAAATGATCGAGACAAAAAATATGATGGGGATTAATCTTGCATCCCAATCAACTGGTATGCAAATACGGCAGATGGGGACGTGCCTTATCGGTAACGATTTCATTGTAAATATATATTAGTGTTATGACTTAATTCTAAGCTTTCCTTTATTTTACATATTTTAAACTCATCAATATAGAGTTTACTACTGATTTTATCTTTTCGCTAAATAATTTTAAGTTATTACGTCTTTATTATTAGATTATATCTTTATATCGGTTTGTAAATCCATTTATTTGTTACATAAAATTTGACAAAAAGTGCTCAAAAAGAAGCGAATACTTTTCAATGTAAATAAGACTTTATATGAAAGATCTCACAATCAAGTTATAATTTTCTAAATAAATTCATATATTTCTTGTAATAAATATAGAATAAAAATGTTAACGGTATGGGTAGGGTTAGAAGCTGTGACCTCTGAGTAACCGTTCCGTCGCTCTACTAATTAAGCTACCGAATCCTTACCTGCTTCGCTAAATTTTGGTTCTATATGTGAGTAATAATAATAATAGTGTTTACAGGGAGTCAACACTATTAGGGTTGATGGCAGTTTTCCCAGAAGTCGCAAGTTCGAATCTCGTGCCCGAATCGATTAATTTTTAATTCTATATTTATTTAATATTTAAGTAAGTAGGTACATAGCTGAACATGTTAATAAAAAGTCACAAAAATTATATTCAAAGAAGTTAAATAATATATTAAAAAATATTATTATTTTATTTAACATATATTACATGTAAAAAAACTGTGTCTGAGTATAAAGACAACTATCCAACAATATATAGGTACTAGTACTAACGAACTCCAATCGTTGTGAATAGATAGTTGTTATTCAAACACATTTATTAAATTAAATATTTTTTTTTATATTAGGTATATGAAACTAAAAAAAAATACGATAACGGTTTCTTGGCATTACAAAAAACCGTTATCGTGATATTTTTTTTTGACTTCTATTATGTTATGGACTGTAGGTACACCGTTGTAGAATTATGAATAATGTTTATTTTAGACAAAATTAATATTTATGTGAATATAATTTATCGTTTCATAATTTAAACTTTTTTACTTTAGTGTTTTTTTATAAAATTCGAGTCATTTCAATCATCTTTTACAGTTTTGATTTAGAAATTAATTAATGTATGCCAATATATTATCGATGATAAATTTTGAAATAATTTTAGAAAACGAATACTCTTAACTCTATTTAAAATCATGTCATTGAGCAAGTCTTAATTTAGATAATAGTCTCAAAACTAGTTTTCAAATTATTTATATTATATATTGGACTTAAAGTAAATAATAAGGTAAGTAAGTATAAGTTTCTAAGAACATTCATTTCAAGGGTTTCTTTGTTAAGTTATCTGAACTTCTTAATTCTTTCAGAAACTTGAGGTAGAAATCTAATCCATCCAGTGAACAAGGTTCTTAACTATAAATAACAGTAATCTAACACCGATGGAGAAGATGCACCTGATTTACTATCAAACAAGAATAATTTATTACTAAATACAAAACACAGATAGTAAAACTAATCAATACATCTAACGCCATCTTTAAATGGCCGCTTCTTATTGTTATAAAAAAATGATTAAGGAATTAATTGTCATTATTGGCTTTGGATCTATCTGATGTTATCGTAAATAAATCTAAATATTTACTTTTAAGCTCTGAAATTTTACAACCAATATTGCAGTCTTAAAATTAAAAAAAAATATATTGTGCAATAAAACAGCCCAAAACAAAAAAAACAGATAAAATAAAAATCAAATAAATTCAAAATAAAAAATACACAAATTAAAACATGATTAATTGAATACACATATATCCTATCACAAAACACACAACACACATCACATATCATAATCACATCACAATCAAACCGGTTAAAAACACACAATATCACACAATGGCATTCCAAAGTTCGATTAATGATGTTCAAGTGACTTACACCTACTTAGTTGACATTATGTAAATAGAAGTCCACTTTACGGTGTACTCATTATGCTAGGAGATTCGTTAGGTGAAGAAACACATGTTGTTTTATCTGTTGGTGGAAGGTGGAGAGCAAGTCTAGGGAATCCTTTTTTGTTATATTTATAAAATTAAAAATCCATCTTTTTTCTAAGAATTTAATGATGGTTATCTTAAAGTACTTCATCATTAATTTTTCTATATATGAACAAAATGTGATTCATATCTTAATATACATACATACCTACATAATCTAGCTCATTTTTATAATTTAATCGCAAGACAATATTTATTTAATCGTCTAACACAAATCTACTTTTTTTTGTCTTTTTTTAATAAGCATTTTATTATGTATACAATTCTAAATATTAAAAACTACGCAATACTTTCTGTGAGCGTCATTTGAATCACAAAACATCCCAGCGCACACAATGAGATGATTACTATCCGTTATATCTATACCATACAATATACATTATAAAAAAATAACAACGAGATGGGCATTTATTCGTGGGCGAGAGAAAACAATTGACGTTCCCTCCTGCTCTAATTTTAAGATATACTCTCTAAGATAAGAATCTCTTGGATGATTTGATTAATTCGAACAAGGCTTTACAAAGAATAGGTAGGGTTAAGTATTTTTATTGCTGACGCGTGTCGATATTAATCTATGTTTGCTAGTTATTAATCATTGGTAATGATTTTTTAATGGATGAATTTTAATCATTAATAATTGCATAGTTCACGGTCAAAATATTTACTAATATCAAAATTCAATGGTTTGTTTCTACGGTCACTTAAGTTTGGTACAAGTACGTGACCATGTATTTTCAGCTATTTTAAATAATGTAATTCATTAAAATGAAGGTGGATATCGTATCTATAACTATATCATTTACATAACTTTTAATCTTTTAACTTTACATAAAAATCCTGAAAATCTTGCTCTTGACGTTTTGATTTAAATTATATAATTACTATAATAATATTAAATAATCTATAATCTTTAAACTCTAAAAATTTGTAAAAGTAATTTATCATAGATATAGTCCCGTGATTGATTATTGTAGCCTTTATGGTAACACTTTTCTTGAATTTTAATTTGTTTAAACATATCAATTATTACCGTTACTTAAATAGTGCTATCAAATACACATGAATATTAAAAAAAAAACCCCTGGTACAAAAAGTTGTCTAAAAAGGATAAAAATAATATTATTACGTACTTATTGAAGTGGTTATGTCAGAAGACCGTTGTACGTACGTTAACGATAGTCTATTTTGGTATTTTTAAATTTTGAGCTAATGAATGAGGACTTACACTATACGATTGGATGTTGTTATTTCGTTATTTGCCTTGATAACTTACTTACTTGCATTTTGAATCCTTTCCTTATTTAGCGATAACATTGAGTTTATCTATACAAATCTTATATTAAAATGTATCAAGATATTGCACATATTTATCATTGAGATTCAGTAAAAGATAATCTGAATAAACCCTCTACGTAAAAATTGTAAAGCTAACCCACCCCTTACAAAGTTCATTATGAAACTCTAAGACAGTTTCAGTAAATTCTCCCTCAGAGGTGTTATAAAGGCGATCAGTTTTCTGCGCCGATTCACTCGAACCGTATCAATTATGGTAATTCCGCGTTTAATTTCCTGGCCAAGATTAACTATAGCCCCCTTTAGTAATAAATTTGATTTATCTGAAGAACTTTTAAAATCTCAATCCCCAAAACGTATTAATGACTTTCTATATTATTTTTATATACCTTACTCTGATTCTTATCTTAGAATTTTGCTATTGGTAAATTTTGCAAACTTTTTTTAATGCTAAATTCAAAGACGTCGACTATGTTATAGGTTAGCCAACACTTTAGTTATCTACACAATATAATAAAGCTTTCTATAAACTGCATTTTACAATCTATAATATTTGAATCAATTTTAAGAAAACGTCTAAGAAGAATCAGCACATTTCATATGATAGATTACTTGCTACCATGCTGCTATATTTTAATAGATAAAGAAGATTTTGTTAAAAGTTAACTTAAATAACTTAGTTAAATAGTTTTGGTATACATCAACTCCATGTATCAATGGTAGATGGGAGTGTTCTAGAAAGCCACCAGCATGCGGCCGCTCGAATTAAACAAATCTAAACAATTGAATTACTTGAATTTTCTCGTCGTCTCTTCGAGAACAAAAGCGTTATTAAATACGTAATTATTCACATTTACTTGGCGTGCAAGGTTTTAATTCAGAGTTTCGAGGGAACGTCCAATTTAATTCTAGTCGAACTAATTGTTGGTGTGGGTTGAATAATTTTGTTTACTGCTTTTTAAACGACCCGGCCCACTCGTCTCATTACTTTTTTATTGTAATTACTGTTTTTTTATGAATAGGTGTGGTTAGTTTATATCATTAACAATTATAAATGTAACATTTTAAGCGTATCAATCTTGGGTTTCTACTTTATTTAAACTTGCTGGTGTGTGTAAAAGGATCTAATGAAAAATAATTAAACAGTGAATGAGTGTGTAACTTCATTGCTTACTTAAACTTCAGTTTAACACTTTGATAAAATGATATGTGTTGTGGTCATTTTAATGATATTATACATGTGTGTGTTTTATGATACATGTATGTACATCACATTAATTCAGTTAACTACTTAACTAATTCAGTCACAGCAACACACGTCGTTCTGTAATTTTTTATTGCCAAATAAATGCTGTTAAAGTGACTCACTATTTTAATAGCAGGGAAACAATTCTTAACATGACTAGAATATCAATATTAAGGAAAGTCATATGTTATCTGTGCAAGACATCTGTTTTATTAGCTTTGTGTGATTTAAAAAACTTACCTCTTTTAAAAGTAGGACAGTCCTTTCAGTTAGGAATGTTGGTAGTTAGTACTGCATGTAAGTATTATTTGTAATCTTTTAAAATGGTATAATCTGTGATAGGAAACTTGTCAAAAGTGACGTTTAGATTGAAATGAAATATATATATTATTACCTAAGCTTAATCTGTTCTCTCATCTCTAAAATCACTTATTATAACTATAATTGTTATGTTGTATAATAAAAATGATAAAGTTGGTTTAAGTATCTCCTTTCTTGTATTATTTCTTAAATAAATCCTGGTATGGCAATGTAAAGAGCTGTGTAATCAATGCAAAGAAGCAATTATCGCTTTAACTCGCAATGAGGACATGCAGATATTACGTGGCAGCGCTGGCACGGACTGTCCTAATTGAGAAGTAATTATACATAATCGTTCTTAACGTACACCCTTTAGCGGAAAGCGCTTTAAACAATACCTTCACAAGAAATATAGAAGCTTGGTTAAATTCAAAGATAAATACTATGGGATATTAATGAAGATTGAAAAAAAAATTCGCAACAGTACAGATAAATGTTAAATGTTGAAAAATAATAGTTTTCGGAATATTATTAGTCAAAATTGGTTAACAGCGTCCACTCGTGGTAAAGTTTTAAGAAGCTTAAAGCGCTGAAAGTCTTTAAGTTAAAGGGTGTGGGAACAAGGTTTGCGAGTGTATCACGAAGAATTAATTAATCAACTTAACCTTTACTAAGCGAATTGCGACAAGAATCAATTAAGTGTGAAATATATCAACACATTCACATTTCCTCATATATTCATTAATTTTCTGAACACAGTAATGCTTGTATGAAGAAGTGTATTTTATAAATATATATTTAATGGCCCAATGCATTCTGATTATCCATAACGATGTAAATAGTATCTATTTTATCCTCGTTCTAATCGTACTTAATGATGCAGGTATAATTATTTATAAGGTAGGTAGGTATAATATTTTTTTATCAATATATTTTACATGTACCTATTCCGAATTAAAAGCTTGCGTAACAAGTATCTTTATAAGTTAATTTCTAAGTCAGTTAAGTCTATTATTATTAGTATTAGTTCTTTATTTATAGACAGTTTTTACGTGATTTGGCTCGAATGTTAAAAGTTAAAATACAAATTTTCAGGTCAGTAAGTCTTGTGGTGTTGGAGATATACAGTTGAGTTAGTTAGTTAATTATTATTCTCTACATAGATTTATTGACTAATACTTGAAGATAATTAGGATAAAAGTTGGAATAAGAACTGACCACTAACACAACGATCCTTTTTTTACGATTTTTATAATATGTGTGACAGTGACAGTCCATCGAATCAGTAGGATTTATTATTCAAGACACGTAATAATTAAATACATACGATTTGTGTTCCGGTAAAACCCCTAAAACGTTTTTGAGGAAACTCTGTAACTACTATTTGACCTTATTCTAGAATTGCATGTTAATTATTCCAGTATGTTCTGTAACATGAATGGAGATCGATACAGATACCATTTAAGAATGGTGAACTTAAGAATGAACATTGTCAATTTCTAAATTTGAAAACAGCACACCCGTTAATCCTTTCAGTCTATAATTATTATATTCGTTCACGAACGAATGTTCGCGTCCCGAATGCGTAATGAGTGAGGCTTTCCGAGTATCGGGTTAGAAGTTATCGGGCGTGCCATCTGACTATTATATTACCAAAATACCACTTTAAATGCAACCCGCTGTAATCCTATAATTAAGTTAAATATTACGTGAACAATGTGCGGAAAATGCATTTTCGAGTTGGTACGAACAAAGGAACACCCGACGAATTGTAGGTTTGTGATTTATTCACACTACACTGCGGTTAGACAGATGTTTGTGTTCAGGGTGCTTATTACAATTTTAATGTATACTTAAGGCTTTCATAATAGTATAAATATTATTTAAATAAACTTTATATAGGCAAATATTATTAATAAACAATTTATAAGGTACATATCTATTCCGCACCTCTCGTTACCCATTGTTAATTATATGTTCACGTACAATACAGCAAGGCACCGCTAACGCGTGCAATATATTATAATATTAGCATACCTATATCGGACACCCACATCGCTATATCACGAGGTAACCGGATCGAAGTGTTATTAAATCGTCAATACACGAACTCTATTTGAAGAGCGTACCAATGTTACCAGCGATGTTTAATTAAATGAAACGGCAATTTGACTAAAAAAAATCTACGTTTAATTACTTTAAGAATTATTTTTTTAAAAATTATTATTCTTTGGAAATAACTGTGTTATTTGATTCAGATGCAATTCCTAGCAAAATGGTTATATTTGGCAAATTTAAATAATCAAAACAATTATAACAATGTCACTGAGTTTCTTATTCTATGTAGTTAACAACAATCAAAGCCTATGTCTATAATGACAGTTCCATCAACTCTATAGCATCCCGTGCTATGTAGCTCAGCGGTTTTGCCAAAGCAGACCGCGGTGAAACTACTAATGAGTGGTGTAAGCCTTCCAAGTAACGGTTGGCGATGCGCATAATATCACCGCGCTATGAATTATTGATATCTGTTAACGAATGTGATAAAACACTTGTCTCAAACTGTATAAGGATGTATTTAATTATTCATTTACCTACTCATTTTGGCAATATTCCACCACTTTCTTGCCAATTTCTTCTTTATTTAAATTTCTAAGCTTCTTATTTTGGGTTTTGAATACAGCTACCCTCACTACTTACTAACATGGTTTGTTTTAGTAAAAACTTACAATTCTGTTAAGGAGTTTCAATGTCTAAGGAACAAAGGTCTTTAAATAATAAATACATGTTTTGATATTGAACGTAGAGTCCATTTAAGTTATAAACTACTAAAAGTAATAACTATTTGTTACTACTTTAAGGCCAAGTACAAATCACCTAGAGGTCTTTAGAAGTACAAATACTTATAAGCCAAAAGCCGAACTAACAAGATAAAGTTCTATTAGGATACTCATGATATAAAATGTAAAAAAATTAACGTAACCTGCCATGTTCAATATATTTTCAGTCTAAAGCCTAGTAGTAGAGCTACAGTAATCATTTGATTGATTGCAGACAGTACACAAGTTGGCTTGATTTGGTAGAAGAATACCTCGCAACAGCTACAGCAGATCAGTGTAAAGTAGCTGGTGTGTGTACGTACGGTGAGTGAGAGAGTCACGTGTCTGAAACCCTCGTATTCTTTTATGTCATCCATCCTTTTCTACTTAGCACGTGGCTATGCATTTGCAACTTTACAATATTATAGTTGTCCAGGGGCGAAAATATCGCACCACCCTATCCTATGCAAAACTGTTAACTTGACCTTTTGTCGATTTGTACTTTAAAACAGGCTTGCTATGTTCCAACATACTAATATAATATTCTTATCGTAAAAAGTCGCTAATTCAATAAGTATTTTCTGAGTAAAAGGATTTAATCACTCAAATAAATAATATCAACGGCTCGTAAAGATTTGGTTACGATGCAATAAACTGTTTTTTTTTGTTTATCTTTTTATTACCATTTACGATCAATGTAATTATTAAGTTTATGTTTTTCAAAACTATAGACAGGTAATACAGTACCTACCTAGGTATATATACTCCTTGTATTCTATTTAACAAAAATACATAAATCTAAAACATCAACTAGCTTAGTACTTATTACATTATTTAATAGAATATTTCATCCATCCATTTCTTAGTGTATAATATTTTTTTTTAATATTTTAGTATGACTTCAACATGTTAATAAACATTTTCAAACCTTAATTGTGATTGTGCTATCTTTTTTATATTAATCATTACTGCAAATGTCAAAACATTGTTTAAAATTTTCGACAGAACGAAAATTCTACCAGATGTCACAACCGTTACTGTAAATACGATTATATTATAGAATGCTAAGTTCATCGAAGCGGATAACGATGTGGTGCCTCATTTGGTAGAGCGATTGGACGCTTTACCAGAGGTCACGGGTTTAATCGTATCGATTAAGTTTTCATTGTATATTTAAATAAAATTTAAATATGCTTAGCAAAGACTCGTTTATTAAACATTTTAAACACCGGTACTTCTTCACCTACATATTTTTAAATTTACCAGAATTCAGATTAAGATAATGTACGAATCTGTTGCTCTTTGCGTTCATAGAAACAAGCGGGTAAAATACTTGTTTTAGAGACAATAAAAATTATAAGATCCTGCGATATTCATATTTTAATGTTTGACATAAGCAGGATGTGTAACGAGTAGAGAACGTGAACAAACGCAGCGATTAGACAAAAGCTTTGACGGCACACACTCGTTTTGGAGACAATCATTATGAGAAAATCTTATAAATGACTAAAACACAGTAATAAAGACATTCATAGATATATGCGGTGTGCTTATGAACGACACTCACGTTTGAGATATTTATCTTAGATAGAATAAAAGTACCGCTTCATATCAAAAGACTCCCCGTTGTTATTAACAAGCGAATTTTGAAAACTTGTCATTATTTAGAAAGAGACAAATTATGTCACATAAAAAGATACATGAACATACCTAGACGAAAATATGATCTCTTGTTATATCAAAAGAAAACAACATGATCCAGATATAACTTTATACTATATATTTATACTATGCTAAAAGGTTCGAAATGTAGATCTCTGGAAAAGAGCAAACCAATCAATTGATACTTTGGAACAATCTCTTTAAATATTACATTATTACCAATTACAAATATTACAGTAGTTATTACAAATATTACAATATACAAATAACAAATATTATTCTGTCACTGAAATGTAAAATAAAAACAAATTACACAAGCATAACGAAGACAAGCTTATTATTTTTATATTCGCGCATCACATATGAAACGATTTAGATAACCATATACGGGAGGCTTAGAATTAGAGAGAGATAACTGTAGAGTGTTTTTGCTTCGCTCGGTGCTGCTTTATAATCCATTTAAGGAACGTAAATAGTTACGAAGCGCATATTTGGCACCGTAGCTCTTTAACTATACCGCTAAGCACATGTTTAGCTGCTATGTAGCTGTGACTTGAATTATAACTATTGTCCTCTGATATATTTCACCTTTCAAAAGCCTTCAGTATGTAGAGTCCTAATTATTAATATATTTATTGTGTACAGTTTGTTTATTCATCTAAATATAACTTTAATCGAGCACGTATAACAAGAAGTGTCCAAGCACCTGTTTCTAGATCGCGACCGGGAAATCTTGATCGTAGCGTTATTTGACCGTCTCCCGCGCATTTTAAACGCGTTGTGCATTGTTCGCAGCCATTCGCGCTATCGAACCAATGAGAGTTGATATTCGACGTATGCCGCCGTATAATTATAAAATATGCCGCGTCCCGGGCACCACGACTGACAGATGGCCCAACGAACTCATTATATACAAAAATAAAATGTATACCTCTAAGTCATTGTTTTTCTCGACATTTAGTAAATTCACATTCGATGAATGTCTAATTAAAAATTCTGATCGCGTTTATTATATTATTTGCAATGTAACCAAGAATACTTGGAAATGTTATTTTACGCATTACTCATTCGTATATTGTAACATAATGCTATAATTTGATTACTATCTAATAAAGGTCATTGAACTTTTAAATTATTTATGCAGAATGCGAACAAAGCTTTTTTTAAGGCACCTGCGTATTGCGAATTTCGAATTGATCTCGTTTTATGACCGCAATAAAATAAATACACGAAGCGCATTGGAAAAAAATATATTGACCCTTTTAGCTTTTACATGCATTATATATTATTTTGTATGTCAAAGTTGTTAAATAAACAGCCTTTTGATGACCATTACACCATCACTTCATTATTTATTTCCTGCACTTCGAACTATATTTAAAATAAGAAAATAAAAAGAAAGATATTCGTATATAATTATTATTATTTATTTAAACTGACAATCGTAGCTTATTTCGCACTATATCTATACGTTAAAGCCTCCGTCTGGTAAATTTATTCAGCATAAATATCATTGAGTTGGCACTACACCAACATCTCTAAAGAAAGAAAGATAATGAGCCAAGAGACTTGCAAATGGTGGCGTAGGCTAATTTATCACACTAGTTCTGTTTTAGGGCAATGACCCTTAAGGCTGTTTTAATAAAATATATATTTATAGAGCATACCCTCTTCAACTACTTATTAATCGCTTTCAGTATTTATGTGAAAAGTATTATAATAAAATCTAATATTTTTTTTATTATAAATTATACTCGAATATTTTTTTTTTGAGAAAACTTGCTCGGGACGCCTAATAGTGATCTATCAATCCAAAGCTGAAGTCGCTGGTGCGAGCTTTGTCTAAGCTCACTGTTACTTGTATTCAGAATAACATTAACAGTGACTCACACTCAATACGTATTCAGTAGCTGACTCATATTTGCTGATGCAAATTAGAAATTGAAATACATAATTTAACTTTTAAAATAAATCTCTCAAAAACTTAATGGGACTTAATATATATACTCAGACCCAAAGCTAAATTTCATTAAACTGTTCAGTAACAAAATATACTAAAATTTTCATATACTTAAAATAATTAGATTATAATTGTGATTTAATATTTTATTTACTTGTACTTGTCATCTTTCGAACCCGGAATAATAAATTCTATCGTGATCCGCAATTCACACTACTACTATCATTTCATCAACCATTAACATATTAATGATCAATAAAAATACAATCACGGAGCTATCAATTATGAAGTCATCACAATCACTTTAATACCACACCATATAAGATGGCAACTCAGCTCCCACAGTAAAGCATTAATATAATATTCTGCATCCGACCCTAACAGTTAGCCATACAACAAATACCATTTCGCGCATCCGGCTGTGCGCTTGCGCATTCATACCGCGATCACAATTTGTGACAAGAAAGCACATAACCTCATTAGAAACCTAACACAAATTGAGAGCTCACTTTATCTAATAATTTTATTATACATATTCAAAAGGGTTCCACTGGTAATGGTCGGAATGACCCGCATTCGGCTTTTAATCGTCCAATTAACATTTAGAGTCACGTTTTTGAAAGACAATAGCCATGTTTGTGGGGGCAGCGTCGCCAGCACATTGGCAGTGGTGGCTTCACATATTAATGTTTGTTTGTTAGCGGTAAAACACTTATGTTTATTGAGGTGACGTAACATTACAAATATTTGCAACGTACATTGAAATAGATTCAAATTTCAAAAGCATTCTAGTATTTATAATATTAGTCACCTACATTCAGATTTCTATATGTAAAAATCGTGACAAAACTTTGCAATAGACCTCTCGGAGTGTATTGAGTGTCAATTCAGACACGAGATTAGACTGCTAGCATTTGAGTCAGTAAATCTATTGTCGTGGTTGAGTGTCAACGGTAGCAATAATCTGACAAGTACTTTAATTAATCTTAAATCGAAGTGATGATAAAAGATCGTTCATTTATTTTAAGTGTTTAATAGACCCTGGAATTTACCGGTTATATTAAATAACTAGCAGAGATTTTGAATACTTATCGCCGGTTTTTATATGTTTAAAGAGAAAATATTTTGACAGCATTGTTAAGGGTTGTTTTGCTGCCGTCAATCGGAAATGTTATTAAGGGATTTGACAGTAAATATATTTTTTATAATAATCAGCCTTCGAAAAACCGGATGTAGATAAACTTTCTGGATTGGTCCATTAATTAAGAATATAAATACATATTTGTTGAATAAAATTAAAGTAAAATTCTTAGGCTTTTACCGTTCGAACAAATTAGATCGGTGACAGGTAGACATTGCGACACATCCTGATTCATTAGTAGTTCCCAATTGTATTGTTCTCAGAATATCAAGACCGTTGTTTACAGCAATGGGCTATTCAAATCAGTCGGTTAACGACACTTCGGAATAATTAATAAGGCCTGTTTCAAACCGGGGCATTATTAGCTTTCTAATCTTTATATCTGGGCCTTATTTTGATGTTGACTGTATTGTTTTTCATGAGCTACAAACTCGTTTAGGTATTTTTGGCATCTCGTTCATCTTTAAATCTAAATTACAGTTGTCTCGATTCTTTTTTACTATTACAACAATCTTAGCATGTATTAAACTGATTTCTCAACTTAAAATTTGCACGATATTTGCATTTTTTATAATTTCATAATGATATAAGTTTCGTTATGAAGTATAAAAGGAGGTCATATAATATGACACACACACACCGGAACTCAAAATTATGTTGAAATTAATCTAAAATTTCGACATTCGGTAAATTCGACAACGAACATCGGAATGGCAATGATGACACCAAAGCGTGGGAGGAAGATAATTTATAATGCCTTAAATATGAATCAAAATGCCTAAACATATTAGATATGCTAATCACATAAATTTATACACGCAATAAAAGATCTAAATTTATCTAAACATTAAAGTATGTTAAAATTATTTTAATTATGTTAATACAGAAGCCAAAGTGACCATTGAACTAACTTTTGAGTTTTATACGTTATGTAACAGTCTCAATATTTAATTTAAATTAGTTAATATATATACTTTCACGATTTTATTTATGTTCGTTTAACATATTTAGTTAATTGATTATTTAAATATATAAATGGGTTTCTGGCTTTTATTATTTATGACATAAATATACAAATATATCTGCAGTAAGCTTTTTTAACAACACTGTATTGTAGTTTAAAATACTTATATGATATCTTCGCCGTAATTTAAAAGCTTTCTAAAGTTGAAGTTTTTAAAGAATTGAGATGATTCTAGAAGAACCAAATTCTGTTTATGGTATTAGCATAGGTTTTCATCATCATCTGATTGAATATAAATATATATTGTTAATTATTTAAATAATAAATTAATGTCAAAATAATATAAGAATATTTAATGATTAATTTGCTGTTTCCGATGAAATAACTTATTTTATAGTATACCATAGTATTTTAAAATATATGTTACCTATTGGTAATATGCAAATACTTCAATATTTATTATAAGATGCTAACAGGTTCTATCTGTACTTAAGATTACATCTTCTATTTTGAAGTTCATAATAAATATTAGTTAGTAGATTCGACTTGACCTTTGTAAAATGCATACGTAATACATACATACAAAAATAATTAACAACATTCTTTTAGGTAGTCGTCATTAGGTTTTAATACATTGAATTGTTGTCTATTTGTCTGTTAGTTTTATCATAACTCAAAAACTTTCGTAAGATGTAGTTTTTTGGATATATCTTAAGATTTACATTTATTCGTCCGTTCCATACCAAATATGCTAGGTTTACACTTTTTTAAAAACAAAAATCTCTGGCCAACTCTTGATTTGATTATAATCAAAAGTTTAACCACTAATAATTTTCCAACTACATATATTAATTTAAATGAGAAATTATTTTCTAATAAAATGTCTTCGACCCAATTTTGAGTGTTAAGGAGACGGCGCGACTCCGTACTATGTAATGTATTCAGGATAACATCAAGTAACTATTACTGTTGGAATTTATCTTGAGTTGTAGTTGCGTGACAAACATCATCAAATAAAAACCTAAGCTTATTATTTGGTAACCTTAGGGTTACGAATCATCGTGTTATCCCTTTTTTGTTATGTAAAAATAAATTATATAGAAAAATATATCTTGTAAAGTCTCAAGACTAATTTATAAGTAGCTACAGTATATTAAGTCTTTCTCTTAGAACGCCTCTTAGAACAATAACATAAACATGTGGTATAGAGCATTTATACTGTGAATATTTAGTTTATTATAATCAATATTAGTAATGAGTTGAGTTAATATCTGAGTTGAATGCCGGTTAATAAGTACAACTCCTTTAGTTTTAAAAAATATGTAGCACTCAAATATTAAACAGATGTAAATTATTCTCATTACCTACTGGATATAACAAATATTGAAAATAGCTAATAAAAATGTAATTTGATATTATTTAAGACATTCTAGTTTATCACAGCTTTATTGATTTTCTATAAAAATGTGTTAATTGTATCATATTTAAATAATTTAAATATTAAAATTTTATGAATGCTAATAATGAAAAAAAATGTAGACACAAGGTCTAATGTTTGGTATTTCAATTCAAACGTGCGAAAAAATATATATATTATTATGATTATATATTTGATTCAAAACGATGAACTTACATACACGTATTTATTTTTAAAACTAGATATTAAGATACATGTTATTTACATTTATCTTAACTTGCATATAAGCCAGTATATTTGTAAAACAAGCAGTTTTATTGGTAGCAAATCCTTCTACTGAATTACACTTACCTACCGTGAATACTGATCAGATTTTTAATTGTTATCTCTGTCCGGTTGAATAATAATGACTATTGTTATTCCAGGAATCTGTTCAGTAAAATAGATGTTTTATTGCTTATATATCTATCTGTGAGTAGATAAAACCACTTTATAACCTTCAATAAATTTAATCTCATATGAGACTTCTGTAGGTACCATTTTATTGGAAAGGTAGTGAAGTAATAAAAATAATAAGCCTAAGAGTTATTATAATACTATTTTAATAAAGTTGTTACTTCTAAAGTGATTTTAGGTAAGCATTTACTATAATTAAATCTTAAAGACAAAACAAATAATCAGCAGTAAAGAAAAAATAATGAGGATATAACAAGACACCGAGCTCTTTCGTCATAAACTAGAGACCAAAGTCATTACTTCTTGGATTTCCCTTTCATACTGCACTTGGATCGGATGGCGTTTAATTGATCCGGATTTTCTTATTACACAACGAATATCGAGAATAAAGTGTTGAAAGTATCCATTGCGCGGTCAGAAGCAAATACAACGAATTGTTGTTATAATATCCGGCAATGGTATTGAAACACAGTCAATGAATCTAACGAAGCGATGGTTGATAATTTCGAATAACTTTATAGGTAGAGATATCTCGTTTACTTTAATTTATTTTCCTCGGGGAGGTGTCTAATGACCTGCTGCGTGTGGCCTGACATTCTTATCGAGCAGAGTAGCTTTGATAATATTTTTTGAATATTAAAGTCTGTATAATATCGACAATCAATATCGTTTTATGTGTATGACTCTAGAGTTATATAAGTTTTAAATATAGACGGTTAAGATTATAAATTTGAGATAGCATTTAATTTTTATTATTAAAATGATAAATCGAGTGTTTGATCGGTGACCAAAAGCGAGTGTTTATTTATATAGTAATTCAAAGATCGTCAGCGATAAACCCGTATTAAAATAACTGGTGAAGATAAAATTTGTCCGATAAACATCTCCGGCAAGTTGATGAGTCACTTTACATTAATTAATTGGCCATATAATAAACCGTTAATAAAATTATCATTGAATATTCTATGTAATTAAATATTAAATATTTATAAGCAGGCGACGAAAATAGTTTAGCTATTCCAAAACTATTAGCAGTTAATTCCAAGAAATATGTTAGTTACATCTCATCTAAGAAGGCGCTAAAAGCAATGTTGCAGCAATGTTGCTCCTCGGACAGCGCAGACAATCGACTAGACAGACGTTATGAATATTAAAAAAAAAACCAACTTGATCCTAATAATTTCCAAAAAAAAAATATAGCAATAATTTTACTTCACAAACATTATTATAATACAACTACTATCTTGTACTTAAAATATAAAAAGTGTAAGTATTCACAAATCTTAAAAGTCGTATTATTTTATTTTAAAAATAAGTAAAATATTATAAAAACCTAATTTAATTCCATAAAGTATTTTGTTAGCGCTAGTACATTCTGAGTGGACCCAATAAAAAAAAGAAAACCTCCGTGTCCCATCCGAGGTGTAAAATAAACAGTCCGAGCTGCCATTAAGAGCCGGTCCTTCGGTTGTATTAATTTGTATTTAAGTGTATGGAACAAGATAAAGTCAATATATGAGTACGACTCGGGTCAGGATGTGGTTTCTTTTTATGCCGTTGCTCTCTAAGAATTAAAAATATATGCACCAAAAATTGCAATAACATTCATATTAAAACAATCTATTTGAAATAAAAATATCATTTAAATGTTTCTTTATCTAAACCTATGTACTATTTTCGTTCATTTATTTCGTTGCCAAAAACCAGTAATTGACATTAATTTATGGACTCCGTGATTTGTAACACAGAATTAAAAAATATGAAGCCGTAAATAACTTCTTACGCAAGTAATTTTGTTTAAAAAGTAGATTTAGTTATACAATTAATGAATTTGAAAGATTTATCTAATGCTTTAGAATGTAGAAGCACTTTTTAGACGCAGATGCGTCTGTGGTTATTATGTGATATTATTTTGACATTGTGAATTAGTCTGTTTTTTAATTAGCCTTTTAGTTAGGAAACGTAAAATATAACTATAATAATACAGTTATAAATTATTTTTATAAAATATTCAAAATAATGAAAAATAAAATAAAAGAATACAATTTAAATAAAATCCAATCCATATATATTTCAAGGCAAGCAATTTGTCAATAATTAAGGTTTATTTTAACATTTATCTTTATTGGTATATTTATTTCTCGGACGATAACAGAGTATGGGCACTTTGAAATCAAAACACGTATAACTAAATAAAATCGTAAAATGTCACTTTGTCCACACACATTAAAAGTAATGACATGAAATCAAACTCCGTTGTTTTTTTTCACGGACCCAATAAAAAAATATTACAAACTTAATTTTATATTAACATTTGAATATTAGTTTTAATTTCTAATTTACATAACAACTTAAAAACAGAATAAAAAAGATTTGATAAAAAGAAAAAAAATCATAAATAGTAGGTACTAATACTATTAGTATTTAATAAAAAAAAATCTTAAATAAACAACGATAACTAAAATTTATGACGTATCCAGTAAAAACACATAAAATTCTTATAATGACAAAGAATTAGTGGCTTCGGGGATCAAGTTAAAATTAACGCCATCTTGGAGGCGAGAAATTAAAACACTTTATCCTTCTTTATGTGGCATTTACGATGATCGTAAAATTGAACTTGTACCCTTTTTTACATTACAGGACGATTTTTTATATATTTAGAAAAAATGTCTCACTAACTTATGAAGATAGCCGATGTTTTTGAATATGGTATTTATATGTTTTACGTTCAAGTTATTGAATACAACTTTTAAGTACAAGTTTTCAAATTTATATAAATTTTGTGTTTATACACATTTCTCTGACTTTCTCCATATTACAACGATTTACAATTAAGGTTACAATGATTTGACAGCACTATTGACAGCCACCAAGCTAATATCTATAAACATGTATGTATGTATGCCATGTTAAGCTTATTTAAATATATATAAATATAGAATGAAAAATCTAGTAGTGGGTTCCAATCCCTGTCCGTGACGGTTTATTTTATAAATAATCAAAAATAGATCAAGAATAATCAAAAATAATCAATCAGAGAAATCAAGAATAATCAAAATTGTCACAATCACGAATATATTTGACGAAAATAACAAAACACAACCTTAACAAAACAATCAGAGCGTTCTCAATTAGGCTCCGGGATGCCGAGCGATGTTTCGTATTGATTAAGTTTGAATAAACAATTCTTTTTAAGATATTATAAATCAAACACACGCCGGGAGAAGAGTCATTTATCAAGTCCGCCGCTTTCGAGTCCATTGTACCATTAAAGACGCTTTAATTGTTATTTTATCAATACCGATACCTATAATTAGTTTGTACACAGTTGGAATACTGTTACAGAGATAAATAACTCGCCGTTAGCTGGAAAGACACACGTAATTTATGGTAGGTTTATTATCTTATATAAATGATAGCGAGTTACATACATTATCTATTAGGGTATAGTTTATTTGTAATAAACAATATATACATATATTATATATCTGAGGTGAAATTGTGTCAAAATATTAGTACATACTCTTAAATAGTTGTAAATAATCGAAAAGCATCGAAATAAATCATATCTCTTAATAACTGATAGGCCGAAATTATTGCAAATTTATTGAATTTGTTAATTATCATCATTCTCTCTATTAAAACCTTTTAAAAGATTCCTTCACAAAGCTCGTGCACTGATCAAAACTCTATCGACCCATACATTCCTTTCCAAGCTTTCTTTAATTACTTATTAATGTAAATTAGTTTTGAGATATCTGAATATTTCAATCGTCGAGTTCATCCAAAAGAATCTAAGGTTAAAAAAGCTGTTTGATTAATTCGTTATACTCTATACAAATTAAATTAGATTATGTAAATCAATGGGTTTTAAAGCCGCTTCACACGACATTTTGTTTAGAATGATTGTATAATAATGATGTTTTGATACAACAGTTTGTGTGTAAATTTAGATATAAAGACAGTGCCAATATACATTTTAAGATTTTGTTATAGAAATGATTTCTAACTACAAAAGCAAAGCAATGAAACATGAATCTAGTCAATTAGTAATTCAATATACAACTAAATTGAAAGTTTCCAACCAACTTTCAATATAAAAATGTTTTATCGTTAATGTCACGAGAGTGTAAAATATTTAAAGGTAACTCAAACTCAGGTTACTTGAGTTTACGAGGTGTTGGTATTACTGATAGAGTCACTGTGTGTGGTTAATATTATTATGTTTAATTTATTAACAAAAATACTCACTTTTATGTCTCATTGAATGAACCTCTTCATTACTATCAGAACCTGTTTTGCGATATTAAGGTTAAACGTATCACCTTTTATATAGAGTCATAGAGAAAATGAGCTCGTTATGGCAGCATGAAAATGTATTCGTTCCAATTAAAATAATTATATTACCTTTAATAGTAGGTATAATAAGTTTTATTGGATAGAAAAAAATATAAATGTCTCATATTTAAATAAGTAGATCATTAAAATGAAAGACGTTAAGGCCTTATTTTATGTTATTAACTTTAATTTGGCGAATTTTTTAAAGAGTTAATATACAAAAAAATCACGTAAATTATGTCTTCATTACCAAATGTTTACGACTTTTCTCGAAAGCTCCACGTGACATAAATATTAAATTAATACACAGTGCTGTTATCCATTTAAATAATAACTAATTTGAATAATGCCTTCCACTATTATTTTATGGAAATTACCGGATTAAGACCACGTATTAAAACTTTTATTGTTGTTTTGAAGATGTATCGACGCTTAAGAATGTTAAAAAAATGGTCAGATTAAACTATTTAAATTATACTAACGATTTCAGACCCAAATAAGATGAAGATAAACTAGGCTTACATGACACCACTATATAACGATGAATGTCAAATTTGTTAGAATTTTATTATCAGAAAATATATTTATATATTTTATAAGTAAATATAATTAACATTACAAATACCAGAACATAATTTTGTAAGGTCGAATTTTTTATAACAAAACAATTTCTCCATCATGTAATCCTCTCGCAATTGATATATTACAATAAATGTCAGAGAAGACTTCAATATTTAAAAATATGTACAATATATAGTTTTAATGGTGAGTCATGAATTCCTGTATCTAACTGTTTGGAATGTCACATTAATATGAATCTAATTAAGGACGATTAATTCCAGTCAGTACTGGACGTGGTATTCGCTGTTCGATGCTCGAATTAGAAGAGCATACTAATGATATATAAGTGCGATGAAATCCTCAATTAATGTTCAGTAGAAATTGTACGAGTTGACTCATTGATAACTTGCTTTATCAACCAATGAGGTTGCATTGCTTATTTTTCTGATGTTCATTATGTGGAAGCAATCCAAACTTGTCTGTAGAGAAACAACTTTGAATTTATTATTTATATGACACGTCACTAGTACCTATTTATTATTATACATTAATATAATTAAATGTTTTAAAAGATTTAAAATATTTGTATACAAATGCCTTTTATTTTTTTAGTACATTAATAATTCGATATATGTCATTTTCCTACATACTGTGTTTGAGTTGACTGATAATGATTAGGCCTTCCGCCTAATCTATATTTTTTTTGTAAATAGAAAAAAGGTTCAACAAACAAAAAAAAATCATTTACGTTAATTTGCCATAAATAAAAAAATAATAGTGAGGTTTGATTGTTTTCTAAATTTCCATCGTTATGTCGTTCAAAACAATAATATAAATACCTACCGTTAACTATATCTCTTCGAGAGCAGTTCGTGTTCGTAACTCACATGAAGCTGCTATTTCAGGCCAGAGCTCAATTTCAGACGGAGTTAATTAAAAAGAATTGCTTTTATTTTGCGTTTTCACACTTCTACTGACGTGACGCAGGCGCATAACAGAAGTCCCAAGTTTCAATATAATTAATACATTTCGTTTTATTCGTTAAATTCCAAACTGAATTAATATTAAGAAAAAAGTTATTAAAATTTAAATTTATGGCGCGTCCGTTAAAATTATGTTTTTAATATTAATAATGATAATTAATGAGTCTTCTGTTCCTCGGGAACTATCCGAGGTCGACGTTAACGTTTAAATGATAAATGCTCTCGAAAAATGTAACGATTGCTAAATGAGACATGGAATGAGGACGTACGACCTCTCTGTCTTATTTACGAGATATTCGCCTTAAAACACGTTAATAGTCAGAGATGAGATTGTTCTTTTGATGTTGATTACGCACATTCGTTTGTGTGTGTGTTCTATTTTTAAAACAATATATTGCGTTATCAACTAGTTCTCAATCAGGTGTTAGATAATTACGACTAATAATTTATACGTACGTGCGTTATAAAAGAATTGTGGCATTTATTTTTATATTTTTTATATTTTCTCACATCTTTTTTCTATAAATTAATAATATAATAAATGTTTATAAATAATTTTGCAATTTAAATGTAACCTTGGTAGATTTTTTTTAGATTTACTACAGAAGGACTTTTCAATTGTCGGCACCAAGCAAGCAAGTTCATGGATAGTATCGTGAGTATTTGTATATCCTCTAAAACAGAGCATATGTTCGATAGAACCACCAAGGATGTATTCAATTATATAGCCAAAGACATTATTATTAGGAGACATTACTAAATATACACACACTTTATTTTCTTCACAACTTAAAGAAATTATGCATCGAAGGTCGGTTAAAAGCGCGTCCTTCCCTAAATTAGACTATATTTCCTATAGATCGGGTAAAACTTTCATCTTTAAATGAAGTTTGAATGATAATATATTGAAAGAATTATTTTAGGGAAAGCCGTACCCATACATACAATTAAGTGCAAGTTGATTCAATGAGAGGAATTACAGCTCCAATCAGTGGATGAAGGCGACAATTGTATGAACACAATGGTCGTGGTTTTAAATGGATGTAACAATTAATTCACAACAATTAGATAGCCCGCATTTGATGTTATAGAGTGAGGATGGTTGGATTTTATTATATTATAAAAATAATATTTTATTAAATAGCAATGGGCCCTGACTTCACACGAGTGTAAGTTACTAATTAACAGTAAGACGTGATTATCGTCTCTAATTTTGGGTATGTGAGAATAAGAAGTTAAGAAATATGTTGTTTTGAAAACATGTTACAACCGAACTGTCAAACCAATGTCGCACTTTATATGTTGGAGATTTTATAAGAAAACTTTAGTCTTTAAGAGAATTTCCTATTCTTTTTATTAGACACTATGATCTTAGTTATATCCCATATCGATAGAGCTATTTTCGAATACTTGTATATCGTAATACTAGATTAGCAGAAGTAGACTATTGACAATTTTAATTGAATATTATGTCCGTAAATAATATTTAATTCGCTAAGTAATATAAAATTTATTTATTTTTTATAATTCTTTACAAGTGAATAATCGCTAATGAAACAAATATGTAAGGAGACTTGTTTATGCATGTAGTAATAATATGTAATATTTGTGTTATTTATTCCTGTCTATACGTTCATTACTCTGTGGTGTATTGGGCCGCGGCTGACAGTACTTAACACATTATATCGCACCATTGTAGTGATTAAAACTTTAATTGACCCCCAGTAAATCACAATTTACTGTCTCTTGCGACATTTAATTTGTTTTATAGCGGAAGCGACATTCAATATTTGTATACTTTAATATGCTTTAGAATTAATTTCATTTAATATTTTCATACCGGATTCCTCTTGTCAAACAAGCAAAGTCAAATGCAAAAATTAGTATACTATGTCAATATGTATTGTGTATTTTAAAATCGGTTAGTAAGAGAAAACATTTTTGTTCTAAGAAATTAAATAAAAATGGGTTTAACATAAGCAACGAGAATCTAGAAAAATATTTACCGAACGTCTTATAGGAATGTTATTATTTTAATATCCATATTATTAATGAGGCTAATTTTATTGTTTTCAGTAAATAATAGAATCAATGTTTTTAATATTACCTCTATATAAATATACGTATTTAAATATTAATATTCTAATTGTAAACAGATGTTAGAAAATTAAAGAATCGTGTTCCGTCTTAATGCATAAATTAAAACGTATGCTAATTTTAAATTTACTTTTCGGGTATCTAGTAATAAATAACGTCTTTTGATTGGTAGATTTTTTCTTATAACATATTATATATATGTAGCAATACATATGTCATATACAGATTTGGCGATGCAACAATGGTTTTAATTAATGTCTGACCTGATGTCGCTCGATCTAATTAGGTTAATTACTGCTCTCTAGTTTTATTAACGAAGGCTCCAATTAACTCTACCAATTATAGTACCTCTAATAAGTATTACATACGATTTCTTGCTTAATTAATATGCCTTTACTATTATGAGGTCCCTCGTTAACTAGGACGAAGTGAAAATCTTAGAGGGTATATATTTTTTTATATTTATTTATACGATTTAGTCTGTAAATCCAAGAAATAAAATACGTCAAATTTTCAAAAATATACTGTTTAGAAACACGTCAATAAGTGATTTATGGTTATTGTAATAAAAAGTAAAATCCACTTCATAGTGTAGTGTTTCTGCAGCATCCATCCTATCTGTGAAATGCTAATAAATCAATAATCTATGTCAACACTTTCAATTAAACACCAAGGTCAGGATGGAATAAAGCGGCCAATATCAAGAGTATTCTTAACCTAAGTGGAGTCTGAAATAGCTCGTATCTCATTATAACTTTTCTCGTCTCGATAAAAAATAAGAATGGAGTCATCAGTTCCGATTGCGTGAAACTAAGACGTATACGATATTAATATGTAGGAAATGATTTAGAATTAGTGACATTATTTTAAAGACGACTTTGAGGCATTTTGTGACTCAAGAATTAATTACGAAACTGACTTTAGTTATTGTAATGTATTTTTCTAATGTATTTTTTTTTATATTTTGAACTTTTAACCAAATACTATTATGTTTCTTTAATAGTTAATACAGTAAACTTCTAGTAATTTAGTGATAATTATTAAAATGGATCTTAAAACTTATGGTACGTTTAAGTGAATTTCAATAGTTTAACGTCCCTTTAAATCATAGTTATTCATTTGACGTGGACTGTTTTAACAGTAAAGTGACTCGGTCCATTGACAGCGATGCTTATATCAGAAACACAAACTTTGCGTGTATTGAGACGCGAGATGCGACGCCAATACCGATCAGAAGCCGGCGTCTGCGCACGCCTCGGCACCGCCCGCCCAACGAACACGAATACGATATGTCACATGTTGTTTTAATTGTGTAAATATATATCACAACTGTGATTGTTCTGTGCTGTGTAAATATGCTAGAGTGAGGGACACACTTGTATGGAAACCAATATTTGACTTGTCAATAAGTGAATCACGTTTTTTACCAAATTCAATAACACTGGAGCATCATTGAAATCAGGTACGTCACTTTAAAAGTTATCAGAAACAAATTAATATTCTATGATATGACATATTTTTGTTTGTATAGTTTCATAATATAAAACTATTGTAAACCAGTTAACAAGTTTTACATAAAACTGAGGTGAATGCTAAAACTATGATGTGTATTTATACACAAAAAGTTTAAAGTAACCCTTCCAAGAAGATCTAACACAACGTCTGTCCAGTGATAACAAGGGAACAAAAACGGCAACATCGACATACTGGCATTATCTTTTTAAGTTCATTTCTCACTTCCAATTTTCCCAGAATCAAGGTAATGAGATTCTACACGCCGCGCCGCTCACTTCAAGTCTCGCTGGACAAATAAGTTTGTGTACCGAGCGCAGTCCGGTAGCCGCTCTCTGTTTGCTGTCGACCTGTTAATTAATAACTCGCCGAGCACTGTATACACAACCTTATTACCAGTAAAATATCACAAGTCACGAGTCTGAACCGACCTAAACCAGTTCTCAGTTTTGACTCTTGATTTCTAATCACACGGTAATGGTTTTCTATAGACGTTGCTAACGAACTCTGTTATGCGCACACAGTCCCGACGTCAATGTGCCTCGGGAAATTACTTAGTCATTAATACGAGCGCATTGCGACAGAAAATCCACACTTAAAACCTATTAGTAGCATTAATTTGAATACAAAATTCATGGCTGCCTCCGATACAATGTTATTTGTCACTACCCTGCCCATTTAGCCTCGCACCCGTACTCTGTAATTACAAGCATGGAAAAAATGAAACTTGAAGAAACGCGATTGTAACTAATGGCCTGAAACTAAATTTTAATTAATGTCGTGTTATATGGAATAAAAGTGATTACAAAAGTAACACGACAGGTCAGTGTGACGCGAGCCTAACATCGGGCCTCGATGGTAGGCAATTTACGACACAGTAATTATGTGTACGCGTTTAGGCGCCTTCGACCGACTTACGGACGTAATTTTGGAAATTAAAAACAGTAAGCTTCAATCGCGTTGTAATATCTAAATGATGGATTAACCTCGCGTTTTGATGTGGATCGATTTATTTGGCCGGCAGCCAGTAATTATTCTTTATCGTCTATACGTGTGGGGAACACAATTAGTTATTGATCAGACTGCAATTAAGCCCAATCGATTTTGTTTGTTGAAGTTGAAGAAAATTGTTTTAGTTCGGCATTTAATCGCCGCAGTTTTTTCCTACTAATGGATTTTCCATCGTTTGAATTGGATCGTGAGCTAGATAATTATTGTTAGGACAATTGATTTCATAATTAGGAATACGCCCTACGTTTTTCATTGAAACAGTTTAGAAATTGTTATGTGGATTATTATTGGTCATTAAGTTTTCTAGGGAATTAGATGTAATAAGAACATTTATCAACCATTGTTTTATCATTTTAAATGGAATATTGATATTTTAGATGATTAATAATTATGGTATGGTAACGAAGCTTAATAATTATGGTATGGTAAGTATGGTATGGTAACGAAGCTTAATAATTATAGTATGGTAAGTATGGTATGGTAAAGAAGCTTTTACTTACGGAGCAAAAAAGTGGAAGTAGCAGACCCATCCAGAAGAGTGAGCGCTACTAAAAGTCAAGTATCAACGGCATGCTTGAAGTCAAACAAGTACACTAGAATGGTTGGAAGTAATTGGCGCAGACCCCGGGGCATCAGCAACACCTCTACGTATCAAACCGTTTTAATAATGAGCGCGCTTGGGATCGTGAAACAATAAATTGCAAAGCTTCGAGGCTTCGTGCTCGAGACAGCCATCTGAAGCGAGCATTATGCATCTCGGCTATCGCGAAGCCGGTTATCATCTTCAAGATTGATAGGAGAATAGCCCCTTGGCTACGCGGGTTTCGGATAGCATTGTGAAAGCGTGCCGAGCAATTGTATTAAAAATACGCCAACTTTATGCTAACTGCAGTCTGCATACCGTTGCATTTGATTTACAAATTAACCCGGAAACTGATATGTAGGCTTCAGATTTCATAATACTATAGTTTTTATATACATACTTATATAGTTGGAGTAAACAATGTAATTTACCGTGAATTAAAGCTTCGTTTATTACACATCATTTTGGTTTGTAAAGTTTAATCAAAAGAAGTTTCTGATTTTAATAAATGTATAGTATTATAAAAAGTTTAAAGCTTCAATTTGTCGCTAAAATTGCAAAGTTGCAGGTTCAAACTCGGCTCTGAAATATTAACTCAACAAAACAAACCAACCAAGAACGCAACATAATATTCTGAACTCATTAACTACATTCCTTATCGTTGGATCGTCTCAAATTAGCTAAGTTCCAACTTTTCCTTAATTAAGAAAGTATGATTAACAAAGAGCAATCACGAAAACAAAACTCTTATCATTCGGGGGAGAGCGTACATTGATCATTGGGGAACAAACAAAGGAGAAGCGAAATTAATAAATTATCACTGATGGAGAGTTATCTGCAATACGTGGGGAATATAAGGCCACCGATACTACTGCGACAATGGCGACACTTAATAATTAAAAGCTCAAAATTAATTATATTTATTAATAATATATAGTTTATATGAATAATAAAATATATTTTTTTCATATCAAGATCCTCTAGTAGTAACAGACACATAAAACATTTGAAAAAAACAATTCAAACTTAAGCCATGCAACTTATTCACTGATTAAAAAAAAACTTTATGAATATTGAAATCAAAATATAGTCTAAGTAGACTTATAATCAAATTTATTTATATTTTGAGAAAAAGACCCAAAAAAAATGTTATTAAAGTATTTTCTATACCAGCGGCCTTAAAGGACTAATTTAGAGTAGATTAATGATAACCGATAGTGTATAAGTAGCCTTAGTAGACCCGTTTATGCCACTAATGAATGGTGGACTGCGTCTGTCTTGTCGGAAGTATGAATGATAAACGTATTGCAATTTATTCACGCGTTGTTTTCGTTTTAAGTGAAAACAATTATCACTGTATCTTCTGTCTTTGTTTTGATTTAATTTAATAATCTCCTAACATTGTATGATCCTGTTAATATGTTACCTAGACCTTTCTTACATGTGCTGAAATTTAACAAAACCATTTTTTTTTTAATTTTCTAAATATTTCTATAAGTAAATTAGGTATCAGTATCAGGTACCACTTAATTCCATTTATAAGCTGAACTGTGTTTAATTGTATAAAATATCAATATTGTTGATTCCAATACTATACTAATTTATTACTAATTTGTAATAAATAGCGTCTGTCTTGCCGGATATTTAAATGACGGTCGATTTGCTATTCTAATAAGAGAAACATGTAGTCAATTCAGCTTTTCATTTTATTGTAACAAGCTCTTTCCATTTCGCTTTTATGTTAAGTCTGTGCACACAATTATAATAATAAATATTGAATGTTACTGAAATAATTCAATATAGTATTAATATATTATTAATTATGAAAGAAGCCTTATTAAAAGCCTTATCGTAAATATTAATAATAATGGCGATATGTTTAAATATAATTTACTCTAGATATAACTTGGAACTCTTACTACAACTTGTACAATATACAATCGGTCTCTACATATTTTCGGGTAGCTCTATTAAAATTATTTTCATGAACCATAATGACCCGTATACTCATAACAGTAAGTGCCGTCATTGCGTTACTAAAACTCATTAGGGAGTTACTAGAATTACCAAAAGTGTGACGAAATCTGATAATATTTGGCCGAAAACGGATTAAGCGTGGCTAATGACGCGGGATAGAGTTTAGTATTTAGGCGAAATAAACTTTTATGATAATTATTATTTGTTATATCCAGTGAGGTTTTGCTATATCCATTTTGATTAATTTAATATTTTTAAATCTTATTTTTAATATATAATTAGTTATTTCCATTTTATTTCAATTATAATAATTCTAGATTGCTTTGTGATCATTTTATAAAATATGCTGGTTATTGTAAATACATTTGATTTAACTTGTACACAAAGAAAAATGATCTTTATTTCTCATAGAATAAGATTTGATTTAGACTTGCACTATTTCAGCTTTATTAAGGAAACTATTATTAACACACAAAGTGAGGACACTTTATTCATAACAAACTGTCGTTTGTGATTTTATCAGCTGACTTTTAAGTCAGTCAAGTAAGTAATTACAAAACCTTATATGATGAAAAAATAGCATTATACATATTTTAGTTTTTGTTTAAATTATTATAATTAAACTTTCTTTTAAAATATATAACTTAATCAAACAAAACATGATATGTCCTGGTAACATATTGAACTCTACATATCTGTAGCACTTTGTAATGAAATTAACTTGTCAACAATTATTCGTTTAATTTATTAAAACTATGAAATATTTAATATATGAAATGTATAAATATCAACTTGTAATGTTCTCTAAGGTGTGTAAAATGATCTAGCATGGTCTTTATGTCCTCATAGGCCTAGATTACGTAAGATACGTCAAACACACATTTGATTGCATTGTTTAATCCCTACTAATATTATAAATATGAAAGTAACTCTGTCTGTCTGTCTGTCTGTCTGTCTGTTACGCTTTCACGCCTAAATCACTGAACCTATTGTGATGAAATTCGGTGTGAAGATAGAACTGAATTTGGAAAAGGAAATAGGATACTTTTTATTGCAAAAAAAATGGTAGAAGGGGTTGAAATAGAGGATGAAAGTTTGTATGGAAGTTCCTTATTGTCAAACATAAAATCATGTAAGATGACATAAAATCATGTAAGACGACTAACCATGTCGCGCGATATAACCGAATTACACGCGGGCGAAGCCGCGGGCGGAAATACTAGTTACATATAATTAAAATTTTCATTGAAAATATTCACATTCAATATTAATAATTATTAGTAAAGGAGTTAGAACTATTTTATGTTAGTAATATTTTTGTACAGGTACTATGTACCTACCCGAAACATAAATGTTAATTTTGATAATGGACGGTCTGATTGCTTTTCTTATGCTTACTTTTCTATTTAATGATCCACATTAATGGTTTTGGATTAGAACGTGACCAACATATCCTGACCTCTAGAGTCAGGAAATATTAACGCTTTAGTTGAAATGTTGTTACTCTTTTAAGATCATACTAAATTGGGCGGTTGAACACGTTAATTTCAAATTTACCAATCTAGTAGAGCTTTCGTAATCATTGTATAGTGAAGTTGCTCAAGTTGCTTATTATTATATGAAAATAATTAGTTTATAATTTAAAATAGCTTGCGTAATATAAACAGTTACCTAACGTTATTGTTTAGTTAGTAATATCTTGCATCCATAGATTTTTCATCGTCGCCAAGAATTAAACAAATAAAAAAATGTAGAGCATAAAATTAATATCTCCTTGGTTTTATTTAATTTTATTAAACAGCAAATCAACTGATTTGATACTTTTATTCGCAGTCACTCCTCATAATGTTGACAATGAATCAAAAGCCGTATCATAACCGCTGCTAAAATTTATCGCAAGATTCGTTGGAATATATTTCATAAACAATCTTAATTCTGTCATCGGAAAGTTGGTCGTTATAAAACAGCTGTAAAAATTTTAGTTCGCAGTCGAAAAATAATCCGCAGATCGCAATTAAAAACATAAAACACTCTTAAAATAAACCTGGAACGAAATATCATATGGCAGAAGACTAATAACATTAAAACTTATACAGTGGGGCAGATGTGCCAATATTCTATTATTACTGGCTTTTCAACACGAACGGCGCAAGCATTCCTGACTATTTCCACATCCCTAAGATGAATCATTAAATAATAAAATCTAAAGCATACTTAATGCTTCACAACACATACGCACGTTTGTTCATATCAACGCTGCACTCACACATTGGCACTCGCTAATCAGTACCAGATCCCTCGCGTTACTTCTCAATCGAACGCATTGCACACCAACGTACTAAAGCAACACCAATACATCAATGGATGATCTAATTGCGATCGCGTAAACAGACGTCAATGTGTTTGTTACGACTGCAACAATGTGCCTGGTTTTATCCGGCTTATTAAAACTACTTCTAACAGAGTTCGATCCAATTATAATAGATTTTGAATTTACAATCTGTTTCAATCTGACATATGCGCAAGTTAAGAAACAAATGTCATGTTCGGACAGGAAGGTTGAAAATGGCTATCATTTTATTGCCTATAGAACTCATAAGCTTATTTTTGCTTGGTGCTAGTTGGTGTTAAAGATTACTCGCCAGCGTAAATTCCACTTGCGTTTTAATGCATCCCGCAAGTGTTTCTGTACTAGTTCGATAATCTTCAACCAATGCGTGGATTAGTAATGATGATTCATTCCTAATGTTCCATTCTATTGTTAGATTGCATATGGCACGTTGAAATTATGCAATGTCCAGTTCATTGTTGACTATACACTAAGCGGCCAATAATTAGAACTGTGCTAATTCATGTGATCTCTATTCCAAGTAATAAAAATAAGAATACTCTCCTTATTATGATTACACTAAAAATCGAAAGTATAAACCACGATCCACTTATAGATGCTATTTCAACGTAACACATTAAATTTGATCGATCTGAGCTATATTTTTCCTGTTTACCAAATATTTAAGTAACGGCCATAAGTCAGACAGTAAAATAATTCAAATGTGAAATTTCATGAACGCTCATAATGAACTTGGCAGACGACCAAAAAACGTCTTATTTTCGATGTGGAATCTGGACCAATTTTTATTGTAACGGTTTGGAAAGAGGTACTACCCCTCAAAGATGAGGGCGGTATTGCCATAAAATTTTAAATTTGGTAGAAAATTAGGTATAAAATGATCACTCTCCAATCAGTCCAATCGCATAACATTTTTAAGGGCTCTTATTATTTTGTTGCATATATAAGAATATTTATATATCCGGTATTTACTGTTAGATAATTTCTATCTTTGAAATCTAGATAGAACGTAGTAGTATTTACGGAGCAATTGCTTCATTTGTTGTTGAGAGTAATCTAATGCAATATTCTAAGCAAGTTTATTTCCCACTAAATCTACTTAGTAATCTTCCAACCAACCTATTAAATGTCTATGTTTATTTCTTCATCGGTTTGTAGGTTATTTATTGCAAATACCAAAAATTTTATTTCGGTTTATTGCATAGTAATAGATAAAAATGTGGTCCTCAATAATTTAATATCGCGTGGCGTTTAGCTAAATTTTTAGTTTATCGCATTTCTAAGCGGCATTACGTCAACATACTATAATAAAAACGCCTGAATCTCCTCACCTATGCTTTCATATACCCATAAGATTTATTTCTGTGACTTGAATCAGTTTTATTGCCTTTACGTTCATCTGTACTCATTTATAGACGACTTAGATATTCTTTTTTACGATTCGAAGCGCTCTGTTTATTTTCGTTTTTAATTACTTCTTGCGTAGGCAGTTAGAAATGACAAAAAGCATTTGACCTAGAATAATTTTAAAAATGTTATAATGAAATCTATTTAAATTTGTTTTAGTATGGCGCCAGAGAGTATGACAAATTGACTAGACGAATTCACTGCCAATAACACCTCATATAAATCCCATAAACCGTTCATCATAAGCTTATGTGTTAATAACAGATATATTCAATCGAATTATTGGAACCTATTTTTGTAAGCATTTAAAAACTTTACTATAATATATTCAATATTGGTATGGAAAGCAACTAGAAATTCGGTCAATTTATCTCTAATAAGTATTAATGTTCAAAATGAATAACGACACTGATTTCAAGCAAATGCGAGAATGCAAGTCGCCATCAACGCTAATGAATGCATCTCATCCCAGCACGATCCAATCAAATCTCGACTGACTCACAGAATCGATGCGTTCGCGCATAACGACCGTCGGATGCGCCGAAGTGTTCCACACAGATTGTAAATATTTCTCTGTTTCAGAACAAGACTAAAATAGAATAGAACGCGTGTTTCTAAATCCCCTTTGAAGATTACACACGCCGGCATTAGCTCTGGCAAATTACCCTCTAACAAAGATTGTATTAATTACGCGCTCTCGATAGCCAATGTAAATACTATTTAAATTTAGAATTCGGCGAGTGGTGCGCACGAGCAGCTTTTCTACGCCTTTTATCTGTCATTTTTATTTGGAATCTATCAGGTTTTTGTTATTGTAATACGGTATTAATCGTTACTGACGTCCCGCAAACATTGAATGCGTACTAGATATAAAGTGCGAATGAGATGATTACACAATACTGTAACAACACTAAGAAATATCATTACTGAGCTGACCTCGTTTCCAAAAAGTCTTATTATACTAATGGTAATTCTTCTAAGAACCAATTTTTTAATTCTTACATTAAAACAAACAATTTTTTTTTTTTCCCTTATCTGTCAAAACTCAACTCACCTGTAATGTAACTAATGCGAGGATTTAAAAGTGGCCAGTTGACTAGGACATTTTTAAAGTTAATAGAATAGTATAATATAGTAAACTCGCGTATGATATTTCTTACCCGAGCACTGATATCTCAATTATGTTAACAATAAAGAATTCAGAAGTTTTATTTGGCCCAACTCTATTAATCTAAGAGTAACGAAGTGCAGAACTGATTAGCTTCCTCGGTGATCGACCTGTGCCTAAAGATCTGATATTGTTGCCGCTGGTTGTTTAATCCAGATTATAATTATGTCTAAAATATTTAAACTGAATTCTATGATTTTGACATTGTTTTTACGTTTAATCATTGACATAGTTTCTCGGCATTAGAGTATAGTAGGTAGTAACTCCATTTTAACGCAGTTCAAAAAAGTTAATCAGTTTCACAGTATTTAATAAAATACTTACTGTAAAGTCTCGAGAAGGTCAAGCTTATCTAAAAAAGAGTTTAGGGGATAGCGCAGCACCTAGTAGAATTCTTCAATCTCCGCCACTACCTTTAGCCTATATCGTATTAATAATTTTGTTTACATACTCTTTATAATTATTTAGAATAACTTCAAACAGTAACATATACAATACTTACTGAGACAGCACAAGTTTTATATAAAGTATCGATAATAGCATGTTATTAGAAAACAACAACACCTGGCGAAGAAAGATAAAGTGGTCAAATTAAGGAGTCCTTCATTATATTACGTTTTACTTAATACTTGCGTTATATGGACTTAGGGTGGGTAATCTCGATTTTCGATCTCGATCGGCAGAATGATTGTTTCGTTCTGGTACCTGCAGGATGTGAGAGTATCAAGGCAAATATTATAAATATAAGTTGCAGGTATTCATAATAATTATGATTAAGTGAAAAGATGAGGACTCTTCTGTGATCCACTACAAGATTCTAAGAAGGTTACTAACAATCGCAGAAGTATTTTGTAAACTAACTAGTTTTAATTTAAATATGTGTTAAAAATATACATGCACTTATTACAGACCTAAACTCATTTAATTATAAATAATTATTTAAAGCAGGTCATTATTGAAATTACTATCTAATTTTCAAGAGGTCTGTAAATCGCGATTCGTTTCCGTATCACTTGGGTACCTTACAACAATTGCCCAAATCCAGATCACCAATCAGATGCACTGATAACCCGAAATTACGGTCCAAAACCCGGTATTAAGCACACAAAAAGCAATAAAACGGCGTGAAATGGTACGAGAGCATTAATTCGATTATCAGATTGAGGTGCGAAGCGAGTTTCGATGTTTATCTAGGTATAAAGAGCATAAGAAATAATTTTACAACTGTAAAATAATAAAAACTCTCATTAGCAGTCATTAAGGCCCCGCCTCCGCGATTGAGGGTTAGATATGGTTGTTTATTTTGTTTAATGACGGGGTGCAAAAGGTGCTATGTGTCTATTTATCGCCCGAAACCCAAATGTTCCACTCACTAGGTTACTATAAGACGGAACGGAAGAAAATTATTTGGTTGTACAGCGTTGTAAGATTTAGTTGTTAACAGGTTTTAACCAAGAGGTGATAACATTTATCTTTTATTTGCACCTTTGTATATTTTATCATCTGTTTCATTTCTACATTTATATATATATATATATATATAAATATTGTAAATACGTTTATTGTATAACAATCTCTTTGAAACTTCTTAAATTATTGACAACATGAGCTGTATTTAGTACAAATAAAGTACTTATTCCTCTCAGTACAATATTATCTTTCCTTAGCATTATATCCAAAATATCGTATTTAAGAGTTTGGTTTCCTCTGCCAAATGTTGCTATTTATAAAAATCATGTTATTATATTTAACAAAGGGATAGTCGCCACTCGTGTTTTTTAACCGCATATAATAACTCTAATTAAAAGAATACAATACAATTATTACCGCAAAGTAATAAAAATATCTTTTGTATTATAACAAAACAGAATTACTAATTGGAGATTCATTTGATACTTGTTAAGAAACTTATCTTCCTTATTTGTTAAGAATTGTAAAAGCAAAAGGAAAAAAAATGTGGTAAATTTAAGATCGAACAAGCTTCTCAAAGTGAAAATATAAAAATGATCAGCATAAAATAAAAATATATATTAGTGTATAAAAATACATATTATAAATCATTAGATTTATAAATTTACTATAAAACCTACAAGAATTGATCATAATAAATGTACAATTTCCTGTTCAGAAGTAGATGCCACTTCTCAGGATACTATATCCATGTAAATATAGGTCTCACAATACACACTTGGAGCCACAATTAGCCATTTTGTAGTCAATTTAAAGCCACAATTAAGCCTTCTTGCAAGTTATTATAGTACTTGGCTTATGGCGTTAATAAGGGATTTATTATTCATTCTTATCCGTAAATAGTGTTTAACTTTACCATCAAACATATTTTACAAAATAGTTTGTATTTTGTCGGTTAAATTACATAAAATAAACTTTCGTTTTGTAAATTTTGTTCTTAGTTCATATTTTTATTGGAATATTTGACTTCATTGTAATATTATATTAAATATTTTATAATTTCTTATCATAACCGTAATAGAATAATTGATAATTATTATATGTCAGTCAATTTATATTATTTAAATATTAAAATCCAATTTTCAATATAACTCGTAACATTTGATGTTATAAACTATAGATAATATTCAATAAAGTTAGATTAGTTTTTTTATAAGGGACGCACGCACTCGAGTTAGAAATACTCTAATTAAATACAATAAAAGATAATAAAACAAACAAATTATAAAAACATTATCAAATCGTTTAGAACATTAAAATTCTATTGTAATTTATCTAGAAACGCACCTTCCCCTTTTTTGAATAATCTTAACAAAATTATACATGCGGTTAGAGATTTTAGTAACTAATATTTTCAACTTTATTCCCTTGTAATAGAACAGACGATACTATGTATAGGTTTGGGGAAAAGTAAAGTAGATATTGTATTATTTAATTGGCGTTAAGTGTCTGTTAAGTTATAATGAAACATAAGTAGATAGCATCCGTACAAGTTTTATATGCAATTATCATTGTATGGATTGTAATTTTACATCGGGTTCCGTCGCGTTCCGACAAAGTGCTCAATTAATATAATTACGGAATTTAAATTATGAATTTAAATGTTAAAATATTATTTTGCATTTTTAACCTTTTGTTTTAATATTAAAATATAATATGAGTAGAATGTTTTATAAAGTTCAGTACATGAACACGTGCGTACTAAAATCTAAACAAAAGTAATTAAATTCTTTGTAAATCCAAGGACACACACGTGGTGTATAAAAGGAATTACGTTTGGAACACGTTTGTATATTCCTTCCTATTCATATTAATCTCTACACAAATAATATGTAGTCACTGTTTCTACGCAGTTATAAAATCAAAAGATAAATAGTTGTTATTCATGTATTATGTATAAAGAACTGAAATTTTAATTTTTTCCCAACAAATCATGATACTTATATTTATGTACAAAATATGACACTCTGGTCGAGTACTTTCATAGATTAATTTGTAGAATTTGTATCTTTAAACTATCTATGATATATCTATGTCTATAGATATCAACTACTTGCACAAACCAGTACCCACATACTAAAACCTATTATAATACTTACGTGATATATATCATACAATATCAAATATTATTTCAAAAGAAGTTTCAAAATGTAGAAACAATTACGAATAAACAGCGCGTGGCTATATCATTTGGATTATCTTAAATATTGTTTTTGGATGTTTATTTGAATATTGTTTTTAAATGTTTATTTGAATATTGTTTTTAAATGTTTGTTTACATTTCATTTACAATATTATTCATTTATTAACGTCATTATCAAAACTTGACTTTATATAATATAAAACCATATATACAAATACCCTTTCTTTTATACTTTGAAGTCGGTTAGGTATGTTATTAACATAACTAGACAATATTATGATATAAGTAAAAAAGTGAATTAAAATGATTTATGCGACAGAATAATAAATCCACGATCTCATTTAATACCGTTACTTGGACATTTATTTTTCACACAAATTATCCAAGTACGTTATTTGTGTTAATTCGCTTGTGAATTTTTTGGTTATGTTTTGAACCACATACCGTTATTATAAAATAATTTTATAAACTGTTTATACTAAAGGTGAAATAAATTATTTTTCGTACATGAAATTTATTATTATGAATAACATTCTATTGTTAAGATTCCTACTATGATTAAAAATCTCCAGCCTAAAGTTCTATTTTACTTTCGTAAGTTTAAGCAATTCTAAACACACATCTAAATTTATAACGATTATTCGATAATTATAATGACCCCACAAAACCAAAAATTAACTACAGATTTGAGTCTTAAAACCTAACAAGAATACAGAACAATATAAATATTGAGTTTCATAAATAATGTAATGTAATGTTGAAATCATATTTATGATAGCAAATACATCACTAGTCAATCTTTATTCTAAGCTTGGGACACCAACTGCTGTCTTGGAGTCAATATCATTGTGTATATTTGAAGAGCTAGTCAACCTCTGCCTCCGGCACTCGTATTATTATTACCACAAAGTTCTTTTGTTATTTTGACACAGGAAGTTATTAAAGCAATTAAATGGGGCACGGTTCAACCATTATCTCCACAAGTGACGTGTTAATGTCAAATAGTGATGGGAATATTTTGAACAAATTTACCTGCTAATATAATAAGTAATCTGATATCTATGAAAAGTTCTTAAGAATTTATGTTTATGTTGGCGTTTTATCTAAACCAATTATACCAACAGATTATAGCTTGTAGAAAAACTGTATTAAAAAAACGAAGTGCCTTATTATATTTCATAGTAACTAAAACTACCGGTTCATACTTCACACTAATAAAAAAATAAAAATCATTACAATAGTAGGAGTATAATTGATAATGCTGATTCATGATCTAGACAACTTATTAAAAATCATTTACAAATTGTTTTGATGCCTCCTCGCTTTCACATCACTACCGATCAAATTATATCAGTTCTTTAATTTTCAATCGGAATGACCGTACGAAAGCTACTGTTCAATCACAATGCACTCTCTCATACTCTATGGACATAATTGATAGTCATACAGCCTTAACAATAGTGAAATCATCACTACAAATAAACGGAAAACAAACTTTATAGCAATACAATAAGATTCAATTCTGATTGATGGTCCCTTTGAAGGTATTCAAAAGTAACAACCAAACTTAAGTTGCGTGGCTCCTGTACTTACACCGGACTAATTTCTTAGACGTTATTATTGTTTCTCATGATTAAATTTCTTTTTTGCTGACAATAGCACGGAGTACCGTTCATTTTGGTTTTTTGATGCGATGATTATTGAAACCTACTTGCATAATACTGGTGTATGAAAATGGTAAAGTAAACGATACATTGGTTGATGTTTAATTTATAATCATTTCCTTTATATTTTTTTAATACAGATAGTAGAATGAGTAATTGTCATTTAAATTGCATCGGTAAGGTATTGAAAAAACTTTATAAACTAATTAAAGATATAATTTAATTACCTAAAATAATTAAAATTGTCTTCATGTTGTTCTTATAATCTATACGGTAATAATAGAAATGATCAAAATAAGTGTCGGTCACGCAGCCTTATTTCGGGGGCCGTAATTTTTTCGACTCCGCGGCCACATTAATTTCAAAGTCTTTTTACTCGGTTTTTATCCCGACATAATTAAAGGAGCCTCGGTTAGGTGTAAAAACTGGCGAGGTAATGACATTTTAATTGTCTGGTGATTACTCGTGGTCTGTACAGTCTGCCGCGCTTCCTTCGAAAACCACAATCTTATTTCAACCAAATAAGAGCTACAATAATAATTATATATCAACCGTCTGCGTTGCCGACTGTACTGTCACATTCATCCTGTTATTACGAATAATTGCATTACGCTTCGTTACAGAGGAAAAAAAAGGTAAGTAGATTTAATTGACACGTTACTCTCTTTGTTCACGCCTAGCACGTGTTGGTTCACACGCCCTGCAATATTTTGTAATCATTCCCTACAGATATGACGATTACAAACGTGACTCTAATATACATTTCAGTTTTTAACGAAACCTTTACGAGAGCTACATAGATATTAATGATATTGTAAATATTTTAAACATTACAACCGATTTATTATATTTTATTAGATCGATTTTTAAGGGTTCTTTAAAATGTTTTTCTGGTACAGAAACATATACCGGATGTAAAATTTATTTAAACTGCTTCATGTAGAAACAAAGTCAAACATTTTTTGTAGAATAATTACAGATCTTTTATAAAAGAGGCCATGTTTCAAAGGTTCTCAATTGTCTTCAATATGACATAATAAGCTAAAAATGATAGGGTTTCATGTAATCGTAAGACATGTCACCCTTTAACGACATCTGTCGGTTAACGAGCTGTGGGAAACAAAACAATTTCTTCAACACTTGGTGCTGATGGCCCAATTAGAAAAAAAAATAATAATAATAATTTAGATCGTAAAAAAAGAACTTTAGTTTAATAAAAAAAAAAACTAACCATATAAAAATACTAGATATTAATTTACGTATACAAAAATAACCTTCCTATTAATACATCTTGATAATAGAGAAAGTAATATGTTAGGACGTTATCTCATAAATGTTTGTTGGTAAATTATTTATCTGCTGTCCACAAGTGATAGAGGGAGGACCGTTTACATAAGTAATTAGCCAATGTTATTGACATATTGCTACGATTTACTTTATTGGACGTTTATCTACGTGCTACGGAGCTACGACGTAGCGGTAATGTAATCTGACATTTAATTAGTATGTAACTAAATACTTTCATGTACTATTTTAAGGAAATATTTATTCTTAACTATTTATACAAAATAACATTCGATTTTTTATTTGAAGAAACAAGTAAACATTTTGTTAAAATAATTATTTCAAATCTTTTGTTATACTTTTGAATGCTTTTATAATATATAAAATAAGTCCTGGATTTTTATAATATAATATATAAAATAAGTCCTGGATAATTATAATATATAAAATAAGTCCTGGATTTGAGTTTTAATATAATAAATTTATAAAAATATCCAACAAAATAAAAATATTTAATATTTAAACAAAATCACAAAATATATGCAATTAAAGCTTGGAATATCACGACTAAGTTAAATAAGCTACATTAACCAAGAAAACAAATTACACCAAACCGGACTAATCTGCAAACTTTTTATATATTTTCCTCGACTCGCGGCCATTAATACGAAGCAGTGTTTAATATCTGACATCTGTTGCAAAAACTTTTATTATAACACTAATCCATTGCACACATTACACACACAGACGAAACTTATTTTTCCCTACGACACTCACACATAAGTGCCACCACTTAGTTTAGGAGCGGTAGTGTAACCGTACGATGCCAAAGTATTAATAATTCAATTAAAAAAATACTTTATTAAAAAAAAAGGTATGCATATTAAAATTAATTATAAATATTATGACATAATAATTACAGTAATACGCGTAAATTATTTTCCCAGAATTAAGATAAAGAACCCTAGAGTGTAGCAAAAGAGACATATACATACCACAGTGTATTTTACCTCCCGTCGGCGCCCATTCTCATCTGCTAGTTCTTAATTAAGTTAGGTTATATAACGAAAGATGCTCTCATTTAGATAACACCGTAACTTTCAGTCCGCAAGTCCAACTTGGGTTACTTAGCGCTTAATGCGTCTTAACTTTGTGAGAACGGACTTTAATGTTGATTAAATTAATCTCAATTATTTTCTTCAACAAAAAACATGGTTATGCATTAGACTCACATAAATAGCAAAAAATAATTTCACTTAAGTATTTTTATTAATACAGCAGAAGAAATCTTTATTATATCAAAAGAGAGACTGTTCCTAAAAGCAGCAAAATTTGTATTTAATTTATTATATATTTCTAATTTTCTTAACAATTAACATTTTATATATATTTTAAAGTATCTTAGAATGAGAAACTTCGAATATCTTATATTTCTAGTAGGTACTCTGCTAATGATCAGACCTAATTAACTTATTTATATTATTATTACATAAAAATACAGGTTACTTTGCTTTTAGCTGTGATCAAAAATAATTAGTAAAGTTGGTTCATTTTATGAGGCGTTGGAGGCAGGTGCTTACTGCGACAGTAAAGTTTTAATTGAATTTTAAGTTTACACAGCAGTTTGAAAGCATATTTAAGATAGCATACTAATTAATATGATTACCAACTTTCATCATAGAAGGTATAAAAAATAATATTAAAATAATAAAAAATATGAATATCAAAACTGTTACCTATCTAAAGTTCTGGCAAATGATTTAAACTCACGAATATATGTTTTAAAATACAATGCTCATTTATTTGAAAATTCTGACATTCTTTTACATTAGTAGCGTCGCAAGCGGGCAATGAACTGTCCTCATCAAATGGTCATCGTATGTCGGTCAAGGTCTCGTTCAAATCCGTTGTTTGTTTATTCACGAACTATCCACTGCACTGTTTCAGTAGAACTTAAAAATATACAATAGTAAATCATACTATTATTAAAGAAGTGAATGTTCTAACAACTTATATATTATATTTCTAGAACTTTCCAACGAAACAAGAAACAAACAAGTATTTATGTTAAGCTTGTAAACTTTCCTGGAATTACAAGATTAATACGTAGTCTAATCAAATTTGGTCTCATTAAGTACCACGGTTACCGAGCCCTCTTTATTACAGAGGAATAATACGGGGTAATATCATAGTTACTTAATCAATTCCTTTGTTGGTAGAATCGAGCCGCAGTGGGTGGGGTTGATTAAGAAGAATATTGCTTGATTACGCCCTTGAAGTATGACGTACGTACTTACAGAGATATGGACCGCGCGGCTGTCTCTACTGGAAGAACTTTGCAAGTCTTTTTATGTTATTTAAATTAAAGGTAATAATTTGATCTTTAACAATTGTAATAAGATCCTTTCTATGGTGATGTTTTTTTTTGTGAACTGGAATATATGTACGATATTCATTTAATTGTTTATTGGAAATTGTTTCCATATTGTTTATAAAATTGTGTTAATATTATATTATTTGTGAGATATAAGACTTAACAAATAACAGTTAACAATTCTTAATAGAAAGTAACCTAGCCTTGGGGAAAGTAAATTACAGATAGGAATTTATTTATTGAATGCCACTCAACTATCTCTCTACTTATATAAAATCTAATCATCTTATAATATTATAATAACAAAACAATAATGAACAATTAAACGTATAATAAAAAAAAAACTATGTAATAATTGCCACTTCAATTTTCTTTATAATCATTCGCATTGTCTAAGTCATAATATTTATCATAGCGACACTGTGGTAGTGTGCGTAATGAATGTCTCCGACGAATGTCTCTGAAACTTATCAAGAGCTAATATTCGATTTAGACACAATTACAGAATATATCCGATTAAGATATCTGTATATTGGGTTTCTTTATTGCATTCACTTGTTATTGGACTTATCAGAACTACTTAAAATGTACCTACTTTTTATTAACATGTTTTTGAAAATACTCAACCCAAAAGTATTAAGGTTAATTTATAAAATGAGTTTTTAATGCTTAAATTATAAATAACATTTAAAATTAATATGTAATTACAAACTCGTAAACATTAATAAGGTATTTATTTTATTGCAAGGGGTTAGCAAAATTAAATCAGAATTTAATTATACCACTAAAATGTATTTTAAAACCTGTATCCATACAGCCTTGTCAAGTATCAGCAATAATAATAAACCTTACATATAGTTTATCGATAACAATTAGCTCTCCTCTCTATCTCGGCTGTAATATCCAAAAATGACATCACACTTGTACAAAAGCCGCTAAATGTAACCGCACAGAGATTACACCGATCTTTTGTACCTTATCTCGCTTGCGGAAATCTCACTAACGACCTCCACTCATCTCCTAGCGACACAATGGACGGACGAATTGAAACTTGGCTTAGACAAAGCCAATCGTGGGGAATGAACGGTCAAAAGGTTCTAGTAAATCGAACCTAACGATAGGGTGGTTTACCAGATAGATTGGTGATACCTTGACAGACTTTTGAAGATAGTTTTGATGTTTTAATTTTCTCAAACAATCTTTTGGTCCCGAGGTCAGTGGCCTTGAATGTGAGATAAAGGTCATGACGCAAATTTTTACATATTTCATTACAATCTATAAATGATAGTATAACCTGTGTATACTATGCATCCATTATTTGTATGTTTGTGATATCCCTAGAACATATGAACTATTCATAACCACAGAGTTTTTTTTCAACTGACATTTAGAAAAAGATATGATATATTCAAATCAGTATCACACATTCCACAATCATTAAAATACTTGTAACAAAAGAATATGCTTCTAAAAGATTATTTATTACATAATTCAAGGTAAACCAGTTATAAAAATATAGTCCACTGACGTGACTCCTCGGTTATTATTTCGTGGGAGTAAATGACTAAATCACTTCTCAAATTCCTCTTTGTCTAAACGTTGATTAATCATCCATCTTATATATCTCATTGTAACATTAATTTATTATACAGGATGTACATATCTGCGTTTTAATATCAATAGCTTACTTATAGAAGTAAAACATTAATATACCTCAAACAATCAAGATGGCCAATTAAAAACGATTTTTATAAAGTTGATATAACCCGGCACAGTACGAGTGGCCTCAATGTGGTTTATAATTAAAGTGTTATTAGCGAAATTAAAATAATCGTCATAGCAGCGAGGTGGGCGACCGAAATCCGTAGAAGGCCACAGCACTAATGAGAAATAAATTGTCGCGGCAGTCCTCAGTAATTAGTGCACTGTTTGCTCATTTGAAGCAAGCGTGACACTTGAGGTTCTTTGAAACATGAGGTGCGTTTTCCTGAGAGTTTCCGCATACTTGCATAATTTAAAAATATTTAAAAATTTTATATACCAGTCTTGCTTTTGTAATATTCTACAAATTGATTACTTTTATCGTGTGAAAACAATTAAAAAAAATATTTTCAAAATCAAAAGATGACGAAATTATTTTACATGATTCAGTAAGATAATAGAACGAACCTACTTTTGAAATAGTTTTTTTTAATAATAAAATAAAAATAAAATAAAATAATATTAGTCATAATAGTAACAAACGGAAACAAAGCTTAACCACAGAAGTTATTAAAATGTTTAATTATAGGAACGGTAAGCGGACGTAATCGCCGAGTGTTCTACAGTTTTATCTAGAACATAGTTATTACGAGATGAAATTATACATAAGTGTACCGATTATAAGAGTAATTAACTGCCAAATATTGAGTCTGAAGGTCGGACAGATCGGATGTTTTTTATACTAGTATTTATTATAATAACCTGTGAACGCTCCTAGTAATTTTATTAGTAGAATTATGGTCTCTTTTATTTGTATTATTTAGAGGAATTGATAAAGTGGAGTCTAAAAGCTTTTTTTTTATAATATTAACCCCTATTTCATAAAAATACTCTTATAATTTGGGATAAGAAAAATAGATTTAGGTGTTTTTAAAATTTAGTTAAATAGTTCTACTTTCGATTAAAAATAATTAAATACGAAATAAATAAAAAAATATTTATATGAATTTCGTAAAACCACGTCATAGGTCATTTAGCAAGACACAAAAGACCTTGATAAAATTAATTGCCAACAATTCATATTATTGTCGCAAAAAAAAAACATTTTCTCATTGAAATATCACGCTTTGGTATTTGAACAATAGTTTGAATCAGAGCGGTGTAATTATAGTGCAGTTAGTATTTACAATGTGAATAATTACTGCAGTTGCCCCCGTGACTGAAATAATAATAATAGCCATTCAAAATAGAGCGGACGAAAAATATACCGACTCTGGTTTGACCGGTGTATGAGCTATGGTACAGATGCCGTGGTATAATGGTATTTGTATTTAAAAATTTTGTATGCTCGGTACGATTTGTACTTGGCGTATAATTAATAGTTGAGTAGCAATTTGTCGTTAGAGAAAAAAATGTTGTTTGGTTTAGAATGGGTTATTGCACTATATGTGGTTTAGGCGTCTACGATATATAAATTAAAATCCAAAGTTCAATATTTATCGCATAATCGGATAAAGATAGAAGAGAAAAGTTAGCATTCCAGAGAGATAACCCTCGCACCGACTATATTTTAGTGGAGACGTCGTGTCGATGACACCGCATTGTGAAATATCGACCACTGTGCGAGGTGCAAACAACTCACTAGGCACGCCTACAGGCTACAATCTCGACAAAAAAGAAAACCACCTCTGTGCAACACACTGGGACGCAATATAGCACAATTTTTATCTTGCAGATTTATACGGCCCGGCACACATCGTAATGCAACCTGCATCCGCGCGTGTGTGCGGAGGCTGTGTGTGTGCCTGTCGAGATGCGAGCGCGAAAGTTTTGCATATGTGTAATGTTTCGAGATATACAGGTGACAGAGGCGATACGCGGTAGGCGGGGCCAGGAGAGGGGTGAGACCTATCGGAAAGAGATGGCGGACGGGCTATGATAATGATGTTATAGCTTTCTTGATGTTCACTCTCCTTAGTTTTATTATTTCTCGATCTACTTATAAGGCGATATAAATGTTAAGTGTGAGCGCATTTAAAATACGTTTATTGTGTCGTTATAGCCTCGGGCTAAGGCAAAAAGTAGAGTATGAAGATTTAAGATTTCATATTGTAAGATCTATTGTTACTTCTTACGACTTGATAAGGCTTTATAACACGACTGTTGCCACCTACTCGTAATTGCGAGAAGGATAAAGCTGAGTGAGCTTATTTTATCATGTATCTTTTATTTGGTCGCGTATTATTTCCCAGAGCTTAACTCTATAAAACAGATACATCTGTCATATAAAACACAATTTGATATTCTTTGCCTGCATCCTCGAAGTAATTGAAGTGCAGATAATTCTCGCGTGTTCTTTGTAGAGTGAAGTACTGAAACCTCAGTTTAATTAAAGCAACCATTTCATCACCTCAAGCCATCAGAAATGTAAAGGCAATTTTAATTATGAAAACCCGTTGAATATCACCGCGCGAATGAAGTGAGGCGTTAAGTAACCGCAGGCTAAATGAATTGCAATACAATATCATGTAGGTACAGACAGACGGACAGATATTTTGTAATTAACAGTAATTTTGTAAAAAAAATATCAATAGCTCAAAACAAAAAACTCAAAAACCTTAGATTTTTTATGTAGGTATTAAGATTAACTTTCTTATGAGTATGATCTGTTTTTCTTTTTCTTTTCGAAGATAAATAATTACCGAAATAATAATTATTGTAATTTATCTGAGGTGATATTACTACTAAGTTTATAACATGTAAGCTAGAGATAACATAATAAAAAATATCAATAAGAATAAAAAAGTACATCCCTATTTTACTTAGATAACTTTTTTAGAAACATAAATAAATATAACTACATTAAAAATTAAAATTGTCAGAGTATTATTATGCTGACGGTACAAATATTATAATATTACCTTTTGTTGTGTATCCTCATTCACTACGTGTCCATGTTGACGTTGCATTTATTTTTTTGTTTCAAAGAATCCACTCCTTAATTATTTCGATTATTCAAGATGTATTATTTTCAAAGACACCATTAAACAATCCTCACTACAACAAACTATAAAATAATAATTTACTTTTATATTATTAATAACGAACAAAGTATTCCTCCTAAAGGATGCTGTATCTGGTCCAGATGGTTCGACCATCAATTTAGTTTCATCGTAAACTTACCTTGTAAAATACTTCGGAGAAGAAAAAAATAATTATAAGTTATGCTCTTAATATTTTTAAAAGTAGATTGAAATTATGAAACGCATTTTTCAATATATAAAGTTTTTCAAGTAGGTACCTATAAGTAGATAATATATTTAAATAAACACCGAGTTTTTTTATTTTATTTTTCGTTATATAAATTCTAAAATTGATATATTTTTAAATATTCTAAAATTAGTGCTAAAGTAGAATTATACTCTGGGCATAAGGAAAATCCATCCAACCGTCCAGATTGATAATAGAAATATTTATAATCAGTTCATTTAAAATGTTTTTCCTCTTAACAAAATATTGTTGGTTTATTTTTTTTATCAACAGTGTAAAAGCATAATAATAAAAGTATATTACTTCCACTGGTGTTTAAAGTAGGATTTAGAAAAAAACTGTCCTGTACTGTACCGTGAAAGTAGGAGTTAGGAAAAATCTATCTATTGAAATTTTTAAAAACAGTTGTTACACAAATAAATGGCTAAAGAAAATAAAGATTAATATAAATAAACATTATATAATAGTGTAGTATATAGGTCCATCCTCTATTACAAAATCAAACTAAAAACTTCAAAATCAAGAACTGTCAAATTCAGAAACACTGAACAAAATGTCAATATTATAGACAAAATGACATTAATTTCTCAATAACTCATATCTATTTAGCGAATGCCGTGAACATATTTAAACACGACACAATGTATATGCTTAAATATTTTATCCTCGTAAGTCTGAACAATACCAGAACGTTTTGAACAACTGGACATTGTTATATTGTTTCTTCTTATTTTTAAGAAAAAATGTTTAAAGTGGCCACCCCAGTGGCCGCGCATCCCAACATTTCGACACTAAAACTTTGATTTACGACTTTCGCCGATTGCGTACTAAAACACCACTTACGTCACTTTCAATTTTAAAGGTGGGCTTCAGAACATCTGTAATAAAATGTATTTATGCGACAATATTATATTGAAAGATAAATAGCATTTAGGAAATCTTATTTTCTGTATTCAATGTGTCGACAACTTTCGTAAAATTAAAAAGTTTGAGCTTGCTCTTATTTATTTGTAGAGAATCTTAAAAACTTAAAAAAAATATAAAAATAAAAAACACATTTCTTTAGATTAAGAAAGGTGAAAAATATATTTACGGTCAAGAATATTAAAATCTTGCTAAAAAAAATATAAAGTTACTAAAAACTCAAAATATTTTTATTCGGAATTGCATATTTCTGTGTCTGAAGTGTCCGAGTTAAGGCGAACCTCTTTAACCTCCTGTAATAAAACTCGATTGTCCGTGTTACGCACTAAAACGACCCATTCTTACTAATATATTATTCATAATAATACGACCTTAAGTTATAGTAAATATTAGTGACATATTGCTAAACACTAATATCCAAACTGAGAAAAAAAATAAAGAAAACGGTATACAAACACCACAATGATTAACGTGGAAAGTTTTATTATTGTATTTTTTTAAATAATATTAAAAATATGTCATATTTGAAACTGGTGTTTAAATCTTGTTTAGATTGTCAAAACTTCAATTGTTCAAAGCGTGGCTTAAATACTCATTATATATTTAAAAAATATATAATAGAGTAAATGAGAGAGTAATATAATATTAAAATTGTAACATGGTCCCTTATACTCGTAATATATAACAACATATAAAATCATTGTAAAGAACCCAAAATTTGGTCAAAGACACGAATTAAAATATCTCCGGATGGAACTCGAAGCATGTCTCCTTTGTACTGGTCAAGATTATTACATTATAATATTAAAGGACTGACAGACGATACGTACTTCCGGTCCATATGGCGTTATTTAATGTTACTTGCCTAACTAGTGGACATTGCCAAATTATAGGGTTAACTCTTGTTGCTGTACTTATAAGTCATAAAACCGGTTTAACGATTGTATACATTATAACTACATATAGTATATTATGCTTATTTTAAAAGTCCTGGAATAAAATAAAAAGCACAGTTTTTTAACTTTATAAATCAAGCTTTTATAATGTCAAAACTATTTTGTTTAAATCTTTAGTATTATTTAATTACGTCGATCATTTAAACTGGCCAAGAAAACACATTCATTCAGTCATTCATTAGTTCGTTCACATACGTTCATAAACAAAAGGTCTTTTATCCGACTTAAGTTTAAAGACAGGTTAAATGGCCGGTAGTACTTAAAAGTGAATACTGGGCGGGGTTCGGCGCTGTTAGTACAAAACTGAACGAATAATTAAATGACCTAACTTATAATTACCGAGCATAATGCGTCATACAGGAATATTTTTTGTTTGAACGTTTAAAGTACAGATTATATTCAATGTGGTTGTTAAAATTTTGATGAGTAAATATTTTTTAATGATACAGTAGGAGCTTATAAAAACAATATATTCTGTATCATCCAACTACAATGTATATTTCAAATGAACATTCAAAAAACGAAAGTAATATTAAATTATATTATGTACAAAATAAACACTAAAAGAACTAAAATAAAAAGCCTAGACCCGATAAAGAACTAGCAGTATTATTTGCAAGTAAAATCTCCACGACATTTATCAGGTCGGAGTGTTTACTCATATCTGTATCGAGACGAGATGATGCGAAGTGAGATTTATGGTTCAGAAAAATCTCTTAATGGACCCGCGCATGGTCGTACAAGATAAATGTTCAATTTCAACTTTTAGAACGCAACCTAACTTTTGACGTCGCATGATTCATGTATTTATAACGAAAATTACTAATGTTTTGTTATCTTCATTAAAAAAATAATTTATTTCCCACTTCCTATTAAATACCAAACAATTTTTATATATAAATACTGCTTACTTTTTAAATAGACTTACAATTTTGTTTTATAAGCAGTGCATACTTTTTAAATACAGTTATTTGAAATGAAATGAAAATATATTTCTTTTATTTTTATTATTGGAATATATTTTAATTACCGTTCTGTCAGAGATATAACGTCCGCGAAACAATGCGAGAGGACATTAACGTCCTGAGCAAATTGGGAGTCTTAAGTGCTCCACAATATGGGACCAAGAACAATGCGCATCGCACTTTCAGCCAAAACATTGGTGAACGCTATAATTTTTCCACATTCATACAATAAGGGCCGCAGTCAATGAGTCTAGCCTCCTACTTCTACAAGTAAACTTCATACGCACACCGACGCACTCCCCACTCGTTTAAGCCTGAAGAGATCGCGTGCAGAAAGTTCACACACGCACACATCGCCGCGTGGCCGGCGCCCTAAGCTGTGGTCAGTACTAACGCAAACTGTGTGACGGACACACGAAAAACGAGCGGAAAACGGAACGCAAAACGTACAAAAACATAAAGGATTATTCCGAAACGCACGATCATAACCGTCCCGTTTGATTCCTTCGAGCGCGAATGTAATGTGAGAGAACAGGCGTGTTCGTTCTTTATGATCATCTGTCAAAAGTCGGACACATGTGACGTTTCGATTCTGGAATGTAAACAAAAGTTAAGTTAGAGTTTGAAATTTATTTAGACATTGTTTACGACGTGCGATGCCGCAGTTACGTGAGTTATGAACTTGAATATGTTAAATTAATTGCCCCGCAAAGTGTCGCAGAACGTTTGTTTGGATTATTTTTAATGAGTAAGTAATGTGCTGTTGCTTCGTACAGAATATTAAGTTATGAGGTAGCTTTTATAAACGTCGTCATGAACGATTTAATATGTTCTCATGTTTCGAGTTTATCGCGCAAATTTGTGTGCGGAATAAATCGTGAGCATGTGTGAGTCATGTGTGTAAGCGATTATCATCAATAGTAACATTTCTTAACCTTAATGGCTTTGTTTTTTAACTTAAGAAAATAAAGTTTGATTATCTTTTAATTGCGAATCCAATAATAATAGTGTAGTTAGCCTTAATTTTAACACCAAGTTGATGTAAGAGCTTTATTTTTAAAAGTAATATGATTAATATATCAAAGTAATATAGATACAATGTATTTAGTAATTCTTGATTTGAGGCCAATGTGGTAATCCTATAGTCACCCCGCTAATCCTTAGGGGTGATGTCCGGTAACACCAAAGTGTGCGATAGGGTTGACACCCTTCATTCGCCAAGAAGGTTATTATAAGTACGTATCGTATTCATATATTTGAAATATTTTTTGTTTGTACATTTTTGTCTTGCAGGGTAGAGTAGTGACACAAAAAAAAACATTTTATATAAAATATTACACATTTAATGGGTAGTATTGTTTTTATATCTCACCTGTATTAATAAAAAATATCAAATGTTTTTTCCAACCCTATTTAAGTGGGTGTATATATAAATGTTTGTTTGTATGTATGTATGTATTGTAGAGACAACGTGTGCTCCCCCATAGAAGACCGGCTGTGCGGGCTATAATTGCATTCCACTATAATACCCTAATATAAAGCAATAGATATATAAGTAAAATTTAATGAACATATTATACTCTTTAAGCCATGTTTCATTTGAATGAAAGAAAAATGTTAATGAAATGATAGCAAAATAAATTATTTAAAACTTGTAAAGAACTAAACAACCCAAATCTATGATACGTAAGTAATAAATAGAAGATAATGTTTGTTTTGGTCTCATACTTCGTCCTAATATCCCCTAAACTTTTATTAAGACGTAAGATAAAGACTTGTTATAGCTCTCATTAACAAACCTTAAGGGTTTTATTAGAACAAAAACTATCTACGAAGACAATACAAACGGCTTAAGTGGTTTGCAGACGTCGGCATTTTCTTAATTTCTTAACCGCCGCACTCACGCAGCGAGATGAAATTAAGAAAACATTCACCGCATTACCAGCTCTATGTGTTGGTATGTTGTGTGATATATTGGTCAATGTTTCTTCATATGTGTGCGTTTTGTGAATGTATTTAGAATTTAATAATATTTGATGATTTATTTGTTGCTGATTCTATTTTTAAATAAAAATAACATGAAAATCATGTCTGCGAGACATGTTTATCGCGTGATGTCTTTGGAAAAACATAAAATATTCCATGTCTATATTTCCTCGAAGGAAAAATCCTTAAGCGTAGACGTCTTAGCGTCCAGCCACGAAAGCAATAAAGAGCACAAGCTTCCACGTTCATTAATTAACCCCCAATGTCTGCATCTCTATCGCACTTAGGAAAACTATTTGTAAATGAGCTCACCTCTCGCTTCCACCAGCTTTGCGCAAAAATTAACTACTACATGTTCCGCTTTCGTGCTCTCACACATCGTCCATGCAGTGCATATGCACAAACACGTACAAAGCTCCCAACTGACTTCGTATTCAGGGAAATTGATGTTAATTGCGATCATAATAAGATACACTTTTGATTGCAATATTTTTTTTATATTTACTTTGTATGTTATCTCGGGTCACTTGTGGTTAGTTTCCTATCCTCATGCAATAAATCTTGTAGTCCTCGTAATTACAATGTTCTTGTCTGTTGTGTATTTTCATTACCTTAGGATATTTTCTTATGAAAGTGTCTGTGTGATCTTTTTTCTGCTTGAACGAATACTGAAGTAGTTTTACAAAATTTATAAGATATTGAAAGCATATCATAACTCAGAAGAAAATTCATCCTTCAGTGCTTTGTGGCATTGTTTGTAATAATACTTTTTTATTAACTAACACGAGACCAAATATATATAATAAGAACTAAAAGCTTTGAGGATAAACATATAAGAATAATAAAAACTCAGCTTTTTATGAAATGTTAGTATTATGAAATAGAGACATAATAAGTATTTTTATTAATTAATAAGCATCAGCAATGTTTTCATAAAAAAAAAAATAAAGAAAATAACTGCAATATGTCTTTAAATTAAAAAAAAAACAGGTTGTTCTTACACATTATTTTAAGCATAAAATAATGATAATAACTATGAATATAGTATAAAAACAACTAACAGTGATAATATTATTACTGGACAACCATACTGTACGTTAAGAAGAATCTTAACCCACACATTTTCAGTGTCTACATCTTTTATTACAGTACCAAATCTTCAGTTCAGGAGTACCTCCGTCAGCCGGTCAGTATAGGAAATAGTAATGGTTTTTATTAAATATGAAAAATACAGTGAAACCATAAAATGCATGCATGCATCTGGATTTGTTCTTATAAACACATCTTACGAATTAAATTTGATTTAGTTATATATTCATAAATAAAAATCTTTTTTACTATTAATAAGCCCAATAAAGAGATTCTTTTCTTTAATAGGAAGAAAAATATGGATAGAAATGCAATGGGATCTCTTAAATATTTTTGAATTCAAAAATATTTATGGTTATTTCTTAAGGTAATATATGCCTATATAAAATCTCTCTCTATGAATACATAGTGACGTCACAGTAAGTCACGCAAGCCCTGTCATTACGGTCACATCTAAGCTCATTCATGCTCTCCAGCGAATTGTCTCCCAAACTTATCACACGGCGTCTCTTCCGCGACGAGGGCGGTAAATTTATTTTCATCCTTTTCCCTGCGCGGCGCACTCCTATTTGCATACATCAATAAATTAAAAACAAACTATAGATCATTACATCTTTAACGTTTTTTAAATTTGGAACGTATTCGAAGGGTTGTGACGTATAATGCATTAAAAAATAAGTAGATTTGAATTTGGAATTCAATGTCAAAGCCGTCGGTTCTGTGTTCCGTCCCTGTCGCTCAGGCTGGGCGTCGGCGCGCGCCTGGGCGGGCGGTATGCAAATGCTGGCATCGGTGGTGAGGGCTGAGTCTGTGTGTGTACCTTGTACCATTGGCCGCACTAGAACGGCTAACTTCGCCACCAGTTACGGTTGTTTTTCGTTCCACTTCTAATTAACTTCCGTATATTCTTGAAGTAACTTTTCTCATCTCGTTTCCTTAGTTTTGTTCTCTTGTTACCGCTAATAGCGACTTATTATGTGTAATTATCTCGCGTGTGATATGCAAAAATGCACTTTAAAAATTATTCGCGTGCTCTAAATGTTTATTTTGGAACGCAAGCGTGACGGGTTTCGTTTTAATATATGTAAATACAGCTATTTCAGCGCTATCAACGTATTAAGCGCCAAGCTGACGTCAGTTCTTAGTGTCACAATGTTTACAAGTGATTTCTAAATGCAAGGCTTTAAGTTAACGAACGCCATAATCGTGGCTCGTGTTGCTAACTTTGCTAAAATGTTACTTTTATTACTTAAAGAGTGAGATTTTACGAGCTTTAAAAATAAATTACTGGGCTCAGACAAATCACAATTTCCAAGAGTTCGCGGGTGAATATTTTATATCCGATTAGTGCAGCGACGGTAAATAAATCGCTTAAATTGCTTCATTGTGTTATCTTATCAAATATATTACCAGCACGGATTGATATAGTATTTTATTTACAAACTTTCAACTTGACATATTGTTTAAAAGTGACATATATTTTTATGATTTAAGTGTGACTGAGTATAATTAATTTCTAAAGCTTAAAATATTCACCCGTCTTATTAAAAGCTAAGTTCATTTGACGGTTCAAACTCACAGCGCACGCGAGGTGCGAAAATGCAAATTCATATAGAAATTAATCCTTCGTTTTATTGCAACATCAAACAACTTTAATTGCTTCTTTGACAGACAATAAAGGTCCGGTTGAACCGAAGTTTCGGGTGTGGCCACAAAATTGAACATTGACAGTTGGCAATATATTTTTATAGTTTTACCGAGGTGTTGTTTTGTTGAACCAATTTATATATTCTAAAGAACCGAACTGCAAATTAGAGAGTTTATGTGCGAATGACCGAAGATATCGTAAATTAAGTTCGCGGGTTAGACCTCGTATGCGTTCTGAAGGGATTTAATTAGCCCTTTATGATTTATAAGCCATCAAACAACGATGAATCTTAATGCGAAGAGAATGAAGTGAGAACAATAAAATTGATGATTATATTTTATTACAATTCCTTTGTTTTTAAATAAATGACAAAGAGTAATCAGTTAGAGTTTATTATTTGTATTTAAGTTAATATTTATGGTAATTATTTGAGGTTATTAGACAATAAAACGATGGAATCAAAATATTTTATCGTTTATTATTTTGAGATATATTTTATTACATATAAAAATATTTCTTTAAATAAAGTTATTTATGTATTGGTAAATAATAAAATTAATGTTGAGAATTTTGTATTAAAATCAATAATTTTATACCAGAGATTTTAATTTACTTTCCAGAATAATAATAGGTTTGATGAAATCTAAAGCCTATTTACAAACCAAGATAACAATAGTTAAAACATTTTTGACACAGACTCACTCTGTTAATATAGGGTATATTGAACTAAATTTGATTATAAACATTTTAAACAAACATAAATTTTATAATACTATATTGTTAATAAATTAAAAAAGAAAGCAGGCATTCTTATTTACCCTCCATACCAATCGTGATAAACAGACACGACTGATAAACGTATTATATATATAACTCAAGCTCTACAGTAAGTTAGTAGGATTAAAAAAATGGAATGCATGCATCCTCTTTGTTAAAAGAAAGTATTTCACCTTGTTATGAGCGATTTATTTTATTTGATTTATAATTCCATACAAAATCGTGCGTTCCTTGTATTTCTGTTTGTTTGTTTTATTTTATTTCGGGACCTCATAATTTATTGTTTTTCAGATAAAACTCAGCTAACTGACATAATATTTTATATAAATAGTGGTTATTTATTGTATTTGTAAGACGCTAATAACTAAAGTAAAGTTTAAGTGGGTTTATGAACAAAAGTGTTTTACTACGAAGTGACTACGCACGGAATGGCCAGTTTTGGATGTGCGAACCGAGCTTTATATCAGGTAAGATGGTAGTCTTCTTAGAAATAATGAGATCGAAGGAGTGTTCTATTTAAAACAACAATTAGTAATTATTATTAGCATCCAATCTTTAGTTAAGTTGTATATATTTTTTAAATTATTATAACATTATATATAATTACTACCTTTCCATTACACATTCCTTCGGTAATTCAAAACAATTTGGTAATAACAAAATAAAATTAAAACTTATCCAATCACTTACGACTATTAGACCCAATGCACGCGATATCTTACATCTTCTCTTTCTTATTAGCCGATTGAATTACACAGAAATGCACTTATTGTTAACTATTCTCTTGTTAGATAAAAAATCTTTCTAGAAATTTCTAGAACAATCTAGAAAATTCTAATAATAACAGAGTATCAAAAGTTCAATGACATAAGTACAGTCGTTATCAAGTAGCCGCTTTCCACAGAGTAAACAAATAATTAGAGGCGACAGTAATTATTATTCATAAATCGAACAGACAAAATAATCGGTCGCGCCATCTTGCTAGCGGCGGTGGCCAAATGTTTCCGCTTTAATTTCTCCAGTAATTTGGAGTTTCCGGTCTCAGCCAATCCGTCAGACCGTAATTATATTATTTCGGCAATAAATTATCGAAATTTTGAATACAGTAGGTAGTTACGATATGCCCTTAATTTTGGTTAAAATTAATAGTAGTCTGCATTTAGCGGTATTTTAAATATATAAATTATTATTAATTATAACTCCAATAGATTTTGTTACGCATTGATGTTGATAAGAGGAAATTAAAAAATTCTAGGCTTTCATTTTTAACCTCGTTTTAAAATTAATTGCTTTCTTAAGTTAGTTTGGAAGTTTTAAATACAATAATATCAAGACGCACTATAACAGTATTAGTAATAGTGACGTGCCGTACAAACTCCCGAATCGATAGAAATTGAATCGATTAATTCAGTTATAAATTAACGCTGGTAAGCAACGGGTATCGACACGGACGCCGTTGTCATGGTAACGCGCCCCATACTTACAACTCACTAATTATGCCACACTGATTGCTTTTCACTTTTTTTGCCCCACGAGAATCTGACGCCACCCTCTTCTTTATAGTTTGGCAGAATATCGATTTTAATAGTATCTGTTTTAACGAGTCCTTTGAAAATTACCAAACAATGTTGTAAAAAGTAAGTTTCTTATTATTTAAAGAATAGTTTTGTTTTAGTTTAATTTAAATTCTAGACAGGATATTATACAATAGCGGTTAGTCTAATTCTTTATACTAGCACGTTAAATACCATACCATTGTTATGAACTTAAATAAAATATATTTGACATAAAAAGTTATCAATTTTGATTTTAATAAAAGATGACGTAGCTGTTAATTATTGATGACGTCACGCCTTCGATAGGAAATAGATCATTATTCTGTTTTTATTCGTCACACTGATTAATCACGTCATTAATTATGCATTTTATATTGGATTACCCCATGCCTGTTTTTTTTATATTTTAACCGCCCGTTGCTATTGTAAACAATAAAATAGAAACTCGGATTATTATCTTGGATACCTTTTTTATCGATAAAAAATATTTTTTACTTGTACTATTTTGTTTTTATCAGCCAAAGGTAAATATTAGAAAAACCTTTATAGAATTGTTGCCAAGAAAACACTTAACCCTTAAGGCTTGCTCGTCAAATATAGAACAGCTAGAATCGATTTGTGAACGGTCGTTTCGCGAATGAGGTTGACCATTGATCAGATAGCACAACCCTGACCTTGCCCAAGGCACTCACACACGCGCGTTACGCACGCGATGGTGCACACTACGAGAATACGATACGATGACATCACTACTGTTTGTTTGCTTGTACAGATAATGATATTAAAAGGCTTAAATTATAATAATAATAATGTATTAATTCAATGTTATTCTTATATTATATAGTTTTATTTTCTAACAATCGTTTAATATAGTAAATATTATTATATCTTGTACTAAAAAAAAATTATATATAGTGAAAAGGTTAATTTTCAGAGCTCATAGATAAACAAATAAAGTAATAAAAAAAATTGTAACAATCTTTTAGGAATATATTTTTCTTAGTAACCCAGAAACCGAACCCACCACAATAATTATAATGAAGGACTGAAAACTTTAACAATACAAAAGCCACTCATCACAATTTTCGCACTAATCCTTCAGCAAACATTCCTTCAAATTCTAAGAATTTAAGTCACCCTTAATAAAATCTCCCGAAGCGATTAACATTTCAGAAATCACAACAGCCGAGACGCACGCGATCACGAAACAAAGAAATGTAAATCCGTTTAATATCCATATCTATTATTGATTTTATTTTTTCCTTTGTGTTACGTCTGTGTGTGTGCATTCGCAACACGTAATTAGTGAAAACGGGGGTCGATATTATTAATGAGGGGGGAAGGAGGGGGGGTGTTATCTACTCGAGCTTTTGTGTTATTTTCTGTATGCTATTGATTGTTTGGTCGATACGTTGGTCGGTCTTTAATTATAGGGGCTAACAGGCTAACTGCTACGAACACCTCGCTTGACACCTTAATGGCGTCTATAAATGGACTGTTATAATTTTCTATAATTATTCATTTGAACACGACGAAGTTTCGACAGTTACGAGTCGTATTTAGTTTTAATTTACCATCGTGTTTGTTATTACTAATGTACTATTAACGTATTTGTGTCCTTAATTGTACTAATTTTGTTGTTACTGTAACGGTATTTTTTATTAAAAAAAACATCATGAATATTTGGAAATGTATAAGTTCAAAATATCATATCAGATTACTTTAAACATTTTAGACTTCGACTTTGAATTATCTTATTAGTTTGTAAAATATTTCCTTCATTTCTTATAATAAATCATAATCAACTGACTCGGATTGACTGATACAATATAAAACAACTATTCCAGTAGTAAAATTATAAACGAAGTAGATGACATGTTGTAATTACCTTCGTTCAGAGCCACACGTCTGAATTCAAACAAGACGTAAGTTTTCGTACAGACATGTGAAGAGACCGCCCGTACTTCACTGATTAATAAGATGGGGTTGCAAAGGGTACCCGCCACCCCACGCTTACTCCCTCGCGCCTTACCCACAAAACAAAAAAAATGTGACTCATCAACCCACACTAAGAAACAACTAACACCGACAACAACAAACGCATAACATATTAGAAACCATTTATTTATTGAAATTATAAACCTTAATAGAACGGTAAAAGGTTCTAATTGAAACAGCGAGGATACATTCAAGCCATTCTTAAGCAAAGTTAGGTCTCCTATAATCGTTCATTATCGCACACAAGCAAAGATCACGTATTGTCCAGCACGCATACATGTATGCGTTAATTATATCGGAAAGTAGTAGGTTGGGGTTACTTGATTTGATTAATTCTAGCTGGAAGAAACGGCCTTGTTAGATATATTCATAAATGTGGTGTTCCAATCAGATTAATGGCAGTGGCTTGTCTTACAAAGTTGCCTAAAATTATTCATCTAAATATATATTTCGAAGTAATATTTTCGAAAATAATGGAAAAAGTAGAATGATAATCTTGTGAAAAATTATAAAAGTACAATTTTTTGCTAAAATCATCACGATGCTACTAAGAATTCTAAATGAAGTAATCAAAACAGCAATTTCCCCAAAATGGGGAAAGTATTTGTAGCATTCGTCTATCGGAAGTCGTTCGCGAGCTCTTGGCAAATCGCTCCAAATGGCGCACTCGGAGCCAATTCTGTTCTAATACAAGCTTACATTGAATATCTAGATGCTCAGTTTTAATCCTTTCTACTCCTTCCTCGTCTAGTCTAATTATATCTTATTATAATAAAAGATTATATTTTATTTACTTATTATACCAATCTTATTGACAAGAAAAACTAGGTATGTCCAATTTATCAAAAATAATTCATTCTCTGTAATTGTTTACTTAAACCGTTCTCTGAGAATTAATTGTTTTTACTTTTTGACATTTATATTTAAAGCGACATATTTAAATATCCAATTCACGATTCGAAAGTTAAATTCTTACTGAATACTGTAATGATTTAGGTTACGTCAAGTTTTTAAATTTAAACTATACATTTTCGAACAACAAGTTTGTTTATGTCTCGTCCATGTAATGAAATTCATAGTATCACGGTGCCTCCAGGCCTAGACGAAGCTTCGCGTGCTTCATATTGCTCTAAAACGAGAAAAAGTGCTGAAAAATGTTATTATTGACTGAATTCTACCCGATATGGAACACTGACAAATTGCTACGGTTGCTTTTTTAATCTTCGAATTTAGACCGAGTTGCAGCGCAGTCGCGATAAATAAGTTTTTTTTTGCGGATACCGCCTAAATAGTGTTGACGTGTCAGGCGATTTGTAACTGCAACTCCGTTTTTACTTTCCATTTGCCACAATAGCTTCCCTAAATATATTCAAACCCACAATAAATTGTTTCCAACATTTTCGTAATCAAATTTACCGTTTGTTTTGATCCAGCATGATAATTTCAAATATAATATGAAATCACTAAAACGAAAAGCACACCCTTAATATCTTAATGTAAACCACTTTCGGAGAAGTGTTATCTGCATATGCAAAAGTATGAGCCTCGTGCCGGACTTATGCAAATTTCCATGCAACACATGACACGTACTTGCATTAAATAAAGTATGAATTCGTGGCCCGTGCCGTTACAGGGATATCTAATGTATGCTAATGTGGCGTCTTAGATTATAGCTGATTTCGACACGGGAAGTCACTATGCTAATTCGCACGTGGACTCTTCTTATGCAAATCAACCAGGGACTATCCCTTAATTCTGGAGTTACCAAAGTTAATATACATAAATATTATCTCAACAAGAGGATGCATATTGTTATAAATTAAGAGAAATCTTGAGGAAAAAACTAAGATACTTTCAAAAGTTATAACGTTTAAATTATTCTGTTATAGTTATGCATTCTAATAGAAAAGTAAAAAACATTTAAAATGAGATAAAAATAAATAAACGCTATAAAATGTAGAAATTCATCCCATTCCACCCATCTCCCTGATTTTGGCACCCCGTAGGTACTCTCCTCGTCGCTCCGATATTCTCGAATTTCATATGTGTACATCTCTAATTTCAATAACACCCTCCTACCTGTGCCATCTCATTTACATATCAATATTCGAACCGTCTCCAAAATTTCTTTTCTTTCGCTAAAGTATGCATCGCCCGTGCTCCATATCATTACTCGCAAAATTCACTAAAATTGGATCACCCTCTAACATTGTCATACCCTTTAGTAATAGTAACGGTTTCTTTTAGTAACGAACATTTTGTAATCCGATATTCCCGTTGTTTCCGCTAACGAAAGAATTTATTAGTGATCAAAATCTTTTGACATTTGAGTTTCTTGATCGTAATTTGTCCTCGAATGCTTTAAAACTTTCAGTAAATATATTTTATTATTCAAATCTTCATTGATGACTACGAGTACCACACGTAATCTCCAGATGCAGTAATTCGTAACAATTATCTGATAAGTATCATCACGTTAACCCTTCTTCCCACACGACCATGCGTTCAATAGTGATCTCGATACATCTCGTCTATTATCATGAACTTCCTCTTAACCCTTCGTTCTTTCTACAATGAAATGCCTTAAATTTATGCATACAGGTAACAAAAGTGCCATCGGTTGCATAATTTGATTACTTGAAACTTTTGTCGGCTGAAGGCAGGTATCGGATCGTAAAATTAAATTTAGACCTATCGTTGGTTAATTTTTGGGATTCTCCCAACCTCTCGATATTGAAGGGGTCCGACCGTGTATCATTCGCAACAATAGTTCTCAATCAATTATTATTCTGGCGCACCTTTGATGAAATTTTCAGTTGTTGCAATAACGGTCGCCTCATTGTCACACGTCTCTACATTAATGTCTTTAAGCGTACATTTGAATAAAACAGTTATTGATTGAAAAAATATTCAAATATGTTCCAAATCATTCGATCAATCCGTTACGGCTCTTGTAATTTGGGTGCAATGAGATTTGTGTTGCTAAATAACATTTGCATATTTATTAAAATTTAATTTAAATGTTCCATGACAAAGTTAAACTTGCTCGCTCGCTTGTAGACAATAGTCAGTCATTGTATGAAACAGTTACAACTCTATAGACGTCACAGTGCAGTGAAACCTAATTGTGGCTTCATACGTTGAAAACATTGCGTGAAAACATGTCATAGTTGCCCGACGGCACTCGCGATACTTCTGAAAGGCTTTTGTTCTTGCCAGTACAATACGACACAATTGTCTCAACTGATAAGAACGTTTTATTAAACTCTTCATAAAACTACATGATTTATAAACTCACTTAAATATAATGTTCAACATCAATTTAAATGATATTCATTTGTTAGGTACGTAATCTTCGTAGTTAATATATGCGCGCGTGGCCATACCAACTGTAGCGGCTCGTGTTATAACTAACCTCACTATTATAATTCCCACATATATTAGCATATGAAGAAGAATTTATACCCACATCATCTTAAGGTCTAACCTTGCATTTATTAGACGCGTGCGAGAACTATCCACATGTAAATATGTATAGAATGTAATGTACCGGTAAATTCTTACATAGAATATATTAAGGATTTGATAGTTTATTGTAACCGGTCATATAATTTACTTAAATTTGCATACTCATTGAGTCTGTACAGTGATATGGTAATTTTGAGATTTTTTTTTCATGAGCACGAGACCAATGACTTATATTATTCAAAACTATTTATATAGACGGATTTTTTACTTAAAGTTATTGACAGTTTAATGTTTAGTTAGGATACATCATTATTCATTTAATAACTTTACATATGAGAGTAATGTTCCATCATATAATAAAACATAGTTAATATTAAATACTTTTATATAAATATTATTTTTTATCATTTATTTTATCAAATGTTTATAAATGACTTCTATGAAGTTTATAAGGAACACAAAATATTATCATTTTTTAAACAGCTCAAAAATAGTCTAAACTTAGTAAAAATCGTGAACACGAGCATAAAAGTTATTTTCATTGCAGTAGTTTTTCATAGAAACTAATTAAATACTAGCACAAAAATTTCGTGCAAAATGCAATCTACGAATTAGCTGCTAAGAAATTATTTTGAATTTAATTATGCAAATTAGTTCATTATACAAATTATCATAGCACAATTTTTACTTAAAAAGGCAAAATATAATCTATTCAAAAACATTACAACACAAACATACACTAGCTTTAAAGTATTAAAAATATTAAAATTATGAAAAGACGGAAGGAACCGCAGGCATAAACATGTCTTTACTTAACTCTTCCGAGCTCTATATATAATAATAAGTAAAATAAACGAGTTGCAAGTGTAAATGAGCGAGGTCTGGAAACCCTACTGCTGTTGCAGGCCTATGTAGGGCTTCGCAAATTACCTAGCCCAGTAATTAAATACACTATAATTACTTAATGCAATCAACATTGGATCCAACACTCAGTATTCCAAAGATAAAAGTTTTACTTCGCTTATGAGATCCTAGTACTCTTCAGATTAGTTTTTGGTCTTAAATAGCAATTAGTTTGTTTTTAATAAGCAAGTATATTCACATAGTAAAAACATATCTAAAACTATGTAAAAGATAAGAACTTATTATTATTTAAAGTAGGTCTTAATAAAACTCTATCAAACATTCCAAAACCGAGATTAAAATCCAATTAATAGGAAATTACTAAAACCATATTTAACCCACACATAGAAAATGATTTCGTATATAATTAACATAATAATACCATACATAACTGATATCCGCTATTAATGTCAACTGATATTAAAAACAACATAAATTATGAATTAATTATATCAGTGACTTATCTGTCTATAGAGTAATATCTATAGATATAATACTAACTAATCATGTAATTTTCCTCTCAATAAATAATCATCTCAAAATTTAGAAACTAGGTAATAGAAATTAAACTTCAAATAATATTAAAATACATATTAATTAACAGTTAATTAAATAAGATGCTATTGATCTGAATATTTGGGGTCCGGCGTCGCCGGTGTCAGCACGCTTCCGCTTGTCCGACCCACGTCTATCGGCCTGTATCGTTGTTATCATTCAGTTTTTGAATAATGGATTCAACATATTGTATATTCCATTTTCATTTCAAACACTTCCATTTTCATATCAAAATTCGTTTTTTAATTTATTAAAACAATGGTATTATATTTGATTACTGACGTAATATATTACATATCTTGTATCTATAAATATTTACATTTGCAAAATAGAAATTTAACTGAAATGTAGAGCTTGTTACAGTTTAATTTATTATTATCCAAAGCAACCCGACACTGCAGTTTAAAACAGTGCTGGTTTTAAAATAATGTCTACGTAAATCTCTGTGTGGGAGTGTGTACAAGGTGATGAACAAAACAATTCGAAATATTCTTCTATTTAACGATCAAAATATTTTATGTATAATCCATTTCTAAATCAACATATTTAAATTAATGATAATTTTCGTAGTCTCTCACGAAATAATTCATTGGTTTTATTATATGAATATCGTTTATTTGTGAAAGAATTTAGTAAAATTTAAAAGTAGAAAACCATGCCACAGTGTAACTTAGAAAAATAAATTATCTAATATTGGTCTACGGAATCTTGTTTTTTTTAATCTAGAACCAATTACGATTTTGATTTCATAATCTTCCACTGACGTCCAACTCAACTAAGCCCTTACAAAGCAACGCGTTGCTATCGATTACCTAGAAACATATGACTTCTTAAGCCTTCACACCTCCGCAAAGTAGCGCATTCCTAGCATATGTGTTACAGTTCGTTTGACATTTGAACACGGTCACTGCACCAATTAGATTAATAGGATATAGTTTATGTGTTCATAATAAGTAGATAAAAAGATAAGCCTTTCACACTCAATAATTTAATATCAAAGTTAGCGCTTTCTAACATGCTTATTTAAACCTCCAGTCAAATATTGAAAAGATTGAGAAGTTGTGAATATAAGTGAAAGTTATGAATGTAATATATCAATAAATTGTTATAATTTAAGTAAAAGTAAAGTATAAACAATATTACTAACCAGGGCGGTCAGGTGTGTCTTATCGGCCATCTCGTTTCACGCGCTTTCTGACACTCGACCATAGATAACCATCGACACATGTTTCTATTATAATGACCGCTTTATCTATGTAATTTTTATATTTCTGTAATTATGATAGATCACCCCAAAAATGTCAAATATATTCACAATATTAACTTTATATTAACCGATTTTCATATAATATTATATGTTTATGGACATAAATGTATTTTTTAACACAATATCAGATTCGATATTGAATTCGAATCAGAGATTCGAATGAACTACGAGAAAACTAACTTTTTCAAAGATATTGATTTTGTTTTAATATGTAAATATTAATGTATGAATTATTATTTTCAAAGAAACCATTAATACATACAATTTTGTTATAACCAGTCAGTGAGTTACTCGTAGGTGTTCAAGTCTGTCAAGGAGTGTGGTTATATTCCCATCAATTTTTTATAAAAAAATACGTACAATATATACAATATTTTGGTACGTTGTAAATGTACAGCAATGCATAAACATAAATAAGTCCTGTCTCATAAAATAAACTATATTTGACAATGAGTCTCAAGAAATGAAATAAAGCATCCTATACGAGGTGCTAATGTCTTATTTATGGGTTTGTCTGTGTGTTGAACACACAATTTTCACATGCTTATCCCGTTGCTACCTGGGATGCAACAGATTTGCGGTACTTTATAGATTAGGTAGAACTAGCAAACGAATAGATAGGACATAATTAAGAAATATCTTTCAAGCTCTGACGATTTTTCTTTTATTTGAATTGAAAGTTGGTTTTTTGTGTGATGTGGATGTTGAATTATTATTAATAATGAATATTTTTTATTTATCAAAATACATGAATTATATTCCTAACATAACACTTAAAATTAATATGAATACCATAACCTTATTAATAACAAATACATAAGTTATTTTCGTAATAATTAAAGGACATACTTTAACCTTATCTAACACATTCCTAACTCTATGGGCTTGATTTTTTACGGTTTCCACACGACTAGTTTGTATGGTGTGATTTTAATACACATTTATATATCCATTTAACTCGTACATCTATCAGATGCACCTTTTATAGGTCGTATAGAGAAGAAATGGTTATTTTACGGTCCCTTAATAAAGGTTCAGATTCTTATGTCATAACATTTTGAATTCCCGATATAAAGTAAAGTAATAAGATCTGATAGTTTTATGTTTATTTTAAGATATCGTGTACATTTTGTTATCTTAACGGGTTATAGTTATTTATAAGAAAAAAGTGTGCTAACTTTTCTCGATTTTAATTAAAAATATAAATGTATAAAATGTTTAAGTTTGCTTATCTCTTGAAAAGATATATTGTAGTACACTTATGTGGAAACAATTTTATCTCAATTCAATATATTATTAAATAAGTATCACTTTTGAGAAAGTAGCGCAAAGTTCGCTTAAATATATTTTAAGAATGTATTTATTTTTGCCCTAAGTGTAACACGAAGGTCTGTTTATATGTAGGGATTAAAAATAATATTACTTACTAGGGGACTAGAAAAATAAAATAAATATATCAATTTACAATAAGTAAAGTTTGGGGCTCTTTGTGGTACCAATGAATGGCGTTGCTTGATTTGTCTTACTGGTTCTCAAAGTTACTTATTTTAACATTATTTAGTACTGTTTTTTTTTTTAAATACATTTCTTCTTTTTTTAATAGTTAATTTGATAATATCAGTTGTATTTTGCATAAAGTGTAATATAAACAAGTGTTTGTAAAGATTTTGTGGTGTTAATACATTGTTAACATTTTACATTAATAAAATGTTTTTCAAACAGAAAACATCATAATAATAATTAGTAAAGTTTGAGAAGCACTGGCAAGGCATATATTGATGATCGCTCGACATAATCCTCGCAAAATCTTTACGCGTCGCGAGCACCGTTCAAAACACTTTCAGTTTATTAAAACCACCTTGTATCCCAACAAAATTGTTCAATATAAAAATCTATATACAGAATTATACGTCTTATGCCATATGACACAGGTTACAAGTTGTCTTGCAATAAAGTTAAATTTGGTTTGTTATTAATCCGTTATTCAAGATGATCCTTAACGGTACACCTCGGTCAATATTTGAACATTTGTTTTTATTATTATTACTTTACAAAATCATAAAGATGCAAGTATTATTGTATGGATAAAAAATATCGCTCACGATATACCCCTTTTTATAAAGGTATTTTAGTAAATAGAAACTTTTTATTTAAATTGTTTAGTTATTTAATGTATGTGTTAAGAAAACTTTTTAATAGTTTCTGTATTATTTTATAATTAGGGCACCCCTAACTTGGTTGATAAACTGCGTGAAACTTTCTAAGCACCGTAAAAGTTTTTAAAGAAAACATTTAAAGCTGCGACACTGCAGCCGATAATTAAGGCGTATTCAAACTTCGATCGGAAACTATAAATAATAGAAATCCGGATCGGACCGGATCTCCTTTGTGCGGAATTATTATAAGTTCCTTAGTGAATAGAACCCTTTCCAATCGATCAGATTGGTTTAATAACATGCCGTGGATTTTTCACCTCATGTTCTGTCACAGGTGCGAGAAATAATCATTAAAATCTCACACGAAGAGATTTCATTTAAATTACTGCTTCTGTAATCAGATATGTTCATGCTCTTTGATCTAGAAAATAGTATTCGTTCTACGTCTCCTTAACCTCATGATAGTGAAGAAGATTGGTATAACATTTATTACCTCCAGACGAAACATCCAGAATGTTTTTTAATACTTAACTAAATTGCAAAAATGTTATTGTTACATTTCGTATCAGTTGACATCCGAATAAAAATCCTCAGTCTCGAATGTCAATCCGTCCAACGGTTTATATTGAACCTAAAAGCGTTTTATTTTTTAATAACACAAAAGAAAAAAATAATCGACCTTAAAATTCGGAACAAAAAAACTGTTACAATTAGACAGTTTTTGTTCGTAGTTTGATTTAAAGAAAAAAATCTTTGACAAAAATAAGTACAATGAGTGACACGTCAGGTTGGGGTCGTTTGAGCCCTTCGAAAGTGTTGGGTGTCATTCGAGATTGCGATTTTAGAAACCTTTTGTACTTCCAAAGATGTAGAATCGTATCGTCTTGCATAAATTAACAGATGTATCAGACGACATGAATATTCCCATGTATATTATCTTTTGTTCGAGCTTGATAGTGTGGTATTGGTATTTTGTCGAGACAATTTCAACCTATTAGCTACTAGAATAGGAATTGTTTTAGTATACTTACTGTGCATCGTAGAGGCAGGCAAAGAATTTATATTTCAATCAGAAAATACATTTATATTAAGATAATTTACTAATATATACCAACATATAAATATTGTTCCCGAAATTAATGAATGATATGTTCATTAAGTTCAATAGAAACTATAGACAGAGACAGAATAATTATACAAACATACATAATATGCCTTTGATATTCCTGTCAAGAATTAAGGCACAAACGAAACCGAAAATAATACCAATATTATACGAAACGAAGCACGGACAATGTTGCCAATATTTATTGCTCCCCATAGTCTAAGTGGACAAATTTACGACGCCCCGTACATAATAAATCATTTTCCACGGCGACGTTTTAAATACATTTTTATAAGCGAGCTCATGTACACCCGGCCACACAGAAGTACTACCTATGATTCTTATGTACCTCAAAATAAAGACTACGCTAATGCGTCATTTTTAAGCATTTTACCCGCCGTACAAGTTCAAAATTTATAAGTAATTTGCGAATAAATCTTCCTAAGTAAGGGGGAGCTTTTTGTAACTTCGGAGTCTTACACAATGTAAGTCGCTATTAACGTGTGTACTGATAATTGTCACACATATTTTAAAATTTCTCCCTAAAAGTCCACCTTTGTATCAATGTGAAACAGGGAAGCTATTATAAAACACAAAAGAAGATTCTCTGTTTTTTTTGAGAATTATTGAATTTTTCCTACTTTAGTGAACATTTAGAAATATACATTTATTTTGTTACAGAAGGTGAGTGCACAATACTACTTATTAGAGTGAATGGCTCCCAAGCAATTGACGTGTAAGTATTTTATATTAAACATTATAAAGACATACATACACTAACAAGAAGATTTAGTCTCGACGAAAAACTACACAAGTTTGATTCAGTCTAACCTTATACTTCTGTATCTATATAATGAAATTTATTTTCTACCAATTTAATAAAATCTGGAAGAAAACACCTGTTTTTGAAAAAAAAACCATTATCTTTTCAGTTAAAAATGTATAATAGTTTGTTTGGATTTGTTAGCACATTCGTGTCACAGGAAGCATTTCTTTGTTTTCCACATCGGCCCCATGACAAACAAACATACAGTGCCTCGACCAATCGACCGTGCTCGATACATCCGCATCATTGTTATTTAAAACAATCGTCTTGTTCAATGCATTAGGTATTATTTACGATAGCCATGAGAAATTTATTAAACGAGAATCAGGTTCAAACCTCGATTCAGGTTCTGATGTAATCTTAATAACATTCAGACTTCAGGTGTGTGGAACCTTTAATTGTGGTTTCTATTAAATAATAAACCACACAGACTTGCGATTGAATCAATACGTCATTATTAAATATAAATAAAGACACAATCATACTAACAAGCTCAAACGTCAACGCGGAAAGTTAAAGATGCCCCGCCTCGCTTCCCTCTAAAATGGCCTCTATTTGCGCAATCACAGTGCGTAATGACGATCGTTAGTTACAACTTGTGCAGTAATTGACATTATTTTACAATTTCTTCGCGTTTTTTCTTCCTGCATAATGAAATCGTGAAATCGTGCCCAGCCGCCTGTGCACTGATTGTTTATGTTAATTTAACGCAATGAGAACCAATTACTTCATTTTATCTTTTTATCTCAGTATTTTGTATATACATGATAGTTATGAATACTTAACAATATCTTAACATTTGAATAATATTGTTTTTATATAGATAATAATATATTTTGCAATGATATGTTATGTTACTAGTAAGATAATATACCAGATCTTGGTACAATTAAGTTCCACTAACGACGTAGAAACAGAGAAAAGGCTATATCCACTCCAATCTATCACCTACGAGGAGCAGTTAGTTCTCTCTACATATAATTTAAAGCCATTAAAGACATCTGCAGACCCCAATGAGTTCGCTTACTTGGGATGCGTAGCGTCCCTTGGTGCCCTTTTTTTGTGTTACGTGCGGGGGTGACTTTTTCGAGCAAGGGGTGAACGTGTGGGGTGGTGTGTTTATGACTGCAATGTTCTTGACTCATATACCTCGTTTTATGAAAAACTCCTTGTTAAACTGCCTCTTTGAGTCATTATTCGCCTGTGAAGATGACATTGTCTAGAAAAGATGACAAGTAATTCTTATATAAAAACACGTATTAGTTTACTTGTTTTGGATTTGTTTCAACTGCAATGGAACAGTAAATTATATTTTTTATTCAACGTTATCTATATGATTTGGTTTTTACCAAGTATAATATGAAAAAAAAGAAGTATATTATGAAATTGTATACATAACACTCTAGGGCACTGTAGATGCTAGGACACTGTTTAATCACACTGAACCCTGATTAAGGGACCCTCGGCCATAAAAACATTATCGTTTTATCCCTCCGTAAAAAACATAAAGAACAAATACAATGGCCGATCTGATGCATCAGATATTGGCAGTTAGTAGCATCCATGCATCTTAGCTGATTACATCTGACGTAAATATTGAGGAATGTTTCTGCAATAAATATAACACAGACAAGTATTATTTTACATCAAATACCATGTATCAATAAGCTTAAATCTATTAAACCTGTTTTAGACGCAATATAAAATAATATGAGTAAGTCAACATCTGTATATATATTTCTTATTGTATTATGATGTGTTTCAATTGCTAGTCGTTAGACTGTTGACGTGTGACTTAGGCTTTATAGCTCAATTTCATTAAAAGATAATAGCTCTCGTGTTGTGAAAATGTCAATTAAAATGGAATTTGCTAAATATATTACTGAAATTGATTATTGGACGCGGTCTAGTGACATTTATGATTCTGTATTTAATAAGAAAATATCGTTTGTACACGTTTAGTAATTTTGTTTTATTATTTCCTAAGACCAACATAGTTACTTGATTTATTTACGTTTACAAGTTAATTAATTAATATAATAATTGATTTAAATCTTCATAAAATACTCTTTTTTACTTCGGATATTTTTTTAGATATTGATAAAAATTCAGATAGATATTGATAAAAACAATAATACAAACATTATAACAATAATTAAAAAAGGTTCTTTATTTTATTTATATGTAAAGTTTTACAGTTTCTTTTACCCAAAATATATAAATAGACAACCATGCTTGATACTATGTGTAATGTTGATTATATACATATATATATATATATGTAGGTACGCATTGAGTTTTCTTTTCAATTACAAGATGGCCAGCAAACATGAATGGCCGTGAGGGTGGAATCTCAAAGCGTCGAGAAAAACATTCGGGCACATTTCTACCGATATGCTTAATGCACCCCCACACAAATTATCGATTAGACGCTTTTTTATGCAAGAGGGAGTGCTGGGAGCGAGGGCGAGTGGCTGAAACAAAAAACGTTAAGAGTGAAATAAAAAGTTTAAACAAGTAATGCAATGGTAGCCCCTAAGATGTAGGAAAATCAATAGTCGATGCCGCCGATGCAAATCTTCAGCAGATGCAGGGAGATTTGAATTTCAATTCGGTTGATTTGAGACAATGTATTGTTTGCCGCCATCTTATATTTATTTTGCATTAAAATTCCAATTCTCATTAAATTATAGATCGAATGAATAATTTTGTTTAAAAATGTGAACCTGAAAATAATTTATGCAACCAAATATTCGATACAATGTTTTGTTAGTCTGTCGTTGCGTATTGCAACATTAACATCATAAAAATGTATATTATCGATTAACAAAACCTGTACAGCGCGTCTTCGGTGCCCAGTGGGTCCTCGTTCCAATTAAAGGGCCCCCGGTCTCAGATGCGCACTCTTCTTGATCGCTCGAGCGTCATCTTTAAATTTCCGCCGTTAAGATTTAATTTTTATCAAGGCCCGGAGGAGAGGGGGCAACCTGTCGCGCCAAATATTTTCCTCCGTAGTTTTTTCCCTTCGATGGCACTTACCCGCCTCCCCTCGTACGCATTTTTTTATCATTAAAACCCGGAGTGGGGTCGCCGAACCCGCGTTGCCAACTCGCGCTGTCATAACAAAACATAATCTTACGAAGCTGATATTGCAATATCATTTATAAAATTTCATTTTTCGTCGATATCATTTATATAATATGTTTATATAATTATTGAACTATTTTTAATGACGTTTAAAAACTATTTACTATAATAAACATAAATAGATTACACAACATTATATAACAAGCGATTGCTAAAACATATTACTCTAATAGTGTAAACTTTTTAAAAGCCATATAATAAAAGTTTTGCGACTGCTGTAAGGCACAAGGTCAGACCGCTCCAGTCACTAGAACACAAGGAGTGCGTAGATCGCGCACGTCTCTCCGGTAAGCTCCCAAATTTGCTCCACTTTGGCCCACTTATCACTCCCTAGCAGTTCATCGAGCCCAGCCACTAATTGTGTCCGTTAATTAGGAAACGTCATGAGTGTTTACCAAGGAGCTGAGTGTGAAGTTCGGCCCCTAATACTGGCGTGAAATTACTTCCGACCAAGTTGAAACTTTTTGAGAAAATCAACTTGGCGGGATTAATTAGCTGATGGGTGGGATTAGACGCTGCGTCTGCGGTCTAATAAGATTATGGGAGTTTTGTTTCTACGAGTTTCTAACTTTACTTACCTTAATTTGGCTGGCGCCTTTAATGCTACTTCGATATTCGGATCAAACTGGATTTATTGATACAATCATTAATGAGATCGCAGAAATAACTTACCACTACCAAAATAACTAACAAGTATAAATAACACTAAAAACAAACATACAAATTATCTATGTAAGACATTATATTAAACACCATGAACTGTTTAATAACACACAAATAAAGACGCTTCGAAGAAAATTGATGGTGAAGGTGTGTCGACGTAATTAACACGTAGCGGCTTAATTACAGTCCGGATCGGGGCTAAGTGTAATGTGTCATCAGCACACTTTATTGACTTGACCTTAAATTGACGTACTGCATTATTGGATTTATTAATTTAATATAACCGTCCTTACAAGTATCATACCTTTTTAATATCTAAGTATAATTTCAAACGCCAATCAACTTGAGGGTTGATACCAGCATTCTTCATCTTAATTATGAATTCATTGGTGTCCATTGAGACTGCCAGAAAAACAGCTCATAGTCTTGTCTTATTAACATTCCTCCCTCGTGCGTTTTCGATGAGTAATTGCTTTCTTAATTCGCGTCATCCATCCTCAAAATAGGGCAATTTTTCATTTCGCTACACCAGTCTTACATGGACGTACATAATGGTCGTAAAAAGTACGTCGTACCTACACTATATATAAATATTTTTATATCCTATTTCCTTTGGGTTTCTTGTACAAGTGCTTAATTACTTTAACTCCTAAGTATTTCGCAGTTTCAGTCCTTCGTGTTAAAAATTGAAGTAAATTTTACAACTCATAATAATGGTCGTACGGTTAGTAAAAGACGGTTCTTAACAACGTGAAATCGTTATTTGTTGTTTGCGGGCCGATGGCTTTCTTTCCCTTCCTAGGCCTTAATTTATTCCCCAAAATATAAAAGGATTCTGGGGAGACGACGAGCGTCGTTAGCGATATTGTAATTTTATTATTTGTATTTTTTTCGAATACTTTTAATCACTAGGGCTAAATTCAATGGGTGGTAGAGGGAGCAAATCAGATTTCAATTTCAATTAGCGTACCTCTTGAAATGATCCAAATCAAGAGAATTAGTATTGATGAGTATGATACTTAATATAAATGAGTTATTCAGCCACCGTACTCAATCAAGACAATTCTTCCTGGAAAATAGACCTCTTGTATAAAGAAAGTTACCTTTTATATTGTTTGATTAAGCTGCATTAAGGTATTACAAATCATATACAAATGTTTCATAACTGAAATATGATAAAAGAGAAAATCAGTTGACGTCACTATTCAAAATCTGTCGTCATAGAATACCACTTGACAATTAAAGGCAGACTGCACGCGAACCACAAATAATTAATTTGTACAACGTCAGCCATTGTACAATCACTTTGACTGTCATGTGGAACGTTTAAACTTCAAGTAATTACTGAACTGAAGCAACTGAAAGGTTAGAAATAATTGGATAATGGACAGGTTATGTAGTTAAATGACATGTAGTTGTGTTCGATACAAAAGTGATAAAAAATGAAATATGTTCCCCGTATTGTTTACTATTTCAGTTTTAATTTGATTTTAATGAAGCTGATGATTCTTAAATAATAGGACACCTTTGTTATCTTTGGGACTTTTATTATAATATTAAACGATAAATATTAAACGTTTTAATCAGAATATTTAAGCTTTAAAATTAAAATAATCACAAACAATTTAAATATCAGCCATAAACAAATTACGAATCATCTTAAAAATGTTTAACAAAATTCAATTTGTCCAATTCCCCGACACGAACCAATTAGAGAGCCGGACGTCAAGGAAGCCGCAATTAAAAGGAATTCTCGAATATCTTCCGACTTAATGACTTCTTTGCTTGTTAATTCCTTGTCGCGAAGGAAAAAACGGAGTCGGATTAATTCCAAGTGCGAGTCGATTGTTTGCATAAGCCGACGCTGGGGAAACATCACCTCTTCGCCACCGGCTTAAAAAAATAATTAAAATTCGTAATCACTCTTGACTCGCCCCACAGGGGGACGTCTTCAGACTGTTTGTGCTGTGGAGTCGTGATTTAAGAAACTTCAACTGTTGTAGGTCGCTTTTACATCACAAAAATGACTTTATTACGAGTCACGAGTCTCGCGACAACCTTATAGAAATGTTTATAGACGCCTTAAAAATTCTACATGCACGCTACTTGAAAGTTTAGTTCCTTCGTTACAGTACCCGCTAAAATATTGAAGCTCATCCTCGCATGTTCGTTGGTAGTTTTCTGCCCTCTTAACAACATATTTGGGAATATTTCGATTACCATAAAGCGATCGATGTTATGTATAGTACGTGTATTTATTGTTTTGGCTTGGAATAAGCACACAGCTGCAGTTTATACGTGTGTTATAATACCTTACTGGCCCATTATTGATATTTAAGTTTAAATTTATTGTATTTATGGTAGCAGTCACGATATTCACATAAATATGGACATATGAGATCCTACATACCTGTAGTACGTTAAATATTAATTAGGTTATAAGCAAGATTCTCTTATAGATTATGTAGCTTTATCGTCATGTTTATAGTATAGGAGCCAATTTCTTTAGGTGTTTTTTATTTTTTATCTTAGGGCTGCATATAGAGCGACTCAATAGGATGTAAAATAGCCAACAATGGGTAGACATTTCCTTGCTTTATTCAAAAGAATTCGGGCTTATCACGGTCTTAAATTAATAAGCATTCAAGTTGAGCCAAGTAAAAATGAATAAAGCTCGTAACACCGAACAATAGCGTAATAAGGATGGTGCATTTTGTCCTGAGAGCTCGCTTGCAAAACAACAATAATTCTTCTCCCCGTGAAAAGATTTTCAGCGTTATTCCACTTGAAATTATTATTTTTTCTTGTCGTCGTCTTGCCATTGTCTCGGACTGAGGTAAGTAATGAAAGAAATTGGGGGTTCTTAGCCAGGAGGGAGGCCAAGATTTGCGTGGCCGCGCTGCTGTCTAAGCCCGAGTAATGAGACCCGTCTAAGATATTCCGCTCAGCGGTCGGATTTATTAGATTCAACCAAACGGAATTAGCCGTCTTGTGGAAATAAATATTTTATCTTAAAACTTTTATCAATTTTATATTATGAAAATATTTTTTTGCGTTTAATATAAGTTATCTATAAAATATCGACTATTACCTGTACATTAATTAGTATTATTAGTATTTAAAATCATTATATTGTATTGAATTTAAAAGACATATTATAATTAATAGTTAAAATCTATATTTTATTCAGAAATATTTAAAAATAATCAAACTGTATGTTAAGCTTATAAATTCGTTTCAAACCGATCTATCAACCAAAATCTCACATATATCGTCTGAAGTCAAACATAATATGTATTTACATAGCCCCAAAGCGGTTCACGTAACTCCTATATCTTGACCTGCCATCCAGCATTTTTAATCTCGTTGCCAGAACACGTGGGCCCTTCCGACCCCTCTGTGTTTTCCTCCGAAATAGTTTAACGGGTCCAATTTGCATATACTTATGCGCGGTCCGTCCTTGGTTGTTAACTATGCCCTTTTTTCTTTCCGTAAATCCAATTGCAAATTTAAGGAAACCCAATGGTTATTATTTAAGTTACCTAAACCGTTTCATCGTTTAACATATTTTTGTAACTCATATAAATTATGATTTAGAACATTTAGTTTTCTTATATTTACCTCAAAGTGCACTAAATACAAAGATAAGTATTTAATATTGTAATTTGGGTAAAAGGAAAGTTTGAGTTTCTATTGGACAATAATAAATAATAAAAATGGAAGCGACTTCTGAATCCTCTGTAAACACAAGTGTTCCGAAAAGATATGAGCAGGTTAGACGTGGGTCTAATCGATATCCTTATAATGATTGCCGGAGGAACTCGCATACGAAATAAGGAGGGCTTGACGGAGGTGTCCGGGGGAGGCGAGGGAGGCGGGGGAGATATGAGACGATTTAGATTTTTTCCCTCTTTTATTCTTTCGTTTTTTTGGGGGAGCCCCCTCGAAAAGGGTGAGAAATTTAAGACGGTGCAATCGATTTTTCGTATGCATTGGTATTCTCGTAATGTCTTACTTCAGATTAGAGTTATGTTAGTGTGCCCGGCCTGCCAACTATATGAGGTTTCGTTTTAAACAAATTGTAAACGTTTGACATACTTTTATATTTTAATTTAGTATAATAATATAATAATTTTATATTATAAAGATTAATAATAATAACAGCTACGCATATTTGTTTAAAATAGAATATTTTTCAATCTGTTAAACGACGTATACACACAAAACAACACGTGCTAAAGAATTAGCTACATTGAAAGCGAGGATATGTTTCAGAGATACATTGTCATTAGCTGTCGAAATGGAACAATATTTTCGTTCATTAATAGATTACCGGTGAGCGAACACAAAAGACAAGGCGCGAGCCGCAAAGGGGCTAAAAGCCTTTCGGCCCACAAAAAAGTCTCAATTAAAAACCTGACGGAAGCTTTTAGAAGGTAATCCTTCAAATTGTTTCCAACGCCCCCTCATTAGCACCGAAAGTGTTAAAAAATAAACTTTTTAATCTTTATTACTCGACTGCTAAACGACTTAAATTATTATAGGACAAGCGGGATCTCATTTTTTATTCTTAACCCTTCCTTGATATAGTAATTTATCGGTAGCCGGAAATTTTTCTTTGAAAATTTAAGGCTATGTTTAATTTTGTCGGCTGTTTTAAATGAGGGTGGTCTTTGACGGGATTTATCATTAATAATATTTTACCACGCCTTTGTTAAACATGGCTTTATTAAAAAAACATTGAATGAGTAAGATCATCCTGTATCTAAAATAGGTATCCAACTTCATACTTAGTTTTACTTGGCACACACATTACATTATTGTTTAATTAATTTATTGTTTACTTGAAACTTTAAGTACAACAATATTCGTGATTTGTATCACAATTCACTAAAATCGGCTAACTAATATAAAGCTTACAAACTTCGTTAATTACGGGAATAAATCCCAACAATTCGCGGTCCAACTCTGTTCAAACAAAACGAACGAATTAAGAAGAAAAAAAACACCAACAGATGGCGAAAAAACATTTCCTTGACAAGTTTTATTTACCACAAACATTGTTACGAACGACGGACGGACGATGAAAAACTTTTATGTCATTAAAGTCGTTAATTAATTCAAATGAAACCGCGAGAAAAACATTTGCATTCCCTCGCTTTTCTTTTGTCCCTCAAAATAAATCTAAGGGCGAGAACATTCTAACACAAAAACAGGTAAATTGGTAATTCTATACCATTGGACGTGACTAACTGACTCATCAACTGCTACAGACAGAATTTTCGGTACATTTACTTTGAGCAATTCCTTTTTTTTTCGTTATTTAATTTGTTAAGTTTTTGAAAATCCCTAAGGGAATAAATTATTAAATCTTAATATTAATTATTCCGTGAAGGATTAACAGACTTTCTTAAAACATAAATATACCTATTTACATAACTTGTATCATAAATGATAAAATATAAATGATTGAGTTATTGTCCTTACTGTATGTTAAAGTAAACCTTAATAAAATGTGAAAACATTTTATATCTTAGTTTAAATACTTATAAACGGCGGTGTGTACACGCCCTTAGGCACGCAAAAAATCTTTAAAATGAAAATAAAACGTTTAATAAACCTCCGCTGTTGACTAGAATTAATTAATACTTCGCCTTGTCTTGCAAGTTTTTTGCCCCTTACATTAGTCAATATCATTGCTCAAGGGTCGAGGGGAGTGGCTGTTTTATAATGGTGTAATAATTAAGACAAAGACCCCTGGATTACAGATAACTTGCTTAATTATTCATTTCTACAACATTTACGAACAATTAAAATATCATTCGTTTAAATAAAAAATGCGACCTCTGTAAGTTAACAAGATACTTTTATTTGACTATAAAATAACTAAGCCGAGCGCACGTCTCACTTTAGAGAGCCTTAAATTGGTTTATCTATCGCTCGTATAAGGAATTTCATGGTTGTTGAAGGTTGTTTAGTTTATTAATTAGTGTCTGAACGTTTCAAAACAAACTATGAATCTACTGAGACTGCGTTTGAGTTGATTGTATTATATTTAACGTTTATTCCTAAGGACAAGTTATGGCAACAAATGACACAATAAGAAAAAAGTTATAGGATTTTCAAGCTAGAGATCTCAGCGCCTACGCCGCATTGCGCAAGCTTGCTTACAAGCGTGAAGGAATTAAAAAATCCACACACAAAATTATCTCCGTATAAACGCCATGTACAAGGCTCCATCTGATAATGTGGACCATTAATTTGAACAAAGTTCGCGTCGACACGCCGTTGGCCTTATAAAGGTGAGACGACAAAATTTATAAGTTCGATTACTTTAATCTCGGCTAACTTATGCGAATACAATTTCAAAGCTGACAAAAGAAATGCACGCAATAAATCCCGAGTCGCTTATCTTTTAAATATGCCCGTATTGTCTGTGTGTTGTATCTAAAACTAACATGGGGTAATTAATTTAATGAGCCACGTCACGAGGCACGCGAACTTTTTCATTCAAATGTCTGTTCGTAACGTCCGGCCTATATTTGGGACATCAACGTATTGTTATATTTTTAAATAAACTGTCTCCATAAAGTAGCTTTGACATTCGCGAACAGATTATAAGCAACCAATGCAGTACTAATGAGTGCAATATGAATCCAGCATCTTAATCCCTTACTGGAAGGTCAGGCGTAATAAATAAAGGTATAAGAGCAGAGCCATATTTCTCGATTAAGTGCGAAAGTGTACATCCAATACAGCTTGTACCAACAACGAAATCTTAAGAGTTGTTCATATTTCATTGAAGGATCACTATTGCAATAACTCGTATTGCATTTTAAATAACGGGCAATGTCTTGCACTTTTCAATGTAAGTGTACATTTGACTTCATTACCAGCTGTGGGCAGTGGTAGGTGCGTCATTACAGTCTTCATTGGTCACGCAAATCAGATCTCCCTGTCCACGCAATTATATTCACTACGTTACAGCATTCGTTACTAACGTAATCACAGATTCCACCATCTGTTCTGCAACAGTACGGTGAAGAGGATCAGAAAAATTATAATTTATATGTGATACTTACATTTGCTAAAGGCTTTAAATATATTTTAAATATAAACGCATTACTGCCAGAGAAAAACAACAAAACAATATTCATCAATACACAACAAGAGATTAAAAATTAAATTCAGTGCACCATCAGTGTTACCATTAACAGCAATCAAGATCATATCTTTTAATAACGAAATAAAAATAAAAATGGATCTAAATCCTTAAAATATGATCATTGTTGACACTCGATCTCCATAATCCATAAAGCTTCTTACCATAAATAATACGTGTAGTGCTAACTATTATAGCGATGTGCGTAGGCGCAGCCACGGATCGACAGACCGATCTCGATTGTAAATCAGCTGTTATACCTCTGGAATTCTAGCGCTGTAGTGCTTCAGTGTATAAATCTTATCTGAAAGACGCTCATTAAAAAATAAAATCATAACTTCCAGTGTCGAGAATATAAAAGATAGAATGAGAGTATTATTAAATTACTTGTTACTAAACATTCTATTATTTATACAACTAAAGTTATTTTATAATAAATATGACATTAACATATATATCAAAAATCAACAAATGTGAATCTTCCAGCAATATGATCGCTTTAATAATAGTTTGTATATGATCTCCGTGAGGTGGAGTGATGTTTGTACACGGTCATGTTCGCTGGACACCTCTGATGCATTCACGGTGTCCTAGTCCTAATGTTCTCAGTAATGTTTTACGATGAACAAACAAAATTGTTCTACATTTGTTTTGATGGTTTTAACTTATTGCAATAGACACACTGATATCTGTTTTAGTACGATTCTAATTATTTTTGTTGTAAACCTTTACACATTGAGATATAACATTTTTTCTTCATGAACTTTTTTTACATTATGTATATAGTATATACATACAAACATTTTACACAGTACATTATATACGTAATTGGAATTAAAATTTTAAAATAAGTATAAAACTGAAGTTGTAAAATGTGTTTATAGTGTATTATTTCTCCACATTATCTTAATTTAAATTGCATTTACCTATTTTATTTGCATACAATATCATTATCCTTTAAAGTATCAACGGTTTAATTAACGACATATATTTCATCTTATTAAATACAAAAACTAACTTATTTTAACATTACTACGTTTTCGTATAAATTATAATGTTTCTGTCAGTCTCTTAATAAATAACAATAATTTAATAGAACATTATGTAAATTTATAACAAATACATGTAAAAAGGTGTAAAATAATATAAAATTTGTAAATAAAGTGATCTCACCTCACCGTGATTGGTAATAACCATCTTTATCGAAGCATAATACATAAGGTCGTTGACCTCGCCTACTTATATCCAAACGAAAAAATATTTATAACAATAAACCTAATTTAATAAACGAAACGAGATTTTTATGATGATTCTTAAATAAAAATATTCCGTTCCTTCGGTATTGCTATCAAATTTCATATACTTTATAAAATATATTCGAACACTTCTAATAAGACTACATTAAATAATTTTGAACCGTAAATAAGACATTTCTCAAGAGTGTACACTGATACTCTGACCAGTGATAATGTATATGGCTGCGTGGGAGGTTAATAGAGAAATTACTTGCATATAAAACAAACACTTATAAATATATATATTAAATTGATAGCATGGTCCAGGCGCGAACATGTCCGTCCTGTTGATTGTAATTTGTAGTGCGCAGGCGCATGTCTACAGGGTGATTCTGCTATGAATATTTTATACAAAATGTGTTTATAATTTATACTAGATAATTTCCAGGTTAGTAAAGGGTCGTAAATGACAAAATAAATACTAATATATACTGTGGCTTTAGTAATATATCACCATTTAAAAAAAATGGTAAATGGTTTACACGTCATTTTTGAGGACTATTAAATCAATATAAAATTTAAATTATTTGATATTCTAAAAATGTAATAGTTGTGATTCCTTTCTTCCTTAATAAATAATCTACTATTTATATAATAAAATTGGATTGGCATAGATTGTTTGCCTCAAAATATTTTCAAATCACGGACATTTAATAAAATATTTGTAATTATGACATCATTACAAATTTAGTTTTTCTTAACAGCTATTTATAAAATATTTTGTATTTATACTGCCTTCATTACAATGAAATAATTTACAACGCTCGGGGCAGAGACGGAAAATGAACGCACTTTATGAGACTATATCTTGATTGCAACTAAATAAAGACACTATAAAATTAGGTAGTGTCTTTTATATTATATTATTAACATTTTCAGAAAAAATGGGAATAAATCTGGTAGCTTTGAATTAAAATATAAAATGATTACACCTAATAATATTGATTACTGAATTTGATTTCATTCAGAATTTATTTGTGTTATTTAATGTCAGTGTCAGAATTAATCTGTCAGTTTAACAGATAATATTTAAATTACTTGTAATATTGTATCTTGAATTAATATACAGATTGTAAATTAATATTTCTTGATATAACTTTTGTATCTTTTGTAAATTATTGATTACAATAAAGTCATTTTTTTAAGTTTCCTATTAGCCTTATTTTTTAAAGAAAATAAAGAGTTGAACTTCTTTTGACCCAAATCAAAAATATATACATAACAATCCTATAACATTATGTCAACATGTCAAACTTGGCGTTACAATTTAATACATCCTTTACTAATGTTACAAACAAACACAACAAACAGACTGGCCTTAGCTGAGGAAGATCTTCATATATCACCGACAGGTTTACATTTATGACTGAGTTAGGTGAAACATTTACTAGCGTTTAAAGTTTAGTGTCTTAGGTGAATGCGACATTTTTGTCGCCGTAGAGCTGTTTTAAGACATATTTTATAGAGTCATTTTAGTTTACGCAACACTGTATCGTCTTTTGAGAAAGCTCTACAGATATTTTATGTAAGAAAAAAAATGTGTTAAACTCGATATGTAGGATGTATTAATATGTGCATTTTATAATTACGACATTAATATTTACAAATTAAAAAAATGCTGTCTTACAATTTTTAACTTTAGATTCTAATACATTAAATCTATATTGAATTTGAAGATATGGACAAAACCGTCATTTCCATCATATTTGTGACAAGAGGAATAGAGGCAATAAAGTGCTGGGCTACCACATAATTTTATCGATAATGGTGGGTCACGCCTACATACGAATTAATTAACACGTGCGTGACGTTTTAAAGAACAAGTCTCGATATCGATGTCAATGGTCGGTGAAATGGAACGGAACTATAGAGACAACACGGACGGTTTTATGACATTAGATTAATCTTCAATGAGTCATTGTATCTTAAAATATATGGGAGTGGTACCACCACTACAGATATTTTAGGCTAAGTGCAAATATGAATGAACCGAGTTTACAGTTACGAAGATATGAGTAAAAGAAATCAGGGGATATCATTTTACAGCGAAATTTTACGGCCGGCTTAAAATGACATCATTTGACATCAAAAATGTTTGTGTCAGCATCCAAATTGTTATCACTTAAAATGTTCATGCAATTTTATTCTTTAAGTGAAAGACACAACAAATATATTTGTATAATGTTAATTCTTGTTGGTAGTTGTTGCTTAGTGTACGAGATAAAATGAAAACGAGATTATCGCGATTCAAAACGGAACCTGATCTCTGTCATTAAAGAGGTAACTGTGCCACATTATTGTCCAGCGAAAATTTTAAACTAAAATTCACACTTTTGATTACATTTTAATATGATCTCTAAATATAAATATGAGAAGTTATACCTAAAGACTATCGTGTTTTATTATAAGATGGCCTTCATATGACAAAACAAATAACGAGCCAAAATAAATTATATAAATTTTTATATACAGGATGCATAATATAAATACAAAATAAATTAATATTTCAATACCTCGACTACAACAGTAATACTCGAAGACCGTTCCGGTGACAATATACCTATTTTTACTAAAGGTTAAAATGTACCTTGAGTAGGTTTAACAAGATTAGTACCAACTTTATTTAATTATACATAGGTATAATATTTACACAATTTTTAAGAAACAAACAAAATATAACTTATTATTACAAATATAATAAAATATTAGCAAATCGTAAAAACCGATAGATATATACAAATAGAGTTGATAATATAAACGTTACATCATATTTGGTAGTTGTAAAAACTAAACTAAATTATGAATGAACCGAGGTGACCGCCGCAGCGATAGTGTCCACATGACACACACACATACAGGCCACGTGTGTGTGTTGATTTTTTGTGAATGGCCGCCGATATCCGGTCGTCCAGTATCGAGTACAGGTTTTCTTATCATCTCTCGGGCACTGTCTAAACACGAGATATAAAAATGGTGTTTTATTACTTTTTACAACTCTCTCGATCCATGAATATCGATGAGACGCCGGAATAATAGGTTATTTGAGCACCAAATATATGCGTGGGTGTCAATGAGTGTCCCGTACATTTCTCCGAGCACATATAAGGACTGAAGTTAAAATTTTACATAACAAAAAACGACGAGTTTGTATTTTGAATGCATGTTAATACAGTTTTTATTGAAGCTCGTATAACGTATTCAAGTAACGTCGCCGGCCTCAGCAAAAACGAAATAACAGAATATTTGAAATTGTGTCGAGATACTTTTACTGGTGTAAAGTGAATTGAAACAAGCAAATATCCTACAATTAAAACGATTTTTAACCACGTGGTATATATGAACTACACACTATATAACATTTCTTTCCTAATAGTTATTATTTGTAATTTAAATTTCTGTTAAAACTGTCTTAGTAATAATAATCTCGACTCTCACGAACAGACATTTAAAAACCGAACTCCCGAATAATGCAAGGCGTTAAAAGTCAAAGAATGGCCAATCGTTCGAGAGATCGTTTTAGCGAAATAAATTTAACTTTAGCACCGAGAACAGACACTAAATCGAAAAAAGGGCCCTTGCAAACCGATCCGAAACCAGAGTTAGAGCAAAACACGGACTTGCCTTATCAAAATTTAAATTCGGGAAAAAAGCGGGAGCCGGCTCATTTCAATAACCGTTATTCTTTAGTCCCGGCTCTCCCCCCGTCCCCCCTACCCCCGGCCGCTGTCGTCTGAGAGCCCGTTCCCGAACTATGGGTGATTGATAGCAGCACAGAAACAATGGCCACTCCACAGCCTAACCAAAACGCGAATTCTAATAAACGCTTTATTTTATTTGTGGTGGTATAACGAGACGAATAAATATCAACATCGCCTTAGATTAAGGATTATCGGATGCAGCTGGATTTCGAACGTTCTACAAAAAAAGAATATTTACTTAAATTATCATATTTATAATAATATTAAACTCTTATTGTTGACAAATGTGTAGTTAAATTATAAGCAGTGCTTTAGAACTTCATTACCTGTGTCTAACTGACAGGTAACTGACGTTTAAGAATCTGTCATTAAATACCACAGAGTATATTATTTCTCTAATGTCATCAGCTTTCAAAAGGTATGTAAACGCATTACTTAGAGTATCAATTACATACATTTTCTTGTTCAATTGCTATTAAGTGCTGTAAAAAATGTGTAGTGTATCATCTCATGCGTGTAATTTTGCGTCTTACTATTATTATTGGAGCGAATCGTTACAGAATAAACGTCTTGTTATAAATAGCTTGAACTGTTTGTTTGTATGTAGCTATAGGATAATGAGCACCGTAGAAAAACTATGTATTTAATTTGTTTATTATTTTTTTTTTATTAATGTTAACAGTTCTTAATGATGTAAATTTTTATAGCGATTTGAAAAATTCATATCTGGTTTTTACAGTATTTTATATAAGAATTAGCATCTTTTATTATAATTACTAAATGACAATTTATTATGATATGGAATATTCCGACACACCTTAATCGGAGGCATAGGTCACATTTAAACTACGTGATATAATATATTAAAATTCAGAATAATAAAAGATATAATTAATTATTATTAATTACAATACTTAAATAATATATAGAATTTAATAAAAATGTTTTTTTTTGTCCAGCAATATTAACATTATGATTTTTTAGCTAACATAAAATATTTACGTATAAAATAATAAAAAATAAATAAAAAATATTACACTCACAATGCCTCTTTTCATTTTCCCTAACAGAATGCAAGATGTGATACAATATAATATAATTTTAATTTTAAAATATTTTTATTATTTTAAACGATATTTTGTATATGGTGACAAAAAATCAAGAGAACCCAACACCAATCATTTTATCATAACGAAAATTAATTATACGACGTCTTTATAATATATCTTTAGGATATATTATTAATAATATTTAAAATGCAAATTAATATTATTATACAATAAAATAAAAAAAATTCAAACTAATCAAGACTTGATAATGAAGAAAATAATTAATATTTGAATACTGATTAGTTCGAAGATTTTAATAACAGGTATGACCTTCTAATATATTTAAAGACATATCAAAAAACTTTTGTTAGTTTCTTATACTAATGACAAGGCAATTAAAATTTTTATGTTAATCTGTAATTTGGAGTCAGGCAGACCGGTTCAAACCGGTTAATACTAAATCAATAATTAATTGAGACAATGTAATTTTGATATTTTATAGAACTTCGTTATATAAGTCATTGACATTCCAAGTTAATAATTACTGAACATATTTTTTTCCTATATACTGAAAAATATATTTTTAATACAAAAGTCCCACGAAAAATATTCTAATTAAGCGTACGTTATGATACACAATTACAACAAATCAACCTTAATCATTGCTGTATCTCAAATTGAGGCTAGCAGTTATTACGGTAATGACGAACAAACAAACAAACATAATGTGCAGGTAATTAAAGAAAGGGGTTCCATTTGATAATGGGCCGATAATTCCGTTCCGGCGTTGGCTGAGAGCAATTTAGTGCTATTATAAGCATAAGTGGTGTTTTTGATTACGTGATGCCTGGAACATTGTGATAGATTGCTACAATTTTAATACACTTACGAAATAACCTACGTAATTAATAATAAATTATATATTTATTATAAGGCCTACGGCGATGTACAATACTTCGATATTATATACATAATTGAAAGGTATAACAAAAAAATATGTATTACAAAACTAAAAAGTAAATACAATTAATTCATTATTTCATCAAGCAATTAACTCATGGACGAAAGCTCTCGAACAAAGAAACGGGGCGTTGGTGAGAATTTCATTTGGTTTCAATTAGGTCGTTGGAAAATTGAATTTTCTGACAATTATACCCTGGTATCCGGATACGGGACGATTCACAGCCTCCGAGGGAAAAGGAAGGGTGACATCAGAGCGAGACAAAACCAAGCAACAGGTGGACTTTTCAAGCAATTAAAAGAGGCTTTTAATTAGTAGGGGAAGTCGATTATTAGCGAGTCTCAGCGAATTAACGCTTTCAGTGGAAAGAAACCACTTTAAAATTAGGGTCGACGTTGTTCTTCAGTTTATTATTTGGAGATTGATTTTAGGCTTTTGTTTAACGACGTCATAAAATATCGTTAACATTTTATTCGCTTTTATCGTTATTTTTTAATAGTAAATTATTATCTATTATTATTGTACAATACTAAGAATACGTAGTCGGATTTAAATGTAAATATATCACGATATATACAATTTCCGATAACCCGACCAGATAAAAGATTTTTGAGATCCAAATAATAAAACGCGAAGCCCACGCGTGGATTACTACATCCTTTCCTAAATACCACCACTCTACGTCTGAATGCTTATTCGATACTTAGCTTTTCTTGAAATGTCTGCATTTCCTTATCAAAAGCCTCTTGGGAGGGGGAGGTTTTAAAGGAAGGAGTTGGGTGGCTGTGCGCGTGTGTGCGTGTGGGACGCCTGTGTGTGTCTCATCTATATGTGTTAATGCGTTTTCTTTTTACCAATTTTGGGGTGACAATTTTATAACAAGAAAGAAGATTTTTTTATATTTTATGAGTGTTTAATAAGTATTATAATAGGTATATAATGTAAGAGATCGACCTTTTCGCAATTTATTGAAATTACATTTATAAAATTTTAAGATTAATCTTTAGTACCTACTTAATTAATTTAATGACGAAACCCATTCTTAAGCTATAAAGTTTTAAAAATTAAATATTGATACTTTATTAGATGAACATATCATTACAATATTACTACCATTTTTATAAAGTAAAAAGTAAAAATAATCATTTTGCTCTTTAAAAAAATCTATTAATAAATTGTCAAGACATGGTCACCCTTTCAAAAGTCTTCGCCTCACATCGAAACTTGCATATTATTTGTACTCACACACACTAAGAATCACACATGTGTGCGTCAATCGCTATTCACGATTTTCGCATCGATGGTGTTGGTATTGATTTCGTATTGTCGTTAGCTTGCGACATGTAAAAAGAAAGGGGTCTTAGGCTGATTACACACTATGTTATATTAGAACCAACAATTTTGATATTTTGAATATTTTAAAATATTGTTTCTCTCTTCTATTGACAATGGATTTTTTTTGGTATCATAAATTGTTTGAAAATAATATCAATAAATTGTAGTACCTACCAATAACGAAAAACACTTTGGTAGATATGTAAAAAAATACGGAATAAATATAAATAACATAGTCGCTATGTAAATGTATGACATATGACACGATCGTGTAATCTCCCTAAAAGAGAAAAAGGGTCTCAAACACGAGCGCCATTAGAAAAATGTCGCGATAAGGATGTTCAATCATTTCGCTACCAATGAGGGTGATATCGATTTTGCGAAAATGTCACCCAAACGATATCGAATATCACTAGCAAATGCGAACTCCGTCACCCTTCCAGACTATTTTAAATTGCGTTTTTGACATACATCAAAGTAATATTTATTAGTTTATCATATACACTTGTATATATAACTTTATCTTACTTGATTATGTGTGAGCTGTGCCTATAACTTAATATCGGTAATATTTATTTAATATAGAACTAACAAATGTTATTCCTTGTTACAGGTATGTAAATAATCAGCTGTTGCTGTAAAACGAACGAAAATATGGTAACAGGGCCAAGACACCACTTAAAGTAGAGAAACATAACAATAACCGCGATATTGTTACGATTCACTCATAAAAATAACGAATAAAAGTAAGTCGTCTATTCGCTAAGAGATGGCAGCACATGTCGTGAAAAGGTTCGCGTCTAAGTTTACTTTTAAATCACACACGTAAGGGGAGTTTTCTCAAGTTTTCCTTTTGTTGGAGAGGTTCATTACTAGGGTTAATAGTTTTGCAATTACCGTAGAGGGGGCGGTACGAGTTACGGTCATACCGTGAAGAAAAAACACTAGTTTGTATACGCTACGTTTGTTTACGTCGTTATAAGTTATTACTTATCATTTATTTAAGAAATATATTTTCAAAGAATTGAAGAGTCTAAGACATCTTTTACATTTGACTCGTCATTCCCTGAGGCAGATTAGATATTTTTATAAAATTACAACTTTAAATAAAAATCTGTGTAAAGTACAAATATTTGAGTAAAATTCAATATAATTAAAGCGAAAACGCAAAATGATTTTAATGTCTTTCAAATCTTATTTCAGTTGATAATTGTAAATGAACTTATTAAAGGCATGTATTAAAATTCGAATTAATAAATTATATAAAATAAATTTGTTTATAATAATACCTTCTAGTTTGGTTAAGTAGACGTTAATTATGTTGTACCTAAACATTAATGACATATCTAGAGTTGTTTATTGTAACGTAAGAATCGTTTACGTTACAAAGTATATAGAAGTACACACGCTAGTACACGATTACATCACTGGGTACAGTTTACGATACGCCAAGGTCAGGGGTTGCTTGGGTCAACGACCGTGAATAGGCACAGGTCAATGTATGGCGCAAATAATTTGAAACTCCAAAAAGTGTTTCATTGTTGACCTTTTAAAGTATATAAATAAGTTAAAGTTCTATAAAGCTATAATTAGGAATATAAAGCGTTAATAAATCTTCAATAATAAAGTTTTATTAATCATTAAGTTACACGTATATTAAAATTAAAATAAGATATGACTTTGAGATAGAGACGTCAGTTATTTTATAAAATATACCCAAAATATAATTTAAATTAATGTTGGCACAAACTTGGCTCAAAACTCGACAATCCTGCCCAAAACAATCTCAACTAAATATGAAAATCAAATTAATATTTTGTTTCTTCTAGGTATTCGTTAACTTTTGCCCCAGATTCTGTCTGCGTAAAAACTATCTTATATCTTCGGTTAAACTAGTTAAAATGTCACTTGGTTACAGATTTAATTTCAAAGCAATATTCGATAAATTTAAAACCATACAAACTAATATAATTATTTTAACTTTTGGGGTTCAATGACTTTTTAAATAATAATAATTCTTTCTCGGCTGATATTAATAATTGATCCAAATATTTTTATTGACATTGCTATTTGTTTCTGAAGTTATAAGTGTACCTATCTGTAGGTTACATTTGTATGAACCATTAAAGGTTTCTTTAATCTCAGATTGTAAATTGATTAATAATTTTAATCATTTATCTGAAAATGACAGTAACAATTATGATTGAGAACTATTTCCAACAACTAAAGTAGTTTATATATAAATGTGATATTACTCTTAAATAATTAAATTAAATGCTAGACAAGTTATTTAAAACAACACATAAATAACTCTAAGCTAATAATCATTTATAAAAGTTATTTTTATTGTTTTTATTAAATATTTATATATATTATAGTTAATATGTACATTTAATTTAATGAAATACGTTATTGATAATAGTTCAATTTTTATTTTCTTGTATTGATCCGTCATGGTTTCTTTGTTTTATAAAATAATATTATTAAAAAATCCTGATCAAAATTGTAATAGAATAATTTTATCAAAGGAACTACTTGTACATTCAATTTAAAATATTTCATAGTAACGAATAATAATATTAAATATTCAAATAAATCCAAATGCTCTAAATTTTCAAATCAGTGTTACAAGTTCTAACGCACACAATCAAACAATGACATTTGCTAACAGGTGACGTTAGTGGGCTAGTTTTTGCGCAGGCGCAGTGGGTGGGCCACAGGTTATATATTTATTTATTGCTACCGAAGCTCCTCAATTGATATACTGTCAGGTTTTTCATATGCTAATATATGCTGTGTCTATGCCTCCAAGTATAATTTAACAGACGAATGAACGCTTGAAACGGCTGTCGTATTACACATCATTTCATATTTTTCTTTATACTAGTTATTATATTTAATATATACATGTCATCTTTATTTATATAAACAATATGTATATTTATACTTCTTATTTACTACGTTACCTTATAGGTAGGTACCTACTGCTGTGGTTATTATAATTACATATATGTATATAGACTAGTATCAAAATTAATTTTTATGTACAAACAAGTTCAAGATTTAGAGTTAAACAGCGTTAGCAAATACTTATAATTAATTAGCTTTTAGAAATGATTTGAAACTGAATAAATAATTTATATTTTAGTAGAGTTCTAGACCTACATCTGAATACTTGTATAATGATACTAAATAATGATATATATAAAAAATACAACAATACTGTTACTGCGGTCATTGAAATACTTTAATGATGAGGCATAGGTAGTTAATTTCGATACAATCTCGTAGGTACACTTAGTTGAAATAAAAGTACAAACAGTTTGTACTTATATTTCAACTAAATGTATCTACATTTAGTTGAAATATAAGTACAAACAGGTAGGTAGACTTAGTTGAAATTTACAAATTTTTCAAAATATCTCAAATCGACCGACTATGTCTATATAGGTACCTACCTATCTAATTTTAAAACATATTAAAATTTGTAATTACTGACAGATTCATTATATTTTTATAGTACATAAATAGTTCACACTACATAGACTATATATTACATAGAGATGACATCCCATCACTTTTTCTAAATGTTATTTTTTATCGATGAAGTGAGAGAAGTAGAGATAAATATAGAGATAAGATAAATACACCGAAGTGGGTTATTTAAATAAATTAGAATTACTAGGTACTTACATAGGTACATTATTTTATTAAAGTTTCGATATATGCAATAAATAATAAAGCTTAATGGTCTTTATATACAATTTTTAAACTCTTTGAACGAGTGATATTTACCAAATAGAGTTTGAATTTTGAGGAATATTTATAATTATTATCAATGTGTTTTTTTTTATTTACATGCTTCAGTATTAGTTACCAAATCAAGATCGTTCATAAAAAAAATCATTTTGATAATCCCACTAATATTATAGGTACGATTTCACGCGAAAACTACTCAACTGATCATTATGAAACTTCGTAAGTACGCATACTTTTGGAAGTGTTAGAAGTAACATGGGATACTTTTTTTTAATAAATATTTTTAGCGGTAATAAAAAAAATAGAAAGATAAAAACATTGTTTGTCAATAAACACGTGGACGGAGTCACGGGCAACAACAAGTTTTTATTTAATAAGCTTAATTTTAAAAAGTGATTTTTTTTATTTCAATAAATCTGTGTGAAACAAAGATGTTCAAATAAATATATACTAATCTATATGTATGATTTATATTTAAAGTTTTCTCTCTTGAAAAAAGAGAACGTATATAAAAAATAATTTGAAATGTTCAATTGAGAAGTTCTTTATAGGTTGATATTAGAATATTTGATAGAATTTTACTCTAATACAGAATATCAGTTGTGAGTGTAAAATATATCTTATAAGAATTAAATAGTTTCTTATATTTATTCGGAAGAGTATGAGAAGATGATTTTTTGTAATTAATCTATAATATATAGGTAATAATTAACAATATCAATATTGAATGAGAAATAATATTAACATTACTTTTAATAATAACAGTTTTTTCGTGTAAAAGTCTCGTTAAGATTATAAACAAACTTAGGCAACTTAGAAGATGTCTTTTTATTAGAGTTTTTATTAAGAGAATAAAATCAATGTGAATATATTTTCTTCCTTACATTTACTAAGTTATACGTTTATTAAGTGTTTATCTAGTCTTGATATTACATACAATAAGTCTTTTAAAGTAATATATGTTAGGTATAGCAAAATTTGTAAGAAATCGTTTCTGTAATGTAGGTTCTTTGTAACAGCAGTCGTCTAATTTATTTGAAAAGATTAATTACCGTAAATAATTCAACTTACAGTAAGCAGATATTTTAATGTTAATTGCCTAAAAAACAGCTATTTAAAAGAAGAGTCAAATTGCACGGGAAATTTACGAATAACAACTTAGTGGCTAACAAATAAACAATTTTAATCTTCCTCAATCGTATCTTTTTATCCAATTAAAACGGCGTCTTCATACAAAAATTACGAATCACGGAATACATATAAAAAGCCGTCTTACAGCCGTCGATCCTCAATTACCTCTCGTAATTAACGCCGAGGCGTGGCCGCGTTAATGAGACGCAGAGGCGGCGGCGGACGTAATCAACATTAAAGATTGGCGGGAGATGCGCCCCCCTGGCCCCCGCGACCCGCCCCCGCTCTTCCCTCATTACTTATACAAAATACTTAAGACGCTTCGTCCCGCTCTCCGCGCTAATAGCTCGCGCCCACTCTATCGCCGTCCCGCTCTCCCCTCCGAGCGTAATTAAGCTCGCCTCGCCTCGCCTCGCCTCGGCCCCGCCCCCTGCGGGGGGTGAGGCGCGCGGGAGCCACCGGCGCGCAGTGTGCCGGCGACCGTCGACAGTGCCACGTCGTATACAGACCGCAAGCTCAACAACTCGGTTCATCATTTGTGTGTTATCGTGCCTGTGTTTTGACTTAAGTGTTGTTTGAGTTTTGAATTGGACAAGTGATTTGTGACTGCGTGCTATGCAACAAATACGTGTATAGCCTCGTTCAGCGGGCGATGCTCACAGGTTATTTTGAATTATTTCATAATCGGGACTCGCACTTGGGACTCTGTTAATTCTGGTTCGCAGTTTGATCTCTTTTACTACATGTATGTTTTTATGAATTTACTTAAAATAACTTTCCTAGACTATTTAAGTCGCAGACGTAAATTAAATTTCAAAACATTTGCTAATAAGAAAATATTTCTCTTAATAACTTCTTATTAGTCAACTAGAAAACTTATTAAATATTCCGCACTTCTAAAAAGTCTAGTATGATCAAAACATAAGTCCAAAGTGGTTTTTTAAAAGGAATTTCCAACTTAACTTTCCGCGAAAAAGTTCCGAAAACAAACTTGAAGTAAGTTATAACAAATAATTTCACAAAACACATTATTTCCAGAAACAGTTATTTTCCAATCTACGAAATATTTGTGTATTACTTAATTACAAAACATGCTTTAATAAAAAACTTACTCAAATATTGACTGATTGGAAAAAATAAGGTCAATTGTTTTTGCCGCAAGTAAAAGTTACCTTTGTGTGTTTGTATTGTTTATTGGAGATTTCTAGCGAACTTGTAAGGCCGTCGCAAATTGATAATATTCTATTTATGTAAGTAGTAGTTTATATATTTTATCTCCTAACTTTATTCTTAATATACGCAATATAATGTAAAATGGAAGACATTAAACCTACTCTTACCAGAGTTTGTTTTTTCTTATGTAGTATAGTTACTGATATATTTTTATATTTACTGTTACATTTTTACAAGAAATATGACTCGTTATTTATAAAACAAAAGTAATAAATATCGATTTTTTAAATTATAAATATACAATAAATATACAATATAAGATATTATTAGGTAGGTACTTGAAAATTCTGATTATTTTTAAACCAGAACTTGCTTACAGAATTGAAACAGCGTATTAAACGAGATATAAATAACTTCATTATAATATTAAACTTACTATAAATATAATATTTTCACTTGACTCTACCTACCTAATAATAAACTACTGTAATATCAATATATAGGTATTACAGGTAGTTGTTTTAGTACATACATGAACTTACATGTTAAAAAAATACTGAATTGTAATAACTAGGTAGGCACTTATAAAGAGTTAGTTTAATGAAAACATTGAAACTTTAAAAATCACTTACAATTTACAATAGAAACTTATTTAAGAATTGAAGTAATATACTCTTGGTATATTGGGAATATTGTTTCTTAAAAGAAAAGTAACAAGTTCTGACTTTATAATTAAACTTATTCAAGAAAATTCTAATAGCATCTCATTACAATATAAACATTTATATATTATTATTATATTATTTCCATTATAAACAGTGTATGAAGGATTATATTTTTCATCTTAAAGAGACCAGTCAAATAGGTACGTACCTACCTACTAATCTTTAGATAAAAATAATTTAAGAAATATAAGTTAATACGTTAATAGGTACCTATTATTCCTATTGATAGGTAGGACTCTTCTCGGGTCTGCGGCAAATAACTTTCCAAGCTGGTGATAATGACAATGAAAAATGATATATAACGAACTTTCATTAAAAAATATATTTCTTTTATTGGAAATTTAATATTAAAACAAACAAAGCGCACGCGCATTCCCGCTCAACGGGGCGGCCATCTTGCGAGATCAGTTCAATCCCGATCGACCAGACGATATTCAGAAACATTCATTAATCAAAACGACCTTAGATCTATATCAACGATCAAACTATATTTAATTTATTATATCATTGGATGCGTAGGCGCATAGGCGCGAATATATAACAATGGCGCCACCGTCGGTCTGTCTGTCACTATACATATTGTAAAAGAGATCAAAGAGTCTTATAAAAAACAAGAATTGACTAAACTTATTATACATATAAATGCATTTATTAGCTATATTTTAGAATAGAAGACATACATACATATTATTATTTATTATTTTTATATTTAATTAATATTTATATTTCTTTATGGAATATAAATGAGGTTTGACCTTTAGGTGTCCATTTATGTATTAATTATTCATTTTTTTCTGAATTATTAGACAATAAACTATTTTAATATCTTTATCAGTCTCTTTTATATCTATTTTTTAATGTCATGACCATATACACGAGCTGAATTATCTAATTGAGTTAATATATTACATATATACATGTATTCAGTTTAGAATAATTTCTAAAGCTTTATTTATATACATTTCTGAAACATATTATGAAAACCTATTTATGAGCAAAAATAAAATAAAACCTCATTTATCGATAAGCCTTGAAATTTAAATTTTGCGTCGATAAAATGTTACGAAACTTAAATCAATGAAATGTATTATTTTCATTTTAAAATATTATACATATACATTTTTTTTTCTAATAACATATACATAATTTAAAAATGGAACGTAAATAGAAAAAGTTTATATGTGTCATTCGTGACGTCTAGCGCCACCTCTCGGGCGGTAGATGAACTACTTATCGCTCTAAGAAAGGCACTCCAGAGATAAGGACCATCGTGACGGCTTGAGATGGACTGGAGATAGTGAGATAACACTTTTTACTACGTAATGGTTTAAGACAGGGCTATTTATATGTTATTGTGTGTTTATTATTACTGCGATAATCTATAATTAACTTTAAACTGCGAAAAATGTATAGAGTTAAGTATATGCAAAAAAAAAAAGTATTTCAGCCTACAGCAAATACGTCAAATGTAAGTAAATATATAATCTTAAATATCTTAATTACATACTTATAATAAATAATATAATAATTTAACACGAGGAAGCCATTTAAACTCCTAATCGATTGTCATCCGAGTCGACAATATTACCTAGATACATTGCATTATAGAACAAAACACCTCCAATTCAAAAGAACAAAACACCATAAAGTTTAAGATCAAACCTCTTTGAGGTTACACGAGAACGAGGTCTGATATCCCAAATATAAACTTTAATAGATTCCAAATTCAAATCCGTTACGTAATAACGATGACCGTTATAATTGGCACGTGCGACCTGAACTATTTACCTAATACAAATGTTCTGTCTGTTCCTTTTTCAAATTCAAACACAAGATCATAAATTTCCGCTCAACAACCACGATACGCAAATGTCAACAAACATGGCGTTCTCGTACAAATCGATTACCGAAATTTCAACGCCGCGTTCTGGTAGCGACTGTTACGAATTTTTGAATAAATTTGTAAGACGGTTACATTTATATTTCTAATAGTATTACTTATTATTATATCTTATATTTGAATTATATTTATGAATTGGTATTATTAAGAGAGATTTGTAACGATCATATTTTATATATTTTTAACAAAATACCCAATATATTATTATTAATATGACCAACGGGTATGTATTCATGTGATTATTGTGTCCACTTTCCGTTACAATTTTCTCGTTTAGCGCAATTTATCTAAGACCGGTGACATCAATAAGTTTTTCGTTTAGAGTTCTTATATGGGTATGATAATTTGTTTCCGGTGTATGCGGCGCGTGCGCATGCCACGACAAACTATTACATTCATGGCGTTAGCACGATTTGCATTTGAAATATTTCGTATGGCTCGCGCCTAGGACTTACAATAGTAAGAGAGGCGTCTCGCCAGTAATGCCTATGCCATATCAAATTTCGTGGTTTATTTTTCAGCCTCGTGCTTCGGGTAGGTTTCTTTTGTGGGATGTGGGATAATGGGGCACATTTCGTGACACACGTGTCTGTAGAATGGTACCATCGATTGTATGGGACCGTCTTGTGAGTGATGATTATGAACTGCATTTTACTGGTTATCACCGGTTAATAATAAATACTTCGGTATTATAAAATATGAAATAGCTTTTTAAATGTATTTAAATGATCAAGGTTTTTTGTGTATAGGTAATTATTTTATATCAAATTATAATTCAATTAACGTGACTACTAATTTATTTAACTTAATAATTAAATTTGAATATACTAAAAAAATATTATTATATTTCTATAATACATAGCGTAAGTTATAATAGTTACACCTTTACCTAAAAACAAATAGAACTAACTAATGAATTGATATTAATTTAACATGTCTCAGTGACGTAAAAGCTTGGTGAAGCTTTTGTTTTAATAATTGCCGCGAGGTGTTTCGTACGAGGAACTGGTTCCACCACTCAAGGCCAGACGACGAACTTACGAACGTCCTCTTAGAGATTGATTCAACATTTGATGAATCACTCACACAACTGAACATTTTATAAGAATATATGAACTACAGTAGCAATTACATGAACTCTATCAAATCATAAATCTAATAATTACTTTCCATTAATATAATTAAATTTTATATTTAGTATTCACCAGATTACAGCTGAAATACAGATACGGTTCTTTAAATAAAACCAGTTTAAAAAAAGCCCTTGATTAAGAGATGTTTAGAGATTTAGGGATTGGCATTGTCACTTAGATTTTTTCTTAAGCTTTTAAATTTTTGGCACTACCTAAACAAACGGAATTTTATGGTATATAAACTCCAATGACTTTGACAAAAATATAAAATAATTTCAAAGATATTCATCTATTATTAATTAATTATAATTGAAACGCGATATACCGACTTCTATCTTAGTTTTTGATCATTATATCAATAAAATAAATAATAAAGCTCTTTTGGTAAAGTTCATTGAACCAGATGAAAATAAGAGAAAAACATATATATATATATTTATTAACTAATTAAGTTATATTATATTATATATATTATACGACTAACACAGTCGAATCTCCCAATTTTGATTATCTTAGTCATACCACTGAAATACCTATAAGTATTAGAGATACCAACTATATTTATTTTTTACATTAATAAAATATAATTTTTAAATAGTAAGATAACAATATAATCCTATGTATTATATCAATACTGATAACTATCGGTGTTTCTGTTGGTATTAGTAACTAATAATATTTTAATCCTTTTCAATTACTTTATTTTCTTGGATAACGTATCTTAAACAAAAATAATTTAACTTAGAATTTATTATATTTATTACTATTAATAATATTATTATATTTTATATATAATTTCCAATAATATTGAAGTATTATGTTAAAAAGTATGTTATTTTCATGTAAGAGATTAGAGAAGTGGTCACATTGTCAAGCCACTTCACAAGCTATAGCCCGTTATCTCGAATATAATTAGTGATAATCGATAACTTCCCAAACTGTTATCGATGTTTGCTATTAAATAATCGATAAAATAATATCGATAAGCGGTCATTGCTTATGACATATGGACGATGAGAATATTTAACAATTAATAATAAGTTTATTTTTATTAATATCTTTAACCCTATTTTATTTAATGAAGGAAGTATAACTTTGTCTATGGTCTGAAAATTATGCACACAAAGAAAATGTACACATGTGAACGTAAAAGCAAATGACCTACAAGAATTACATTAAGAAATGGATATTTATTTCAATATATTAAAATTCATTTAATTGACATTATTTATTATGTATTCACATGTATGTGCTAGTATCTGAATGTTTTATCTAAAAGTAAGGTAAACCACAAAAAAATTGCAGAATCCAAATTAGTCAAGACTGCATTCAGGCACCTAGAAAGAATTTGTAAGTAAAAAGGAAATAGCATCATTGTGTTAAAACTCTTTTATATTTAGGTATCTGTTTGTAATTTTCGTTTCTTTTCCTCATTTCCTAACAGTCACCAAATATTCGTAAAATAGATAAAAAATATTAATATTAACCTGGTTGTGGTCAAAAAGGAAAACCTTAGGAAAGATAAGTCAAACACTTTCCACATTTGGCCAACCTTGCCCAGGTGTGGGGCCATTGACTTGTATTTGTTTAGTGTAGTTGATATATTTCTTGTGTGTACATTTATTAATTTTATTATGCATTCGTAGTGTCATTTAATTAAGTTTTGTTAGCAGATGCGGTTTAGTTTTTATAACAGCGTATTGTTAGCTCGAAATAACTATGATGAGGCATTATTAGTTTTGTCGAAGTATTTGTGTGGTGAGAAGTTAAATTTAAAATAAAGACGGATTTAGTAAGTGTTTGTTTCCTAATTAATTACGTCATAAATATGAGCGTCATAAAAGATGGCGGCTTGTAATGTTTTATAATATTATAAACAAATAATCGTCTTTATTGATAATTAATATTGGAGGCAATTAATTTATAGATAATTATATTAATTGTAAATTACATACTATCATGGCTTCGGCATTTTAATAATCTTTATCTTCGTTTATGGTTTTAAATACTTTAATACTTTATGTTTTGCCGGTGTGAAGTTAATTATGGATCTAGATTTGAACCAATAAATAAAATGTTGGTCCAAAATCTCAAACGTGTCGGTCTTAACAACACCGACATAGATTAGGATATCAAAAATTAATTGAAATTCAATAAAAAAATATTTTAATAAAGTTCGCAATATTCGTTAAATTTCAAAAGAATTACCACATGTCCTTCTAACCCGCGGCTTCCATTGTTCAAGAGCCATAAAAATTACCCAAAGACAATATGGTTCCCTAAGGCTCTCATCCATAATAATTATTTCCAAGTTTTAAACATTTGTCAGAACAGGTGTATTTTTAATAGCCATTAAATATTCTTAATAAAATATGCATTTTTTCATATTTTATAGGTGTCGATTGGCATTGCAAAATTTACTTAGGGAATAAATTCTTTACAAGTCAAGTATGTAAATAAAGGTATAAGAAATAGTTGTAATTCTCATCAGAGGTAATTAATTTCCATCTCCGATCATAAATGCTTCTGGGACGGAATACCCGAAGCGTGTCGGTTAAGCGCATTTTAATAACATTTTCGGTCGCAGGTAATTACTGTTTATATCACCAACACCGGACTCAATTAAGTGACTGTTTTTATATGCGACAATCACTTTGAGATTACCATCCTAAGAAGACCTGGCTATAATTTCACATTATTATTAAAAAAATAATTATTTTTAAAAACCTACCAATAAAAAATATCAATAGATAGTAAAATAATATGTTCTTATAACAATTAATAAATAATGTTTTTTTGTTTTTAATATCATGGCATGTCCACACAATTACAACCAACTCCTCACTAATGCTTGTTCAACGATTTTGTTTTCCGTCAAATTTAGGCGTTACGTAATTGGTGTTGAAAAAATATAATTTACTGTCCCACGTTTATCTAACAGATATTATCGTCTGAACTACGCCTTATATTAATAATCAAACTTACCCGTTCTTTAACTGTGTATTATTTTCACTTGCTTGAGTTAAAGTTTGGTTACATTAAAGTTTTTGGATTTATTTTATAACTTTTAAATATAATTTTATAACTTTATGTTCTTTAATATAATAATCGAATATTAATTAGTGTTGTACCAACAACATTATTTATATCGAGCAATCGATTTAAACTACCTTCAACAATAAAAATAACGTTTGTTCACTGCTTACAATATTTAAGATATAATTTAGTGATTAAGAAATATAAATGTTTTGAAAATTAATCAACCTTATTATTTTTTATTAAAAGATAATAAATTAGTGTTAACTTTTAATTAACTGGTCATAAAAAGTGCAACTTTATCGTAAACGAAGTAATAGCAGGCGAGTTTAAATAAAATAAAGATAAATATCGAAAATATTTATAAATGTTCATATTTCAATAGTTATTAAGGGCCGCTACTCGTGAGGTGAGAACCAAGGCGCCCCCTGCTGCTCGAAGTGAGACAGGGACGAACGGCATTCTACATCAACTTATGGCTGGACTTTTTTCTTTCTTTACCTTTTATTTCATTATATACATGTAAAGTTGGTCACGATTATACCTTTACGGATCTTCAGCTTGACTTTTAATTTAAATATGTTATGATTTTGTATTTTAAACTTAGTTTAAAGTTTAATTACAGTACAAATGTGTGAATGTGACGCAAACATGCTACGCCATTAGCTCACGAGTTGTACAAATATCGACTCCCAGTGTTTGCAGTCTCCGAGTAAATATCGACACGGAGTTTGCGTTACGCATCACTAGTGCATGTTTGTTCAAGTACACGGGAGCTGTAAAGGGATGTACTCAAAACATCGATAAATATCATCGTTTACCTTGCTACGATAGCAAATATTGTCAAGTGCAAATTCATCTTACACTCATCTTCATCACAATTTCTTTAACCGGAAGTTAAATATTAGATGTAAAATCATTAATATTGCATTAAATATTGAACTTCTATCTTCTTAAACACATTTATCTTAGGAATGGAATTCAAAAAGTTTATTGAATAAATAATCAACGAAATAAATTATTTCAGATGACAAAATAATATATATAACTACCAAAAAACCCATTGTTTGAGATAAAAATATAAAGTATTATGTCACTACTAATAGATTTAATATTTAAATGGAATCGTGTTGGTTTTAATGTGTTTAATCAATCATAAGCCACGATTAATTACTTAGATACGTCACACGTTGATTGTTAGCATTTGAGCTGTAGATATAAATAACGAGATCTATTGTCCACTTCAGAGTAATCAAAGTTCAAGGATCCGTAATAAGATGTTTATTAATTAGTTATTTTGAAACCGGCTTTAGAATTAACAAAAATAGAATTGTATTTAGTTTTTAAATTTATATTTTTTATCGATATTGAACACTGACTTCACTAGTCTTTAGCTCCAAGTCAATTAATTATTTAATTGTAAATTTTAATCGTCTATCTAGTATATATATATGGATTTAATATTTTTTATAATAATGCATTGAATATTGATGGAAATAGGTTTTAAATAAAAACTTGCCTTATAATTATTTTTTCAATATTAATAAGTGAAACAGCATTGTGAGAAATTAATTATAAGACCGTTCGAATCAATCATATAATAAAATACAGCATCTGATGATAACGTAGACTAACGACTAAAATGTATTTTTAATTATTATAATATATAAATAATATTTAACACCTACCCATTACTTCTGTATGAACAACTAGTAGTAACTAAAATAAATATATATAAACACGTATGTCCCAGGTTCGAATCTTTATAAAAATATTAGTGTAAATATTTGAATTATTGATATCATAATAACATCTTTGTAGACACTAGAAAATATAAAAAATAAAATGTTTAACAATTTTAATATAAATTCATCCTTTCATTTTGCACAAAGTAAAGATAACATGTGTGTATAATTTAAAATATAATTAATATTATATATATTTAAATATTTTCGATGTATAGTCTCAAGTTTGCGCTGTCCAAGACAGACGCTACTACCGGTTTTACACAATGAATTTCTCATTAAGGTGCTACAAACTCATTTGTCGAAGCATCATTGCCTTGAGTAAAGTTTCTATATGTAATTAATTAAAAAAATACAATTCCATCTGAAGGTTTAGTTCACAATTAAATATTTTAGTAAATATTATTTCATAATTCAATATTTGATATTCAATAATTAATCAAGCAATTTGATACTCATTATTTTTTACACCCAAATGTTATTTTGTCATACCAATATTTAAATTATGATGTCAGTGTGTTTGTACTACAGAGATTACTACTTGATTTACGTAAGAGTTTCTTAAATACCATATATTTTGTACTTAACATATTATAATTTAAAAAAATGTCTAGTAGGTACTAAGAAACTACTTCACTAAAAAATAATAAATTTATTTTCGATAAATTATTAATATATGTTCTAACTAAAACGTAGTTATTATAGTATCGCCTTTAACTGGATGGTTTGTGATTTAACTGATCTTTTGATTTTTTATGTTTATATGAAGGTTAAAATGATTACCTAAATTAATAAAATGCAGTTAATTAATTGAACAGATTATAAACCATACTCTGCTTAAAAAATAGTTATTAATATAAATATTTGACAGGTACAGTATTCTTTATGGTGTTTAAAATAAAGGCTAGTTTGCTGTAAAGTAAATTCGTTCACCCAATGTAGACCGCTATAGATTATCCGCCGTCGTTGGTGGCTCTGGCTACCGGTTTTACACCAAACCATCTTTATCAAAACACGAACTCATGTCACAACACTTTGAAAACCAACCAAATAAATTCAAACAAATTGCTCAACGATCAGATAAACAATTATTGCCATATTATTTTCTTGTTAAAATAAAAGTATTAAATTCGGTCAATTTAAATATTTTTTATATAAAATAAATCTGGATAGCATAACATGTATCAATAATATATCTAGGATCAAAGTCGTTAACCTATTATAGGCGAGGGTGTGTTTGTAAAGCAGGCCATACACGCTTTGAAGAATCCACGTGTGTGCTGAATAATTGCGTGTATACCGGCTGTATCCGAGCCATTGACATCACTGAATCACGATTTCTGACGTAACAAACCGGTCTAAGAAAACTTACATTATATACTCTATCTATTTATTTTTATATTTGTATATAAGCTTTTTGTAGAAACGTATTAAAGTGTGAATTGTATTTCAAATATTAATAACACTCGTGTCACGTACGCACATACATAGTGTATTAGTTTACAAAGACAATGATATTGTGTTCCGGAAGAATATAATTGTTTGATTTAAAAACATCCTGTACATTGTAAAGTAATAGGAATTCCGAAAGTTTTATACCGCATTGCTTTAATATAAAAGTCAATCTAATTTAAATTGTTTATAATGTCGTATTTAATCAAAATAAACTGCTATTTAAAATGCAGATGATATTATGCGGATTAAAAGTCCGGTAGCTATCGAGGCGCATCGCCCATCAATTCAAACATTTAAATTCGTTCGAAGGAAATATCACGCAGAGATATATTATTTACGACCTCAAAAACACTTAGAAATATCAAAATCCATTACCATTCATAAGTCGGACGGAATACGGACTCTTTATGAGTCGCGAGCGTTGGTCATAAAACCTGTTTAGATTTTGATAATTTTATTAACGATCGGACGAGAGACCTGGAGCTTCATATATTACGGCATTAACACAAATTATACAAGTTTAATGCCACAACATAGAACGCGTGGGTCTCGATGGTCGAATGTGTCGTTTGTAATTATTACGACCCGAGAACTTTAATGTCTTCGAAGTATCGCCTTCTTGCCTTCTTTATTACAATAGAATCTTTACTAAACTGGTATGTATCGGGGCTATTATTGTATCACAACACATTTGTTTAATGTCGATAATATATGGCGTCTTTGGAATGCGATCTAAACCATTTTATTATTCCTTTTCGTTTGTAAATGTCGCGAGGATACGCACTAAAGCTCCACTGCGCTCTGTAATTATTATTGTCCATTCACTTTACATCATTACATGGTCTTCTACATCTTCCTTTATATTTGTCTGTACTTGGAACTCTCTGTACCGTGAATAATTCCTTCCCCACATTCATTAAATGAACATTGTCTCCGAATGATTTTAATGTCTAAAAACTCCCAAATTACGATGATTACGATACGAGATTGTTGATGACAAACAAATTATAAAGAAAATTAATTTGTCTACACTCACAAAGGTAAAAGATACTCAATTATATATAATTTCTTGCAACACACCCACTTACCTAAGAGGTACACAATCTGCTAATCATCAGTCGCTGCGATCAATAGAGTATCGAGTCTTCAAATTCTTAACACAAACACGAGTAGCTGTTTATTGCTACATTGCGAATCAATTGAACAAACTGCATTCGGCACTAATAGGAAGAAAACGATCTATACGTTGCGTCAAAAGCAGATTAATTAAATTTCTTACGACCGACCATACGTTATTCCATTTAAGTCTCGACGGGGTAAAGTACTTTAATTAGTGCTTTTCCATTTATCGGACACCTGGTAAAAGCTATTTGACTTGTACTTGACGGACGTCTGTCCTAACGTTTTAAACAAACAAATGTAAACTTTACGTGATAAGTAATAGAGTTTGAATTAGTTGAGTATTGTTGATTTGTTTGTTCGTTTTTATTGTTAAGACTAGCAGTTTACAGGACAATCTTATTGGTTGGCAGAATGTTAACGCGACAATCACGAGTCGTATATTTTCAAGACTAGTAATAAGCAATAGTTTTGGATACTTGATATCGATTAAAAAAATATTTATAGATAAGATTGGACACATTAGACATCACTACTCTTTAAATTTTTAATTCATCAATTGTGTCTTCTTCGAATACATTTAGTCTTGGAAGATTAATCATTTGTCATTTTGACGTCCGTCTGAAGTACAAGTCATTTATAGAATTACCTGCTCGTGTAATAATAATTATTGTTAACTCTAAACGTATTTGGTCACATAACTTCGAAGTTACGACGTAGTTTCTTTTGACAAATAGAAATTTAAAAAGTTCTAATGTCATTTGCAAACAAGAACCGTATTTGAGGTTTTGTAACTTATTTCGGTGTCATTGAGTTGTTGTTAATTAAATTTTGGTGAAATGGCACGACTAAATAAGCGTTAAACGAAATATTGAGTTTTATGGACACGAGACAGGTGCAATTAGCGTTGAACCTGCTAAAAGTACGAAATTCAATTCTCGAAGCATTTCTAACTAGATAGTTGCGTATTAAATTGGAACAGTTAGCTGTCAACAGTTTAATTTTATAGGTGAGTGATAATATAATAAGAATTAGTTTCAGTGATATCGATAAAGAAATTTAAGAAAAATATATAAAACCTCTGTCACGACACCTTCTTAGTAGCTGGCATAATCATTGTATAGCTGAAGTATTACCAAAGTAAGCCAAGATGTAACGGTAAAACTAATTACGAACTTAGTATCGAATCAAGACGCTCACGACTTTTATGTTACAGAAAACCAAAACACAAAAAAATATAATAGAACACATTAAAACCTCAGAGATAGTGGTTCAAGTATATGTACTGATAAAATTTCATAATCATTCTTTTTATTGTTCTAAATAGTCCATTTTTTTTTTGTAAATCTACATTTCTTATAACATAAGATATGTTGTAAGAAATGTAACAATAGTATATAATAAGAATAAATATTACCGGTGTGGAAATGTATCATTCATATATATCCTATTGAGGCTAACATAAATAAAAATAAATTCGGACTTTAAGAGGAATATTAAGCTTATGTGTGTAAAAAATATGGAATCAATAAATATCTTTATCTGGGACCGGTACATCAGAAATGTGGGACGATTTCATTTCAACATAACGTGACACTGGCCCTTAAATAGGTATTGGACAAAAACCGAACTCATTTAGTTTCACCGTATCATCAAATCGTGAAAGGTAATTTCATACTGCATTTTCCGTTTGATACGCCTTCAGAAATAGTTGGCCCTTGGTAGTGTTAGTATTGACAGTGTCCTATCTAGTTGTTAATAATTACTTATTTACTTATGAATATAAATTGTTATAATCATATTTTTGAATCGATTATCAAAGCCCAAAGACAGATGTTGCATTCAATAATCGAAGCATTATGAAATATCGCAATTAGTTCCAAATACGGTAAAATGTATACACATGTGACACTATCAGTATTTGTCTTATTGTTGAGCGAAAATATGAACCCACATAATTTGGGGAATTTGTTATAATCCGTGGCGACGCCTTTGTTATGCATTGTTAAGTCACCGGAGGGATCATGGATGAGGGGAAAGTAAAAGAAAAAAGAATAGTTATTTAGTAAACGAAATTGATTGATAATATTGACCACAATGAAGTTTTAGACCCTGTGGGTGGAATGCTCGTGAAATGCGCGAACATAACTGCATTCATTAAAGTATTCCCGTGCATATATTAGTTCGGTCATACGTACAGGTGGACCGGACGCCCGAGGCGAGGAGTGGGCTGGGAGTCGCTCAAACTGTGGCGTTGTTTTGAGAGTGGGTTATTATTAATCTGCATTCACGAGTCGCACGAGCGCGCCGCAACCAGCTCGCTACGACATTCCTTTTCATTGTCCCGGGTCGCTCCGCCCGCTACACTTTTGTCTATTTACATCGATATATCACCGGCCTCTTCAATGTAGGCATTATTTACTCTAACGACGATCGTTGAGCTACAACGATTAATTAGTGTTACACTACAGATAAGATAGTGGGGAAAGCGATCGCTTTCAATTTCCTCTCGAGGGGCACTCGGCGTAAAGTACGCGTTAAGTGCGAACAATCGGAGATAAAACGTGCGAGCCGAAACTTGCCCTTAATCCGGTGATCGAAGATTGCGAGAAAACGTTTTGTCGTGGGGTGGCACGGCCCAGTCGGTCGCATTGTTTGCCGGCTAGCTTCTAATTTGATTGCTACAGACGGAAGCGCGTTAACGTGGGCGACCGCCCGATTCTTGGACATCTAATTAGGCCTAGGAGTCGCTAATGCAGTCTTTTACGGCGAGGTCCAAATTTACCATCAATCTTCTAATCTATAGGTTTCCTCTATCGCCTATTATAATTCTAAAACAAGTTGAGCAACTTATTTTTAATATTGATAACTTCTTAAGTAAAGCGTTATAAAAAGTATATGGGATGTGTTGATTGGTAGTTGTAGTAAAACCTTATATCAAATTACAAAGGCAAATTCTCGCAACATCATACAAAGTAGGATGCCTTATTAAGAACCAGATAGGTCGTCGCCACACGCGATGAGAACTCTCAGACGTAGCGTCGTGGTGTATGAGGAGAGGTTTAAATTGATTGTAATGTGAATGTGTTTTGAACAACTATGATTCCACTCACAAGTGTCTTCTGGCTTTCATTAGACATTTACATGGTCATTCCTCTCTGACCTCGCTGTGTGAGATTGTGTCAACTAAAGCATTTTGCGAGCGCAGCTATATTTACATCTTTATAGTGTATTTATCGCCTGGAGCATTTAACTTATCTACAGCATCGGCCCGTTTAATATGCTTATTAAATTATGTCGATGCAAAAACCAGAGCCTGCGAACTCGTAGCTTTAGGGAGTAATTAATGGAATGAGTCTTATCCCGACATTTAATCACCGACTTTAATTATTGGGTTAACTGAAGGTTTACAAATTAATGGCATTAATGTTCTTGCATCTGTTTAATCTCATTTTTATCTTTAATATGTTCATATATATTAACATTTAATTATTCTTCTACTTCCTTCTATAATAGCAATACATTTACAAATGTATTTTAGTGAAAACAAAAAGGTCCATTGAAGGCAAATTGCATTGTTAGTGTTGAATTGTAATTGTATTTGGGGTCAAATCTTATTGATTATTGAATAAAAGCATGGGAGAGTCTGGGATCGTCAACCAATGTAACCAGCTTTACATATCAATACTAAATACAACATGCCTCATTTACTTAATTACATTTCCTGAGCCATTAAACTGTTCCTATAAAATATAGCACAAAAACTATTTATAATACATATTAGGTACATGTCAATTGACTATAGAAAATAATTGACATGAAAAACAAAGTAATGAGGTGTACCATATATGAATCGTCTAGTTTTATTATGATAACCAAAACCATTTTATTGTAACTACAAAGAGAACTCGTCATAATGTTAAGAGAATATTATATTAATGTCAAACTAACTAAAGGTAATTTACTCGGTGTTTGTTTAATTTTAATGAGGACCTTTAACTGACATTTAAACACAGTGCAAAATTATAATATCTACAAAATAATACAACTTATTAGTCTTAGTGATGAAATTAATGCTCTATCTTGACCTAACCATAAAAGGAATTCTAAATATTAAACTCATAATTTTGGCCTAACATAGACATTATTATTATATTATTAGGTACAGACAACATAATACAATAATTCAACTATCAATTTCTGCAAATCCCTATTACGTTAATCTCAAAGTATTGTTCATGAAAATGAATGTTTCATCTGTGAACTTTTGTCCCCAATATAAATTTACCACCAACCGACATTGGAATCTGTTCAAAAGTGTTAAATCGGTTAATATAATGATGATGGATGCCGTCCAGCCCAAACATCCCACAGCGGGGGTGTTTCCCCCACTATACAAATAAATTATTTTTATTATTAACTATTATTCCATCTCTTTCCCTCCAAAGAAACGGCTAATCAAGTCCTCTCTGTTGCACCATTTAATCGAAATCATATTTCTGTTTTGTCATTATGGCGTTTAGAGAGTTCCTCTCCTTTGTTCCGAATTTCGAATCGCTGGTTTCTTGTTACCAATGCAGCTTTAGTTTTTGTTTTCTTTTTTGATAAGTCATACTTGTTCACATTCGTGAAGAAATATGACCCTTTTAAATAAGCTTGCAACTTGAGTTTCTTGTTTGATTAAAGCCTTTGCAAATACATGTAACGCCATCGCCATCTGTCGTCAAGTAGTGGAATTGGCACACATGTTTCATGTTTACTTGCTAGCTACCTATGAATGAAGCCGCTACTAGCTATAAAAAACTTCACGGGTGTTAAAATCGAGCAATATCTAAAAAACAATATATGTTTTTAAATCTGACACAGGCGCGTATGATTTCTTTCATCATCACTGCTCTACCTGTGGGCTTCACAAAAAACACGCCAGGTAGCCCATTTGTTTGTTATTAATTCTCGCGTCAAATCTCGTTTTTTCCTGTCTCGGCCACTTTAATTCTGTAAGAATATTAATTATAATTATAAACGGAGCTCGTCGCGTTCGTTATAAGGTGCTCGAACCTTAAGTTTTGGTCCTAAATTTAAATCTGATCATTTATCATGCGACATTGTCGCTTTTATCTGCTTCGTTTTTCGTTATTTATAATGTTGTAGGTACTGGAGAGTGGGTGCCTGATGAATTACGTACAACTTAAAGCCTCGCTTACAATAGTATTACTCTTTTTGTTATTTAAAAGTTAATATCACATCATACAACTTTTTAAGGCTATCACACTTTTTATCAAAAATTACAATTTATTATTACAAAAGCCTCAATTATATTTAGAAACACAAATGAATGAGGTGTTACGGTAAGTGCGCAAACGCAGCAGACACGTCACCAAGCAAATTATCGGAAAACGCCCGAGCACGCTTTCTGAACACAGTAAAGACTAAAAATAATACTTAGCAGTAAGTTAGTAATAGTCGGTATACGTTATCAAGTACTGAATTACTAAACCTGATTTTATACTCAAACACTTCGACCACTACAACGCTGTTTAGTTTTTCATCTCCTGAGTAGGGACTTAGCCTTATAAAGTGCTACAAAAGACCGATCATAATTAGCATTCAAAATATAAATTACCAAAATTTTAATATTTATTGTAATCTTAACAAGATACTAACATTTAAATATTTCTATTTATTTACATAATTTATGAACTATATTATATAATAATAGGTATATCTAGGTCAGAGATTGCCAACACTATCGCCTATCGATGTAACTCCTATTGCCATGACTCCTTACATGCTGGTGGCGATAGAGCCCACATGTTGATACTATAATGGTCTATATTATATTTAAATTTTATATTTACTAAAATGTAGATACAGCATTAACTTCTAAAACTAAAACTATTTTAATATTATTAGCAGATACTAGTAACCTATAGATATAGATTTTTGAATATTAGGGTGGAAGCCTTGATTAGATTCGCAAAGGTCTAGATACACGACCTCACCTTATTTCAATTATCACGATGTTTTAAATCGTGATCGTGACAACTTCGAATTGAAGACTTATCGATATCCTTGACTTTAAATTTTAAACAATTATCTTATTTCTATTAAATAACAAGCGACAACTGGAATAATAGAAAACAAAACTGTTGCAGTTATTATTAATAATGTTTAATAATTTATCAGGTTCTTTGATCATATCAAAGTTAGTAAAACTAATGCAAAGAGAAAATAAAATAATATATCATCATTAAAACGTACCTCGACTCCTCGACTAGCATTATAAAATAGCTTAGTTTTAGGTAAATAGAGGAGAGCGAATGAAGCTTCACGATACTTCTCAAATTGTATATTAGATTGAAATTATGTACAGTGGCAGTCTCCTCCGCCCTTTGTTAGGAATCATACATAAAGCGCCCGCGCATACCAACACAGCAATAAGAATTTTAAATTAGCATTCTTTTTGTGCTCCACACCACCCTAACTTACCCGCACCCTTTCTTAATAATATGGAGAAATTGAGTTGTTATACACCCTTCGGAGGAGGCGCGGGTGCACTGGCACACCTTGGAGAGAAGCCTTTTTGTAATTGAATTTGGATATTCTTTTCTCGTATATAACGACAGGGAGGTGGGACCGCTAGTTCTGCGCTTACAATATGTATGTGGGGTTGAAATATCTTGAGACGTCGTGACGAAGTCGCGCATTATTAGACGTACGACTATATTATACAGAGACGAAATTCTGTGAAGTATTAAGAAGTAGTGAAAAATTTATTCAATTACCTATTATATTAACAACAGGGTACTTAATCTTGTTTGTTATTCAACCAAATAGAAAATATGTTGCTGTATGAACAACATGATAGAATCGAATAGATTTCATATGTCCCAATGTTGCTATAACAATGCTTCATCAAAATAGGTTATATTAATTTGATCAGCCTTCCGAGAAGCAACGATAGCATGATACTGGTATGTAATTAGGTACAGGAGGCTATTAACATCGTCCGTGTACAAACATGGCGGCTGATTGTGGGTTTCATTTTAATTGCGCACACGCATCTCGATAGCAAGTTAGAGCTCATTGATTACAGGACCTACAATATCGTGGAAATCGTGGGAATTTTAATATGGTATCGAATTTTTCGACAAATATTTCGTGATAGGTAAAAGATATGTGAAGAGATAAGGATGTTCAAGATATTAAGTACCTAATCTTAGTTATCTAGTACCACCGGTTTTGTACATACATGCTACATTCTATTTCATTATTACTATTAGGCAAGTTTGAAACATTTTTATTTCATATTTTACAATTACCTACTCAGAAATCATTATTATAATTACGCGAAAAATAGTAAAATAATAATTCAAATTATTATTAATGACACATTCTATCTAATAAATCAAGCTCTCGTAAATAGTTCAGACGTAATTCGAGGTCTTGGAAATTATAGCCGTCCAGTGTGGCGGATGTCTCCGCGTCGTCAGCGGCGCCGGCGCAGCCGAAAACCGCACGTCATTGTTTTTTGTGTTACGGCCTGAGGCGCCTTAGAATCAGATCTCACCCCGGCCACTAATTAATTATTTCACATGTATCGATCATTAATTACGTACGACGGTCTGACTGATACCCGTTATCTTTTAATGACGCTCGGCAATTTGTCGGTCGTAATTATCTCACAAATCAGACTCACAAAAACGAAATATAATGATTTAAAATTTTAACACGATCGAGGCATTATCCGGCGCAGCCATTAATAGCAGAAAGCATCGAGAACGAATCAATCTTAATCTTGTACAGAAACGTAATCCAGATTTATTTATGACAGAGTTGATCGTGTGCTATTATGCTCGTCTGCGGCAATTTACTTCGGAAATTGTCTTAATCGGTCGCTCAAGGGACTATTTATGTATAATTATTTCCAAATTCGACGCTCCGTTTGATGCCTTTCCGCTCTCTTTGAGGTGGTTCGACAAAAAAGTCATCTGTGGTAACAATTAAGCTTGTAAAAAATAGAAATAAGTATCGAAGGGTCTGCAATAATTACAGACGCAAATTGAAGGTTCCTAAGAGCATATCGGTCGAGTGGCGCCATATTACCTGCAGATTCATATAAAAGTAGGATTATTAAAAACCGATTGTCATTGACTTATTGCTAACACACAAATTAAACAATCATATACATATAAAACGCCAGAAAAGATAATTTCTGTTCAGGTTAATTAGAAGATAATTAATAGGAAAGTTAAATGAGTCTTCACTAATCGTTACGTGATTAGTGTGATTCACTGTAGCTGCTTTATAATTATTACACATTCGAGTTGCTTTACGAATTTGCAATGTCATTGTTTTTGTATGTAAAGCCGTTTTAATTACGGCTTTCTCCTTTCGCATGTCTCGGATCTAGTGAGGAAATGAAAGATATTTAATAATAATTAACTGTCATTAGTACTTCTAAAGATGATTGTTTCATTACTACCTATTTGTATAATATCTATTTAATCTCTGGTCTTTCATTCCGTCCGTCCATTACGTGTTCTCGTTACATATCTGTAATTGTATAAATTCTAGCTTGAAGTGCTATTTTCTAATTTTATAATGTATTTAGTCTTGTTATTGGTCTTTAGTCTTGTATTAATAAATGTTCACACAAATTATAATCGTAATCCGTATATGTAGTAAGCAAATATTCCTTTTATTTACTTTAAGTGAGGGTTTCAAGAAGTTAAAAGTTAAAGACGCTGGTAGTGCGTCATATTCTTTCCCACGTGTAACGGGCAATCGTTTAAACAATCAATATTCATTTTATACAAAAAATTTACTTCAGTTTATATATATTTTTTTTATAATTTCAATGTTATATTTTTACGATATTTTATAAAGGTTGAACGTAATTATTTAGTTCTGCGGTTTCGTACTCGGTTCGAACTTAATGAGGATCTGCATTATAACCAACGATTATACCGACGTATTCCAAAGTCCAAACCCTTGTTCTATTCTATTATAAGTATTATCTTATTAGAAAATTTCAAACAAATATTTCAAAGAAATTTAATTTAAAACTACTGTTTTTTAAACTTATGGGTTTTCTGTATTGTCGTTGGAGATTGATAAATAAGATTAATGTATAAATAAACAGTCATTATCGACATCCATAGAACAGTATTCATACGATCTATCAATAACATTGTGGGAACCTCATTAATGGATTGAATGGCGTACATCTTCATTATGACGAACTTGATAACTATTGTAGAGACTAATCCGATGCGGGCAGTTCCTGTGTGCGCATACGCGGGGTGTGCTAGTGTTAGCGACACACATAGATCATTGTTGTATTAATTGCGAACGCGTCATATCTGTGCACGTCTCTCTCACGCTTACACTCATACATAATAAACGGAAATTTGTACTCACACATACGTGATCGTGTGTGTGTGTTTATCACAAATTAGTAACGCTGCAAACATCAGGGCATCGGCTGAAATTGTAAAAACATTGATGGGAATCTCCGCACGTGTTACATTAAAGTTTCAATAAAATGGGCGCCAATATGAACACAAATTGCAAGAAATTATGTTGCAATTATTTGTCATTTAATGTACATAATAATATATAATTAGTTACTTAAATGAAGTTGCTTTATGGGTGTTTTATCGCGACTTTTTAAATCTAATAAGCAAAGAATCCAATCAGAATATCAAGAAATTATTCATAATAAAAGTTAAAGAATAATAAATATGAAGGACAACAATTATCCTGGAGTATAATTGCTCGTTCTTTGCATAATTTGCACTCACATTAGCACACCAAGTGATCTACAAATTGCTCTCGCAAAGAAAGAGCATAATAATTACAAAGGTAATTAAACCCATTTCAATGTGGCATTAAAAGCCAACGCCACGACGCAAAATAAACCAGCGCAAGTTGTCTTAGCGTCGAATAAGTTTGCATTCACAAGGCATTCCTTTCATATAAGTAACTGTCATCTGAACAAATATTTACACTGTTATCAAATTCAGGCGTAATATAATTTATCGTTTAATAATTTTCAAGGGCCGTCCTCGACCGTTACGAACGTAAACAAGTAATGGGTGCGGTCCCCTGTTTGAGAATTAAAGAATAATTCAAGGTCTCTTAATTTTTAAATAAATACAGATATGCCAAAATATGCAAGTTTATCTATAATATGGACATCCGGTTTAAATAAATATTATGTAATGCATGAAACTACACTATCAGTAGGTTCATCCTGCTGTTATTCACTTATTAGTCAATCATTAATCAATTATAAAATATTGATTAGTCAGTTTTTACTTGAAACTGATTTACACTTACAATGATGTCATATTTTTAATAGATTTGCACAAATAAACATTTAATTTAAACATGATATTAAATATGATATTAAAATATTGCCTATGGTTTTTATACGTTTGCTAAGGGGTGTTTGCTATGTAGGCATACATAGGACCTATGTATGCCTACATAGCATAGGTATATCAATTTTGTCTTTTACTCTTTATATAAATATTATAAAATAGATTATATCAATAAACTAACATCACATATACCTGTAACATACAATTTTCTCAGCACATAGGTATTTAGGACACGCTATTCTTATGTGTATTCGATAAGGTTTGATAACTAAGATGACGGCTTAATCTCATATTTTTAACGAATTTTTATTCTAGATTACAAACCGAGTTATCAACGTATATGCATTAAGTACTGATAATTCTAATGTTAATAGCTTTAAAGAATATATTCGTATGAGTTTACATACGAAAATGGGAAAGCTTAGGTTTGTCGAGTTCGTATAAGATTGGTTGCTTAATTGTAAAATGTCACTTTTGACAACGATGACAACCTGTCATTCGGATAAATTGATCACGGTTGTTTGCGCAAATAAAAAGTTAGATAAGCGGTTATTATCAAATATTTTAATTTGAAGAGCCAATACATTTCATAAGTTTCATCCAAGTAAGCGCACGTTTTGTAAAAGTAAATTTTATCTCATTTAAAACTAGTTTAAAAGTAATAAGTGAAATAATAGTGTTTGAGAATTAGTAACTAAAGAAACAAAGCAGCTATACCTATAAAGAATCATCTCCACCCATTTCCGCTTCAAATGTTGACCCATACAACTGTATTCAATAGTCACCTTCAGGTTTTATTGCGATTTTATTGCGTCATAACAAATGCAACAGTAAACTAAATGAAATCATGTAAATTTATATGTTTGAAACATGAAATTATCTGAAATGATAATAAAATCTTAATACTATTTTTGTATTGCAGGAGAGCATGTGATGCCGGCCCTTGACGCCCGGCGCCATGCCTACGCCGCTGCAGCCCGGCGGACCCGCTAGCGGCCCGCCTCCGGAGCGTAAGCGGCGCCGCAAGCGCGACGATCCGCAGAGTTCCGCCGCTCTTGAACCTGACGAAGACGACGGCGAAATGAGCCCCGAGGAAGAGCCACGCAATGCTCCGGTAGCCCCAGCGGCTCCCACACCTGCGCCATCTTCTGCGCCTGCACCCACCTCACCCCCTGCTGCACCTGACGCAGTTGATCTTTCCTCGCGACGAGACTCCCCACCACTTTCATCCGATGTAGAACATTTCGATGGCAAAATCGTCTACAATCCTGATGGATCTGCCTACATTATTGAAGATCCAGAAACATCGGAGGGTGAAACAAGTCTTTCTGACTTACCTAAGATAGAACCTGGTTGTATTGTAGACAGCAGAGAAAGCAATATAACAGAGAGACAGCTTGAGTTCCCACAAATTGCAAGTGCATTTTATGTATCCAGAAATCCTTCGTTATATGGTGCTTTATACGGAAGATTAGCTGCTGAACGAGCTCGAGCCAGGCCGGATGCACCGGTAATGCATAGTTATAGAGTGTTTAGTTTTCGCGGAGGAAAAGACGCTCCCAGATCAACATCTCCAATGCCAGAGTGCCCAGTTAGTGTGCCGGTTAAACCGATTCTTATGTGTTTTATATGTAAATTAAGTTTTGGTTACGCCAAATCTTTTGTAGCACATGCCCAGTCGGATCACAGTTTGTCATTACTTGACTCCGAAAGAGACGCCTTATCGAGAGAAAATGCTTCAGCAATCATCCAGTGTGTCGGAAAAGATAAGGAAGCATTGGTATCCTTTTTAGAACCGGTAGGTTCTGCTGCTCCACCACGCGCTTCTATTTCTGGAAGTCCGGCAAATATTTCAGAACTGTCAAGTCCTTCACTTGATAAACGGCAAGACACAATGACTCCGGATAGAGAAAATGAATCAATGTTACCCAATGGGTCGTGTGACGACAGAAGACCAAGTCCACCTACCTGGAGGCCACCGCGATCCTTGGGTGAATCATTGATGCCGCAACATTCCATGATCTCAGTAGCACACCCTCATGCAATTAATGCCTCAATACAATCTCGTGCTAGCCCCAACTCTTCTCCGCCTTTTCAAGCTGCTCCCCCAGCTTTTCTTTCCGGGACGACAATAGGTGTCTGCCCGGATCATCTTGGAGGTCGACCATCTGGTGCAGATTGTCCAAAGTGTGAGCTTATATTAAATTCAGGAAGATTGGGTGGTCCATTAGCAGGAATGCATAGCAGAAATTCTTGCAAGACATTGAAATGTCCAAAATGCAACTGGCATTACAAGTATCAAGAAACATTAGAAATACATATGAAAGAGAAACATCCAGAAGCCGAAACCAGTTGTATTTATTGTATTGCTGGTCAGCCTCATCCACGGTTAGCTCGAGGAGAAACTTATACCTGTGGATACAAACCATATCGATGCGAAGTTTGTAACTACTCTACTACTACCAAAGGAAATCTGAGCATACATATGCAATCCGATAAACATTTGAATAATATGCAAGAGTTACAAAATGGTGGCAACCCAGGGGAAGGAAACTTGCCCCCAGCCCAACATACCCCACCAGGTGTCCATAAACCTCCATTACCGCATCATTCGCCATTGGGGCAAAAACCAAAACCTACATTTAGATGTGACGTATGTAATTATGAAACAAATGTTGCAAGAAATTTAAGAATACATATGACATCTGAGAAACATACACATAATATGCTTGTTCTACAGCAAAACGTGAAACATATGCAAACTCTATCTGCTTTACATCACAGGCAACAAAGTCAGCAACAGCTAGAGAGTTTATTACACTTTCACGGTGGCGACGCTCCTCCACCAAATCCTGAAGCAGCTTTAGCTGATATGGCCTATAATCAAGCACTTATGATTCAACTTATGACTGGAGGACCTGGACCCTCTCCTCCAGAATTGGGTGCCCACCTAGATGTTGGTTTAAATCCAGAGGCAATGGAACCACCACCAGAACCAGCAGACCCAGAACCCGAAAGAACGTTTCATTGTTGTATTTGCAATTGCTTTTCAACAGATTCATTGGAAGCGTTAGGACATCACCTGGCCCAAGATCGCACAAAGATCAGAGAACAAGAAATATTGGCTTTAGTTGCCGGTCATTATGTGTGTAAATTATGCACGTACAAAACAAATTTAAAAGCAAACTTTCAATTGCATTGCAAAACAGATAAACATCTTCAAAGGTTACAGCATGTTAATCATGTAAAAGAAGGAGGTCCTAGAAATGAATGGAAATTAAAGTTCTGTGGAGGGGTTGGAACAGGTGGTGCCGGTGTAGGTGGTGTACAGGTCAGATGTTGTGCTTGTGATTATTATACAAATTCAGCACATAAACTGCAACTGCATGCTGCTGGAGCTAGACACGAAGCTGCTGCGTTGTTATTGAGACATCTCCGAGAATGTGCTTCAAGAATACCTCGGGAACGTCCACGAGTCTACCGTTGTGCACTGTGTGGTTTTAATGCCCCACATCGATTGCCCCTTTTACAGCATGTGCGTTCAGTTAAGCACCTGCAAATGGAACAGATCCATCAATTACAACGTCGGTCCGAAGGCAAGGATCCAACTCCTGATGTAGCTGAACTCTTTCAAGTTATTCCTCAGCCACCAGATTTACAGAGTCCCTACGACCCGCAAGATAATGGTAAGCCAATTGAAATATTTAATGAGTCAATTAACGACATTCGACCAACCTCTTATCTAATTAATTAATTTAGCTTCACTAATCTTTTATCTAAAGTTTGTTCTTTGTCTGCTTTAATGTATAGTAAAGTAGTAATAAGGAAATAGTCACTCGTGTTTGCGACTAATGCTTTTCCAACCGTGACTCTCCTATTGTTATTGTTATTGTGATTTAACTTCCTCGAGTCATTGTCTCCTTAAGTCAGGTACAAGTACTAATTACATCTAAAATACGAACCAAAAAGTAACCGGTATTTGCACAAAAAATATAGATACGAACTAGCACTACTTATGGTATGATTGGGTATTCATAGGTTACTAATTAGTATATTTTATTCAAAGTTCTATGTTTTTACACAAAAACAATTTCGTAATTCTTAAAAAATATAGTTATTAAATAATTAAATGTTAGTAACTATTAAATCAATTAATTGAGTATCAATCTTTTTTGGTTATTTTTTGTATTGTAAGGATAAATTACCTAGTAGGTACATAATTTTATTTCAATAATAAATTTCGTTTTATACTTAAAATCGACGAAGGCACTGACGAATTTGGATAACAATAAGGTTCCGTTTGTCACATAAAAACGACAAGAAGATAGAGTCGCGTGCGCTTCATTTTTGATAACTGCTTTTTTATTGTTTATGACATTGTAAAATTATGTTTTTTTTTTAGTTTAAAGGCAAACATAATTAACATATTATATTAAAAAATTATAATAACTCTATAATTTAATTTGAATATCACCGAAAGAATTGCTAATCTTCGTATCAATTAAGTGATACTAAACCAATCTAAACATAAGAAATATTAATATTAGTGTCTGACTCATTCCCTAATTAATATTCTACACTTATTTTTTACCAACTAATGTTCTGTTTGTATAATTATTTGACTAGCACAGAGATGTTTTTTGACTGTTTTAAAGTCACAGCATTCACATGATCGTCAACGTGTATGTGATTCGAAAGGCAATCACCATTTAAAGCGATGAGCACTTAGCAAGGAATTCGTAATCACAATAATGAGATAATTACACACAGACCAAAATTTAATTTAAAGCGCGCAACATTAGAACAGGTTTCTTTAATAACGTACGCCTTACACGGTGTCGCCACAGTAGAACTCAGTCATTGGTTGGAGGCGACTCCGCCCCACGAGCGACGGAGACGGAGAGAAGATTTGAATTGAGAACGCGAATTTTCCATAAGTACCGCACACGGGACAATGACTCGTATTACGTATGTGGACGTTGAGCATTAAGGATGATTGCCCCCTTGTGATGAGGCTGCAGCATCATCTTACAATGTCGCCGTCCGCATTGCCCGTCGCATCTTTATAGCTGCGGTGAAATACGATAAACTCCAAGACAAATGTCAGCGAAAGAAATCCAACACACAATTGAACACTGCTGTTTACGCTTATTACTTATTCTCACCTCTTTTTCAAGTCCACATACATGCTGTCACAGGGTACTACACATACACAGGTCCACATACATACATGTGCTTACTTCATGCTTCAAAATCTTATGAGACTAATTTAAATAAACCATTTGTTATCGCAATTAGTACTTAGAAATAATTGAGTGAATATGTTTAGCTATTTATATTTTTTTATTATAATTTGTATTTAAGCATTAAGTAGGTATTTATTTACCTACTTAAAATTTAAAAACTTGAGGTTAGATTTAAAATAAAAACTCAATATCATGCAACGGCCTTATCATAATATATAAAACTTTTGAAATATTTCTAATAGTAAGGTACGTGATCTATAAGGGGCTCATTAAACTTACAAATCACAAAAACATGTGGTAATAAATTTATACTTATATTTTTAAGACTCTTCATATTTGCAAAGATATTTTATATTTATTATTTTTTTAATATAAATATTAAAACAGTTATTTATTTAGAAACTTGTAGAACACTAAATTTTCTGAAAACATATTTTTAATATTTAAAATCTGTAGAATACATCGTCTTTATAAGCATCCACTTTTTCATAACAATTGTAATAGAAATAATATATTACCATATTTTTATATATAGATTATGTTACAATTTAAAATATATCTTTATAAAAGTAAATTTGACTGAACTAAGAAATCTTGAAACATAAGATAATACATTCCAAAACATCACTAAAGTCGTTAGATATCACACCTTATGCATTGTACTTTTGAGCCTTAAACAATAAAATATATAAAAACCATTTTAATACTAACGCCACATTGTAAAATTTTTGACCCAAATCTCGCAAAACAAAACTTACTGCACAATACTTACTTTATGACAGTATAACGATGTGGTGTTTCCATAGAAAAGACCCTTTGTCCATTCACAAAAAGCTTCGGAGATGGTGTTCGTTCTCTCTACCTGGTTATTGTTCCACGCTCCTACCAGACTTAGGGACGGCTATTTCACACTAAGAGATTTTAGTGACAATTTTTTTTATCGATAGTCATTTTGAAGATATTCTGTTTTAATTTATTAAATTTAATTATCTGTGACAATCTTTTTACATTGATTTATGATTCTTTTTATAGATACGGAAAATAAAAATAATATAGTGTGATGGGAAGGCGCTTCGAAGTCAGGAAGAATCGTGGAATAAAAGTATAATTAGGGTCCCTGGTCAGTCTTGTTCATGTAGGGTCAGTACTTTGATTATTATTATATTTGGATTTACTTATCCCTCTCCCCTTCATTAGTTGTAACGGTTTTAACTGCTTAAAACTAAGAAACAGGTTCCCCAGCAGGGGACAGACTGGTTTCAGCTGCGACTGACTGTGAGATAATTTCAAGTTTTAATTAGGATAAATAAAATCATTTATCTTCAACGTCTATTTTTAATATTAAAAAAAAAACTGACCTGTCAAAAATAAAAAATAAATTAAATACAACTACAATAAATTTAAATACAATACAACTAATATTTTACAATTGATATAGTAAACATGTGAGGAAAATACAGTACCTACTATAAAAAACACAATACGAAAAACAAATAATTTAATAAAATCAAATCATAATAATGTTCAACTGTTCAATTATATTATTTAATTCGATCAAATCTTTATAGTTCGTTACCAATAAAATTCAGATAACAAAATTGCAATTGCAGAGCATAAAGGAAAATTCTTAAGAAATACATTAAATTGTAACGTTACTTTAGCGAATCTTGGGCTGCTCGCATCAGTTGTTTCTTTTACCTTCCTTATTTGAGCGTAAACAATGCGGGCCAGCTTTTTTCACACGCCATATAGCGGACATACCCCTGGTCAAATAATAATTGCACACACACACATCTCCTAACTACCTATACTTCTCTCTCTCACACTCATCGTCACGTATGTCGATCAGTCAAATGCATTTGATCCGATGCGAAGCGAAATATTCGAAACCTTTTGTAATAATGAACAATGATTGTTTGCTCGTCCTGTATCTCCTTTGTGTGCAAAATTACAATATACTTGTTACGTTAGCATTAATACATCCTTGAATGTGTGCGTACGGGATGGATAGAGCTATACCTTTGTCTTGCCGGGACGCTGCAAACAAAACGAGTCTAATAATATAAAGGAGAAGAATTTTATTTTTAAATTCAGAATGTAACAAATGCTTAGGTCGAACAATAGTCAGCTTCATTTATAGAAATAATCTTTTTTGCAGATAAATCTCACGTAGACGTAGGTAGATAGTGTATGTACCTAATATTAATACAGTTCCTTAAGATTATTAATTTAACTTTTTATCATTATGGGTTTATATAAGGAGGTTTGTCCAATGTAGTTATTTACTATATCTTAATTATTTCAAACATATTTTTAAATGAAAAATCCTTTTTTAACAGATGTTAAGGAGCCTATTGATCAGAAGCCCGAACTGACGCAAGAACAGAAAATGATGCGATTCCTGGAACAACACCAACAACAACAACAATTACAACAACAACAAATACCTGTTCAATCACAGCCTCAACAGAATACTGCAGATAAAGATGAAGATCCAGATACCTCAGGTCCACATGCCTGTCCGTATTGCAACTTTAGTTGTAGCAATGAAAATAAGTTAACTGCCCATGTAACTTCGGTACACAGCGACACTGCTCGTCACTTTATTTGTCCCTTATGTCAAGATGCATTCAAAGATAGACCATCTCTTGAAAGACATGTGATGCAAATTCATTCTGTGAACTCTGAAGGCCTGCAACGTCTTCTACTACTTGTAGACCAAAGTCATTGGCTGAATGGTGGCGCACAGCCACAGCGGGAGGAATCGCGACAGGGTGAAGAAAATGAAAGGGAAATTTCTTCTCCTCGCTCTGAAGGTAGTGTAGATGGAGAAACTGAGCGTTGTTCTACATGTAATCGTACATTCCGCAATGTCGATGAGTTATGTCAACATCAGAATGAATCGGGCCATTTAGAATTAAAACAAACACCACAGGGTCCCGGATACGTTTGTTGGAAAAAGGGATGCAACAGATATTTTGATTCAGCACATGCCTTACAAAATCACTTTAGAGAAGCACATGCGCGAAACTCAATTGCAAACATGTCCGTATCAGAAAAACATGTGTATAAATATCGTTGCAATCAATGTAGCTTGGCTTTTAAGACAGTAGAAAAACTACAATTACATTCTCAATATCATGTAATTCGTGATGCTACTAAATGCGTATTATGTGGGCGAAGTTTTAGATCTATACTAGCTCTACAAAAACACGTAGAAACTTCACATCCCGAACTTTCGGAAGAGGAGTTAAACGCCTTTAAACGTAGCCTGGCCACAAATCCATTATTACAAAGTACCCAGGGTGTTGCTCTAGATGCTGCAACTGTAGATTTATTACGTAAAGAAGCTTTACGAACCCCAGAGGATGAACTTGGTGAATTAGAAGACAGAGACTCAAGTGCTACTGCCGCTGATGAATCTGGGCATAATGATGCCGAAAACTCTGATGATTCCATTATTTATAAAGATCAACAATTTCTTGAAGACTATTTGAACTCGCAGGCAATGGCTGAAGATTCTTATAATGATCCTAATAGAAAATATAAATGTCATCGTTGCAAAGTCGCGTTCACCCGACAATCTTATTTGACTGCGCATAATAAAACCCTTTTGCATAGAAAAGGCGAAAAACTAACATACCCTATGGAAAAATATCTAGACCCTAACAGACCATTTAAATGTGACGTATGTAAAGAATCATTTACTCAAAAAAATATATTACTCGTTCACTACAACAGTGTAAGTCATTTACATAAGTTAAAACGCGCCATGCAAGAACAACAAAATAATAATAATCCTCCAGTATCGCCAAGCGCAGGTACAGCGCCTTCTAATTTAACATTAACACCTAAAAGTACTTCTAGCGAAGAAGATGATCGCAAACGATACAAATGTAACATATGTAAAGTGGCATATACACAAGGGAGCACACTTGATATTCACATGAGGTCAGTATTACATCAGACTCGAGCGGGTAAACTACAAGAGCTCGCAGCCGCTGGCCACGTGGATTTGTCGCGGCCTTTAGTAGAGCAGCCGGATAGAAACGACCCCGCTAAAATTTTACAAGACGTATTGTCGCCAAAAAATACATCCCCTTCGTCTACGAGCAGCGGAGGGCCGCGCTCTTCACCCCCCGCACGCCCAGGTAGCCCGCGATCCCCTCGCACAGGTAGCGCCTCGTGCGAGCGCTGCCACGCGTCATTCCCTACTGGGGAGTTACTCGACGCACATCGTGCAACCTCATGCCCATTTGGAGATGCGCGGGCGCATTCACCACTTGGTGACGCAGAAGCAGCTGCTTTAGACGAGATGGTAGCCAAGGGCAACCCGCCCAAACGAAATTCACAAATGTATAAGCAACTCTTAGAGACATTTGGATTTGACCTCGTGATGCAGTACAATGAAAATCAGCGGCGTAAGATGCAAGAGGAACGTGAGATGGCACGTGTACCGAGTCCTCCCCCTCCTCCTCCCGAAGAAAAACCTCCGGATGGGGAAAATAAATCGACGTGTCAGCATTGTAACAAGGAGTTTTCTAGTGTGTTTGTTTTAAAGACTCATTGTGAAGAAGTGCATAAGGACAAAGTGCCTCTTGAATTTTTAGAACAATTTGCGGAACAATTTAAATCAGAATATGAAAGGAAATCTGGTGCACCTAACTCACCACGTGCCGCGTCTCCCGCACCACAAGGTGATCGGTCACCATCACCACGCGGCGATAACAACTTCAACGATAACGCGAACGGTCAGGGTGATGCTCAGGCCGGTGCCTTGTTGGCAGCTCAAATGCAAGAAATGCAGGCGGCCTTAAACATGATCCAGCTACAGCAGCTCGGTCAGCTACACCCCATGATGGCTCAAATGCTATCACTGGGTCTTCCATTAGGATTGAACATGAGTGCGCTTGCGGCTATGAATCTGCAGCCACCACTGGTATCGCTAATGCTGCCCCCGCCACCCTTCGATGCCATGCCTTTCTCACATGATGCTCAAATGAAACAACAGCAGCTGTTGCAGCAACAGCAGCAGGTTAGTGATGATGTAAGCATTACACATATACTTTTTATCTTATTAGCTGTAATATATTTTAAATACTAAACTCAACTCATAAGTGTAATGTACTATTATACATCCAACTATAAATATCTATATGTATTATATCGTCTTACAGTATTATGTCTTAAACGAATATGTTGAACTACATCTGTAGAAATGACAATGTATAATATTACACACCTTTCTGAATAGAGTTTAGAATATTATTAATATCTAATATATGATTATATGTCATGTCAATAATATTTATAATAATTGTCATAACTGTTTGTTTATAAAATACCATGGACACCAAACTCATTAAATATAATTATTTTTATAAACTAAAATAGTAAATATTTATTATTTAAAAAAACATATAATATTATACAATTAATTACTATTTAAATAACAACGCTAAGTTACTACCAACCATTATTAAATAACAAAGTCATTATCAAAAACTATCGATAGAGCTTTAAGTCTACTTATCTACTTAAATTGTTATTTTTACAAAACTCATACATCTTCTAAAAACAATCTTATATCGTATTTTTATTTGTATATCTTCTCATAGCAATGATTATATTATCTTATAAAGCAAAGTAACTGGTGAAAATTATACCATAAATGAAAATAGAATTACCTTAAATAGAATTTTAATCAGATCTCAAAATGTGTATAAAGTTAAAATAAAAACTAATTAAAACTATTTTATGCTTAAAAGTTATATAGATAGTAGTGCATATATAGGTACTATTGCATTTTATTAACTTAAAAATAACATTCATAATATCTTCCCTTCCAATGTAGTATTATTCAAACATAAAAATGATGCCTTATCATATATAAAGTATCGTTTGATTTTATATATTTTTGTCAGCAAAGCTAAGTAAATTCGATCGAAGGCAAGGAGTATAATCTACTTTGTAAGATAAGCGTCACTTATCTGTTTGTATAAAGCAACAGAGGGTTCTTTGTTAAATTTCTTAGGGGCCAAGTATTATTATTTCACAGTACTTAGTTGAATTCATGAATTGTTACTTCTCGTTACCTGAAATCACTTAACGTAGCTCAAAACCTATATTTATCTTTCAAACGATTATATTTTTTATACTCGTAATAGATAGTGTAGTAAACATACGTAGCTTAAAATAATATCGTCTTTTTCTTGCAGGCAAATGCTGCAGCTGGACAAAAACGTGCTCGTACACGTATAACTGACGAGCAATTAAAAATATTGCGCTCCCACTTTGACATCAATAACTCGCCAAGTGACGAAGCCATCGCTAAGATGGCAAAGCAATCTGGACTTGCTACAAAAGTTATTAAACATTGGTTCCGAAACACGCTTTTTAAAGAGCGTCAACGGAACAAAGATTCGCCATACAATTTTAATAATCCACCTTCGACTACATTAAATCTAGAAGAATACGAAAAGACCGGGGAAGCTAAGGTAACGCCCTTAGATTCTTCAGCCAGTTCTGATGAAGGGAAACCACCTCCTGAAAAAAAAGCAAAAACAGATGATATGACTGCATTAAATATGAGTACTCACCACGAAGTAAAATCTGAACCAAACGACGAGCCCTCCATGGAAGAAAAATACAATTCTTATGATGATCGCCACCAAGAAGATAGAAGTTATAATTTTCCACAAGTTCCTCCGAGCCCGGCACTAAGTACTGCTGAAATGGTACAGAACATGTCACGACCACAAACACCTACGCATATATCATTAAATTCATTAATTCAATCGCAACTCGACTCTATACCAGCTACAAGTATACCTCAGCCACCACATCCATCGATGCTACCACCGAAATTAAATCCTAATTTCACGTCCCCAAACTCCGTGCCCCCGAACGTCCTACCTTTGACCCCAAATCGCAGCCTCAGTCCTGGCAGGGGACCGGCCGATTTCGGACTTTCCGGGGGCAACTCGAATGGATCCAACAGCTCGGGGTCTTCTGGCAAACGCGCCAACAGAACTAGATTCACTGATTACCAAATAAAGGTGTTGCAGGAATTTTTTGAGAATAATGCATATCCAAAGGATGACGACCTGGAATACCTTTCAAAGCTCTTAGGACTGAGCCCCAGGGTAATAGTGGTTTGGTTTCAAAATGCACGTCAAAAAGCAAGAAAAGTTTACGAGAACCAGCCGGCAGCTGATCCGCCAGCAGGTTCGATGGACGATGCTAACAGGTTTCAGCGAACACCCGGCCTTAACTATCAATGCAAAAAGTGCCAATTAGTATTTCAAAGATATTATGAGTTAATAAGACATCAAAAAACTCATTGTTTTAAGGAAGAGGATGCGAAACGATCAGCGCAGGCGCAGGCGGCTGCTGCTCAAGTGGCTGCTACCCTTAGCAGCGAAGACTCAAACTCTAGTACCGTAGAACACCACGTTCCGCATGTGCCTGTATCACCGGCACCACCTCGAACTCCAACGCCTGCAGCCCCGAACTATCCAGTTTCACCGGCTCCTACTACTCCACACACTCCCGTCACACCACTGACGCATCAACCGAGAGAAGAAAAAGATGGAAATTTTCAATGTGATAAATGTAATCTAGTCTTCCCACGATTTGATTTATGGCGAGAACATCAACTTGTTCATATCATGAACCCAAATTTATTTCCCTCTTACCCACCCGATTCCCCTTTTGGAATTCTTCAACAACATGCTCAGCTACAGCAACTAAATGCGTCACTCACGAATGACGAATCGCGACATCCACTAGTAGCAGCGCTTAATCAACAAGTAGCTAAAAGAAAATTTGATGAATTTGAGGAATGTGAAACTGGTGAACAACCTAAAGATAAACGATTAAGAACTACAATACTACCTGAACAATTGGATTATCTCTATCAAAAGTACCAAATCGAATCAAATCCTTCGCGAAAAATGTTGGAAAATATTGCACGTGAAGTTGGATTAAAAAAAAGAGTGGTACAAGTTTGGTTTCAAAACACCCGAGCACGAGAAAGAAAAGGGCAATTTCGAGCACATGCACAAGTAATAAATAAGCGCTGTCCTTTTTGCCCAGCCTTATTTAAAGTTAAGAGTGCATTAGAAAGCCATTTAAGTACAAAACATGCAGATCAATGTGCACGAGGAGAAATTAATGTTGATGCTCTTCCTGATGAAGAACTTAGTACAGAATCAACACCAAGTTTTGGTTCGCAACAAAGTGATAGACAGCAAAATTTTTCCCAGGCGGGGGCTCCCATGTTGCCCCCTATTTTTCCACCTTTTCACTCAGACATGGAGAAGTTTATCAAACAGTACAGTGAAGAGTCAATGAAACGATATGTAAGTGAGCTTCAAGCGCACGCTGCGGCTCAACAAAATGGGAATAGTAATGAACCTTCTGAGCAACGTGAACATGGAAAATCAGAAATACCGTTAGACCTAAGCAAACCAGTCGATTTATCGCGACCAGGGTCAGATGCTGATGAACGTTCTGATACTGCATCTGAAACGATGGAGTTTTATGAAGATGATGAACCCACGTCACCTCTAGCTGGTCAACACCATACGCCCCGACCGCCTGGTAAACGGTTTCGAACTCAAATGTCTTCGGTTCAAGTAAAAATAATGAAATCTTTATTCGGCGATTATAAAACTCCAACAATGGCTGAGTGCGAGGCACTAGGCCGTGAAATCGGATTACCAAAGAGAGTAGTCCAAGTATGGTTTCAAAATGCAAGAGCAAAGGAGAAGAAAGCGCGTCTCGCAGCAGGATTATCGGAAGTTTCTGATGCGCAGCCACCGGAAGAATGTCGAGTATGTGACTTTAAATATAGTCATAAGTACTCGGTTCAAGACCACGTGTTCACACGCGGTCACATCGCAGCAGTGCGCGCTCGATTAGAGAGCAGCGCCAGCGCCGGGGAGGACAGCACGCTCGCTCTTATGCAAATGGCAGCACGTCTAGAAAGCGGCCTTGGGGGCGAGCTGCACAACGCATTTCTGCGGCCACAACTCGCCGGCAACGGTGAGTGTACTACTTGACCGCGGTCCATGTCGTCTAGTGTGTTACTACACTACGCGACTTCGGACTACCTTATGTAAGAACCTCGCAGCGGCGAGCTTCGTTTACTCCAGAGGTTCTTATTTATGTTTATATTGCTTCACATTAGAACCAACGAGTTGTAGAGCGAAGTTCATATTGTGCCGTGACGGTCGTTGGTCTATTTTCCTATTAGTGAGTCCTTTTGTAAATATTTTTAGATGTTACGACACCGTTACGCTATTACTATGTGATGTGGATATTCCAATGCTGAAATAATGACTAAACGCGTTTAGGTAAAATCTTTTAAACTTCGCAATATTGTTCAGTATTCAGATATTATTCCATAACTAGTTATAAGTAAACACTGGCGTACTAATACATTGACTAAAGTGACACAAACATTTAAATAATATTGTCTTGTCATCTTAGTAGTTAATATGTATTCGGTCTTTGTTTTACTGTTTGGAGTGATAGGCCGCGAGTGTCGGTGAGAAGCGCGGGAGGCGTGCCGGCCGGCGGTGGGCTGGTAGGAGTCCCTCTCTACACCGCTGCTATTTAAATGCAAACGAACACAACAATGGTAGGAGTTAGGACGCGTGAAGGACGTCGTATATCTAATGAGACCGATCTGGCGCACATGCATTCTCCACATGAATAATCAATTATTTAAATGACGCCAATCAAAAGACTTTCTTGGAAGTTTTTGATGTCAATTGTTTCTTTTATTTTCATTACCGTATTCGTTGCGATGGAATCCAGCATCACATAGTGACACGCATAACGCACTAGTAACCTGTTGCATAATATTATTCTTCCTAGTTGTTCATATTTAAAACTCCTATTAGGTTTTAGAGACTTGTCGATTGTTGTAGGATTGTAATGAAAACCAAATTATATATTGTAGAGAATTTAAAACATTTAGTTATTATGTAAAGTCAAAGCGAAGCCTGAAGTCTTTATTACTATTTAAATAAGGTGCCTTGTAGGATCCAAGTGTTTTGTAAATTATTTCCCAGAACTCCACTGTAAATAAATACTTGATCATGTAAAAGTATACTATTAGAGTTTAATGTTAGTTCGGTGTAAAATTTATCTCGAACTGCGGCCTGTTCGCATCGCATTCTACGATAAGTGTAGTATGCACTATAGATAGATAGATTTAAATAAATATATTGTTCGTTTGATAGAGGCATCTTAAAACTTGTGATATAACTGTATCTAACTAGTTTACTCCGCATATCTTCTGCAAAGGGAACAAAAATAAATACTGACATAACATAGAAAGTCTGTCGTATTTAACATAATAATGAATTCGTCAGTGACTTGTGGGGTCGCCGGCTGCAGTTTTTGATATTCTAATACATTTACATAAGAGTGGTTGGAAATTGGGGAGTTGGGCGATATGCAAATATTTTCTTGAAATTTAAATGTTCCGTACATAGAGACTATCAACTCGTGCGCCGCCTCCGGAGCGCAAACAAACGTGCGCACGCGCTGCGGGTGACGCTATTCAGTTTCTATTTATTATGTGAAAACTTACCTCCCGTCTTACGTGCCAAGATACTTTCCTATTATGCTTTCAAATGCAAATATTACACTTTGAAATAATTATACCATACATTAAATATTTGATCCGCCATACTTACAGGTACTGAACTATTTGCATATCGCTGTATTTATTATTTATCATTTTTGTTATGTTTGTATTTATTTTTGTTCTTTAGTTTTATTATTTTTATTTGTTTCGTTTAGTTTTATGTACATGGTATGTCAGTGAGTAGACTGCCTGATATTGAAATTGCCTCCAATACGACTTCCAATAACTTTATTTTAATTTGTATTATTTAAGTTTACCTAATTATATGCGATCTGCATTTACTGTTATTCAGATGATATTTTTCGAATAGTTTTAAAGTGAAGTCTGTGCCAGCCAGTGAAAAATATCTTTAGTACGGCGATAATAATTATCGTTTTTACTATAAAGATGAAAAAATCTTGTAAACTGAATAGTATTATTATAATTATCTACAGTTATTATATTTTTGCCGAATTCGTTGAAATAAATGCAATATTTATATTATTGATTTATGTTTTTTTTTCTTTTTTGTTTCCTTGGTTCCTTTATCCTGAGTTTGTATTTATATTTTTATTTACACAACAACAACAGTTATTTTTTTTAGGTTTAATTTAAGGTGATCTCCAGCTAAGCATTAAAAGGTAAAGCAGAAAGGTGTATGAAGAAACGAGTGCAGTTCTTTAACTCTATTGAACTTAAGAAGTACCTGATACATAAAACAAAGAATATTTTGTTATTCTTTACAAGTAAATACACAAAGTCTAAAACAAAAGAATCAACGATATTGTAAACGCCATGGGTGGTGCTGGAATTTCAGATACAGTTTAAACTTTTTTTTTTTTAATTCATAGATTACATTTAATTTTACATCATTAGTAAAAATTGTATATAATATATAATATCGGTATATGTAAACAGTAATTGTATACATGATTATTTTTTCTATTCAATTAGATTTGTTAGGTATATTCAAAATACATATAAATTTATACATTGCTTTTGAAAAAGCTACCTTAATAGTTTTATAACATATATTTAAAAATATTAAATATTCTAATATAAGCGGAAACTGATAATATTTTGACATAACTAACACTTAACTAACTATTAACTACTTACTTATTAACACTTGTCACTTAAAATATAGTAAAAATAAGACTGAAATATAAACTTTTAATTAATTGAATATATCACATTAATGCACCGGTTTTAAACCCTAAATAGTAATTGGCATTCTATGTAAATATAAATAGAGTCGAGTCTCCAAATACAAAATATTCATTATAATGAAAATTGTAATTTATATCTTTCTTTAAGTCTTGCTCAACTAAAATTATATGCTTTTATAAAAAAACACACTCTTTGTGATAAATTCTACTCTCACATGATTTACGTAACAACGAACAAAAAAGGTAAATGATATTGATAGGCTCTATCATTGAAATTACAACAAAACGCCATATTTTTTAACCACCCACTCAAAATTGATTACAAAAAATATTAAATTACACAACCAACAAAGAAATAAAGCGAATTTAAAAAAAACCCGTTACGAGCCAACTAATTATTTCATTGAACACAATAATATGAGACGTGCTTGAAAACAACTCTTTTTGTGAAACAACAAAAGAGTTTTTCATCGATCCGTACCGATATCACGGCATTAATATATCAACTGAAGCCGATCATTGTTATTGAGGAAATTTAAAAAAAAAAGTATCGATAATTAATTAATTAAAATTATGAATAACTGTCTTTTAGTATTTCTTCATATATGACATTTGTTTCCATTGCTTGTGAGATCTAATAGACTTACAGTTTTTAAAACAACTTCATTGATAGACCAAGTAAATTATTTTTTACATAAGGGGCCAAATGACTAGCAAGCCGAAATTAGGTTCTATGACATTTCAAAGTATTATAAATTTATGACTTTAATAATGATGATGAAAATAATTTATATTTTTATAGATTATAAAACGAAATTATAATTGTCGCATACAATATAGATGATAAATTGAATAAATTAATATTTCTTTCTATTGAAATTATTAAATATAATAATTATTACAGTACAAAAAAATACAATAATTACATTACAATACAAATAAATACAATCATTATTTTAGAATATTATTCCTAACCGAGGCTCATATAAAATAATATTATTCACCTAAGACACAAATATTTATAAGTACCCTCAATGGGACAGATAATATCCTGTAAATTTAAATCTATAGTGAGGAGACAAAACAAAACAATAAGTCAGACCCTACACATTTTTTTTTAACCCGCAATTTAAAGGTAGGTTACCTTTACATTTTTAATGCTAGTTCAATTTATATAGTGATTCCAAGTTATTTAATACTGGGATAGAATTTTTATTGAGGTGGATTATAAAGTGTGGGTCGACAGATTAAATATCTTTTATCAATGACTTGACTACACTAGTTAATTTAGAGTTTTATTATCTGTACCTTAAATGACGATATATTTTTTTTCTCTATATTTATTTTGTTGTCACACACAAATAACCAGGGTCGTTACACTCACACGTAAACGTAACCATACTACACATGTGTGTGGTCTTAATACCTTAAACAATCAATACTCCTCCAAGACATCTCGCTAAATATCTAATTAGAAAGTTCAACTCTCCTATGTCTCTTTATTGAAACAAACAATAATTGGCATTCCACTCTAAGTTCGCACACTATTTAAATGTTAGTGCGAGGCAAATTTAGCTAAATTGTAATAACGCGAGGGCAGGCGGGGGAGTCACGTCGAGTCCCAGCCATTACTCGCTCCAAACCGTATCGACAAATAACGCCAATTATTGAATTGCTCTACAATCTTTTTACAATTTCTTCTCCGTTATTATATTTCTATTAAGCCTTTTTTGTAATCAAACTACTAATGATTCGATTCCATTTCCTAGGCGGACGTGCCGTCCCCGCCATCTTAATGACACTATATAATTAGATCCGGATGGTTCGAGGGCGTTGACTTCTCGCTCATCTACTAGACGGTAATGGCCAAGTGTCAATTTTACTTAAAAGATGGTAATTTGAAGCGGTTTTTTAAACATTAGCGATGAGCTGCGCGCGCGCAATTCTCGGAAACAACGAAATCTTAAATTATAGTTGACGTGCTAATTACGGTAGCAGTTTTGAAAATTGAATACGTAAAAAGGCTAATATTGCAACAATGACAAGTAAAATAATAATAATAAAACCTTTTAAAATAATTCCATATCATTAACTATTCTAGAATATGAGGTTAAGTGATAGTTATGACTTATTAGCTTTTATTCGATTCCTAAGCAATAAATACAAAGAAACGAACAAATCTATAAGCAATGTTCTCAACAGTAAATAACACAGAATCACAGCAAACTATTTAGTGTAATGAGAGCTGGCAATTCTCAGTTCAATCACCGTAGGGTCAGAATAAAAAATCAGTACTCATGTTTCAATTTATGAAATTGATTTGTGGTGTGAACGTCTTGTTCTGAATTGTCAATATTGTATTGTAATTTAAATTCGTTAAATTTATAAAGAAATAATATCTATACATCATCACATATGCATTGACGAGTTACTATCACAATTTGACTTAAAAACAATACTATCTTATTAATAGAGTTACATAATGAAGCGCTTAAAGAGCTAACAACCATAACTATCAAATCCTTATAGATATCAAAACCGCTTTATTTATTTTATAATGAAGTAATTGCATTAGAGCCTTCGAAGTTTAGAGAACATTCATTATCCGTTACTTCCGCATGAAGACTCATTTATTTACTAAATAACAGGTTGACAAAGCAACAAGCTAGGTTAGACACCTAGTTATTATTAAGGGTGATTACACACGAAACGCACGCGACTGTACTGTGACGTCAATAACTTTCAATTTGCCACTGATGAGGATTTATTATAATCATTTGTGATGTTATTTTTTTTATAATAATTTTTTATAACAATATTTTTTTTTATTACAGAAGAATTATATCAACTGTTGCTATTTTTAAATATTAGATATTTAGTATATATATTTTACTTTACAACGATCCATTATATTTTTATTATTTTTTATACTTACGTCTCATTCTTATTTCATGATTTTTTTAACAATTTATCTTTATTAAATTTCTAAAAACTAAATAATATAAAGATAATTAAATAAGACGGCGTCGTAATTAAATGTCTGATGTCTGTATTCGCCCTATTACGCTTATAAACAGAGAAGAGAACGTCTCATTACAGGGTATTAAAGTCGTGATTATTATTTTAATCGTTCCGCTAACAAAGAGAAATAGCTGTGGAGATTAGCGGTAATTATCCTAACCGTACACTCTCCCACAAAATACTCACTTCAAATTCCCTAACACATAGTACATAGAGAACACGAATTTGTTCCCATTTCGCCGGCTGTACCACGTCGTGACACGGGATTTCTGCTTGGATCTCGTAAATACCGACCGGGTTGAAGTCAGTACCTACAATTAAAGCTCGTTGGAGATTAGGTGCAACCAATTATTATGTTTGGCCAATAACTTATATTACGAAATGTACGTACGTGTAGAAGTTACAAGTTGCATCTGGGCTCAGGGATAGTACCTTGCTGTTTTAAGTCTTATTATTGTTTTACTATAATTTAGAATAATATACCAAATGAAAAATATTTTTAGTTACAAATAGTAACCACCATTGCAAGTTGTCAAGAGCTTAACATAATTGACCTTTCAAAACACAACAGTGAAAACAAATATAATAGCGATTGAGTAAAACTGAAAGAACACCAAACAAAAATATAACAAATTAGAAAATCGGTTACAAAGTGGCACAATCGTTGCAAACCGCGCCACGATATTTTCATTGCCTCCATAAACACCGGGAATGAAGCAATCTTCGCTTTGACTACCCATTGAGGTTGCGACTTAATTACCGACCATGGTATCCAGCGACGTGTCCGAGATGTCCACAACATCTTAAGTGTTCATTGTTCTCGCCCAAATATTTCCCATTTACACATGACGTTTGAATTTTGTGGATGATTTTGTTTTCTGACAAATTCTTTGACATTCGGGAGGGGTGGTAAAAACTTGTATTTGCTTGCTTGAATTTTGCTATTCAATCGTGAAAATTGTATTAACCTATTTGATTTGCATAGAAAATAAAATTCATTTTTGGACATTTTCACGGATTTAAGTTGACAATGACTTTATTATTATATTGCATCAGATCGATGATATTCCGTGTAATAGTATTAGACACAGAATGAATTACCAAATTGATAGCTGATATCTCAATGTTTATTATTCACTTTAAATTTGCGAGCGAATTGTTAGAAGAGACTTATATAAACTAAAACCTCTCATTCATATAACTTATAATGATTATTTTGGAATCTGAATTGTAAATTAATTGTGATAAATCGATCTGTAATCAAAGATTGATCGAAGTTAAGCACCAAAAGCATTTTAAAAGCAGATCGACACAGGTTCGTCTGTAAACAAACGCAGGTCTATTTATTAATCCATGCAATCCTAATCCAATACATATGATACAATAATATTATAGCGAGTAACTACGAACGTGGTCATCGCATTGATAGTCAGATTGTCTTGATTTGCAGCTGCATTATAATAGATTCGGCCTGTACTTTATATTCCTTGGATATTAAATGAGCTACAAAATCATCACAAATTACCTTAAGATTTGACTGTGAAATATATTTATGACGGGTCGACGCGAGCAAAATGTTATTACTGATTAATTCATAGTGGAAGATTTCAGCCTCCCTTCGTGTTCTTGAAACTCATACTGCTTCATGATGTAGCTATTTTAATGAATTATTTATTGTTTCCGCCAGTTAGTAGTTGTCTGTTAGATTTCCAACACTTCCCAAACATTCTTCCTGGTGCCAATAAGTCCTTGTGATGATCGTCTACGGTGCTGACTGCTGGTCATACAAATATAATTCCCAATTGGTTGTCTGGTCAAATAAATTATTACTGTACAATTGATATTAGCTCAAAAATGTATAATCTTCAAACAGACAAATAAATCACGAGCAAACTTTTAACGGTTCTTTAATATAACTGTTGAAATCACTCACTAATAAGAGCGGGAATCAGAGTGCGGTGTGCGCCACTAAAATGTTGCATCAATTTTATATAAAATTTGGATAAAGTAAGATAATATTTTCAATCACATTGATATACAAATTTCCTACAATTATTTTTATTAGCAAAAGCTTTATAAATAACCAATGAGTATAAGAGGGTATCGCATTGAAGTTTTAATGATTCGTTTGTAAAGTGACAATTTCAAGTATTCCCGGAAAAACTTATTTAATAAAATAAGTTGTTACAGAATTTATAAATGTACTGTTAAATATTAAATGTAATGGAAGCTTCGAGAGTAAAATTTTAGCGCTCTTCTAAAGCAAGGGGCCCGCATATCCGTCCTAATTGAGTCCAACGCGCTAAATAGTCCAGATTAGGCCGTCGGATCGTTATCTGAACGATTTCAGATCGAACACAATAAGGAAGTCCTGTCTGATAAAGGATATTGAGTATTATTGTATTGTAGTCGCTTAAGTTTCTTAATTTGAATAATAGAGTGAGATTGATAGAAACAGTACTTTAACAATCTGCTTTCATTTCGATATTCATATTCGTTTCTAACTCTAAATATAACTCCCGGTAATTACCTTTTAATTTCATTATAATCATTCTAATACCGGACAAAGAATTTAAATTTACTTACACATGGAATTTAAGTAAATTGAGCTCAAAAGCATAAAATATTAGAATTGATAATGAATACTTTTAAAGTATAAAAAATATCAATGATTTCTATCAACTAATAAAGTACCGACAAACACACACATAAATATTACAATAAAAATATCAACATCATTATCATTATACACATTTGTTAAATACTTGATGTTACTAAAAATATTTCGTATATTTCTTGACCTTCGCAACAAACCCAATGCGGGCTTAGTGATTTATAAATAACATAAAAATAGTTAACAGTTAACAACTTAAAAATAGTTAACAGTTAACATCTTAAAAATAGTTAACAGTTAACATCTTAAAGTATCCCATTATAAAAAACATATTGGCGACGCAATACCGTCCTCGATGTTAAGGGCTCTTCACAATGCCCTGGCCTCATTATGAGGGTCCTTTGTCCTAAGAACCAGTTCCTTTATTTAATTCTTTTATTTTGCTAAAGCAACGGCACATTCAATAAGTGTATCAAATCAAAATGTCCCCTTCTATGAACTTCTTTATTCATGACCTCTTCAAAGCCAGTCAATATGAATAGAGTCTTAACTTTAGTTTTAATTAAACTGGGTTGTCCATTTATAATAATAATATTATACTGTTACTTTTATAAATCCTTATAAATTACGTGAACTTAAATGATATCTATAGTAAACTATACTCCTAAAGGAGTTACAATAATTGAGATGATGAGCGATTAGTATTCAAGAGAACACTTAGAAACCTGAGTAATAAATAAAAATATATTATCTAATAATTATTAACAATTAATATACAGTAAAATTTATTTTTTTACAACACAAAATTTTAAATTAACCTCATTAAGAATAAAACTCCACAAAGGAAGCTAGTAATAAAATGGTAAAACTTTTAATTATATATAGCGAATTACCAAACACTCACCCTTAGTCTCTTGGACTATAATTATTTGTACAAACAGGAAAGTAAGTTAAATTGCCATTAATTGCAGTTTATCAATGTTTCACCTACAAATAGAGTTTGGACGAACAAAAGTTAAGACCACGGTCTAGTGCAAGTCATCGTTCCGTGATTCCCCTATCACTTAATGTTTACACAGATATTATTAATTTAAAGAGAAATATTAATATTGCAGATATGTAAGTAATACTATTTACGCAATTGTCGCAAATATGATTTCAACTTAAACAATGCGTTTTTGTTTGATATAGTAGTTGATGTGTGAAAACTGTTAATCTAGTCATCGGATTAAATCAAATTTCAATTCAAAATATCTTTATTCAAGTGAGCATTTTTACGCCATTTTTGAATCATTAATAATTACATTTAATTTGTCAGTACAGTCAATCCGTGGGTAAGCAACCAACAGCTCGGAATGCTGGCCTAAGAAGAGCTGGCCAGAAACTCAACAGATGTTCTTTTTAGATGCAATTTAACAACAGTATGTTCTTTTAATTTTGATGTACGTTTTTTAGAACTAAAAGACAAAGTAATACAGGACAATCGTATTATTATTGTCAACTTATAATTACACACGTCTTTGTACACCTTCCGCTTTAAATGTTCAATTAAAGTAATTTCATTACAATTTCACGCATTTATGCTTTAAAAACTACATTAACTAAAATATGCGTCACTTAGGAGTATTTTTTATAATTAATAAAATGTAAAATGTGTTATTGACACGCCTGCATTGTTACTCAAAATGAAAGCCTTGAACGATAAAATCCTTAGTCAATAACAATAGTCGCGAATTTGTTATTACCTTAGAACGTGACGTCTACTGCGGCCGATGTAGAGTATATCTCGTTTATTCTAACATCACCCAGATTTTTTGTTTCTTTTATCTTTTTATTGACAACGTGACGCCCTTGTATCTTTTCCTCAACTTGACACATTAAGTGCAGTTTTGAAGAACCTTCAAGTATAGATTAAGTTAATTCGTTTTCCATTAAGACATAATATTTAAAATCGGTAAAACGTTAAAGTTTCATGATGCCGAGAAAAATATGTTTCCTGAACATGTAATTGAAAAATTTTACCAGGAAAATTGCCTATTAAAAAGTTTTTCAATTTTGTATCTTTCGTTATTGACTGACCTTATTTTGTATTATTGTAAGCAAGCTTCACTTTTACACTTTGAATTATGCACTCAAAGAAGACTTTTAAATATACACAAACAAAATAAATATTAAATTCTGAACTTATAAAATATGAATTTAAAATATCCCCCAAGGTATATTAGTTTATATATAGGATGTTAAAATAATCGTCAAATATACTTATGTTTGTTTTTTTGTTTCATGTACCCTTCCAATGATGCTCATTTAGTATAGAGAGGTATTCATAATTACTATATGTAAATAGTTTTAAGAATTTATTATTCTCATATTAGTAAAAAGTGTAGTAAAGTCTACTTCTATTATATATCTAATTTCTATCTAAATGATAACAGTTATAAAGCCAACAAGTTTGTCAACAACCTTTTAACGATTCAGCATTAACTGGAATGGTGTAATGTTTGACAATATATAATATATAGATAGTTTTATATATAATAATTACTAAATCCATTTAGCTTTCAATAACTAGATACATTTATATCGCAGTATTTATTACGAATTTGTGGTGTTATTAAATTATTTATCTTTTTCCTTTATAAAGCTTTTGTATCTTGAATTTTGAAAGTCAATTGAAATATATTTTAGTCTCAGTAATTAATAAGAGGAAATTACGATGGATACATTGAAGTAAATATCAATGTAAATTTAAGTGAAAATAAATATTTAAAATCAATAGATAAGAATTAGATGACAGTTCAGTTTAAAAACATAGTGAAATAGCTTTTATTCCCATTTACCATTTTCTTCTTACTATATATAAGTAACTCTTTTTGAAATGTCGCCGTACGTCGTCTATTGATAAATCCATGTGCGCGCGCGCACCTGTTAAGCTCCTTGTTTCTAAGAACTGCGAACAATTTTTATTTCACATGCTAAATACACATCGCCGCCACAACTTTGATGTCATTTAGCGAAAACAATGGAAAGATTCGGACGCACAGTTGCATACTAATTTGAACGTTTTATTTAAATTAACTTATTCTTATTATAAACGTGATACTGGCTCCAAACGCTTAAATATATATAAATCTATTAATATACGATGACTCAACAAGTAATTCTAATTGCAACTTTGAACATATGCAAACTATTTAAAGAAATTAAAAAGTAATTTACCGCGGTGATTTACCGATCTTCCTTATTGTCGTAGTTAAGTAGTTAGATGATTTCTTCACCGTTATAAAGACGAAGACGTTTGGTCACGCACATGTAACACTTGCATCCGTTATGAGGCTTCATTCGCGATTTGCATCAGTGTACCTTATGAGCTTTCTGCCACTTTTCGCCATCATAAAGTAATCAAATAAGTGATCAAACGCATCAATAAATCAGCAGCGGTGAGACTTTCCCCGGCTGTCGTTATGATTGGTCACGCTGCCTAACGCTGCATATTTTCTGACATTTTGCCAGCTTTTTGTTCTTCGTCTATGAGTATGTGTAATGACAGCAGTTATGTTACCGTACGTTATTTGTGGCGCTAAGAAATGCTTAATGTAATAATATACAAGAAAATCGTTATTGTAAAATAAGTAAGTTGTAAAGATGATGTTGAAGTTCTTTATAAGAGAAACCTACAGTATGTATATATTAATGTAAATCAAAGTGTGATTGACCTTTATGTAATTCGAGATATTTACTAATATATTTATTGAATTCTTTCATGTTATCGATAAATCAATCAGATCCATTAAAAATACAAGACAACTAAAGCAAAAATTGTAACTTACTTAAAATTCGTCTCGCCTACACCACTTGTACATTAGCGAATAAATAAAAGCTGAAGACGGAATATTTAATTCGATTCAGTTCTAGCGCTACGAAATGAATAGTTTGTTAAAATCTTGATAATATTGCGATTAAAAATATTGTAGGTAGTTTATGAGATCATTGGTATGCGACATACGAACACTCGAACAAAAGACTTTGTAGCATCCTGTTCCCTCGACACTAACTCTTATTATTAAACTAATGACAACATTTTATTGGTTGTTAAATTGGATGTGCGTCCATATTACAGCTTATATCCTCAAAACAAATGAAGCTTTCGAGATTTCAATATGCGTTTAATGTATGAATACATTTTAATTTTTTTTTTTTAGATATAAAAATAAAAAATATTTGTTAACATATGGTGTCCTAATTAAAAGCTCGGATAGACAACTAATACACGAACTATTTTATCTTTTGATATGTTCTTTGTTTGATGCATTAAATTATCATCAGATATTATCATAACTTATCAGAATCATTAACTCAACTCTTTTTTATCGGTTTAGTTGAAAATAATTAATTAAAGAAAATATTATATTGATAAGTTACAGTCAATTTAATGCCTTACAATGAAAATATTACATCTATTTTATTAAATAAAATCTCTAATAATTATCAAATTGAAAATATTCAAAGTTTCGAATAACAATTATTCTATTTCTTCTCTACATGGCTTCATACATCTGTATAACTTGATACAACCACAATATATAAAATGTATATTTCATCCCACTTGTTGTATCCCGGTATCCTCAATCTGCATTAAAAGCCTTGCGACCACTCAGGCTTGCAGATTTTTATGCAAATCTCATACAATCCAAGATTGAATGTCCATCACTGGTCGGATGGTTTTCATCTAATTTGAATGTCTTATATATGCAACACATTAGCTTTCGCTATGATAAGTATCTATCTACTAGTATACATGCATTATTTGTACCATTGCAAAACATTTATGAAATAAATTCAAACGGGGCAGTCCAATCGACTAAATGTATTCCCATATACATTTCGACTGCATTATCGTAGACTATTTCAATTTAAATTTTTATCGTTTTATAACCTGATCACTAATTCATTATGAACTGCATAAACTGTTTATTTAAGTATAATATATGATATTATACAAGGCATAAATGTTATTTTTGTCAAAAATAGCTAGTAGCACAAAAGCACAAAGTACACCCAAACAACAATCTATACCGAGATGTGACAAAGAATTTACCCGTGTGAGAATCGAACCCACGTCCTTTCGATATTTTTTTTAATCAATGTATATATTTCATACCATAGCAGAAATTTTCTGAGATGAAATTTGTTTTTCTTCCAGTGGTGTCATATTACGCAATAAACAATTTATTTTCTATGTATGCTTAAGTCAGTGTTATTGAAAGAGCTGTTTCGTATGAGTTCCCGTTGTATAATCAACGCTTTCCTCGCGTATTTTTATTGATTCTCCCAGAACGGGCTTCCTCCCACCGCCTCCAAGGAAGCTGGGCAGGGAGCTGCCTCCTACCGCGCATTCATAATCGTATCGACACACGCTACACATCCGATGTAAACACCACCTTAATTTTAACACCATACAGCCCAAATTCCAAGCACTCACAACTATCTTAAAGAATGGAACGGAATCGTGCGTTACCAGCCACGAGACATTAAGCGTCATATAAATTACATTAGCATATAAATAAAGTATTTTTGTTGTCGCTCTGCCTGTAGTACTGGCTGGGTCTTTTACGACGTCGGGTTAACCCGGGATATTTTTGTTCTTTTTAGCTAAATCCAGGGTCTTAACGACCGTAAGCAAGTACATGTTATCGGTATACATTTATTGCTTATTCGAACTCATAAATAATTCTAAAGGAAACATGAAATTAATTTCATTGTGGAGATGGAGTCCTACTTATTTTCCTACGTCAGAGCACAATGCAGCTTCATAATATAATAAGTTGAATAGTTCGTATTATGGGAACGTTTTATCCAAAGTTGTATTCGACAATATTGTTTAGTGACAAAGTAGGTATTATTTTGATATTATTATTTGATGTGATACCTTAAACGCTGAAATCAACCGGCGATGAATAGAATTTAAAATTATTTAATATATATCTTGATAAGATATACTAGTCAATAATGATGATATGAAGTGGGTTAATTAATTATTTTAATGATGTATGTGAACATACACATCAATCAATCAATCAGTCAATGCATTAACTAAATGGTATTTTTTCATTTTGTTACAATAATTACACGCTATACATAAAACTAATACGAATATTTATCGGAGAATCAAATTGCCAATTCATTTAGGAGATAACGTGTAACCCGAACCTTCAGGAAACATTCCCATAGGTATTAAGATTAATCATTCACATTTTATCATTTTCCTATAAGTACATATAAAAAGATAATAAATATGAGAGATTTTTTCCTGAATTTACCATGAATAAAAGTTATTACCCCGAGTTGATATCTTCATATTATTTACCTTATTCATTCTCAACTTATAATATATATATATATACATATATATATATTTATATTTGATTTATCGTCTTATTATAATCTCGTGATAAAAAATTATAAATAAAATGAATACACATATTTATCTGGAATAAAGCCGATTTCGATACCGTTTTCCAAAACAAAACCAATACGTTTCTAAGATCGAAATCTCTAGAATAATTTGGGTTGCGACATGTAGATAAATGAGGGCCTTATATCGGTCACCCTCCCACCCCCTCACCCCATACCCCCTTTTTGAGGAGGAAACTGTTTAGCTATTAAATGTAGGAAGCGTTGTATAGAGTTTTGATAGGTTGGGCTGTTTTTATTATTAAAAGTATTATGTTTCATAGACAGTCGGAATGATAAATTAACTGACAGAATAATCAATTTTACATATCTATTATATTTGTAAGTAAACTCTATAAAGATTTTATTTCCGTCAACGCATTCAAATTCAAACCCCAATAGGCTTCATTAAAACAAAAATGAGGAATCAGCAAAAAGTTCCGACTAACAAATCAAAAATATATGCACCCTACAGTTACGTGACGTGCTTTTGAAGTTACCATTTACATGAACACAGCCTCGCCTCGATTTTTTATTTAAATCTCACTATTAGATGTTGCCAGACATTTCTCTATATGACAGAGGGTTCAAAGGGATAAATTCAGTACAGGCGTGAATCGAATACCTTCGAATACATTGGGACAATTACATTAATAATGTTTATTTGTATAATTTAAATTAAAAGAATATATAAAATAAACATAAATTCTTAATTCAATTGAGGAAAATTATATTATTTAAAAATATTTTGTTCAATTTGTACATTAAGAGTAGATTTTTTTCAATAACACAAAAAATTACCATCACATCTTATAATACAGCCTCCAGGCTCGGAAGCCTGCTAACGTATTTCACTTATAAGCTTCTTATCTATTTCGACGCCATTACATTTGAATGTTCCATACATTTGGCATCTACTGCGTTTCGCCTTTACAAATTATCCGTACTCGTAGATACAAACATAATTTTCATGTTAGCTTTTTCTGTTAAATGTATTGTGTTTAATATTATTGTTATATTTCATTCTTGCATCTCAATGCTCTCTTTTTTATATATTAAACAATGTTTTTTAACAATTATTTTTAATAAAATCATAATAAATGAAACTTATAGTTTAATACCTACGAAGTCTATATACTCATTTTTCGTAGCAACACCTACTAAGGAAAATCACACCCCAATTTCCACGACCTATCAGAGTCCTCTAATGAAGGCTAGGCGTCGATGAATGTTTGTTTCTCGTAATTAAAACGCAGCACGCATGCGCAAGCCACGCCCCACAGCCTCCGCACCCCCTACCCCTCCTTTAATTACTACCAAGACATTACCCTTAGTACCTTATATAAACATACCCTACGTTTGATCTGGGCGAGGCTGTGTAGTCTCATACAAACACACAGAAACAAGGTAAATTAGATTCTGCCCATCTGAAAATAGTTTGCAGTTTACTCTATACTGCACTTAATGACCATCACATCCAAAATAATTATTGAACACGATCACCCAAGAATAATGAGATATAAAATCATGAAAACAGAGTCACGCGTTACCATTGTCGTGTCAGATTTATACATTTATTTTTATGCTACATTAGAGGCACAATATTATTTTTTATTATTTCTATGCTAGGTATAATAAAAAGTAAAGTAACGAGTTAGGGTTAGTCATAGGCGTGTAGAAACACACTCATTTGTTATCCGATAGTAGAGTGGCTATGCGGCGCACGTCCGTAGCTCTCTCATTTTTCACTACATTGGTCTTACGTGTGAATTATTGTTTGTTGCTCTTTCCTTCCCAAATGTTTGGGGATGGCGTTTGTTTCATTATTTACTTTATGTTACACTTAATGGGACGTATTTTTATTTATACATTTGCTGTGAAAATACTAACAATAGGAGTATTCTCGGATACTTTAAATGTTAACATATTTCAAAATTTATCTGCGATCAGGGAATTCGTAATTTTGAATTCTGTCTGTTTTGTTTTTTTTAAATTCTATAATTATACAAAATATCTATATGCTTATTATGGTTACACACGTTTATAAACTATTTTAAATAAATGTAAATGTCATCGTACAATGTAGATAGATGGATAGCCTTTATAAGTCAAGATGCCAATTTGTATTTAAATTTTATAGTTTAAATAGAACAATTTACTATGATGATACGCAATAAGTACTTCTTTTACTTCTCACGTATAATGTTGCAAAAACTGTTTAAGAATTAACAATCATAAACTAGAACTAATTATAATAAAACATATAAAAACTCCTTGTTACTAAAGATATATTAGCAATTCGAAATACGTATTCATAAAATAACTATTTATGTACAACGGGTCTCGTGGTTTAATAATGAAAACATAAAAATAGTGTGAAAAAGTTTAAAACGACCCTATTAATATTTAAAAAAGACCATTATGTTTCGCTATGCCCTAATGTAGAGCGAGCATACTAACATGTTCTCGCGCCGGATAGGAATTTCTTTCCAACAAAAGCTACGACGCTTAACTGTCCAAACTCAATCTAAATTTCATTTTACGCCTCAAGTATCACGTAGGAGCATATAGAATAGACCATTCTCGGTAGAACGTACGCTGTCAAATTTTAATTTCTCTCTCAAATATTTACCGAAGGAAAAAGGATTCCCCGACGGGCCGTGCTCTAATAAGTTTTCCATAAGCGTAGGGGGACTGTAGGTGGAAGGACATAGCGGGGGTGGGGGAGAGGGTTAAGAAGGCTCTTATTGTGTTTGCCGAAGCTAGCGCATCCAAGCGCATACCTAACAAGATGAATATGTACTCAGTCTGGTGCTCAGTTTGCGGTTACATCTTAAATTCATTTTGGGAGTGGACTCAATTTACAAGAGAGCAATCGAATATTTTAAAAGGGTGGTATTTTTATTTCACCTACATTTAAATTGTACAGAAAATAAATAGCATTTCATTAAATATGAATACTAGTTCAATGATTTTTATGTGTTGATAAAACTTTTGTATTTTAAGGCCTTTTTCCGTTTTAAAATCCTGTCTTATTCCCCCTTAGTTGATGGTATGTAATATATTTAATTATAAAGACAAGCTTATATTCAATACTGCACCACGCTTCTGACTTACGTCGTAGTCCCGAATACGTAATCTTCAACTTACGTAGGCGTTTGACATCCATTGACAGCCCTAACAGACTTCTGTTAGTGTTAATCTAATTGAAATTGTTACGAAATAGCGTTCTGTTGTTCTTAATGTTTTTTAAATGAACAAATGTATTTTTTTCCCAATGTAATACATAAAACTTAAATGGTGGCTGATATTGAAGACATAAGACAATTTCAACTTCCAGGTCGATGTAGACAGTCAAATCTGACTTGATTTTTAATGTGCCATAAACATTCATCCGTAAGGAAAATGCTATAGACTGGATCAGATTTATTCTCTTATCTCTCCTTTACAATACAAAATACAAAAGTTTTGAGGCTCTCCATGTGATTGTCGCCACCAAATCGGTCCAATATCACTTTTTCCTTCCGATTATTTCAACCAGTTCTTAATGTTTTTATTTACCGCAGAGTATTGAGTGGTGTCTGCTTTCGCCGCTCTTCCTAATTTATAGCGTTGCTCGTCGATCGTCGCGCGCTTTTTTTTACGACAAGACCGCCCCAAAGTAGAGGCTCACGGTTCACGAAACTGATGGAAATTTGAAATGTATAACATTCATTGAACGTCTAGAACATTAAGGCATTTTTTTTTTAGAACCAAACTGCACATGGACGCTAAACCATCGTGTTTATTTTTCGATTGTGCAGTGGTACAAAAAGGCGATTGTTAAGCGAAGAGCGCGCGAGCCTCAAGCGAGTTTTTGCTTGCGTATCGCTTTAATTACCTCGTGGGCGCAGGAACGCGTCGCGAAGTTATTTCGGTATGTGACTCCGTTCACACAAAATTTGGGCTAAAAAGGGCTGGTGTTTAAGAACTTAATTACTTGACTTTCTTCTGAACTATAGTTAAATGTGGCATCTTATATAATTGAAGTAACCGTTTATAATATGTATGTCAGTGAGAGTGCAATTTCACACGTAACTGCTGATACTTAATCTTAAACCGGCGGAAGGCGTGGATGTCTACATATAGAACCACCATAGCAGAACCTCCCCTCAAAATGCCTCAGAAAACATACATTTTTAACGGCCTCGGTCCAAGGGTGAAGGGAGAGAATTACAAAAGAAAACAGCCTTAATTTCCAATGTCATCTCCGTTCTATCTAATCCTCTTATCGTCTTATATTTTTGGCCTTTGAAAATTCATTTATTTTCGTTTGTTTAAGGAAAACCGTTTCAAATTTAGGTATACGGAAACCTGTTTTATTGATTTCAATGCCTTTTTATTACAGGTTAATATTTAAATAAAACCTTTCGTAATTATTTTAATAACCATAAGACTGATCCTGAAGGCATAGTAGATATTTTATAAAATAATGTGATATTTATAAAATAATGTTTGCATAGACAAGAAGTTTATTTGAATTGTTTGACCACAAATATAACATTGTGTTTAAACAATAATAAATACCTACACTTAGTATTATCTTAAAGGATGACGATACTAAGTAGTAATGTCTGTAATGAATACTATTGTAATTCGCAATCTCACTACTTATTCCACTTGAGAGTTTAGAATTGAAACAATACAGACTGTTTTATTTTATTGTTATTTCGGTGTTGGCGGTTGCGGTAACGAAATCTCGCCATGTCAATAAAAACAACGTGCAAATAATAGTTAAAATAGTATACGATAGAAACACACGTTGGGGATTTTTAAATATGATGATATATATTATTACAAATTAAAAAGATAATGAGATCGCAGTTACGAATTTAAACGAAATTCCCATATTCATGTCATATAATATACATATTTTTAAATCAAATTCATAATATAAGGACAAATCTTAATACATTCCGGTTAGCGATTCTTCTTAATGGATGCAGATTCAGCGGACAATAGCCGTCAGTGGTGGATGTCGCATTAATCTGTTATAGTGCAACCATAATTCAATCAGTACGGTGGTCAGTATTACCAGGATTCTATGATTATGGATAAGGTTAAAGTTTATTTGATAAGAATTTTTTGAGCATTATTATTTAATCTCGTAAGGATTATATAGTTTAGTACACAATTGGGCGTGGAGGTGTATGCTGGTTTTGAATTGAATTCCTAATCTGTTATTATTTTATTTTAAATGTTTGTCAAATTAAAACTCGTTAGAGACATCTTAAATAATCGGTACATGTTTTATAGTTACCTTCAGTACGTAAACCGAAGCAATCATAAATTGATCCTAATAAGATTGTAAACTTAAAAGCATATCTTAAACAATTTATGTCTGACATGACACAGGCAGCAAGTGTTTATACACTGGTTCAAGTACCGCATCCATCTAGCAGTTATCGGCCATCTTGCCGGGAGCGATCCGACTCTTTCATATTTTACATAGAATGCACCGTCAATACGAGAAAACAGCCGGTCTCAATCACTCAGACTTCATCGATTTGAGCATTCGCAAATAGGGCTTTATCATTCGCCCTATTTGGATCTTGCAAATTTGATTGAAGTAAAACATTAAATAAATAATCCATTTTAATTACGAAATACATTTTAAATATGACTAAAAAAACTGTAAATATCTTGTAATTTATGACGCTTGACCCGTTCTGAGAATTAAATATATTAGACGTCATTAATTGGACTAAACCAATAAAGACGACATCTTTAGACACGTGTAGGTCTTTTATTGGTAAAAAAATAAAATGATGGCCAAGGCAACGTATTCTAAATATTTCTTTGGGCAGCCGATGTTCAGTTTTTAATTGTTGTTTTTGTTCGGATTCCGTTTTTTGTGATTGATTCAGCATGCAGTTGTCATTGTATTCGTTCAGGTTTTGATCACGTTTTTTCTCAGAGCGTCCAATTGTTTGTATGTTTTGAGGAATCTGGCTGGACTTGTTTTTTTCGTCTCTGACTTATGGTAATGCAATATGCCTAATGACTTTGTTGATTTTTACATTTTAAACCTGTATCTCCACATCATAAAAGTTCATTGTTTTTTAATACAGATGTACTAATCAAATTAGCATTTTATCAATTCAGATAACCAAATAACCATCAAAATTAACGATGACTTACAAAATATCTATTTACTTTAGATATCAAAATAAAGCACTAATTTTAAATATCACGCTAAACGGGAATCGAAGTCGGGACTCGCCAGTCATTGTGAAAACATTCATCATATCGACATGACTGCACCCTACATTAATATGGACCTTTTATAATATTCGTTAAATTGTAAAGCGTTCACGATACGTGATCTACAGCAAAGGCGGAGGTGCATTAGCAAAATAAATTTACTTTTAACCAAATTGGCTTTATAGAAGCTTTCCATTTACGACATCATTATATAATACTTAAGGTTTTTGAATTATTATTTTTCACTGTTATTTTTATTAATTTATATTTTTACTTTTTTTTTTCTTTCTTCATTTTTTTCACTACTAATTTTATTAATAAAGAGTTTTGGTTATATAAGTTAATAATATAAAATCTTCTGCCACCCTTATATACAATATGATTATTTAAGACAGCAAAAGACTTAAATATTTTATTTACATTTGTTATCATTTGAATTACAGCTGTTTTAATAAACTTTGAGTGAGGTCGTAAAACTGTTCCAGACGCTCTCTTAAAGGCGCCTTACACTTAGTAACCTGTTAAAATAGGCATTTTTACGACTAATCGAAGCCAACAAAATTATCATGGAATATTTGCACGGAACCAGATCTGGGCCAATTTAAAAGAGTAATCGTAATAACCGGCAGAACAAAACATAAAGCATTTACGATCGCCCCCGTTGATTTATTTCTCATTCATAATTTGATGTTTTGGTACATCAGAGAATTTAATAACTCTAGATAGAGATCGCTTAGACCAACGTTAAAATGTTCACGTCTTGTGTAACAATCATAAAATACACATTAAGGCGCATTAAGAATCAACTTTAAAGCTCATATAGCTCCGATCTTTCTCTTAATCTAGTTATTTTTAAACGCAGATTCGACAGTTTATTGACTGACGTCATAACTTCTTTTATTACTTAAAATTATTACGCCTACATTATTATTTTTAAAATGTTAGGGATTCTTATTACGAAAATATGATCAAAATGCAGATACTTTTTATCTAATCAATGCTCTTGAGATGAAATTCTTTTTGATAAAGTATTATTTGAACATTACGTCGCAATGTAAGATGGAATTTATCGAAAAGAATACAATGTTTGTTTTTCTAACGCTTGATGGGTGAAAGCGGAACATGACAGATGGTGAAGGACAAATGAAACTAGCGTTGTTGTAAACTAATGTCAACAACTTACACCAGCGCAGGTAAACATTTAATTAACATCGTAAAGTACCAAGACGCGGCAATCTACCAACACTTATCAAACGTCCATAATAATTTGAGACGCGTTGTTATGGCGAGGTGCAAAAGTGGCTGACCTGACATCACGCCTGTGACCCTCGCGGTGCTTTCCTCTCGCTCCCTCCCATCGTCTCCTCTCGCTCGCACATCACGCCCCCACTTTTCATAATCATCTTCTTAAAGCCACATGTTTCGAAGTGTCTTTAAATTAATGAACTCTAAATCATTGGAGGTAAATACGAATTTGGATCGAATTACACGGATGGTCGATGTCTGAATGTCTGTGCCATCACCGTGCTCTATTGTCATGTCGTTTTCTTCGGCTTTATAAACAATCTTTTATTTTCACCTACGAATGTAATCGGCGCGCGCGCATGGAATTTCTGTTTCTATTCTTATCGGGTGGTCGTTCCGGAGTAACGAGAGTACAAAGGTTGTTTTGAGATGCCACACCATGTCAACCATGTACTCACGACAGACGTTTCTAGTGATTTGATTGTTAATACGTAATCTTTTATTGTAATGATACTATTGAAAAGAGTATGAGCACCCAGGTAATACAAAGACATAATCATTTAGACTTCCAAGAAGGAAAAATGTTTAAAATCTTTCAATTACTTAATTTTTCTTTTTATTTCCCGCTAAATTTGACTAGTACAATCCGTCATATATAAAAAATAAAATTTGATGTGACACAAAATGTCGTCTACAATACAACAATATTTATTCTTAATAATGTTTTTACTGAGGACAATTTCTCATTTATTCCGCTTTAGTTTTTGCAATGTTATATTATCTTATTTTAATTGCATTTACTATAAGGCCAAGCCTAGATGATTCATGACAAACGATTCCTTTCTTTATATTTCCTGCAATTTAACAAAAAAACATCATTAAATGTAGAATTAATAAAAGATAAAACATTCAGATAAGCAAAAACATTAATACCAAAATGAGCAGATAATTAAATTATCATAATCATTTGCGTATTTTTATATAGATATTCGAACATTACAAGAATTACCAATTACATAAAACAAAAAAAAAATATTCAAATATGTTTCGATGTTTATAATTTTACTACATGTAATTGCAACATAATTATTGCAAGTAAGTTGTTAAGCCAATAGTCTGCGCATAGCTTAAAGCTGAAACAAGAATGCGTCTATAATTTGTAATGAGGCTGAGTCGTGAGATATTTCTTTACGGTTGGCTCTTAATCGGTTTGCCTTGTTAAACCGTTCCCATGCCTGTGTCTACTAACTCCCGGAATTTTAGAAACTAAGAAAACTTATTACTTCTTTATAAACACGACAGTATTCCTTTTTAATACTTACATGTCGTAAGCATATTGATTTAATATGGAATGATAAATCAATATAAAAAGCAACGACACAATAGCTTAGTTAAAAGAGCGAATGGATATTCGATGAACTCACAGATTCGATTGCCATAATCATAATTTAAATATTTTTTATTAAATATATATGTCGGAGAGAAGACCTCAAGTAGTCTTTTTAAAAAGTGTTACGTCAGCATTGCTTCCTTTACTGTCGTATTCCTTGATGGTGGTTTCGTTATAACATTTTCAAAATAAAATTTCACAACTAATTATAGCTTCGTTAATTCAACGGGCAGCGTTACAACGTTTCAAAGAGATTCGTACTCTTCGACTAGAGTAACAATTATTATGAGCTCTCAATATTACTTCATTATATTCCCTAGATCATCTCCCGCCATAGAAATAACTTAATAACATGAAGTTGTCCTAACATTACTATTGCAGGTCTTAAATAATAAACAGTTTCTTACATTTCAGTTGATGCAAGACTACTATTAATTATTAATTAACCATTAATTATTCAAACATTTTAATTTACAATTTAGTTAGTAAACACAACAATAATTTAAAGTAACACTAAAACGATTACATTAGTCAAATAGAATCGCATAGTATAAAGTATAAAGTTAATACAATTACTTATTTTAATAATAACATAGTAATCTCGAAGGAAATTTTAAGTAGCAATAATAATTTTAAATTATAAAATTCATCAATTTTCGTCTTTATGCCGATATATTTAAAGGCAACGACACTATTTAAGAAGACCTACCCTCCTACAAACACAAAGTTGTATATTCGTAGTAATTGGAGATAACCAATTTTTAGTATAAACTCTAGCGTTTTAAAGAAATAATAAATTAGGGAACTATATCTACCGATAATTAAAACAAAATAATTACATAACATATTATAAGTAATAACTATATAAAAAGCCAACAACATGTCCAACATCAACAACAACATCCAAGATCATTAATAAGATCTTGCTCCAACTTAAGGAATTTATTTTAAAAAACTCTCGGAATGTCTTTCGCGCGTGTCGTTCCTACATACCGACGGACTAATCGTGTCTAATAGAGATTTCCGAGCAATAATGTATTGTACGATTGGCATTCTGTTTTGCTATTAGAACTACTATTACCGGTATTCTTAGATGTTCCTAGTTCTGTATTCTCAATCAGTGCGTCTTACAAGTTATTTTATCTATCTTTGTTTAATTTAACTTTACTAATCAGTTGTTTTCTTTTTAATTAAGTATCAACTCGTGAGAAATAACTAACTCAATGACCCAATTATCTTAAGGTGTACCTACATTTTTTACTGATATCTTCTATGTATAAAATGGTGATAAATTTAACGTTAATAAAAACAACTTATCATGTTTTAAAAAATCTGGACTCAGTATGCATAATACAATAAGTACAAATTGGTTCCAAAATCGTTTACCACGTGCAATATTATTGCGCGCGCGCATCAACACGGCCATTAGGTGTCAGGCATCACGCGCATTGTTCTGCAGCTCCTGAGTTAGTGCCCATAACAGCTATAAAGGTTAATTATATAGCACATTCTGTGGTGTTTTCAGTACTCTGTCTCGAATTATTTACGAGTGCGTGGCTCACCAATGGTTTTACTTATTCAGATTAAATTGTAGCTTTAATAGGTAACACATGAATAGTTTATTTTTTATTTAAGTTTTAAATAAGCTGATGGAATGGAATTGCGAAAATAAATTTAAAATACAATGTAATATCTCTTGATTAAATTGGTAATACGTTTTAAAAAAATAAACTCTTTGTTAATATTATTGTTAGTGAACGCTTGTCCAGAACCTTGCAACAGAAGAATTGTCATTATTAGAGGTATAACTTCGAGAGGCAAACGTCAGACGTTGAAAAACCGCACACGACTTTTATGGCGACCAGTATGCTTTATGTGGTGCTGTCAGTCTGAGGATCATTGCATTTACATTAAAAACTATAATTAAGTGAACACTTTTGAAGCAACATTTTGTAATACACCAATGCTGATTAGTTGCTACCAAATAGAATACAATGGTGAATAACATTTTATGATTTAAAAGTACAAAATCCTTGAAGCGGACTGTCTAATAAATATATCGTTTCAAAGTATTTTCAAAGGTTTGTCAGTATTTTTGATTAATTGGAGTACCATCAATTAAAATGACCACTGGTACGGACATAAAACAAATGTCCGTTGGGACCAACAATGCACCGAACCGGAGCATAAAAACTTATGCGACGTAAAATATTAATAGAAATGCACGTGCGTTCATTGTCAATAAATTACCCAAGTGACAGAGCAATAAAAAAGTATATTTCTTGAGTGAATGGGAGGCTGCGGAGGCTTCGATATGAGGTAGCCAATAAAAGTGGCTGGCGGCCATAAACTTCCGGCGTAGACTGCGTGGCGAGACGTGGTGCAAGGCCGAGCATCCTCACTAAAATAATACCAATAGAAACACTGACTTTCTTAAAGTATTCAACTGTTCTTTCATAGACATATTTATAATCGAATCATTTATATCATAAAGCATAACAAAAAATAATACAAAATAATATCAAACAAAGATGTGTCGCAATAACAAACATTAATTCAATTCGGAACCTCCTGGATTTAATTCGCAATTCATTCGTCAACATTTGTATACCAAATGCTAGAATCATCCGAGTAACATCGCGTTTAATGTAGTCCCTAACGTACTCGTAATACAATAAGAGGCATGAATGTTGCATGAGTCACGTGGAACGCTTCGAGAAGTTTTTTCCAGAGCCAAGTGCAACATCTAAAGGTCAGGGGGCTTAAATTAAATTAGACTGTATAAATAATTTGTAGAACTCTACATTGGACGGACGGTTTGACGTACGATAGAGATACCATCGGTGACCCGCCGTACCTCTCCTAATAATCTCTACGATTCATCTAGTAATAATATCTCGTCTTGTTTCGTTGCCGAACAAAAAACATGTAATGTTTTTAATTAGATTAAATTGATTAATGCTATATCGATCGGGCGTAAAGATATCTTATGGCGAAGGTAATTAATCTCCGCAAATAATGACCGTAACGAACATTTGATAGGCCATTGTTGTAGAAATTGTTAGGATAATGAGTTTTGTTTTATCTATATATTAGAATAAGATTCTCATTTATTTATAATTAGAAGAAACTTACGCTATACTTACTTTTATGCCTATTAACTTTGTAGCTTCAGGTATCATTTTTTGTTGATTCTAAGTTATGTAAGGAATTGTAAAGGATTTGCAAAAAAAATAATTAGCAATAATTTGTTAAATCAAGCATAGTCAAGCAAAGTCGGTAGATATTTGTGTGCCGACAAAGAGTAAGGAAAGGATAGATAGATAGATAATAGGAAAAATACAAGAGAATTAATATTGTAATAACGGAACTAAAATCTTTTAGAACTAATTTATAAATATGTAACAAGACAAATTTAAAAACAATATATATATATATATATATATTTATTGGACTTCATTGTTATTGAGATAAGTATGCTTCACCTCTAACCAAAATATTTTTAACCACAAAATTTAAATAATTACCAAGATGAACGCAATCGAATTATTAATAACAAAATTTCTTACAATTCATTGTATATTTTCTTAATAAATAATATTAAATATTATAAATGTTTAGATCCATTTTCGAAATAAGAACATGAGACAGAATAAAAACCCCAAAGGAGCCAAAGCAAAATTTAGATAAAGAAAGATAAACCAAAAAAAAAAACAAAACCACCCAGTTTTATTGACAAAGTTTCTCATGTATTTGACGAAACAATAAGCCACGTCCGAACCCTCGATCGTGATCCATAAAGCGCGAACTTAGCTAATGAAAACCGAAAAAAATACGAGTACCTACACCTTTGGCAAATTTAAATTCCTTTTATTTTTAAATCGCCTCTCAACATCAAGTCTTATTGTTAGGAATATACAGACTATTTTCCAATTCGTGTTATCTAATGATGTGTTGAATTTAAATTGGTGGTATACAATCTACCTGCGTATGCTTTGTTGCGCATTGTCTACTCAGCTTCGCTGAATACAAACTGCGCAGCCGGCGATGTGTCGAATTAGGGTTGGTGATCGTTAATTTAAAAAACAAATTATGATTAAGCATCTATCTTTTTCTCTATAAATATCATATTTTAGATAGATATCAGCTTTACCATATAAAACGAAGATGTAGTATTCATCAATATTTCTCACTACTTACTGTTAAAAAAGTAATTTATTAAAATGTTGTAACAATATATAAATAATGAATGTTGGTTTTTGTCTTTGATAGTAACGTCGAGTTTTTGGACTTAAAGTTCACCCCTGCTTACGGTTATGTGCTTCTAACAAAAGATTTCATAATTATTATTTTTCATCTGCTACATTTTGTCACAGTTATCAATCAACGTAAGGGCTCTCGTGTCTTCTCTTTCTACACTACTCCCTTGTAGATCTATTTGTCTTTTTCTTTGGCATACAGTATAATTATTATTGGAACACCTGGGCGCAAAAGAATGTCGCACAAAGAGACAAGTAATGACGATCCGAATCTAAGATCGGGGATATTTCGTTACCGAGAAAGACTTGCTTCATTAATTATGAAACACAATACTCTTTAGAATTTTTGTGAAATTATGTTTTTTGAATGCTGTCATATAATTTGATAAATTGTCCACATTTTTTTGTATGGCCTCCTGTTTAACAGTAAAAAAACAACTTTCGGCCGGCCATTTGTTTCGCTTTCCGTATTTAAGTTGACGGCTACTGTTTTGGTTTCCTAGAAATTCCATATAAGTTCACGTCTCGCGGATTACGTGCCTAGTGTGAAATTAAGATTTCTTGGACTCGAGTCTAGATCGAGGAAAAGAAGATCGTCTATCTAAACATTAAAAGGAAATGGACAATAGTGTACTTATAAATATTTAAGCTCAAATACATTTCGACATTGGAAAATTCTATAATGCTCGTCTATAACATTGTACAAAAAGTGTTATCCGTAACCCTATGTAATAAACCTGTAATCCATATGTGAGAATACAATATAATGTTAATAATTCACACACTTACAGAGCACACAGTGGTGTGAGAGAGCAATAAGATGACGAGTTGTGCGCTGGCACGTCGTTAATGAAGAAATATTGCAAGCTTTTGATAATTCTCGCGATAACCGCGCCTTGCCTGCGCCTGCGCCGTGAGCTCGCCAATATTAATTATACGACGTAAACTTACTAAAAACTGTTCCGTAAGGTATTTTTTATCTGATGGTACCTGTGGCAAGTGAAAAGAGAGTCACTTTTAAAAAATGCGATAATATTACTTATTTGCAAAACCAAGACATTTGTCACTGGTGGGTTCGTTCTTTGTGATTTAAAGAGGAATAAAAAATAAAAGTTCTGGTACAGTCAGCAATAGTAAGTGATATATAAACGACAAGAATTACGTAATCAAAACCCACTAAGTAGGTAGATAAGCTTTTCATATCACATAATCCAATTTACATACTTACCAAAATTTATCCACACCTATAACAAAGAATATTATTCTGACTTGGCATATTATAAGTGATGAAATTTGGGCGTAATAAATTGAAACTATATCGACGGTCAGCAAATCCTGAATGTGTTTGTTTAGGGCGAGCCCACCCTAAAATATTTATTTTATCTTGGTTTGCCGAAGTCGCGTCAATAGTTTCTTAGCATTTTTACCCAGCGTTAAAAGATAGGCTATTATAATTTATAAGGCTATTGGTCGCCATGTTTACTTGTCTATTGGTAGAGATATGTAAAACTAACATCTTCAGAGTAAACCTTATCTAAACCAAATAGTTTCGCGGAATTAAATCTCTTAGTAATTATTGATTTTTGAACCTTTCTGATGTAGCCGGACTTTCAATTTAAGCACAATCTTGGGTCAGTTGTTTGTGTATTTACTTTATGCTGGCTGAAATATTCAGAAACTAATAAAAGACTAAATGTAATTACTATAACCATTCTTCTCTTCGTTTATTTCATTATTTGTTATTGTTCATAAATAGAAATACAACAATATTTGAGAATCAGAACAGGCAATATTTGATTGTAATACAAACTGTGACTACAACAAACTAATCAAAATAAAAAAATATATATTTTTTTAATTATAATATTTCAATTAAATAGAGCTAGTCAATTAAATATAAACTATATTTCTTTGTGATTATGGTATAAAATTCAATGTCTATAGTAAATTATAAATACATAACTGCTTGTTTCGGCCAGAGAAATTGCTACCTGAATGCATTGTCTAAACACAATATTGTGGTTCTCCCACGAGGGTAGTAATCCCTTAACAAACGGCACCTTTTATTTTAAAGCCGTGACGTAAACCGACTTTTGTTTTTGGATTAAAATTCAATATTTTTTTACATTAGAACAATAAACAATATCTTTGTCGTTGAATAGTGCTCTTGATGTACTGAACTACCTGGCTATAGTCTTAAATATTTTTTAAAGTGGTTATAAATTTTGAGATGTTAAGCTTTCTACAATATGAAGGCACGTGCTCAGTTATTAACTAGTGTATATTTAAAAATATTATTTCAAGTTATATATATATTAATATATATGTCAACTTATTATGCATATTAAGTAATATTACATAATATACTTTAAAACAGTATTTAAAAATAAATATTACAGGAGGGTTAATCTCAAAATCACAGATTGAACAGATATCTTCCGCGGTATAAAAATTGTAATAACACAAATTCGCAAAAACGTACTGTTATCGTAACCATCGAGGGACACGTTTTGTCATCGGTGTCGATTTTACACTACGATGCGCAGGCGCATGCAGCTGTACATTAACAAATGGCTCTTCTTTTAATCCCCTATTCATTGAATTTAGTGTTTATTATTATTTTTAATTATCATAGGATTTTTTAATAATATTTATTTTATTACGTTGTTATTCCATTAATTAATGATTTTCGACATGTCATCTTTATTCAAAGTATCTACTCTGTACAAAAGAGTTTTAAGGGCAATACCTTGCAATGTAAATCTCTAGTGATTTCTTTGACCATAGTAATTAATGGTACAGTGTCGATACCTATTATTTTTTTGGCAAAGAATCATTGGTATCGTCCATTGATACAGTCCATTGTCCATGCCCACCCATCGCCTCACCTGTACTGAATGGGCCGAAGCTTACAATGAAAAATGTAATTTTTTTCTCTATGCTCCTTTTGTCGGTGGCAACACTATATTTCACGTGGAACAATTATCATTGTCTTTGGCACCTCTGAACAGTGCGGTTTCGTATAACTCAAAGATTCTTTTGTATTTTTGAGATTTTTATAGCCTGCCTCTTTTGTTTCTCTTTGTGGTGTCTGAGTGCGTATGGAAATTGCACAAATTATTATTTTCTTAATTTCTCTCCTTGCGAAGTGGATTTTGAGCTATTAGCAAAATATTTTCTGGCATCCAATATATAGAAGATTATATTTTGTACATGTTATAAAAATTATATTATTATTAGCAATTTACAGCAACTTAGTTGGCAATTGACACAGAAATTTATGCGATTTTTATTATTGTAATTTAAAACCAACAAATTTATTTTTTCGATAAAGAGTTACAAATTGATTTATAGCAATTATTGAAAAAATACATCATTACGGAGGGAAAAGGAAAGCAGGATTTAGAGGCGATTTAATTTCGGCTACAATTTACGACTGGCAATAAATAATGTTCACTAAATCAACTCTGCGCCATTGTCACGAGTTTTTAAAACCATTAAAAAACCTATCAATGACTTCCATTTCAATAACGAAAATCTATCGATTAAGCTACGAGCTATTAAAAATATAACCATCCCTTTCTAACACAACAATAATGAATATAACAAAGTTAGATTTATGTGAGCAAAAAATTAAAAAAAATATATTAACGCGCGTAACAAATTTCTATAAATAAGCAAATAAATTGAGTTTCTATAAATGTCCCATTGTTGCTAGTGGGTAACATTGATTTATATAAATATTCATAAAGATTTACATTTATACATTTTCATCAATTGTATTTATTATTATGTTTTAAATTGAAATTGATTTATAAAATGGCATGACATTAACGGCCATGTTAGAAGCGTACTTTTATAATTCGTTTTAATATATTTTACGAACCTTCAATTGAGAAAACTTAAAACAATTTTAACTTTATCATGAAGCATCTTTAAATTATAATAAGATTAATAAACTGAACAATTTAAATATTAAAACTAACATTTAATTTTCTATTGTCCTTAATTATACATTTTTCACACAGAGTCTTCTTCAATCTTCAATTCATTGAATCAGTTAATCAATCCTTCAATCATCAATTCATTGAATCAAAGATAATCTTTATGCAATTTGATTGGACGATAGGATGCGATGCAGTACCGATTGTCATGTCTGGAAACGATTCGTCGCTAAACAAACAAGCTTTTTAAATGCTACCTAACTTGTCTTTTTTATATCGCCATTTGAATATTTCCATCGTTTCGTAAGGTTCGTGTCACGACGCGGCACGGTATCACGTGAGAGATATTTATAAAAGAAAACCGTATCGCCGATGTAGCGTTATTTCCAATTTAATGATTGCTAATACCAAATAGACGCTGTCGGCACGTCACTCGATCGTCTTTTATTATCGTTTGCCGATTTCATTGATAGGTATATATTCTATTTTTTGTGGCTCCTCTAATAAGCGTGTTGTCATACGCGTCGGCTATAATTTGCCCAATTATGTTTACACAAACTTAAATATGTTTCATATAAATCGCGTGCTAAATGCAAATTGTAATGCCATGATAATTTCGAACACTTAAAAAGAACAATAAACCACCCCTTAGCTATAAACAAGTAGCTTCTGAAATGTTTAACCACAAACCTTTAAATAAAGCGATACGCTCGCCATAAACACCAAGAAAAAACGTTTGAAAAAACTTCATCAACAAAAGTGTCAAGTAAAAAAACGACCCCGCGATCAAATGCAAATGTCAGAGCAACTGCGCTCATTACTGCACCATAAAACCATAACAAGAATCATTACGCGCGCAATTAAAAAAAACTTCACCCATACTAACATTGGGTGACTGTGACGAAAACCGCTTACTGTGCACCCACATAGTTTGTTTTCAACAACAAAAAAACTTATAAAACGGGGGCACCTCCGTCTTCTGTAAAAAACTTCTTACGTATTCACCCCTCGCGAATTTCTATTTTTAATGAACGCTCGACGCTTTTTTTAATACTTGCCGCAGTTGTTTTGACGGATTGCAATCTAGCCACTAATTGCTTTTTCCTCCTCGGGGTGAGCATTTTACCTCGCGAAATTACATTTTATTAATTGAATAATATTAATGATACTTCCTTCGGGCGATCAATCTTTAATGACGTTTTTATTCGTCAGAGGAGTGACGCGACGTCTCTCCTCTAGAGCACTCGAGTTATTTTTTTTCTAACGACTCCGCTGGATGTTAATTATGTATCTAATGGCTCCCGTGATACACTTCCATTAATAATATCTCGGACGACATCGTCCGCTCCAAGATTTAATAACTACACATCGCTTCGAGATTAATAGTGCATCTGTGGCGTGCGTTATTATAAAAATATGTACCGTTGGTCCATTACATGGCGTTCCTATTACTCTGGTCCTAACCTCACAGCAACTTTCCAATAATTATAAAAGATATATTACACTAACAATTTCATTTCTAATCTAACCTAACGTCTAAATATGAATAATAATTGCAAATACTTTACGCTTACGAACGCTTTATTTAATATAAAGCAGACAGGCGAAACAAATAAGCTCATTATAATGGAGTATTTGAATTGAATTAATATGATTCAAATATTTATGACAGCTGCCTCGTGGTAGAGCACAAAATGTCAAAAAGTTTATCTATGAGCTAACTAAACAAACCTTGATTCATTCCTAACACATAAAACGCATCCATTGTTCTCTGTTATAACTGCGTTTCATTTAATCATTTTATTTATTATTATCATAACGTTTTTTTCGCGATGGATCTGCGTCGGTATAATTTCTTTTGTTCCGCTCACTGACATTGTTTCTTTTTGTATTTTTTAGTGCGGTGTTAGTATCGAATGTGTGTGTGATTTACTCTCCCTTTAAAAACAACACCCGTGCAAGTTACGATTAGTCGGGTAACATAATATCTAATCACTATGTTGGGTCACGTACGAACATAACTCGCGTGCTTCCTCCATCCGATGTGCTTTATGGAATTGGATCCTCATATTTCGGCAGTTTTCGTTGTTTATTCAAACTTTATCACTATCTTGCTTGCGTCTTCGTAATTTAATCTCTTTCATATTTATCTTATTTTTTATATTTTTAATCTCTGGTCTATGCAAACGAGGCAATGTTTTTATATATAGAGTCTCCCCCGAGACTACGGCTAATGTTTGGTAATTCTAAATTCAATCATCTCAAACAAAGAAGGTCTCTCGCGCAGCTAAATGGCGTTTTTTAATCGGATATTATAATTAATGTTTCTTTTGTCGCGTGCTGACGTGCCCCGCGCGAACAATGGGATTTCTAATAGAAGGAGATATAAATATTTTTTTCTCAGAAACAAGAAGCTACCTGGCGATAAAACACAGACAACAGGATCTTTTGAATGGCATTAAATATATTCATTAGACATAAAAAATGAGAAATTTCTGCCAGTTGTGTTTATCAACCCATGGCTGGTAGAAAATTATTGAAAAAATATTAACCTTGTACTCTCGGAGGACTCCCTAAGTGAAATTTCTTTTAAGTACAACTTCACTGGAGGTATATTTTTTATTTAGCGAGCCCACCCTCTGCCCTCAGTCCGAACCCTTCTTATTCTAATAGTTAAAATGTATAATGCGAGCACAGTCAGTGTTTTTTTACTTGTGGGTATAGAGAAAGCAATAAAAAACTGCATTATATCAAACTACCCTCCCCTCATTATGTGACGCGAGGGTTAGGGTGTGTGTGTGAGGGTTTTTTAACACTTTGCAAATGTGTGATATCAGTCTTAGTAAATATCATAGTTTTCATATTGTATTTTTTAAATAGTTTTTGAAAATACTTGAACAAATTTGAATCTGTTTCTCAATTTATTGTTATTATTTATTTATTTTCAATTTAATTTTCTTTTATTATCAAATTAAAAATTTTAAAGATAATTAGGATTAACCAATTAGTATTGGAATAAGTTTTTCAAACAAATCTAAATACTGTATTAGCTGTGGCAATATTTTTCTCTGATCAATTAATCGATGGTCCATACTACTATAAATTACTCTTTGTGTCCGTATATTGATTCATGTTCTTTTACAGAAGCCATAAAAATAACGACTGTCTCTCAATTATTAAAATCATAAATCGAAAGGGGATATCTCTGTTTGGTTTTTTTTGTCGTTTTATTTTTGCCTTTTTTATAATTCAAGGGAATATAATTATATAATTCGAGTATTTCCGATTCCCTTACAATCAAATCCATTCAATTCTCGAAACTAAAAATCTGAATTCTAATCCAAATTCACTGCAATCGGCTTTATTAGAATATAATTAAACGGGTTTCTATAAAAGGCAAGTCATAAAAATAAAATATTAAATTCAAGTAAAACAAATAGACATTAAGTCCATGTCCATACCGTATCGCCATTCCGCGCCATAAAAATAATCAAATATATTCGTTCCATCTCATTTGGCGGCGTCTTAAACGATTTCTCTCGTCCGGCCGTTATTACCGAAAACATAACTCCTCATTTTCTTTTTTATCCCCTACTCACAGCGCCTCCCGGGTATAAACCTACATAGGGGTTGCTTGCTGCATATTTTTATGTATCCTTAAGGATTTTACCTCATCCGAGCAGCCCTTAGTATATAATGATGTCGTTTGTGAGTTAAAAACTTGTTAAAAAGTTTCATACGCTCTTGAATGTTCTTTTATCAAATTAAGAAAATTAGTTATACGATTACAGTTTGTGAATTTACGTCTTATCTAAGCTACATAATAGAGTCCAATTTTCCTAATCAATTGTCAAGAAATCGTCATAACACATTGTTTCATTTACGCGAAAAACCATACATAGTGTTTTATCAGTGGGAGCTCACATATTGTTAGGGGACGGGATTTTTTCCTCGCGTAATGCGGTTAATTTCCTTTTTCCTCTTTATTTATAGTAATCCCTTTATAAGGTGATTACGGAAATGTGTTTTTGGACGTAAAAGAGCGCAGCGTGGGGCCTTACACGGTGCTCTTGCTTTCATGCGGTAAAAAATGATAAACAAACATGGAAGGAGAAAGGGCACAAGATATATGATTGTCATATATTGTTAAAACTGTTTACATCTACGTATCTGTTATAGTAAATCGAATTTGAATACATAAATGATTGACGAACGAAACGTCGCAATGAGGTGTCCTTGAGCGAGTGTTACATATATGGATGCTATGCTAGTTAGACTGGGGAAGCTGAAATCACAAGTCTATGGAAAAAAGCGTTCTGAGGTTTTCCGTTGAATAAATAAATAAACATTTACATAATTCTTTTTGTGTTTATCTTATCTTTTCCTATTTTTATTTAAAACTTAATAAAATCTGTAAAAAAATAAAACTTAATGGAATTCAGCTGATGTAACATATATATTTTTTATTGGCCGTGCCAACAATCTTTCTTAAGATATGCATTAAGTTTTTTTTATTACATATCTATTCGTATTACGTTGGTAGATGTCCAGGTTTATAGTAGTGTGTGTGTGTGTGTATGTATGTCTGTTTAAAACAAGGATATGTTTTTCGGATCTATTTTATTGTTCCCGTTGCTCGACATTGAGTCCTTGACCCAATGTTTGCAACTATTCATTGAATTTTTAGTATAATACTGAACACGGCGGTCATACACACACATACGTCGGTCACTTGGCGAGCGTGTGACTTTTAAAGAAGGTACCTACTGTTCTCAATATTAATATTTTTCGGTATGATATTACAAAAATAAACAATGATGTTTTAATGTATATATGTATATAAGTTATTATTATACACCTAACCTAATTGATAGAATCTTATTACTATGTTATATATCTACCCACGAACCATGACTTTCTATAGGGTACTCTGTAGCGTATTTAGTAAGTAGAAATATACGAAAATAGGAAGAAAAGCTAAATAGAAATAGATAAAATCAAAAGAGATTTACATTACATCTTTACGAGGCCGTCTTCCCCTTCCCCTCCCCTCTACAAATAATTGCATCTTTTTGTCTAAAAAATATTTCGCCTCCAGCTCTGATTTACGCATACAAGGTGTGCAATAATAGAATCCAGGAAAATATAATCAGCAGTTCTTTCACACGCCAAAGTGTGTTTTGACGCCTTGATATTAAGTTTGTTTTGCTAAAATAAGTAAAAAAAAGAACTGTATTTACAGAAACGAAACTGTTTGGGGAGCCTCGCCACTCCGGACCCTCGTTTTTTCGTAAAAATTTTTCCTGCGCCTTCTTAATTATATAGAAATGGTTTGCTTCACGACGCCTTTGATCGCTGCGACGAACTGAGTGAAATTTAAAATCACCATAAAAGAATCTGCATCTTTTGTTGAAGATCTAACAAGAATACGTAGATTGAATTCTAATTGGATTGCATTTTAGTTCCATTCAAATAAGATGTTTAAATATTTATTCATTTAAATTATTTTTTTTTACAATGGTTTATTGTAAAATAATTTAGATAATGTATTATTTTTAAAGTTAAAATGAAAATTGAACACTAGTGACTGAAGTTGCTTAACCGAAATGTTTATAATCTTTTAAAAGAAATACTACTTATATATAGTTTTTATGGAATCTGAAAAAGCTTAGAAAATGTCTCTTGCAATGATAAGATTAAGAGCGCTCGATGTTGCGGTTACTTTGTTTAGTTCGTTATTAAAACATACCAACTCCCCTTCTAAGAAAGTTGACTCATAATAAAGGCCGTCATATTTTTTCCTTTTAAAACTTTTTGATTAGATAAAATAATAGGGAGGTAGGGAGGGAGGTAAGGGATCGAAGGGAGCTCGCGGCGATGCTCCAATATTGGCTATTCTAATTGTTGTTTTCTCTAAGCTTATCATAATTTCTGTATTTTTCTTATTTTCTTGCTCATTTTCATTGTTGGTAATCAGGACAATGTTGGTTTCGTTTGTTTCTTTTGAAGTCGTGTCCATGAAATCCTATTTAATTAATCCTGTTTGAAGAATAAAAATCAATACAAGCACAACAGCACAACCCTCAGATGTAAAAAACTCGTCGATTAAAATTGAAAATATATCGACGCTTGAGTTTGACACGCTTTTAAGTCACAGTACTGCTGTCATTTGCAAGCTTATTTGTGTCAGTTGCCCTTATTTATATAAAAAAAAATCCTTTAACAAAGATGTTTCTTAAAATAAATCCTATTTTTTTAATTTTCTAAATTAGTTATTAATTATAGTCGTAAAAAATCTTCAATAACTTCGTTACCTTAAATGTATTGTAGAACTATATACCGAATAATATATAAAAACATAATTTCAGTTCTTTTTAAGATTTTACTAAGTTATTGTACTAGAAATAGGTATACAAACAAAATCCATAACAAAACAAGCATTTTTCACACAAATATAATAACTCTCCGTAGTATAAAATGTCACGAGCGCATCGCCATTAGGGTTGTCCCCTTTTTTTCAATTTAAACCATTTGACAAGGCCAGCGTCGTTCGCAGTGGCCTTTCCGATGGTACAATAAAAGTTTTCAATAAGATTCGTTACACTACACTAAGCAGTGCAATCAATCAAAATCGCCTCGCTCCATCGGCTCCGGCGCACGACGGCTACGTACATGATATTTATTATTGTTTTACAATTACATACATCTAAAAACTGCAAAAAATATCTCACATTAAAACCACAAAAAGTATATAATACTACGTACAATTATAAAAAAAAACTATAAAAAACACCAATTGTAAACAAAATGAAACAACATAAATTATACGAATGGTACGTTTACCATCAATTAATTAACAGTGTATCTCAAAACAAGCGTACCGTGAAATAATCATAAAAAGACGTTTACACGAACCATGTAATAGATCGTAATAGCACTTGTAATTGTAGGAGTCTCATTTAATTAGTAAGCTTCATTACTAAAGCAATTATATAAAACACTCTGTAACTTTCATGGTCGAAAGAAGATGATAAGTCGATTTGAAGAAAAATACATAAGTATTTTAGTTAAATATTTGCAAATCATCTACAACAATAACTCCAATCATTGACATAACTTTATTTTATAATAAATCAACTTTATAAAAGATAGAATACATATTTTTGAAAATACAAGCCAGAATTTTTGAATAAGTTCTATTCACACCTAATGGGCATCATGCCATGACTGTTACATACATTCTTGTACATATATATTTATATATACATACCTATGATGAATACTGTTTTTACAATAACTATTTATTTATTTAATAATAGTACAAACCGGATATAGATAATAAAATGCATATAACTGTCTCTACCAACATAAGAAACGGACTTCTTGCTCTACTTCCTACATTGTAACTGTCTCGTGTTTAACCAGAAGCCTTATTAGTACTAATGCAATTGAAAGCCTATAATTTTGGTCTGAGGAAACAAGGAATTAGTGAATTATAAATGCATGAGACCCGCCCCCGCGTGTTCGGGAACATTTCTTCATTTGTCTTTCAAAAGACCATTTTGTTTCACTTTTATTATTCTTTTTTAATTTTACTCAACCATAATTATAGTTTACAATATAACCCCATTTACAAAGTAGTAATTTGTGATTGGTAAAATAAAGTTTTTTCTATTTTAATGTAATATTGCGTTACAAACAGTTGTCAGTTTTTATTTAAATAATAAATTGTTCATAAATATATCTTACTATACCCTTTCTAAAATATAAATAATATTACATAATACATAGTAGTAAGTTCAAAAGACAAATATATCAAAATAATTAATAAATATAAACGGTCGTATTATGAAAACACTTCCTCCAATAATCGCTAAGTGTTTAAAGCCTTAATTGCCATTACTGACCTTCCTCGACTTTCCCATGATTTTCCCTCCCTCTTGTTAATTGTAAAGCCCTAACGAAGCCTCGGTTAACCCTGCCAACACCGACATGCAAATTAACCCTTTTCCGCCAACTGTTTACAAAGCTTTATTGAATTAAAACGAACCACAACCTCGACTTAATAAAGCAAGGGTTGGATGATATCTTGTTTGTAAGGAGATTCCGCGTTTTAATTAATGACTTAACCCTTTGGCGCTCTGTTGTTAGCTGCTGGTAGCTGTTTAATTATGGAGGGTAACAGGTCATGGTGTTAATCGGTGATTTTATTAAGGTGCGATTATTAGTTTTTAAATAATTATAACTTATGTAAAATTTCTTTGATATTTTTCCTTACAATTTTAATTAAGGTTTACTAAGATTTGCTTGTATCTGTTTCTGTTGACGACAAATATTTTTATGAAAATTGTCGTAAATTACTCTAATGATATCATTATTAATCCGATTTGTAATAAAAAAAAGTTTAATCTCTCAACCATTTCAAAAGCATAAAATCATAATATCAAATTAAACGTCAAAGAAAATGTAATAAGAAATGAAAAACAAAGCATTCCCGCAGGGGCTGGAAAATCTCTTACATTCAAAGTGAAGGAAAACCACAGCTAAATGAGCAAGTGTCCGCCCTAACTCCGCTAATTGCTTAATCGTCTACGTAGGCGGGCTTTAATTGCCCACTGACCGACCACTTAAATCCGACAATTCACGACAATCTCCGACAATTTCCGACAACTTCCGACAAGTTTAAGCGTCCGTAATTACAAGGCGAGATGTTTAATTACGCTCCGTCGCTCGGACGGCGAATTAATTAGGAGTTTTAAGTCGGAAATGGGAGGGTTAAGAGTGCTTTTAGCAGAGAGGGAAATAACTGATTTTGTTCATTATAAAGTTTAGGTTAGGTTATTTGTTTATTACTAATGTAATGTTTTTTTACACAGTAGCTGACACCAAACTTAGTATATCTAATTTTGTTTTATATATTTATAATAAAATAGTATGAAGGTATAACTTACATATTAAATACAGGACACAGATCCCCTATGATTATTTTTACTTATCTAATTGTAACAGGAAATAACTGTTATTAAATTTAACTATGATTTTTCGTTTTAATGACGGTTCTAACAATGATACAAATAAAAAACAGACGCTACCAAGTCTCGGTTACAAATTACATAGCTCATTTTCAGTCCGGATGCTGAGCTGATTTAAGGAGATGAGAGAAATCTAATTACACCAAGACTTTCCTTAGATGCTGTTTAATTGAGAACTTTTCACTCCTCCACTTCTGTTCTCTCCCCCAACCCAACTCCGGCGTCGATTACATTTTTTCAACATTTTTTAATTCCGTTCCAGGTTTTAATTTTCTTTGCAAAAGGCGAGCTTTCTTTTTCTGCGGCACGTTTTTTCTATCCGTCCGCTTGAAGATATTTCACACCGCCATTACACGGCTGGTAATGAGATTTTCTTTCATTATGTTTAATCTCCCGATTAATTCAAATGTAAATCTCACCTCGCTTTTATAGCCGGATCGCTACCGTGGCGAAACAAACATTGCTGGGCCGTGGATTTTGTCGCCTTTAAAATAATTAAAAATCGTGACCATTAGGAGTAGGTATTATTGAAATTGTTCGACACGCGCCAGGGGAGCGGGAGATTAGACCGTCAATAATTTGAGCAAATTCAAAACGCCGGACTGCTCCGAGATAGGTGCGTCGAGACGTGTTCGGAACGCCAATGGCTAGTCTAGGAGTCGGCAAATTGAAAACACCTCGGGCGAAGCTGTAAACACGTCACGTGATTTAGGTTTTAATCAAGTAGGGACGCACCGCCCGCCCGTAATTGTGACAAATCCTCTGTTTGTCCGAGAGAACTTTTAACTCCGCAGCGGAACGGAGCCGTAAAGGCTCTTCGCACGTGCCTGCCGAGGGAGAGCTTTTTTGTCGACACATGTGTTCCGTTTGCTGTCTTTCCGGGTTAGATACATTTTTAATATTTTTCCTTATAGTTCACGTAGGTAATGTATTTCACTTTTACGTTAATACAATTTTTCAATTTCGTCAAACCAATAATAATATTATAATTGTCATTTAAGTTGATTATGAAAAAATCTCTGATTAGTACTAATGTAAAGCAATTGTTATCAAAACGTTTATGTCGCCCGCGCTACACCTACATAACTCATTAGTGAATTAGCAAGACTCGCAATTGCGTCCGTAATAAACTCAAAGACGGAGAACTTCACAGATGTGTCAGATTTGTTAAGCAAAAACTGATGCATACAATTATTCAGCTAATTTCCAATTAATTTTAATAACTTCTTTATACGCAAATAATATATTAAGTGCATTTCTAATCTCTTTCCCGTAAATTTCAGGCTTTATATTAGGACTTGTCTTAAGTAAATGTCGCTTCTGTACAAATGATGACTGTTTGCGTCGTAACAGTAATCTGTCGCAATTATCGCGTGGCGCATATCCCGATTAGACGACGCGACAGCAATTAGGTCGACGGACATACGCGTTAACCTGCAATGAGGATACGCCTAAACACTCGCTCAATGAGTCAAAATGACCGCGCTTCCATTACTGGTCTGGCTAATAACATCAAAGTTCTTACTAAAATCTGACCTCCACCTCCCGTTTATAAATCGCATCGCTCCTTATAAATTCACCTTCATAACCAACCCTCCGTAAGTTCAAAGAGTACGGGGCAATGTCCAAATTATAAATTCGCATTAGAACGGACGCGCACGGTTCGTTTACCATTTCATTTTGGTTCAATATCGCCTCTACTTTGTTCCACACACACACCCCCACCCACCCCGCGCTTTAAGACGCCGGGAAATATCTGCGTTTTAAGCTATATTTCTTTCATCCCTCATTTTTGCAGTTCGTAGCAATCTGAAATCCAACACGTCCCCCGGAGGGTCCCCTCCTTCGGGTGGTTCCCCCCGTATTCTTGTACCCGGATAAAAAAGCGATATCTATTTATAAAATGTACGCAAGCGTGTACGTAACGCGTATGAACGAGGATTAGCGTACGTGTGTGCATATATGTGTGCGTGTCCCGCTCATTTGCAAACCGTCTCCTGAGATAACGTCCTCCAGTCGGTTATCCCTCTCTTATTGCCTCCTTTCTTACATGATTGCCATCTATGTAAAGACTTTTAGCTATTCTACTCATGTAAATTAGGTTTATACGAAATACCATAATATGACATTATTATGATTTATATTATATATTTGTTTCTATTTAAATAAATTAGTATAACGATAGTTTTTTATTCAAATGAGATAAAAATACCTACAAGATATATTCATATTAATTACTTCATCAATTAACTAAAGTTCTAAATCGAATCTATATCATTATTATATATAATTAAGATGTAGCAAATACTGCCATAACTTAAAAAATATATATATTTTCATGTAACTTGGAGAATAAAATGCTTAAAGAACTCAAAATAAACACTGTAACAACTTACAACATACAATGCATTTAAGATTACTTTCTTAGAGCTATGCTAAATAAGTGAGTGGGGGAGGCTGAGTGGCGGCAGCAGCGTCGCCGGGTTCACGTATGAACGTAATTATAAAAATTGAACGCAACTTGAGGCTCCTTGGAAGTCTCCCTCGCTCCCGCGGCCTCGTGCATTTTTTCGTACATATTAAACTCCCCGCTCTCCCCAGCCCGCGTCGTTTCGCCCGTGACTCCTCTTTTTAATCGATTTTCCCGACACAAGGGGTGAGCGTTCTGGGGTGAATGTAATTTTTTATGCGTTTTTTTCCATCGAAGGAAACCGTCGCCGGAGGTGCCATTACGGTACGGCTTGTTGAGAATATTTTAATTATAAGGCATTAGCGCGTTTTATGATACCACTCCCGCCCGAGTTTATAAATGATCGAGAGCTAAAGTAATTAAATATTTGAATGCGGTGAGATTTCCGCGGGGAGTCGAAAGGAAGTTGAAATAATGGACGTTTCAAGGCACTCGGCGCCTGATGGATATAAAATTCGATCAAATTATCTCTTAACGCTGGCTCAAATTACTATGGGGAGGGATATCGCCTTCAACATTGCTGTTTATATATATGTGTATGATAAATATGTAATATTCGTTTTGATTAAATAAACATGAACCATATGATAATTATATGTTTATATATTTTTGAATCTATTAATGTTTCAAAGCTTTTCGTTTAACAAATATAACATAACATCAATGAAGTTGTCAACTGTTATATTAAATGAATCAAATTTATTTACAATTAAAGGTTCATTTATTTTAACATATATTAAATCCACAGAGAAAAAGCGTGAATTAATAAAGTTTTCAGGAAATCTTTATCAAAATCAAGTCTCTTTTGCACTCCGAAAAACTAATCGTTAGCTGACCCTCCCCTTGATTGATGACAGTCTAACGACAGACTACGATTGTATGTTTACATTGGATTTGATTTGAAATAATAAGAGATTAACTTAATATAAGATAACCTTTTTATCTTCTTCCAATGACCAGTTTTATATTGATGGACCGAAAAATGAATATTAAAACAAAATACAGCCATATTGTGTCTATTCTCAATAACCTACAGCGTTCTACGAAACTCAATAAATAATACTGTAAAACTATTTTACTACATAGTGATATAAACTCTAACAAAGTCACCTCGTAAGTAGAATGACTGTTAATTCTATTACTGAAGTAAAGCGGATTCTAGTATTTGCGCGTGGTACCGTGAGCTAGGAAAACGACTGGCACCTAGGGTTTCAATTTTCACCCTTGCTTGCACACGGCTTATGTAAGGTTAGACTGTAAGAAAGTCTGTGATTTTCACTACCTTTAAATGTGTTTTAAGCCTACGGTAATTTTTATTCCTTTGCGAAATATTAATAATTTTACAATACTGAGACAATTTTGTCTGCAGAATAATAAAGTTCTTTCAAATATTATAAGGATAAAATTCCAAAGTTCTGCATTACCAGTTTTAATCATATCTAAGGATTAAAAAATTAAAAAAATATGTATTTTGTTATAAAATCCTCTTCAGCCTGTTACTAAGTCTAAATTGCATTAAAGGGAAAGTCATCAATACAAAAAACACTAGCACTGTACTCATTTAGCTTTAATATATTGAGTTAGTATGTATTTTTCCAGTATGCGTGCGTACAACTAGAGTAATGGTATTATCTGTTAATGTAAGTAGCATTAACATAGTATCCGCAAACAGTGTAATTATTTCCCGTACCAGTGTAATACAATTTGCTACTTCTATATTATTATGGAGTTTTTTCTATTTATCTGTAAATTGCATTAATGGTTTAAGTTCAACGCTTGCATTAGTATAAACGAATGGAAACGCATTTCACGAGCCGATCTCATTATCAACTAATGTCGATAAATTATTATACGTTAGTATAACTTTGGAATTACTTATAACTGTTGCTTTGCCGTTATCAAAAGATTTAAAACAATATTATAGTTCTAATTTTTCTCCACATCTTTCAACATCATTATCTTTTATCCCTCTCAGTTCTTGTAAGCATTTTGTTTTCCCAAGAACCGAAGATAAAATATCTCTAGGAACTAAATCCTTTTATAGTTCCTTTTCTCTAATTGCTTTGACTTGCGACACTGATGAGACAGTGGGTTCCTCTAACCGAGTACTATCGACTTTACTTTGTGTGTTCTGCAAAAGACACCTTATTTAACATCAATAAGACTCATTTTACTTTACTTTACTTTACTCAAGCTGTTACTGACCAGTCGATAATACTTAGGGAGATTGATTTGATGATAGCAATGTATAATTTACAAAACGGATTAAAATTCTGACATTTACCCATTATACAATATCTTATAATAATTATAATATTTTTAGTTTTTTAGAAACTAACAAATATATTACCGGTAACTAAACGTCATCAAAAATAATAGTCATTTTGTCAACTGTCAATGAAGTTGTCTCAAGTGGTTTTGTATCAATGAGAGAATACACAAGGGGACACAAAACTTGGCAACACTTCTGACCCTGCCAGGTCACCGTAGATTCCCACATGTTCCACTTTAATTACCATCCATCAAGCTGACGGACGCAGTATCGGTTCCATCTCGAATACATACAAGATACCGAATACGGCCAAGACGTAATTGATGTCACCAATATAAACTTCGCTTAGACAGTGATATGTTGCAATAAAAATTAAAAATCTTTTAATATTAGACATCAACTTCATACATTACGATCGACTTACATTGACAATGACGGCAAAGAAAACCAAAATATTATTATAAAAAGTTCATTCAAATCCATTTGTGATAACAATATTAAAATATAATACCGATTAACACAAGACTTGCTTATTGAAATCCATTCCAAGAAAATGGTATGAATGGTTCCTTTAGCACCGAAGACGCGAATAATGCGTAGTAGTCTTCTGGTCCAATAATAGCATCCTTAATGAGATGTAAATGAGCGAAGAAGTAGCCGACTCCGTTCGCGTTATAATAACGCGTAACGACCTACAAGTCCGGATTAAGAAGCCCTTTGACTTAAACCTAGGCATCGAGTGAAATCGCCAACCTGTATTTAACGTCAGTATTTTAATGTCAGCCCTAATGCTATTAACTTAGAATTCCTTTTTCAATATTCAATGCTAATTATTAAGTGCTATGTGCGGCGGTGTTAGCAGCACAATAGTGTGGATATTTTGAAACTAATTGGCAGAGAGGGTTGCGAATTAACGTCACGGCCGCGCGCTGTGGTAACCGGCTTTGTGACCAAGCTTGATATATAGTTTAAGTACTTTACTTTCAATTATACTGAATAATATTGATTCTATGAAAGTATCTTGACCTCATCTTCGATTGTAAACTTTTATTTATAGCTGGTTAAGTTTAATCGTCCAACCGTCATCTGTACGTTGTATAGTTAATGAAAATCCTCTCACATAATGAAACATACATCAAAACCCATCAATATACATAAACCCATCCCTGTTAACGTTTATTTAACCTTTTGGACATGTCGGATTCATTACTGTGGACATTGTTAAGCGTAATGTTCGAACAATCTCAATAGGTAAGGTCTCATTACTACAAACACGATCGTTCAATCAAGCGAGCGATTGTTAAGAGAGATCGAAAGCTACGCTCCGTTTCGGACAACATTATTCAAATAGATTCCTGCATGCTATTAAATTGAACGGAATGAAGTAGGAACCTACCTACAATGAATAAGTCATGTTAGGTATATTTATCATGTTACCTACTAAGTTATTGATATTTATAATGATGATTATCATTATGAGATTTATCAGTTTTATCCTAATATAAAAATATTTTATTCATAACACATTTTTTTTCATTTTCATATAAGTTATAATACATTCTATATTGAAAATATTTGCTTCTAAACAAATGCATGCTGCTAGCTGATTAGGGCAGTCTAGTGGTTACGCGGGATGCAGGCAATGTATTATGCATTCGTGAATATAAGACGCATAAACCAGAGTCCGAATCAATTACAGAGGCGAACCGGGCTCGTTAGAAACGCATCACGCATCTTCAATCGGATGCAGTAAGGGAAACAGCGTTTATTTGGTGTTAAGCTTCAGAAAACAATGGGACACCCAAATTAGGAGTTCGTAGTTGGAAGTTAGCTGATTGATGCCTCTTTGTATTATCAATTCGACTCCGTGATACATGCCAATGTGTTTGCGATGATAATTTAAGTATTTTACGATACAGTCTCTCTGACTTACAAGTGTATGATATGAGCTTAATGAGAGAATTTTATTGAACAAAAAAAGCAATGGTAGTGTGATATTGACTTTAGTTGTTAAATTTTATTGCTCAGAGAAAAATGTTTTGAGGAGGAAGAAATTCCACTCATTTAAAGATGTGTGGGATTGTTTCACGCTAGTTCTTCTCATGTTCCTACCTATATGTAATTATGACCGAGTAGCAGGCTAAAATTATACTTTTTTGGAGTTCACGTTATATAAATACTAGATATAAGTTAACAATATATTTATAAAGAAATGCCACTAAAATATTTCAAATTTATTTAAGGTCCCTTTAGTTCAAAGTTTGATGTAATTGTAATAAATCTGTCTATTGTTTAAGGTATAAATTCTAACGCGATGCAGCCGCAGCCACAACCTCAAGGACTAATAGTTGAGACAGGGAATGGTGCAAGTGTTCTTCAACTACCGGCAACTACCCTTGAACAGATCCGACACATTGCGGCAGATCCTGGGGCGTCAACTCTCCGTCTGCCACCGCCTGCTACTGAACTTCCTGCAGGAGCGCGGGAATCTGACTTCGACCTGTGCTATGTTTGCAAGCACTGCAAAGTAGCTTTTCCAACGGCCCCTCCACTTCATACTCATCAAGCGCGATCGTGTTACCTTGGCCGCGAGGCAACGCGCGGAGTGATACGTGTAGTACAACCAGCCCTCGAGTGCCGAACCTGCCCCGGAGAAAGGTTCCGTACTGCAGTTGAATTCCGCAGACATGTCGACACTGAAATCCATATGCATAATATCGCAACACAGCAACCGGCAGTTTTATCGGAACCTCTTAGCCACGAGATGGAGGATGTCGTCAACCAAATCACTCTACTGGCAGCGCGCGCTGCGCAAGACGCCACCTCTTCCAAGGACCCAAACGTCAACTTCTGCGTGCCCGGACCGCGATTTCCGCAGCCCGGCGAGCTTCCCCTCGCCAGTGCCGGCCATTAATCCTAACTAAGAAATGTATAGTTACTACTACTAGAGCCCCTCGCTCTCTTCGTTGTTCAACAACGCAACAGTTCACTATTAGCTCTTAATGCTTCTTTTCGTTGATGAATGTTGTTGCAGAAGCAGCACACTCTTAGTTATACGTTTAAAGCTTGTAGTTATTAAGTGTAGGTTAATAGGGAGCTGGCCCTCGTTGTAAGTTTTTGTACGTAACACAATGAAGGCAGCTGCGTCGGCCTGCTCCCGCGCCGCTCTCGCGCACTGGGACGCGTTGGCGGCGCCCGCTCGGCCGCGCCACGGCGCCGCACTTCATATCATACGTTAGACAGGTTTTATTATATACGTTTATCGTTGCGGCCGTGCGGGGTTCGCGGCCGAGCTGGCTAGCTCGTTCTTTACCATCGTCTCCCAGGTAAACAAGTTCCTATCTTTATGGCATATAATATTATCGATATTGATAATTACGATTTAATTATTGTTTAAAGCTATGTAATACATACATATAATCGTTCTAATTTTAGGCATAGATACGTTCTGATAAGAAGTTCCTGATGCATCGTAAATGTATGAAGATATATATACGTATATGATTTTTAAACGTGAGGCGAAGTTAGGTACGTATGTTAGGCAGTAGTGCGGTCGTCCTCTCGCGCGGGTTTTTACGCTCATAAAAAATGTGTCCCCACAAAATAGAATCAAACGCGACCCTCCGTATAAGCCGAGTGACGTAACTTTCGACGAAAGTGACGATGGTTACATGGGTATCCAGAACGCACTGTACAGATGTACTACGGATCGGAGACGTGGGAGGGCGCGAGCGCTCGCACACTCGAGAGCCGCCCGTGGAGACGCGACGACACCGCGTAGGCTTATTGGTAACGGTTAATTATAATAATTATTATCGTAGCAAACTTTTCCAAAACGAACGAACTCGAAACTCGGGCTGCGCGCCAGCGCTCAGCCTACCTCGCAAACAAGTGAGTTTATTTTGGAACTAAGTGTGATTCTTGAATTTTTATTGATATTGTAATGATTATTAGTAGTGGCGTAAGTGAGTGAAAGGCATGGAAGTACATGCACCGGCAGCGCGGCGTGCGCTCGTCGCCCTGCGTCTGCCCCTCTCGCATGTATGTTCGTCACTTTACCGTGTGCGCGAAGTCCCTTATATTTTCGATGCCACAGATCACGTTATTAAAAATATTTTACATATTTACATTTTATCTAGCGGAGTGTAATAGAATATTTTATCTATGAGCGAATCCTACTACAACATTGAGTTTGTTTTTTTGATAAAGTGCAATGTTTTATTCCGCCGGTCGCCGGCGGTCCTTGTTATGTGTATGTGCTAAGGGGCGATGCTTGCGCGCTATGCGTCTCCCTCCGATCAATTTTCAATACTCCATATATGTCTGGAGCTATATCAATCTTTGGACAGCCATTTATTATAAAAATAACAACAATTCCAAATTCTTATTAAATAAAATGCCAACAGTAAGCTAACTAAGTCGTACCGTACCTACTGTTACTGTTAGACATTATATGAACATTTATACACAGTATACGGAGTTTATCGCATTTACACGGACTTAGGCGTCAGTCTGGACGCAATGCGCGCACGCATGTATCCGACGCGACGGCGCGCGTTTATACTACATGATTATTTTGTTTACTGCGTTACTAAGATTGATTAATATTTATTAAGAGTAACCCCTATTGTTTGTTGAGGCGTTCGCAACACTCCAACGCGTATTAGTGTAACGTACGGACGGTAGCCATTATGAAGATTTATTTTATCGGTTTGTAATCGGGAGTATACTGTAAGTTTGAGTTAGCGTAGGTGGACAAGTCGGTAGTGCGATGTTGTGTCTCCGCGGACGTCAGCCCGCGGAATGAATCATGGTTCCTATGTATATTTCAATATTATCGCATCTAGAGTTTCACTATACTTTCCGAATACAAATTTTAATATTTAAGATTAATTCGGATTAGTCTGTTGTATCTGCTACTAGAGGTGAGGCCGCGGCCACGTTGTTTGTTTAGTTATACAGGCTGTTTTTATTTGTTTCGATATTTTTGTAAGGAGTATTCATCACTTTTATATTAGTCATTATTGAAATTTTGTTATTGTGAAATTATTTATGTATCTCGACTTCACCATTCTCTAGGTGTAAATGGTTACAAATATAAGTTTACGATTGTAAAAGGTAGCACTCGCGTCTATCATAGTTCCTATACTGTATCGTAATACTAAATTATTTTAAAATTCTTTCATAGTGAAATATACCGTTCCTAATATTGTAATCTGTAACAAAAATTTATGTAAACTGAAATAGACCTTGTATTATAATACATTGTATGTGTTTATTGGATTAATTTTTATTTATATATTGTAAGAAATGTCAATTTCAATGAGTATTGTTTGTTCATCGAGTAGTAACGTGAGAGCGTGCGTAGGCTCCTACGCTCGAGCTACGCGCCTACGACGCATGCCACCCGTAGCCGACAACAGATTACGAATACATTGTCAAGTGTAAATGGTAAAAATAAACTCAAAGTTAGTTTATCAGATACTGGAGTTTTATTTTGATTAAAACCTATCTTATATTAAACTAGTGTTACTCAAATATACCCCCTTTCAATTATTACTTATTTTTTGTGAAAAAAAATAAATCTGATAACATTATCATTTAATACAATTCATTATGAAAATTAATGTATAAATAAAAAGATTTATAATCAAACAAATTTCCAATTCTAGATAATTACAAAAAAAAGTTTAGAATTGGAATCTAAATTAAATAATTATTATTTACAGAGAACTCAGTTTTCCTTTTTAATTAACGATTAAGTAAAAAAAAATACTTACCCTATAATCTTTTATTTATTAAGATATCCTAACCAAAAAATCGCCGTTCCCATTCCTATCTAAGAACATAATTGAGGAAAATTTAAAAGAATAGGATTTCAAAATTAACAAATTAAATATAAAATAGATTTTATTTCATAATATATAACTTTCATAAATTTTCTAAGAATTTCAAAATAAATATATATTTAAAGAGCAAAAAAGATTGAGTGATAACTCATTAGATATAGAAACACTCTTGCCAAAAATAATTATTATATAAGCAAATATTGAAATATATATTTAATTTATAAATTAAATATAACGAAACGGACAAACAGATAGTTAATATTACTAATATCTATTGTAATGCAAGTGAATGGAGTTGCCATTTAGTGATAATATAAATTATAGAAGACAATAGTAAAGAAGTGTGACAATACCTCAAGCTTAGCAAGACTTTCTAATTTACAAATTCTTTTAAAGGTCCAGTCTGTCTTCTCTATGGGTCCAAATTTTTAACCGGAACAAGTTATTTTTTTATAGAAACTATGTATGAGGAATTGGTTTGTCTAAGTGTCGGAGGCTCTAGTTTAAACCTTATTCATTATAAATCACTGAGCATAGATATTTGGGTTATCAACTACTGTCAATACTTACTATAATTGTCTCAACAATATCATCAAACAAATCTATTATAGATGTTAAATAATGTTATGTAAACTCTTTTGAATTTATTTAATGGCAGTACAGAAATGAAACATTATGAATTTACAAACTTGTCTGGTTAAGTTACAATAACATCAGTTTAAGGTCCATTCATCTCATGTCAACTAAAGTTTAAAATATTTTTTAAATATTATTAAGTTATCGAAGAAAAATAAAGACATCTCCTTAATAACAATTAAGGCTCAGATTAAAATATAATCCTGATGTTTTATATATATTTTTTGAATCTAACATTAGAACCATAAATTTAAAAATTAAACATATAGCAATAATGTTAATTATTTAGTTTATTAAGGAAATAATATATATATAACATGCTTAACTAAAAATGCTGCACGCTTAAAAGTTATAAAACACAGTATTCACACAGTACTTACAGAATAAATGTAGGAATCAACCAATAAATTCATTTTGCAGAATCTGACAAACACTTGTGAAATAGACATAATTAATAATATATTATGTGGGATTTAATCTTATTTCTATTACGGACAAAGATTTAATGTTTTTCTTGAATGTCCATTATAGGTATAAAATAAATTCAGTTAAAATGTATTAGCGTCTTTGTTCTAATATAATTAGGTACAGAAGTCGTAGCAAAAAGCTTATAAAATTGAAAACTCAAAAGATATTGTTTTTATTTTGGAGCCACTTTTAAGATTATGGGCAATTTCTGGCAATGAAAATAATTGGACAGGATGTTTTTCTAGCATTAAACTAATAAGAAAAGTAAAAAGATATAACCAGGATAAAATTATTGTTGATATTAAATATTAGTTGTATAGAAACCGATGTATAATTAGACATGTTTGATAAACTGTAGAAATGTTGGTATGAAATGTAAATAAAAATATAAGAAAGGCTTTAACAACACTAGACAATTCAATTAGAAGAATCAGATTCAAAACTCTTTATATTCATCAATTTTATTTTGTATTTAAATCACTTTTAGTAAGAAGAATAGGTTTTAAATATAAAATATTTAATTTTAAAAGCCATTTTACATTTTTAATAATATAGTTAAATAAAAAGATTGATTAAAATATCAAAATCTTCATATAAGAAAACTAATTTGACCACCTTTTTTTATTTCTGTAATACGAAAATCCTTTATTTGTGAAATACGCAAAACAAATTGAGTGACCCTTGAAGTTTGTCACTAATTTGGTGGACTAATATTTGCGTTGCATTACTATTGACTACAAATTCGAACTTCAAAGAGAATTAAATTACTATCAAGTGAAAAATTATCCATTCGTTAAATAACGTCAACATCAAACTCTTTCGAACTCTCTCTAATCAGGAGATGTTTGAACAAAAAGTATAAATCTTTCCATCTTCTCACACTTCAGGCGAGATTATTACGACAAAGCTTCTACGAGTATTATTTTACAATAATATAAAACTAGGATAATTTACAAAACATTATTATATTAAAACATGCATTTTTTTATAAGATTTTTTATGAAAAGTGGATAATTATCATCGGCAAAGACATTATTGTCGCTCGTTTGTCATTCACCCTTTCGATTGAAGGAACTGTCGCACGGCCGGATGCAAAGGGGATCTTACTAAGTTATTGATTATATCGGAATAAGTCGCGGGGGCGCCCCATCCCCCAGGGTTTAGAATATCGGCATTATTTTACATACATGAGACATACTCGCAGAGAAGATTTACGGAAGTGTGGACGTGGTATTGTTGTTTATTCCCAATGCAGCATTCGAATATATATTGAGAATAATTTTAGTGTATGAAAACTTTGGATATTTGTTATGCCAGTTTATACTCATGTATTGCTAGAGCACCTACAAGATAAAACCTTTTTAAAAAGTTTTTTCTCTATGTTAGCTACATAATATAATTGAGTTCCAGGCATATCTAAGAATACCTAATATTATAATCATCTCGATAAGAACATATAAGGGGGTGGGGGTACAACCCTTCACGCATTCACGACAAGTCCTTAACGCACGTTAAAAAAGAAAAGTGATGGGATAAGGCGGGTGTAAGAATTTATTTTGTACCTACACAGAACGTCTCAAACACACTTCTGATAAAGACATATTATCCAAGATAAGGACGGGGATTATTTCGGTAACTTCTTTACAAATAATCTTGCAGGAGTAAAATTATTTATAAATATAAATAAATGTTTTTTTTAATACTTAGTGAAGTCTTTGGCGAGTGACGTCGTGCAGTCCCACACTAATGCAGAAAGTCCCGAACCGCGCACCGAACCGATAACTCCCGTTATAACGATGGGGAGAGAATTTTAATGTGCCACCATTTTGGCGCAATGCTCAAATTTTACGACCGCCGAGTCATTATGAGGGAAATTATTGGCGCTCTGATTGCTTTAGCTGTGATAAAAATTCTCAAGTCGGCAATAAGGTGGAACTAATTCCTAGTAATGGTATTTTTTCATAGCGAACACCTAAATGTTTATTAATGAGAGTTCATCGAAATCACTTACTAGATACATTTATATTTAGAATATTATAAAAATATCTATTCTACAAATTGATCATTATTAATAATTGTCAGTTGTATCAAGAAGATCTATCTGATCCATATTAGACTTGAATTTATTATTACAGAGCCAAATAAGCCTGTCTATAAAATTCTACATTAGCCAGGTAAAAATGAAGCCCAGAATCTTCGTATTATCAGAGCCAAGTTTGTAAAAGCATGATAACACAATGCCGTCTACTGCAAGATATATTACTATTCAACTTACTTAAAACTCAAAGTCCATCAAAAGTTTTGAACAAAGCTTAAAAGTTAAAAGAAAATATCCGAGTCAGGTGGAGTCTGGTGAATAGACAAAGTTGGAGTGATTAATGAGAGCTACTGTTGTTTAGACTATTCTTAATAGGGATTACAGGGTTTATATGTAAAGAAGCTGTGAGGTAACACAGAAATAAATTTGCCTCTTAGAGCTTTGATATGGATCTTTTATAATTTAGAAGTAATATGAAGCGCTAAAATAAGGTAACCTAAAAGTAATTTAAGCTTCCATTGAATATGAATTAATGAAATAGAAAATAAAAATGAAGCTACCTATAATATTTTGAGGATAATATTATCAAAGTTCCCAAATTAAAATCCATAATTTGATATAATAATCTTATTCTCATTTTTTTGTCCTAATATGGCTTCTAATTGGGTTTCCAATTTTAGTTTCATATCAGCCCATGTACTTACGAATTATATGTTAAGTAGCATTTTGTATTTTAACATAAGGGTTATAAGGAACAAATTAGGATGCAGTGGGATGTTGAAATTGACCCTCAGAAGGGGTTGTGCATTTTTGTAGTTGTACAAATTGAGGCCGTGTTTATCTCGACCCCTTCTGTTTATCAACCCTTACAGCGTCTCATTGACTGTTACGTTTTGTTTCTGATCTTGATCACTTGTGTTGTATTGATTTAGTAACAAAATATGTTCTGAATACGAATAAAGGTCATAAATTAAATATTAAGATCAGTTTTGAATTATAGAGAATTGTGAAAACATAAAATCTATAAAAAAATTATTTACAAAAATAAAATTCTAGCTAATCTATTAGTTTCACATACCATCTCGTATTGAACTATATGATAATATACTAAACAGCACGTTTATATTTACATGTACAAAGACAATGAGTACATAATCTTCGTAAAAATGTCCTGTAACAATCTTCAAATAACTCTCTATATTAACGTCTAAACAGTTAACTAATTTATTACTACAATTCTGCAAAAGAAGGCTACGTATTACCGAGTTAGTATTGACACTATAATGCAATTGTTTGATTTAGAGACCTCATTACACGCGGGGAGTACTTCGTGCGCTGAAGGTGTGAACCCGACCTCACCGCTGTTTACAGTAATCATCATTCTATTCATAATCTCTTATTGCGATACTTTCAAATAATATTATGTATATATATCCCGATAATATTTGTAAAAAGGTTTTACCGATGTTCCAGATCTTAATTTCTCTCAGTCCGTTAAAATACACTTAGCTTCTCAATCTAGTAATCTTACTCGAGGTGAATGAAAGCTACAGAAATATACACACTTTCTTATTTATGGTATTAGTATTATAAACAAATATATGAACACTAAGAAATAAATTAATTAGATTTTTCATATAGATACATATGTAGATAGAAAAAAATCATTATTTAATAAAGTTAGTAGATACTTCTTACATACATCTTACAAATTTTATAGTTAGATATTTAAAATATATTTTGTCTAATTATTTAGTCTAAACCTTTAAAAGGACTCAAGATCTACAAACTTGTATCGTTCAAGTCATAATAATAGATAATTTTACGCTTCAGGACAATACGATATAAAATTATCTGTTAGATCCAATAATCGCACGGAACGGTCGGGACTTAATGCCGGCCAATCATTAGCTACGAGGGATAACGGAGCCGTCGGCCACCATGGCCCATTAGCGTTGCAAGAGGTACTGCGATGCCCCGTGACCAAACGTCAATGCAACCTCAGTGTGTTTGCATTCTCCGATGTGCCCTGAGGCAGGAAGATCTAGTGGCAGACAAAGGAATGACTTCATTGTATCGACAGGACTGGAATCTTTTATTGGTCTTCTTCGAACGCAGGTCATTTGGTTTACATGTTATAATTACAGTTCCCATGAAGCGAAATTACAGCGAAGTTTAGATGGTTGAGGAATGAAGTCATCGTAATCAACAATTCATAACAAACTAATAAACACTTGTAATTATACTATCGGCATGGAATAAGTACGAGTCCACTATCATTAGCACGGGAAAGCGATCAGTTATTTGCGGGGCCGAACTCAACCGTGTTGGTTTACAGTGCAACCCCCGAAGGAGATGCATTCCACCGGCTCACGAACCCACGACTGTACAACAATAATTACCCGTGGGTGTACGCCATTATACTTCGCGAGCGATTATTATCAATCGTTGCACTAGCGGTCACCGCTTAGGACCTGACGTAATGGAACTAATATTAATATTATAAATATGAGGCTTTGAAATAATTGTTCTGAGTAATCGATATTAATTCTTGGTCACATTGTAGGACTATACACCAGCATGTGCTGTAAGCATAATTATGCAAATACATAGTATGATCCAGTATGCATAATACAGTACCACACGCCGCCGGCACCCATACATCACCAACACTGGACGTCGCTAATTTTCTATTATTGCGGTCACAAAGTTTAGAGACATAAAGATTTTGAAATTGAGGTGTCAGTTCATCGTATTTATTGCCATTGCTCGGAAACCACTCTCGAACAAAACAACGTTATAAAATCACTAATCATAGCCTGAGGTTGCGGTTAACATTATCTTGTTTCAAAACAATGTGCACAAAAACATTCTTGCGAATTTAAAATATCATAAATATTAAACCATATTAAACTGAAAATGTAAAATGTTACCCTTTTATTAAGTATTGGAGGCCTTTTTTGTAACTGTAATATAATATTTTATGAAATGAAAATATTTAAATATTAATTGCGCTAACTTATTTACAAGTCAAGTGAGGTACACATTATATTTGTTATTTATGTTATCGAGTTAGTAATCGTTTACCAGCAACATTAAATCAATTTATAATAAATACTTAAGTGTTAGATGAAACAGCAATAAACTTTAACAATACCTATATCCTAACATTATATTTTCCGTAAATGACAAAGTACAAGATTTTATATAGAACAATCAAAAGGTTTGCATATTCGTCACAATGGCAGCGTGTTCTCTGGCCATTATCTCAGTTCTAGGGCCAACGAAATCGGTTCCTATCCGTACTTCCAAATGCCTCTAGGAGTTTGTAAATTGTTCGTAGTTCACGCTCCGCTCATTACCACGACCGTAATGTGTTCCGTCATCGAGATTAACTCTACTCTAATGGAGGCAACTCTTATTTATATCTGCGGCGTCACTATTACAATTGTATCTAATTGAGGTTTGTCCGCTTTTAGTAAAATGCCCAATTTTGTTCTAATGTTTGCTCGGTAAGTTGTTAAATGGGATAAAATTGTGCTCTTGTTTCCGTTAAATATTAAGTGATGGGAATATAATTATAACAACAAGATTATTATTGATAATCCTGATATAATTACAAAAGCACATAATTGATCTGTTTTATTGTTGTGTATTAGCCATATAAGAGTATTAATACTTGCAGGATACACTGTTCCTCTAGAGTTTAGATAGATACTACATTGGCCAAAAATGGAAATAGTATAAGAATTTTACTAAAAAACACTATTTCACTAAAGTTATACACAAGCTTAAATACCAATATATTTGATACTTAATTCATATAATACTAACTAGCATATTTGAATGATTAGTGTATAGACGATATAGACGCCAGACTAATTATTGGGTCCAGCGATCGATCAAAGGGCGCAGAGTGCAGCGTCCGCACCGCCGCGCCGATGGCAACCCACTGTTCACCTGCGAACTGTAGGGTCACTACCTGAACATAATTTAAAATAAAAGTCATATAAAAACAGAATATTAAATTAACACAACGAGTTATATCTATATGTTTCTTCATTATTATTAATTAATTATTTTTAATAAAAAACATTAGGTTATAAATGCTACAATATATAGAAGAATATTAAAATTAGTTGTAGTACTAACAAAGCATATAATAGTTAACCGCAGCCCTGCAACAATGCAAAAATTGCTAAAATAATGAACCATAATACTCAGCGCGATACAAAAGTTTATTCTCGCCCGCGGGTATATTAACTTGTTAGGTAGAATACGGTATATGATTTCTGGAGAAACTTATCCTTTACCTATAACAAAACCAAACTAATTATAATTTATAATATTTCTATTAAAATAGTTTTAGAAAAGCTTTCGTTATTCAAGCGTATAAAATGCAAATTATAAGCAAATTAGTTTATAAAATAGAAAACACAAAAAATATGTGTGTTATTCAAAATTACATTGAAACGGTAAACGTTTCGTTAAACGTTAAACGATAGATAAGTAATTTTAAAATGTAATGGTGTTTAATGTTTCTATAATATTGACTCAGTTTTTGCAGTTCCAAATACTTTTCACCGCGAGAGTATTTACAAAAAAATCAGCCATTAGTTTTATAATGTCATCCCGTACGTTATATTACGTATTCTCTACATTGACTTACCCAACATTTAGATTATGTTTACCTTTAATTAACTAATTGGGATGTTAATATTTTCTATTGTATTTTACAATTAAATGAAGAATAAAAGCTTCAAGCACTGTTCAATAGGTATTATCTGAATAGTGAAAATAATTCCATAACTAGTTTTAATTCCAACAACTTAAATACGTACAATGGTATATATATAATAAAGTAGCAAATTTGAAAGACACCTCCATCTCGTCTTTCCGTGAACACGATTGCTGCAAAGCATTCGAAACGTCGGGTTAGATTTAAAATGTAAATTTAAAATTTAATTCAATATACGCGAGTTAAATCCGTAAAAATAGTTTTATTTCAAATTTGAAAGAGTTACAATTATTAATATTAAAAAATAATAATTTGTAGGAACAAAGAGACTTATATGCCTGCTTTCATAGAGTTGTAATTCTTCTGACTAGTATCGAAAATTATGAGTTCATTCGTAAAGCACTCATTTAGAACGGAAAACATAATGCAGGAAGTAATGAAGACGCACGCTTACAAATGCACACATTACAGACACAGAACACACATCAATAATGATTTAACATTAATCCTGTATATATCTTTTAGTGACAGTCTCAAGTTTAAATTTAATACGAAAGTTTTATGGTGATATGTGTTTTCTAGTTTAAAATTGTAACTTCTGTAGGGTTTAATTAAAACTGTATTTAAAATTTATTTTCTATCACAGCACCTCATGTTTTTGAGGAATGAAGAGATTTGAATAAACAAGTTCTTCTAAACGATCGATTTTTGTGTATTAAAATATTACGAATTATTATATATACTATGAATTAGTATTAAACTGTACTCCATCAGATGCTGCAACAGTCTCTTTTAAGAACAATTCACAGAAAATAAACAGAGGTTTGTTTCAGATGTTTTAAATATGAGCATTAGTTCGTCGATGCTTATTATTTATTTTAACTCTTATTTATTTACCTAGAACTTGTTACATGAGACACTAAGATACAACCTAGACTAGTCAGGTAGGGAATTCCGCTATAAAACATAGGTAATTTGCATTCATTAGTTTGAAAGGTATTTAAATATCTTTACATAAGGGATGGTTCCTTTCATCAACAGCTTTAGTCTAGATACTTACATTTTACATTGTTGTATAACCTTGTCATATACCTAATTTAAGTATTTCGAACACATCTGTCTCGTAAAGAATCAAATAAAAGATTATAAAATCAATACACATTCATACTTTTTTCTTATGAGTAATAATTTACAAACGGTTTTAACGCTGTAGTGTCCCTCGTTTCTTTTCTATTTGATTGATATTTGATAAGATTACTTTTGATTTATATTTTCACTTTTAGTAGAAACAAAAATAATTGTTCTGATCTATAAGTGATATATTTTGGATTTATTATAAAATAAATTGACTGATCTAGCAGTTCCGTATTTAAGAATTAAATTACATTGAATTTTTTATCAGTTTAGAGATATATTGCATTGAATAATTATCGTTAACCTTAACAAAATTAATGTTAATTCATATTTTCCGTATTTTTTTTGCTGCGCTTGTGTCAACTCAAGATATAGGTAGCAATTATTTTGTAATTAGCTTCGAGTTGCCCATGTTGAATAGGAATTGAATGCTTACAATTAATAAAATAAACATGTTTAATTATAACTTGTTCCGAAAATCTCCTGATCTTGTCAAGAACCATAAAAACAGAAAAGTCGGTTATTATTATGATTAGGAGACGTAACAAAAACTGGAAATGATCTCCGAAAAAACAGTCGTCTGTAATTTTTGATAATTACACAGACTAAAATTAAGCGAACTTGAGCGTGGGATGGAGAAACACATACGTAAATAATTGTTTCTTATTAAAATCAACGTTAATCTTTTTCGGGGCAGATTCCGGCGCACCATCGCATTATGTTTAAGAATCGACAGCTATAATTTCTGTTCAATCAAGATTTAATTGTTTTAATGAGGCTACATGCGTGAATGGCCGCCCCAATTATTGTTTATTTTTAATCGCCTCAAGAGGTTTTTATGTTCGCAACCAGGCACGCATGGCGGCCTGGAGCTATCATTTTCATTATTTTAATAATGTAAACTTCCAATAATAATTTACAGAGATTTGGGGTTAAACACGTTAAGAGATATTTATGAAATCCACGAGTGGTCCGTTGACTCTGTAATTTGAGCCCTGCTCGTAAGGTTTTGCTTCCTTTGTTAATCAATACTTATTGAATATAAACAAATTAATTACAATTACAAGATTTTATTTATTTATATTCATTTATATTTATTTGGTTACAAAAAAAATATATAATGAGATACTTCTGTTTATAGATATTATGTTACTATATAATATAATAATAATAATAATAATAATGTCAGGACAAATTACACACATTGATCTAACCCCTAAGTAAGCAAATTATTTGCTTGTGTTAAGGGTGTTAGACAACGATACAAATACATATATAAATACTGAAAATATATTTAATAAACGACCAAACCCAGAAACACAGACATCTATGCTCATCACATAAAATGCCTGTCTCCGCCGGGAATCGAACCCGAGCCCCATTGCGCCGTGACACGTTAGGCGTCTGCGCTAAACACTCGACCAACGGGGCGGTAATATATATAAGAGACTTTTAGTTGACATAATTAACTTTTTTTTTTTAGAACAAAATACGAAATTATTACTTGATATTCGAAACCATATTCCTTAATTCCTTAATCATCACGATAGCAGTATCATATAGACCAAACATTCTTTCAAAGATTTTTAAATATTAATATAACCAAATATAACGTATTTTCAACAAAAAAAGCAAATATCTTTATGAATATAGATAGAAATTATTACTTGATATTCGAAACCATATTCCTTAATTCCTTAATCATCACGATAGCAGTATCATATAGACCAACCATTCCTTCAAAGATCTTTAAATATTAATATAACCAAATATAACGTATTTTCAACAAAAAAAGCAAATATATTTATGAATATATAAATATTATACGCAATATGTCTTAAACTTAACCAGAACGTACGCGATTAATATCCTTGAATACCAATAAAGAGATTAAACTGAAATTTATTTATTTATCTTTAAAGAAATACCGTAAGATATAAATTGAAGAAACGAATTGCGCAGTAGATAATTGAGACAGTAAAATAACAACAATTTGGTTGTCAAAATAGATTTGGCCTGATTGTCAATTGGAAACGTCATTATTAGTAAGATTCATAATTGATAGACAATTCGCATTTATTTCCGTCAATTAAAAACAATTGTTTATAGGTACATATATTAACTACTTGTGTTTAATAAATGTACCAAAATACAACCTTCAACTCATGTCTTCGTTATAAGTATAGGGAGTTGAAATCATTAGGAATTGCGGTATCGTTCATAAAAGCGAACCAACCACGAATTCACTGCAAAAGCAACATCATTACGATCTCCATACATATTTACATCTTATGATATTTTTAATTCAATTTTGCCCGCGAAAGTTCGGAACCTACTCCGTTGAGTGTTGAAAGCTATCCAATTTGCGTAATACTGCCAAAATATCTCATTTCTACGCTCACTGCCGACATACGATGTGAAAAAGTCCTACCGACATAATCCGGATGCAGTAAAAACATCTATTCGTAGCCTAATAGAGCTCAATTTCGTGTAACTTAAAAAGAACGTAAGCCTTTTAAAAATAAATCTCAAATGGAGTTTTGGCAATTCCATAATGCGAAAGTGGTCTGTTCAAGCTTTTGACTCTATGAAAAAAAGCGATACTCGGAAAACGATAGAAAAAAAGGAGCATTTATATTTTTCATGGAGTTTTTATTTATGGTTCGATAAATATGCGTAAAGCGATATTTAGAGCATCGGCACTCTGCCGATTAGTACGAGGAGGGAGGCTTTGTAGGAATTACATCACTTTGCAGCGCGCTGTGGTAACTAACCCTTTCAACTCTATCAAAATTATTTGAGGCGGCACAGTCGAGCTAAATAGATGTATTCGTTGGCTTTAAGAAAAGTTTTATTGAATACATTATTATTTCTGTCTGAAATTATACCTTATAGACTTTAATTTTAGAATTTATTTACTAACATTTTCTTTTTGCAGCTCATCTTTTCTTAATGACTGTCTTCAAAATAATCAATGTATATTTATCATACTTTTTGTACATTGTAGGTATTGCATGTTAACATGACCCTTGCAATAAATTCTTAAGATTGAGTCAACCAAGTCAACAAAGGTATCAAATGCCAACAACTCTAATACAAATCCAATTAATGCCCCGGATGAGCTCGCTAAAGGGTTGCAACAAATCAATTGAACAACGTTCCTCACTAACCTGCCCTGCATGCCTCTCACGCACCTCACTAATAAAGCGATGAATGTATCAAGGGGCATCGTAAAGAACTACCAGTACGCACCTGTAATAATAATCATTATTGCTATGATATTTATTAAATATGTGCTATAAATTGATGGTAAGAAAACATTTAATGATATTGATTTATTTCTTAAATTGTACTCATCGATGTAATATTTATTTCTGTATTAATCTATATAATCAGTTGAGTATAGTATAGTTAAGTGTAACTAGATCAAAATTAATTGCTTGCAATGTCATCATTTTATATTTATTTATGAATGTAGAATCTTTACAATGATCTTTATGTCGCGGGTAACAAATTTGTTGTATCATTGATATCCAAAGTTGATTTATTTATATCAATCTAACACACAAACAATTAGTACTTTGGATAACTTATATCTACAAAATATCTTTTACATCTCTCCATAGAAAAGAAAAGAAAACCATTAAAAAGACCCATTTCCTAAATAAACATTCAACATTTATGATATAGATTTTTTACATTATATAGACCAAAGCCATTGAGACAATGGTATAAATAAAAAATGCGTATTTTTAGTGATCAGTTTCATCCGACATACTTGGTGATATTGCCCTTGGCAATAATAACACCATATGGACGTACTGGTTAATTCCGCCCCACACGCTATGAACGATGACCCCTTTATTACTTATTAAGGAGCTTCTGCCGGCCTTTCGTACAACGTTATTTATGTCGTCTAATAATAATTTGTATTAAATCACAGACGCTTCCCACAGGACAAACAGGATTTGTTAGCTTTTGTTGTATCTGGCCTTTTCGTATATTTTTGGCTTGCGGAAAAAGACGCAGACAAAAATACAAGAAGAGGGTTTCCCTCAATTGTGTTTTGGACTTTTTTGAATTATGAATCGTATTAGGGCTCCTTCAAAATCGACTTAGAAAATGTCTATGTTTTGTGAATGAGAATATCAGAATAGGCAGTTTACATTAATGTTTAATGTTGACTCTAAAAATTATAAAAACAAAGACTATGATACACTGTCGAAAATTTTAAACGAAAAACTGAAAATATGAAAATCATAAATAGCATAAACTAAAAGAAAATAAACAAATTTGACACTTTCAACATGACATTTGACATTTAACTGTCAAAATGGAACGCTGATCGCTGTAGAAATAATGGCGCCCAAATGACGAATTTCCCATTATTAAGTCACAGTAACGTGCCAACAGAATTGCAGTTGCGTTTTCAATCATAAAGTTGGTGAAAAATTGCTTCGAAAAATTTTATTTCATTGTTTTAATTAATTTGATTTGAAACCGCCATTCAGTGTTAAGCACGACACGCCAATCTGCAGAAAAACGAAATATAACATATTTTTGTATTACCAATGTATTTTGTAAAAAATGTTTTATTATTATTTGTTTTGTTCGCATGCACTTTGAAATCATTATCATTCAAAACTACTACAAGCATGGAATTCGCAACATACAGGTCACGTCAAATAAATAATTATAATTATAGGTTCAAGAACCTCACTTTTGAAAATGTGCGCGAATCAGTAATGATACAAAATTCACTTAAAAAATTATTCTATAATTAAGTAAATATGTGTAAATTTTAAATTACACATTATCACCTCAATAAACAAGTTCGAGACACCCTAAAAAATAATCCACGCCATCGGTCAACGAACGGTACAGACGCGGTGGAGTGTAAATCTCATACCCTTATCTGTAGTCAATTCGAATACATTACAGCTTGAAGACTCTGCGGGCGACAACATTTGCATTTTAAGCACTGGCCGGTAATTATTAGTGCCCTTAATTATTTGGCCGGTGAAGGCGTTGATGTGTGAGGAATGGAACGCAATTTGTTTTGGTAATCTAAATGACGGCAGAAATTATGCGCTGAGATTACACTTCATGTTAATCTCGATTTATGTGTTAAAAGCTTAGTTTAACAATCCAAAGATTTTCAATCATTTTAATTATATTTTATATATTTAATTCTTTTTGCGTTTTTAAATAGTTTTAAGCTTATTCGATTAATACGAAAACCGTGATAATTTATTAAGGTCATATCTTTTTTCGTAATCAACTATTTTATATAGTCCTCTCGAACATATTGTAATTAGTTACTTAACATATATGCATTACTTTCATTGCCGACTAAATTTATTTTTAATTTTTGGATTTGCTAGAAAATACTTTTAGATATTTAGAATAAATATAATTATACTAATAACTTTATTATGGTCCAAATAAAAAACAATTTACTTTAGTGTATGTAATACATCCTTTAAAAGCATTTTAAATTAGCAAGCCTGTCAACGGTCTTCAACTTCAGTTCTGAGATGTGTCGGTCCATAAGGTTTCACATTGCCTTAATAATGTTAGTCTATTTTTTCCATTTAACTTAAATAATATAACTATATAAATCTCATTAACTTTATTAATTAGTAGTGTATTCAATATTTTTAATATAATATTAAAAGAAATCATCAATATAAAATGGTCTGTCTTAATACAAATGAAGATCGAACATAGGTAAGTACTGTACGTAAATGAAAACTCGCCTCATCACGTTCAAAATTGAAATCCTTGGTTCCCGCATCGGCCGCACTCATACTTTGTTTTGTTGCGGCCCGGCCTACGATTATCCGAATTATATTTAATTCAGATCCATCTCAATAGTAATCACTAATGGTTTATGTTGCTCTAGTAAGTACCTCTAGAAAAAGTGACGTTTAGGCTTTTATGGTAAGATTGTATGTATAATAGTTTTCAAAGCAATATTTTATTCAATACACTTCACGTAATAATTACAGATAATGCGACAGTTAAGTGCTACAAGAGATATTTATATTGCAAATGATACGCACGGAAATACATTTTGAAGATAACCAGTAAAGTTATGGTCGTAGAGCCTTAGCCAATTTAAATTAACGAAAGAAAATACCATTAACGGCAGTAAATGCGGTCACTCGATACAACAGATGTCTGACTGAGGGATTTTTATTAGAAACGTGATGACTGTATTCGTGCCGAAATCGAAGAGCATCCAGAACATTGCGGCTTCGTACGTGATCGGCGCGACACCTTCCGGCCGGTGTGAAAAATTATTATGTTTTGATCACTCAATACCCCAATCTGTAACGTGTAATTGGCTGTTTAGCGGTTAATACTTGGACGAAAAGATAATTTCTCGGTTTCTTCCCACCCTTTGTGACGGTTGAACCGATTTCCTGCTGGGCTACGTGAAAATTTAACTGATTTAATCCTTTATCGAGCTTTTAATGACATTTTCTTGGAACTCACACCACAATAAAAACAACAAACATGACCGACGATGGTTAGCCGCAAATCATAGAAAGATTTGCTGCATTGATAAAAATAAACGACGGCTGAGATTACGAAATCAATATGAAATTGCATTTCCTAATGTCAATTGTTAGTTACGGAGTGCAATAAAGTTCCAATAATCATGATATGAAATAATTCCTGAGCAATGTGGCCATGCTGCGTGCAGCTCTTCCATGTCGACGTTGGGTATGGCTCTCTCTCTCGTTGCCCGCGGATCGCATGGGGTATGATGAACTCGGTAATGATCCAATCAGAACTGAAGTGCATCAAGTCTCGCCGCTGTGAGAATGCGGTTGGGGGTGCAAAAACTATGAACACGGATTCATATTAAACTGATCAGTTGCTTTTATTTTGACACCTTATTGAACTTCAAAGGTATCAGTAATTATAGCGGTTTTAGGAGGATTTAACTTTGACATACAAGTAAATATATTGTTTTAAATTAATATTTTAACAGCAATAGATGTCCATGGTTTTTGAAAAACGATAAGGAAGGATTGTTTCTTTTTTTTAAAGTCCGTCCTAAATTACTTAAAAATAATTTTATGTCCTAACTATTTCCAATATTTAAAACAACGTTAAAACAATAAGTGTGCGCTTAAAAAGGCTTTTTTGAATTAAAAAATAAGTAATGGTCTCAAAACACTAGCTGTTACGTTTCTCCGATGGCTTGTAATTATTTTAAATGTCCCGCGTGCGCCGGCGCAGGTACGGCAAGAGCTTCGCTTCAGGCAATCCGCGCGTGATAATACGACCATATTGAACTTACACTGAATTACCTATTGTTTATATTTGTATTTTATTTAGTAAATTTGTATTAATTACATAATAATCTCATTTTCAGCTAAAGTCAATAAAATACATGATAAAATCAGCCGGTGCTAAAACACCTAAACCAAGTTAACTGACTCTTTTACACAGCATCATATTTCTTAAACGTCTATCCAATAACACGTCAAAATCTGTATACCTACTAATTTGGAGTATTTAACTTTTTATTTATAGTTATTGTTTAATACTTTTATGTAATAAGGAAATAGTAATAATAAAAGACAAGCTATATGACTGAAAAATACACATATAAAATAACTTTTACATATATTATTATTTTAGAAATCGGGAATTAACGCGTAAGAATAGAATAAGATTCCGAAACTACTGGACCGATTTAATAAAATATTTTACCTTTAGAATCCTACATTATCCCTCTGACGAACATAGGCTATCTTTAATACGAGAAAAAATAAGGATCAGCGTGAATTTCGACAATGTAATAAATTATAAATGTATTAAGAAACATGATTCAAGACTTGATACGAATATTAATAAATATAAACATTTAGAGTTTAAATGATCTACTAATAACACTATGACAAAGGGATTTATATTATTACTAGCTGTTGCCTGACTGACTACGATCATAAGCCATATAAATATATTTTTTACAGTCTACGTGGACTCAGTCACGGGCAACAGCTATTCCTAATAAAATACTTTACCTGAGTAAATAAGTGTAAAAACCTTTTGGTCTACATAACAAGGCCTTTTTCCTATAAGCGCGCGGCCGCGGGCGAATCCGCTGGGAAAAGCTAATTATTGCATAAGAACCTTTTACCAATAAAACGTCAATATCTTGGAGACGACTGTTTCTATCTCAACCAATCAATCATAGCTAAGAACCATCTCGACGAACATAGCTTTTGATTAAAAAAAACCGCATTCAAATCCGTCCACGCGTTGGGCCGCTACATTGCCACAGTCAGACACACAGATACACAGATATACAAATACACAAATACACAGATCGACAAGACAAACTTATAACACCCCTTTTTTTAGTAGGGGTTTAAAAAAATAAGGTACATTACAAAATTTTGTTTTTAATTTAAAGCAATATTATAATAAACTACAATCTCTTACAAATCTCTTATCACTATGCTTATTTTTATCAATAAAATATTTTATCTGTCTTCATAATATCAAGAAGTATTGAGATATCATATACGTAATATACACTTGTAACTCACTTCATTCTCATGTGAATGAAATAAACTTCATACGTTTTTATTAACGTAGTAATCAATTTAACTATGGGCAGTATTGAACAGTTAAAAATACCGGAGATAGAGGAAACGGTAAGTATATTGTATAATACTATGAATATATAATAAATTCTTATATATAAGTAATTTTGATTCATTAATTTATTATAATTTGAGTGTTGGTAATGTGTTATTATTTATTTAAGCCCAATGTTTAATTCTCATGATTTTTTTCCTTAAACGTTTCTTGGGGAAAATATAAAGTATTTTAATATTATTTTAATAATAGTATTTTAATATCTTGGTAATAGTGAGGTCCGCTTTATACACTCAGTAAATTTTACGCTTTTATTATAATAAATGCAAATAATAAAAAAGTTTTATATATAACTTTAAGAAGACAGACACACACATTTGTGGTGATAGCACACAATAGATAGTACAAATCGTACATCGAGTGCTCAGATACCACACATAAAAAAAAATTGAGGTTATTTAGTATTTAACTAGTAATTATTTCTTAATACAAGACATCAATATAGATTAATTTAACAATGCCCTCTGTTTTTGTCGTATCTATAAAAAATCAAACCGAAATGTCCAAGCACTTCAACGACAGTGAACGGACGGTCACGGCCAAGGCCGAACTAGGATTTAAATTTAAGAGACGCCTCCTAAAAATATATACAATGTAACCTTTCACCGAACAAAAGGTACACCAGGAAGTAGTTACCAGTTAAATACCTGATTTGTGTTTGTGCTTTTACTTTGCAATTTATCAGCTAAGTACTAATACAGTTAAACGTTTTACCAAATAATAACTACTTATTGACAACGGTGAACTTTGTGAAAGGAAAATGATGAATACCGTTTTACGAGAAATAGTTACAAGAGCGACGGTTGAATCAAAGCAACGAAAGGTAATTTCTTAATTTAATATGTCTACCATCTTAATATAACTTATGGTACGTTTTATTCATACTCAGAAGAAAAAGAGCTCTAAGCAGATAAACAAGTATATTAGTAATTTATTTTAATAAATTACTTGTAAGGACATAGGTACCTACCATATCTCTATTAAATCATTAGGTATTGTTTCTAAGGGTGAAAGTCAGATCTGCCCCACACGTCTTCATTTTCAACTTATTATTCCACTGATGTATGCTCGCCAGATCGACCTTCTGGTTGTCGACTTGCTTGTTTTAGTAAATTGTTAATATAGTCTTTTAATATACGCCTAGGTCTCCCTCTGCTTCTTTCGTAAGATGCATTCGTATTACGTATTTTCTACTTCATCGGCGCATCACTTATTTGCCTAATGTTTCTGAACCATCGCAGAACGCCCTTCCTTAGTATCGCTATGACACTTTTTTTCAATCCAAACTTTCTCTGAATTTTTTTAATGAAGAAAGATCTCACAAAAATAAATAATATAATATATATACACATTGGTAGTTAAAACTATTTTAATTATTATATTACTTCTGTTTTCTATTCTTCATAAAATGGAACGTACAAAACAAATGCGCTGACATTTTCCGTTCTTAGTTTTGATTTATGACATTGACAAGTGACAGTTCAGAACATTTTATTATCAATTTTATCAATAACTTAAATAAAACAATGATTTTATACGCAACCTACAATCTAAATTAATCAATTTATATTATATTTAATGTATGTTGTTATAAAGTTTTATTAGAATTTCTCTAACAAGAGATTTATGTTGAGGTTATAGTTCAAGATAATAAGAAACCGCTAAGAAGTTTGTTTTATATACAATCCAATAAATCGATAGTCAATGTCAATATATTTCCGTTTAATCATACATTGCAATCTGGTATACGATGTACTTTTGCTAAACTCTTTGTATGCTAGCCCAAAGTCTTATGTAAAATCTTTTTATACTAAGGATTATCAGTACATCTGTTCAAACCATGGAATAACTGATGTAAACAACAAATTATCAACCATTTTTACAAGTGATAATGAAGAGATGGCAAGTAATTCAGGATTAAATGGATTGTATCGGCCAAGAAGTGCGCTTGCTCGGGCTTTATATGAAAAACAACGGAATGATAGACATTTGCAGGAATTTGACCAAAATGAGGTATGTAAGACATGACAATATGAGCACTTCAATTTAAAAACACTTTATCTACCAATTATGCATATTTTAATGAACTTAAATAGATTTTTATTTCAAATGTATAATAGCTGAATAAAACATTAACAATTGAATCAAATGTAGAAATTTAAATGAATATTTTAATTATTATTAAAGACTATAAATATGAAGTATATAAAAATATAATCAAGATTTCTTAAATATTTTTTACTTAGGTATAGAAACATATAGTTTAAAAACAAAGAGTTAAAATCTTCCTAAAGATATATTTGTTGCTTAAAAATAATTATTAAGTGAAACATATTTAAATGTATTGGCAGTAATATTTGTTTATATGCTTCAAAGAAAAATAAAACAACAAGTCAAAAAGTTATTACCATGTTTTCTTTTTGTTTTTTTTTTATAAATGCATATGCTGGATTTGCATTATGTGACATTTGTGAAATTCTTATCAACAACCACTTTTTCAATAATTCAATATATTTACAGGATAATAACATTTACTTTAAAGTCATTCTGTACACTGGACATTGTTTTATCCAAAGTTTAGGGATTTGCCTTGCCGAAGTCGTTTTAAAATTATTTTGGAATATTGTTTTTAAAAACTGTAAAAAAGGATGTATCATAGTTATTTCTATATAAAGTAGTTATTAAATGTTAGTAAATTGAAAACAATAGATATGTAATCTTTACAGGAAACATTATTATTTACCAAAAAGGTTTTCCTTATACCATTGAGACATAAGATAGCCAATATTGGACAAATAAATCCATATTATCAATAATTGTAAATTAGAATTTTTTAAATGGTAAAAATGTGTAAATTGTTATCTTTTTTTCTTTTTTTCAATAATTCCTTAGATGTTAAACTTGATAGACCACATAGGTCCATTTGGTAATTTATACTAATAAGATCACTACCAGTCAATTTAAAATTTATTATCATGTGTAATTTTGGTTAAAACTATGACTTTAAAAAATTACGTAAGACAAGTCTACTGACTTTACCTTGACAGCTCTTCCAGGTCTTTACTTAATTTCCGAGCATATGGAGGCTTTTACAATGAAAAAATGTTTTGTATAAATTTTGTTTTCCATATTTTTTTAAATGTTGATTTAAGTTGGAAGTAAAATGTCCTCAACTGTACTTGTTGAAGCAATTTACTTATAATTTTTAATTGACAATTGAGCTGACATTATTTCCTGTTTTAAAAAATGACTAATATTCAATTATGAAAAATATCGGAACATTCCTAATTAAATAATTAAATAGGTTTTATAATTGTAACTCTTTGATGAGCACAAAGTCAACAATGCAATTAAGCAAAATCAAAGAATAGATGTGTCCAAGATGTCGAGTAGTGCGTATACTAAAACATACAATAAGTACTTCAGCCATCGTCGAATATTTTTTTTTAATTAATTTTCATAAAGTTAATACTAAACCAAAAAGTTTTCTTTTGGAAACTACTACAACCTTGAAGTAGCAAGGGTTTTCATCTGTAGCGAACATGCAATCGGGACTCACATGTGCTTCAATAACGAGGATATATTTGCGTATGAAAAACACGAAATACCTCTGAATTGTGGAGGGAATAAGACATTCAACCCGCTCGCCCGCCCCCTCCCGCTTTCCCCGCGACCCTTTTAACTTTCATCTCTGTCGAGTGCTCGGTCCACATACTTTTGTTCTATTTGATCAATGTTATTAAAATGTCGCGGGCTCGCGGGATTACCAACATGTGGCTTTCGTATAAGACGGCCATACGGATATATAATGCGTAGTGAACATTATTTTTTATTTTCCGAAGATATTTACAGTATTAAAATAATTACATAATCATGACTATATTATTGACAGAACAGTGTAACAGCACCTTACATGCGTATGCGCACTGTACTGTCACACGATCGCCATCGCAGTAATCACTGCTATCCATTCTGTTAAAACCACCCGAGAATAAATTAGTTAAGTAGACGCTTCCGTTAATCGTCGGTCGCGGTCGGTGCCGGCGGGTCGTTCTAAATGGATTAATTTATACTTATATACGAGGACGTTTTCGGTGTCACACGAGGATGGGGTGATTGTGTTGTGATTGCTTCCTATGAAGACATCCTTTAGAAGCAATTCGGCCTTGTTGCTTGTATTTATTAGACTCATCTATTAAACATTAATTTAACAAACGGTGTCTATTGTGTATTATTTCGAAATGCCGAATCTGTTTGGGAAAAGTCCCAAACAGGGTTCTATGATAAAGAATAGAAGTATATTTTAATTGTTTAATATTTGTGTTGTTGTAGTGTTATACTTATATTTTGTAGTTCTATTCAAGAAACATCAACAGTAGCAATTTGATTCCGTACAAAAATATAAAAGTATCGCAAGCTTGCTAGGTTTACTTCAGTTATAATAAAGTTTGAGATATCAGTGACGGTACATACTAAGCGATGAGACTTAAAAATGTAATAAACCAGTCTTTATATAAAAGTGGTAAATTATATAAGTGACGTAGGGCTTATAGCCCAATCAGTAAGTTGACATTTACAATTTTGTCGAACTCTTCAGTTTCAGCAATGTGAAAGCCTTTATGTAGGTCACAATTTCCTTTACAATATCGCATTTCTGGTACCGAAAATTGAATATCTCCAACATATAGCAAACTTGGGTACATAAAGCATACATCGATACGAGAGGCGTCATGTCCGCACACAACTAAGACACCTGAGTCGCGCTGGGCGCATCGCTCACTGCAATCTGTACATTATTTCTCCATTGTTCGCGTAACGAGCCCCCTCCTTCCCCCTCCACCTCCCTACAAACCCCCCTCTACCCTGTTCACCCTACCCCGGGGCGGTGGGACCTCTCGCGCCTTTCTTTTATCATTCCTCTCTTTATTTCCGAATGCAAATAATCCTCCACACGTGTGAGAACCGAAACCATTGTTCTCGCTTCCACCCCCACGGGGGACCTTCGTGACGCAATCTTTTTCTTCAACATTTACATAAATGTTTACTATCTAAGAACTTATTACTCCGCATAAATATATTCATATTATGACATATAAAGTAAAAGTCAACTCTCAGTATGTTCTTATTGACATTGCCTGCTATCTTTATATTGGTATACATGTTTCAGTACTACGAAAACCCATATTGACCAGTAACCTAAAAATAAATAGATTAAATATCTATCAAAACTGCTATGAGTTACATAACTTTTAAAGGTCAGTCATTAAAACTATCGTCAAATTAATGTTTTAACCTTTGTAACGAGTGGTGATAATTAAAATTTGTTTTTATCTACAAGTTAATGATAACAAATTGATTTATCTTATTCATTTCAGAGTTAAATAAATTTTTGTGATTCTTTATTTTAAACTAATTTCTAATACCCAAAATATTCTCAAAGTAATAATAACATCTTATAATTTACATACTACAAAGATTTACAACAAAGTAATTCCAAGTATCAATATAACTAAAGAACAAGTAATTTGTTGTAAGGTTTGGAAAGTTTGGCATTCCTGTTTTATCATTTCTCTTTCACGCCTTGTTATAGAGGATTAGTTGAGGCGAGTACTGTCGAAGCTCATCGCGAGTAGAGGACAAACAGCTCGTTAAGCGTACGTCGGACGGAAGGGTGGAGCGCCGGTTCCCAAGAAAAACGCTAAGTGGGAAATCAATACGTATTAGGCGCGATATCGGACTTGCCGTCACACTATGATGGATGAACGCAACCAAACTTTCCGCACTGACTTTAATAATGACAATATACAAATTGATGTCCGTTCAAGCTTCCGAAACGCGATAGCGCACCGTCGCCAGTCGGCACTCTTATTACGTAAACAAACATCGAAAAAAACTGATCGGTGGCCATCAATTTTAGTAATAGAAATCTCAATTACGGATATGTTTTACGATCATCTATCATGAGGCTTCTGTGTATCGGTTGGAAGTATTCAATCGCCACGTTGTATTACGCCGCACTCTCGTGTCGTCCCTGGATATTGTAAGAGATCGACGGGTGGGAGTCAGTGGCACCTACATGTTGAAAGCTATCCGGAATTTGCAAATAAATACATGCATTCGAAGCCGAACCCCGCGCCTCGTGCATCACTTCTGCCTTTAAAATTGAAATCGCATTTGGTGTCTGTCTCTTGAAAGGTATGGTTTCTTTGTTATTGGCAAAGACGGAGCCACGTTAAGGCTATGGTATAGAGTTCTCTCATGACTACAATTTTATGCTCTCAGACACTTGACAGCACAATATTGAAAAATAAGAGAATTAATACGTTATTGATAAGTTTATGGTTTTATATTTTTACAACAATATCGTCACAGAGTTTTAATAACAAGTGGTAATATAATTTTGGAATATATTAACTAATATTCGTTTATTGTACCGGATGCATTGCCAAGATGATTCTTAAGAAAATTAAGGTTTAGTGCCAAAACATTTCATACCTTATAGTCTTACATGAGATTAAGGCGAGTAGTTGAAAGCGTGGAGTGCAGGAGGGGGGGGGGGATGTATTTATGTTACCTCGGGGACGCCAGCTCTAACCCCTCCCAATTATACCGCAGTAAAAGTCATAAAAAGACACCCGAAGTTTTTACACGAACCTAGAAGAGGCTCACGAAATTAAGAAGGGCGCCGAAATTTGAGATGAGTATGAATTTTTTATAAGACCAGATGATGGTTCTCCGTTTATGATGTCTTATGGCGAATAATGGCCGTGATGCACGCGCGGTACCCTGAATCATTGATGCAGCCTTTATTACCACCACAAACAATGTCAAATAATTAATTACCTACCTCTAGAGCTACCGGAATAAAAACGTACCCAGTGGCTGCATAACTTTATCAAAATTCAAGGTTTCGTTGTGGTCATTATTTTTAATTGCTGTTGGTCTGACAGCGATGTTAATAAGAATTTAATTAAAAAACTAATTGATTTATAAATTATTTAAACTTACTTTTACTGGTAGGTACTGCTACTATTATGCATTTGAATTAATATGTTAAAACTCTCAAATTCGTTAATAAATCCAAAATCCACTTCAATATATTAAGATCAGCAGAGCACTGTTGGTATAGTAGAGTTTTGTATAAAAAAATGTAAACAATAAATCATTAAAAAATGCCCAGTTAAATGAACTAATCCTGTAATATTAAAACGAACACTTTCAATATACGGTCGTAAAGACCCTTAATATTATTTGAAATGCATTTTGTTTAAAGCTTGAAAACGAACTGAGACTCTGGTTAACGCGATTTTGCAATTTTCTTTTTCTGCACGCTTGTATGAAACAATACATTCTCACGTTTAATTTCTTATGGAGTGCAATTGATATTTTTACGAGTGTGTTTATTATTCTCTCAATATGCGAAATGTTGATTGCGATACACTTTTTTGAAAACATGGTAATTATCAAGCTTACTTGTGTGAGTGATATGCCTGTTATAAAATCATATATCGTTTTGTTTTTATGAATTAAACCGAAATATATATAACTAAGTATAAATTTGAAATAATACTTCGTAGTAAGTTTTTACGTAACCGATATCGTGTAGTCACATCGTAAAGTTTCAATTGAAGTGAGGTGTCACGCTGCCGTAGTGTCCTCGTTGCTATTGAGTAAGGCGGGCCCGGTATAGCCCTGTGGTGCGTGCGTGCGTGCGTGCCCGCTCGACCTCCGGCCGCAGCTAATATGATTATGACATTGCTACGTGCCAACCCAGCTCGGGGAATCCTCGCACAAATATTCATTAATCTTTCACGGCCCGACGTCGGCCGCGATGGAGATTTAATCAGATTAAGGATCATCTTTTTGCGGGAAAAGTCATGCCCTTTTGTTGCTACTCGGCCTTCGTTCGCACTTTTGTGCCAAATTTATTGCGATAAGCTTTATCGCACAGAATGTAAATTATTAAAATTATGATTGTATTATATTATTATTTGTGCGTGAGATATCTTTTTTCATCTATGTCCTACTATTGTAAACAACCTTCAAATTGTAGTAAAGATATAAGATATAGTAAGTTATACTAATGTAATGTACCATAGCACGCGTTCGTGTATTTGTGTATGTAGGCGGCGCCAAGACGGCTAGTGATGCCCGTGAACCGAGCGACTTCGCCACGCAGTCTACTGCAGCACGGCACTTCCTTACAATTCCATTTTAAAGGGACAAGGGCAAATAACAGTTCAAATAATTGATACACATAAAAATATCGTATTATAATTACTAATGAAATAAAATACATGCTGTATAATATATAATAGTAGTTATAATTTGAAATAATTGTATTATAAAATAAACGAAATGTACGTAAAGCTGTTGAAAGCCTCTCGGTCCAGTCTGTTTGATTCATAGATAGTACGCGAAAAGTCGAATAAAAAGTAAAATTAAGCGCGGCGAAACGCGCGTAAAATTATTTTACCATTGTATGCAAATCAACGCCGTGATTATTTTATTTCCTAAGAGTCCCAGAATATAAATCTTGGTTGAAAAACGAAACCAGTCTGCTGTTTCTTAGTTGATATGCTTAAAAAATAAGAAGCTTTTAGCTCGCCACATTCGAAATAAGTGTCTGATATTGAAATGAATCCTTAACTTTTGTAATTAAATTTGGCATGGAAGTAAAGACAAAGAAATTGCACAAAGTTAAACTTTTTATAGCAATGCCGATTCAGAATACTTAAAAGATAAGTAACTTATTAATTATTATGTAAGTAAGACTATTTCAAATTTCTTTAAGATATTAAAAAAAAATGTAACGTTTTTCTTTAATTAAACCTTGAAATTATAAGTAATTTATAAGAGACAAATCTTTTTTGGTGTCTAATTTAAGTTGATACAAAAACTAAGTCTCTTCGAGAATGTGTCGTCAGCGCGCGCTCGGTATGAACAGGCTATAAAAATACCACCCGACGCTCGTCTACATTTCTCTTCAAATCAATTCAATCAACTGCCCGCCGATTGTTTCTTGACGTCCGTTATTGGTACCGATATTGTGATGTCACAGATTTTGGAGTTCTATTATAAAAACCATTTTTTGATCACTATTAAAGCCTCTGTTTATTTTATATTTCTATCATTTGAATGTAACCTCCAATCTATAGATTACTTATAGACTATAGATATATCTTTACAGAGTTTATAGAGTCCTTAGCTTTATTGAAGGATTCATATAATTACAAAACTAATTGTACAATGACCAATTTATTTAGAATATAGGAGTAATCAGAAATATCAAACCAATCATAAATCAAGTCAATAGCCTGAATGTTTTGCCCATTTAAAAACTTAACACAATTTATTTGTTATTTTAATGCAAAAGGTGACTTGAAAATCCTTCGGTTTTTATTAGTTGTGTTAATTTGAACGGACAATGGGGCGTCGTCACAGTCCACACAATCGAGTTGGCGAGAGCGCGTTTAATTGCTCCCTTTATAGATCAATGATTTTCAATCCAGCATCTTTATATTTATCTTTAACAAGCCATATTTAAATTTATCAAGACCTCAGATAAATCAGCAGTTTTTTTTATGATTTTATGTGTATAAGTTGCCTAATTTTGTATATTACAAATATAGTAAATATAGTAAGTAGTTAGTAATTAGTTTACCAAAACTTTTTTTACGGATCAACTTTAAGTATATTTTACACATGCGGTACAAGACATTCGATCTTGATATTTCAAATTCATTACAACAATTACAACAATATAGTAGTGGTTTTAAAAATTAATTTAAAACTTTTGTTTTGTTATATTTGATCCATTGATATACTAAGTAGGTTATGTCGATATCTAGTAGAGGTAAATAATCATTAACTTATCTATATCATTAATATATCATTTTCTTTATATCATAAAATATTACTTTATTTGATTATCATAATCTTTTCTAGATATTTTTGAATACTTTGCAAATTCTACAAAGAACATTAAAATCATAGATCGGACGAACCGACGGTTTTGTAATCACTAACACATTTATTAAATACTTAATTCGTAAATGAATACTATTCTTAAAATATTTATAAAATCATTAAGATACAAAAAAGAGATAAATATTTTAACGAACTTATTTTTATTCTTACATATTGAAGTTACATTATATCGCAGATAAAATACTATAAAAAGTTACAGTAGGTATTACTTTTACAAGATGTCATCCTCTTGCTTTAAACATCAAAAATTTGATACTTTTAGGCATCGTGCAATAAAACAGAAAGATATAAATCATGAATATAAAAAGCGAAATCAATTGAACCACATTCCTGACCTATAGTTAACCTGGAGTTAATTTAACTTTCGACCGCCTGGGTGGTAAGCAGCTACGATATTGTCTCGAGACATAACGGCTGATTTTACGATCAAATCGCCTCAGTTGGAGCTTATTGTAAAACCAGTTTAAATACACTCGTAAATCTCTCGAACGCGTGCCCACGCCTCAAATCTCATTGCATCTCATAGTACATGCGACACTCCCATATGTGACTACTTTATCACCATCAAACTAATATGATATAAAAGTGATCAGATAAGCCATAGCTTGCTCGATATTTGAAATCGACATTTCAATATTCTATCAAACTTAAGCAACTTTTTAATATCACGTCTCCATTGAATCTAGAACAGATTACAAAATTCAATTACAACCGAGAGATAAATAAAAACAATGCCTTCAATTATCCTAAATGTTAATTCCATTTGGCAAGAGAGTTCGACGATCTCTGATTAAAATTGCTATTGTCGGGATGCATTCCCATGGTTCGTGCGGAAATAATGGTGAAAATGAATGTGAACGGCGTCGTGGCTGGAGGTCACGTGGGGCCATAAATCCCATCCCTCGATAGAACAATTAAAAGACGAGCTGAAAACAATTACGCAACAGTGGCCCTCCGGCTCCTCGTGATGCCATAGAGCAATGGTATGTTGGAAGTTCGTCGGTTTTATTTAAATACCTTGATTGACTAGTTATTTATTGTGTTTTGATTCTTATTATAAAATAAAACTACTCAAATAACTTGTTTAGTTTCAAAATGTTAAATATTTAAAGGCAACAAAATTGAACTGATATATTTTTTCATAACAAACTCGATTCACAGCTGTCTTGATATAAAGTAACCATATTTAATTTAGAAACGTCAAAACAATATATATTAGTAAATAGAGAGTAACTTTTTATTCCTTGGCCGTCCTTGGTACTCATAAAGGCATATAAATCGATTTGTAGATAGAATAGTTTATCTCCTGGTAGCTTTGTCTAGTGTTAATAGAACTCAATTGTTTTATGGCCATAAGTCATTTTAATCTTTAATTGAGACTAGCAAACGTATATATTTCCTTAAGGCTATTACCATTCCTTATTTATGCACTGGTAACATCTACGCTGTAGATCTCAATATTCAAATAAAATTATATAAAATATTTTTCATGTTCTTTACTAAGATACTTAAAAATTCATCCAGCGCTATGTTCATTACACCGTACTTGCGCAAGCTAGAAATCTAAAACGGTTGCTTATCATGTAGCTCATGCGTCTCAAAGCGTCCGAGCAATCTGCATCACGGCTGATCCCATTTTAATGGAGCGCCAGCAAACAAGCTCTCCGGGCGCTTACCGGCAAATCCACCGAGATCCTATGCGCCACTTAGTTCATGCAATGTTTTCTACTTAAATAAACTGCTAAATACGTCTACCGTTTTAAATTGCAAACACTAACATGTGATACATATTTTAAAAATAAAAAAATGTTCTTACATCGTATAGCTGTTTACGTTAATATTAACCCCTGTTGGTAATAACATTTGTCTCTTTAGATAAATCATTTCTAAAGATCCTTTGAAATAAAATATTACAAGAATTCGCTGTACTGATTTATTAACGTGAAGTAAAATAAAGAAGTATTGAGAAAGAGTCATTAGTGGCTAATAGTGCCGCTGCAAAGCTATTCATGGGACATTAGAGCTTGGTAGTCGCAATTCGCAATACATCGACCGCGTCGCTTGTGAATTGCCGCTCGTCACCATTTATTTCACACACTTAAATGGGAATTAATCTGGCATTGTGCAGGTTGAGCGCATTCAGACTTAATATTTCGCTCCGTATTGACAATATAGTCACAGGTCTTTGATTCATTAGCCGAGAGGCGAACGACCGACGGATAAAAGATCTGCATCCCTCCATTCGTTCCATCGATGCACCTCCGTTGACTGACCTGACCTGAGCGCTAACGAGTCAACGGAGGATAATGATCGCATTCAGAACGATATGACAGCTTAACTGCTCGCCTGAGCGGTAGACAACACAATTATATATTTTTTACCAACTGACCCGTTGACCACTTTGTACAAATCGGTAACCCACATAAACTTTTTAAATAAACAAGAGTCAATCGGCCTCGATAGCACGTCGAATTGAATAAATCATTTTCGATTTGTCTTCCTTAACAGGTAGATTTTTAAAATACATATATTTTTATTCATGAAAACCTAGCTTTACACGAGCAGAAATTGAATTCTAAACATGGGTCTCATAAATAATCGAGCCGGGCGCCTGTGAGACTACATATGGCTCGAAAACAACTACGCGGAAGTCATTTTCGTTACAGTTATCGGATACATTTTTCATCACGTGTTTGATCTGGTTGTAGCATTTGTTTAATCTTATTTATTTTAATTAACTTACCTTTTACAATTGATACGATTTGATATCGATATAATTACTTAGGGCACCTTTATCAAAATGGGCAAAGCTAATATTTATTCGTAATTGTAATCTGAACCCTTGAGGTATAATTAAAGTCTTCAGGTCGACCATTACTACTGGTGAATCTGTTTACTTCGTCTAGTTACATAAAAAACAAAATCACAAAATTAGAACACTGTTTCCCGAATGATCTCAAAACAGAATATTATTATCAATGACAACGGCATTCAAAATTTTCCACGATTTGTATTCCGTCTGGAGAATTCGCCTCGTCGGAGCCCGTAGTTCCGATGCAGGTTATTTTAAATGTAAAGACAGCCGTTGCATAATCACCAACGTGATTCCCATCACTATTCCTTAATAAATATTTATTTGTATCTTATAAAACATGCTCAATGGCCTTAAATATGGGGCTTTAATTTTGAATAACGGTTGAGTTCGATAATAAATTCACTTACGGACTAAATCGAAGCTGGAAAAAAAACGAAAGAAGTTTAGCAACCTAACAACCATGTTTATCTATAGCAGCAACCTGCATATTGGTAGGTGGTTGGTTATTGTGGATATGGTTTTAATAAAACCAGGAACTGCTTTATAAATTTATCAAACACCTATATCTGTGCTGACGGAAGTTACTAATCATGAATGTGTTTGTCCATATAAGAAGCACTCTCGGGCTGGAATTTAAAATGTGTAACATAAACATTGATTTATCGTTTCTGGTCAACAGAAGAAAAATTTAAAATTAAAATTCGTCCTAAATGAATCGGATCGAATGAGGATTTAAATAACAAATTAAAATATTGTTTAAATAAAACAATTTTCAGATATGAAGTACCTACATCTTAGCTGTATTTCCATGTTGACACTTGAAACTTGTAAAATTATATTTAAATATACGGTAGTGTAATTCTAAAGCTATAATATGTTTATTAGCATAAACAAAAATAATAATGTTCCAGTATCCATCATAAGTGTGTAAGTTATAATATTTTTTTTACGGCTGCCGTCTTCGATTTTAATATAAGACAGATCGGGCATTAATTACTGTGGTCTGATGAGCTGGCGGCGACCGCTCGCCGGCGTCATTACCTACATGTAGAAGCGAGAAGTTTTTTTAATTCGTTATTATTCTGTGGCGTAAAGAAATGTTAATTCGAGGCAGCGTGAAATTAACAACCGCCGCATCTCCTTTGGTAGCACCGCGGCTAAAACACACAACGAGTGACGAGGTCCACGCTCCTCTCATGGCCACTCCCGTATTTGCACTACACAACTCTTTTTATATAGTTTCATTAAAATCTGATCCGCAGTTGTTAAACATCAATTTACGATTATCCACCCGAGATCTTCCATTAAGAATGTCGTTACTAATTTATTAACACTTCTTTTATAAAATACTTTTTGTTCCTTCTCTTACTTTTATGTGATTTAGATGTAATAAGATATAGAAATATCTAGATGATTTTTAGAGTAATTCTACTTGTCTATATGTTTTTAGGTCGCGGTTATGTTTTTGTTTTTTATATTATCAACACAAATAGATATATAATCATTGTTATTTTTATTTTATTTTATTAAATGATGGTTGTGTTTTGTTGCAGTGGTACCGTGTTGATAAAAGCCTGTTATCCGAGGACTTGCAGCAGAAATTCGTGCAGCTGGATCCTGATGAAGAGACCAAACAGTTTCTCTCGTCGTCCATCGACAAATCGACGTGGATCTGGACTCAAATCTGGTACCTGCTCGCTAAAGCCTTCCTGAAGCATTTCTGGACTGTCACTGACATCAATGGGTGAGTCCAAGTATACTTCTTTCTTTTATTGCCAATATTTTAATAATATTTGTTTGCTTATACGTTGTTCTTAGTATTATTAATTTTATTACTTAGAGGTACTTTGTCAGAAGGTAATAATAAGATACTATGTTGCTTAGGAATTTATTAAGCCAAATTGCCCAAAATTAAAACATTGACCTTGTAGTTAATGAATGACTTCTTACAAACGATGAATTGCCATTTGAATCACTACAATAGCAAGTTATTAAGTGAGTCCAGATTCGTCCAATTACGCCAATTACAATCTCCTGGTCATAAGTACATGTGAGTGTATTATTTCCTCATGCATTGTGTCGTATCTGCACAAATTAACTAATTTGAGTCGTCACTAGTAACAGGGAAGTTAGAAATATTCATATCGATAATAATCAACGCTTTATATTAAAAAAGTATTTTTAAATAGCCCGTGTTTGAGTAACTGATTATGTATAAATGTATAATTTGTGTTTGACATTATATATAAACATGTTTAACCATGTTAAAAGCTTATTTAAATTTTATATAAATATAGAATGGAAAAAGTAAGACAGGATTAATTTCTGTGACCTCCAGATTCTATATTTATAAAAATATATACATAAATAACTTTCAATGTTTATTAAAGACGAAATATTACATCGTGTGATGTTTTATAACCAAATTGCATGGTTATTTCAGGATCGATTAAAAATATATAATTCTTTAAGACCTCATTAACATGTATTAAGGCTGGTTGTCGATATCGATAAGTCGCAAAGGCAAGCTCTAGTCGCGTCCGGAGCGCACTCTGTGAACGGACTGAAAACGACCGCGGCTCTGGGTGTCTATAGCCGGGCACTAATAAATAATTTAAATAAATTGACGGACGAGATTTACTCATTGGCTGTTTCCGTCTCTCAATTACGCTTTATTTATCACTTACTACTTGTGGAGCAAATCGCGCCGCTACGCAATCTCTCTGCATTACTAGCAAACTGTAATTTTGATGATGAAGCTACACTTTGATCTTATCGATATAACCGACGTTGTTTCCCATTCTTAGTTCATTTCATTTTATGTCAAATAGTTCTTATTTAACATGAAGTGTATATCCTCATTTTAAAGTATTTTTTATTAATTACTAGAATATTTGTAAATTTTCCTTTATACTTAGATATCTTTTTCTATGTACTTAGATGTATGTATGCTTACTACATACCTATTATATCTATATACACAAAAATTGGTAGTTAGTTACTGGTAAGATAGGCATGAGTTGTACTTATATATTAAGGAAAATATTTAACAGCATATTTTAATGACTTACGCAACAAAAGTAAAACAGTGACGTCATTATAGCCCCCCTTAGCCATATCCGGGATATTAATCATTGCCTCCATAGTTAGGATAAATGACTTAATAGTCGCCCGCTCTACACGCTATTGACTGTTCCGGTGTAAATATCCAAATTAATTTACTTTCAATAAATATCAATTTAATATATAATTTAATTTATAAACTAGTAACATGCATAAATATGTTCGTAATTATTTCCTTACGTTATATGATAATGCAGATTTCCACGCAATCCTTTTCACTTAACAGAAAGTTTTTCGTATTCTAGTTCATAAACAGCAACGCATTTCAATCAAGGCGTCAGTCGCGACGATATTGACATGCTCAATAAAACGCCAAAATCAATTGGCTTCAGTTCGGCTGTCGACAGTGGCCGTTGTTGTACCAGACAGACAGACAGACAGCCAAACGTCGATACGATGTCGTGCGGTTTGTAATGAGATAGATGTCACGTGGATTTTGTTTAAGATTTTCAGTCTTGGTTATATTTAGACTTTTATCTCAAGGCTCTATAATTACATATACTCATAGAACCTTTGGATGTAGTTAATGGTATTATATACTAAAATAGCTAAGATGTAAGGATTATAAGGATTAAAATATAATTTAATTAGTGTTATTATCCTAATTATTTCAGGATCTACAATTACTCTTATGATCTTAAAATATTAAAAATAAAAACAAAATAAATTCGCTCCAGCCATAGTCGGCGTTCACAAAACAACACTATATCGACAGTTCGATGACAGTGGTGAAGGCAATTCGCTACCTTATTCACGTTTTATGATCGTTCAATCAAACTACACAAATTACCTGAGTCTGAATCAACCTCATCAAGAGAGCCTGGAGACCGAACACTAATTAGAAATTCTCAGAAATATATTAATAGTCTTTATATATGCTTGGTTTAATAGCTTTTTACTTCTAAGTACTTGCGGTAGTTAGTATGAAGGTTCTTGAGCTTTCCAAGCAAATAGAATTACCGAATTATTTATTATAAATAGTATATTCTACATTACTACTGTGGTTTTATTTTTATGTTTTCGTAATACTTTGTGGGTTGCATTAATTATTTAGTTATTAGTTCCTTCAGTTTCTTCCCATATACAATATAGTTGAGACAGCATTTTATTTCTTATATATGTTAATAATTATAATATTTTCTACCTGACTTACAAACTTAATAAATGAATCATTCTTCCGTGTCAAGACCATAACCGTAGATTGTGGTAAAGGTACGTATAATTAATAAACACAAATTTTAAAGGTCTCGCATCAATAAAATTGCTGTTTGGACATTTTAATTACTTTGACCTTTAAAGATTGCGCGAACAGACCATAAGGTTCATTAAATAACGACTCTTTGACGGTTAAATTGCTATTTAAAAATATCTTAACCGTGTTTTTTTTATTTTCGTAACTATTATATAAATAAGTAATTATAATTACTGTAAATGTCTGATAGTAGTGACAATTTCGGCAGCAGATATGGTAAGGTGTTCAAAACTTGGGTGCATTGTGTTTATTTATTGGTAGTAAAGTGCAGTGTGGTCTTCCGAGGCGGTCTCCACTTTTCAAGCCAGCGATCATTTGATAGTGTACCATTAGTGCGAGGGTTCGCGCCGGCATCCAATTGTGAGCTTAGATATGGCATACAAATGTCGATCGGCGTGCAGCCTCCGCCGAGCCCGCTCATCTGCATTGAATCCCATTGTTGCCTTTATTATTCGATATGCGTAATCGTTAATTTATAAATCGCACTCTCCAATCATTTTATCTCTTAGACTGATATGTCAAAGCTCCTATTGATTAGGTAGTGGTGTATTGTATATGTATAATTAAAATCATTTTGTCATTCGTAACGCAACGGATTTCGATATCATTAATAACAAATAATTAAATAAGTACTATTTAATGGTTTGCTAAGTGCGTCTCTGGTTATTTCAAAATATATCGTCATGATTAGGAACGGCCACGTAATTATTGTAACAAAAAGGCGACAGGGTCGTAATAGGAGCTAAGGCCGCGTCGTCGTAAAAAGCGCAAAGAATACACCTCGATATGATCGCACAAAAGCCGCTCCTGAATCCCAGCTCAATGCTAATTTCCACTATCGCGCTCGCCCTCATTCATTTTCAATCGAACCCAGACTCCGCTTACTTCTATTTTTTTAAAATCACATTAAAGAATCGAATATGTTGGATGTTTTTTTCTGAGGCTGGTGCGTGCGACGCGATTTATTTATTTGCGAGGTTTTTTAAAGCGACATTCCAACTGGCTGTATACTTGTGTCTACCCGCAATTGGCATTTCGGGCTAAGCGCGACTATACAAAGTCGCCGGTTTTAACGGTTGTTTTTAACGCTCCGACCCTCTCGCGCAAGAAACGGAGGATACAAATAAATTATTAATCGTTTGTCCTGTCTCTTATAAATTAAAAATCTGTCCTTTTTTGGCTGCTCGGACCCCGCTTGAATACTTTTTTGGTCGCTGAGAGCTAAGCCGACTATCCCTGAATTTATTAAAAGCTTAAGCGTGAAGGGAGCAATTAAGTCTGTGACGGAAATTAATACCTAATATTAAGAACACGAAGCAGACTGTCCAGTTGTGCAGTCTGGTCAGATCCTTACCAGGTGTTTTATTTTTGTAAGATTTCATTTTTAATTTATTGCTCAGTCTGTCAGCGATTATTAATACTCTAAAATAAGACCCACACATTTTATAGGATTATTATAATTACTATAAAAATAAATTAGGCATATTATATATTTTTTTAAATTGAAATTAAGTAAAAATAAACAGACACCGGGTTCAAGAAAATTATCTAATTACGTGTGTGCGAAGAAAAATTGCAGGTTACTTTCGTAACCTTCCGGAAAATTACTGACATAAATCACCTCGCGCTGGGATGGGCTGATTTTCCATGCGCCATCTTTGCTCCGTATTATTTTGATTTATTTCAGGCCGTAATGAAAGCGACCGGCCTATTTTGAAATAACGATATCCTGTAATGTTTTCATTACCGCTTAATGTTACTTAGCACTGAATTATATTTACATTCGTATACACGAACCGCGGTATTTCACTATGAAGAATAGCGATTGTTTTCATTCATTCATTTTAATAAAATTATTTATAGAAAATAATTTTCAATTGAAACTGCTTATACAAATCGTCTTCATTTGAAGACAAACACTTATACAATATCCTAATATGGATCACCCAACCATCATGATATATATAATATTGTTTCAAATGTATCGAAACCAAATATAAATAAATTAGATAACTAAAACAGGTGATCCACAATATTGTTAACATTCTCTACCAATCCACTGTACTATAGAATAAATATATCCAACAGGCATTTATCGCATTAACTTTGGTTTTTTTTTAACTATATAAGAACCTATATGTAAAAAAATTACTAAATATCACAGCAGCCAGATAATTCTTACTAGTTGAAAAACCATAGAGACTTGTAGGTATGTTACTTGTTTTATTACCATTTAGTTATATACGTAATAAATTACATTCAAGGAATGTTTCACAATATAAATAAAGATTGAAACAAATAATAATAAACATCTCAAATCCATAGAAACGCCTTCAGACAAACTAATTAATTATGATACTATACACTACACGTAACACTTTGTAAAAAAAATTGATAAATTGATTGGAAATTTCATGACTACAACCAGGGCTTGAAACATGGCATTTTTTTTTTATTACTTTCCATTTTGTTTGCATTTCTTTAATAAACTCAATCATACTGCTAATTTTATAATTGAAAACCAATTTATAAAAAATAAAATAACTTCTTAATTAACTGTTTATTTCAATAATACGGCACAGTATATAGCAAATAAGAAATAAAGCAAAAGGCTCGCAACAAAAAGTCAAGAACGGTAGTATTTTAGTATTTAATTAATAACACAATAAAACGTAAGTTCTGGTATTCAAAACATGAGAACGCTAAAAACTTTTAACGGCAGTCCAACCATTTCTTAATTAGAGTGTTTTTATTGAACAGCAAATTCGGTTAACTCCAACAAAGGACTCGAATAAAAATAAAGCTGTTTCGTGACGAATCGAGATGGTGTTTCGCCTGATCCTAACCCTTTTTGTGACCGCCCCGACTAATCTAGTGATGGCCTCCAGTTTTTAATTAAAGATAATGTAACATAGCTCCACGTAATATAGCTACCTCGCACTCTACACAATAGGGCTGTCTCTATTTTTAAATTTTATTAATAAATAATAATATACATCACGCAATTGTAATAACCTATGATATAATAAAAGAAAACTTTTACATATACATATACATATATACTATAATGTGTTTTAAATAATTATTGTTTTTGGATTTCTCAAAATTGTCCTTTTAAAATAGAAATTATCTATTTTTTTTACTTCAAACCAAGGGACCAAACAAAAAAAAATATTATATTTGACATCTTAATTAGCAGGTAAAAAATATTTATCTCGGCAACCCTGATCATTGTACATCAGTAGTAATTAGTAGGAAGCTTATTCAGAACATGTGAATAGATCCAACAAAGACGGTTGTACCGCGCCTCGGCGTGTACCAATCAGTTAAAATACACAATGATGTACCATTGAACATATGTGCTGGTAAATTTAATTTCACAATCACAATATTAAATTATTTGACGCTGATTGGATTATGTTTCAGCACTCTTTTATGTTATGGCCTTTAAGATACGGTCACAGTGAAAGAGTAACTTATTTTATCTCTTGTCTTAAAATAAATGTATATAAATAATAAAGATAAAACTCGTATAACACTTTTAGTTTTTTTACGTGTAATACTTTATGTAACTATATAAAAATTCTAAGTTTATTTAAATATATTTAACTCTCATCTAAAAGTATACAAATATCACTAATTTGTCGTGATAAAATCATCATACCAACAAAATATTTCAATCTGATATTTCTAACGATTCACTAAAAGCAGAACACGTGTAACAGTCGATCTGATATTTTCTCGTTCATTGTCAAAAAAAAGTTACATTAAGATGACCGTAATAGTCGATTTGATTACCATCTATGGTGAGTGGATGAAGATTATTTCCGAGGCGGCCTCTTGATCTCAGTGAAATAAAATGCGTACGAGCACGCGTCGCCACTGGGTTACGCTGTCGTTAGGAAATTACCGGCCGCGCTGTCGACATCGCCGATTTTATCGATAGAATTTATTGTCGATACTTAAGCACTACACTATGATCTTCACGCGGGTTAATTAGAAATAAAAACAAGGTAATGAATTGATTGCGTTATGAGCTGATACTTATTTGTCATAAGTTCATTACTTGTGATTAATGTTTTTTAATAAATCAATATCTGTTTATAATATTATTATAAAAAAATATAATGTAAAATTTTAGTCATATAAATATTATAGATTAAAATAGTAAATACAAAAATTCTTTAACCCATCCTAAAACTAACCGATAACAAATTTTCTAAACCAGTTCCACAAAAGAGTGAATGATTTCTTTTAATTTATCTCCAGTCACGTCGCATAGAAGCAAGTAGCAGCACGGTAGTAACGAGTGTGTAATTATTATCAGCGGCGCCGGGAGTCGAACGGCCGACTCATCGTAATTTGACGGCGTCCACTGCCCCGCCCGCTCACAAAAAACTAATTAACTAAGATGGAAGCCCCGCTGCTGCACCGCGTTGCATTCGCGGGATAAATTAAACTCTAATATTCTATTTTTGTTTATATACCTACGTTTTTGTGTTTAAAACGGATGGTTCGCTTTGATGTCTTGTGTTTTCAAAAGGAATGTAGAATGATTTTAATTAATTACTTTTAATTTTCCTTTTTTATACCAATAGAAATAAATTCAACTAGCACTCTATAAAACAAGCGTTCGTCTGTCTGTCGCTAAACGAGGTAGTGACTGATAGACCACTTGACAGATGACAACAGCACGTATTGATATCTGCTTAGTCACATTGACTGTAGTCTAAAGGTTTCTAGATTTAATTTTATATTCTGCACCTCTAATATTTTTATATACATAATGTACTATTATAATCATGGCTTTTTATATTACCAAAAACTAAAAATAATTATTTCGAACATTTCGTAATAATGATTGACCGAAGTGAATGCAATGTTAAAGTGTAGAAAGTCATCAACAATGTATGACCCGTGGAAATTTACTTTTCGACGATGAGGACACGGTTCCCGAACGCCAACAGTTCGCGAAACCCGATAACCGACCGTCAACAACCCAGAGTTAATCCTTTTCATACGTATTTAAAGCCCGTGCCTCCTTAATGCCACTATTGTTCACCGACCCTGTATTAATATTTTATTACCCACCTCACCTTGATATTTAATGTTAATATTATAATATATGGGTTATTTATAAATTGGTAGGTGCTGCGATTGTTTGTATACGCATGATATATTCAAATACATTATGCAAAGAAAAATAGCAAAAATAAAGCGAGTCTAGATTTCGTAGACTAGCGGCGCCGGCGTCGGATGCTTCATTAACACAGGAACACGGCGGATCAGAAGGAATGTCGCGTCAGAACCGTTTTCCGAGAACCGTAGCGCTACCGGAGCCGGAGGGCATTAATACAAAAGGGTTATAAAAACTGTGACAGAATTAAGAGCGCGCGTTAAAAATTGTATGCGAGGGACGGTGACGCGAACAAGTGAAACATAATGCGCGAAACAAAGCAGCCGGAGCGAATGCTTTAAATCATTTTTAATTATGTTATGGCGCGACTTGGGTTACTTGGGTTACAGGAGAGTTATACGTGTGAGTCACGAGGACATGCTCACGGCCACCTAGCTGCCTGCCTCCTGTCGCTTCCAATACGCCACATTAACACCAAGCTCTACCGTGCTCTACCATTGCTCGTATCTCACCTCCTACTGTTCTAGTAGACTGTAGAGTATGAAGCTCAGGTTTCATGTACGCTCGCTGCGCAATTATTAATGCGCAAACGTAATTCACCTTTTATTTTATTATTTACCACCGTGTTACTTTCTAAATACATTTACTAACAAAGATATCAAGAAACATAAAGAATTCTGAATTCTTGTTAGAAACATTTTATTTTTCTTTTTAATTAATTTAAGCTGTGACGAAAGCGACAAAATATTTTATATAATAGGTTTAAGCAATTGAAAATTTTGTAATAGAATGATGTCGCAGAAAGCGGGTATTATTTAAGTAGGTTCGTAACAGTGTTATTCATTCCATCGTGGTTATTTCACGGCGGCTTAACAGACGCTCATCCGTACTTTACGTACACTGCAAGTTTCTTGTTTGCTAGTAATCATTTCAAATTTACTCTCCATTATTCTGTTTATATCTTGTAACTGAATTGTTTTTCTGTTAAATATAACGTTTTAACAAAAACTTTATTAACATTCTGTTAGTGATTCGTGTGACAGCTTCTGTCGCTGCTTAATCTCTCAATATCTATTGTTATTATTATTATTTAGAAGTTTTATATTTATATGATTATATATTTTTGTTAAATATGCTTTGTTAAAAAAGCAGTTTTTTTAGTTTTAATTATATCGATAGGTATTTTATACCTATTTTCCTTATTGACCTATCACTTCCAACCGTTTCATATTTTATATATATTCTTACAATAGAGATATAATAATTTTGATTTACAATCGCAGCCGTAACTAAAAAGCATAAAATTCGTTTACATTATGTGGTGTCGACTCAATTCCACTTATTTATTTCATTTTTCCTATCAGTTTAACCCAAAGATTCCAATTACTTTGTTAAAATAAATAAAAGACCAGCAGTACCGCAGTATCTCTCAACTAAATGTCAATTTTCTTCCGATATTACTTTTTAAGAAACCTGCGCTGGACAGAAGAGAAATTTCTTTGAGACAATTTGGTTTATCAATTGGTACTAAAACTGTACTTTGTGTAGGTACTTGTATAAAAATCATTTACTTATGTAATAATGTTTAAGAACAGAATGTAATCAAATTTGAAACTCTCAAAGAAGGTTTATTATCTTTTTGAATTAGACGCTTAAAACCCAGACGTAACTTTCAGAAATTATAAATGAGTAAAATATGATTTATTCATAAAATATCCCCGAGGCCACAATCAACTTGAATAACAATTACTTACAAAGTTAGATGAATAATGTAATGTTAAAACCTAAATAATAAAGACTGAAAATTTTATAAACATCCGTTTTTTAATTTAATATATATTTAAAACAATTTCAAGAGCAGACTCTAGTCTTAACATTATATTAAAAGTAAATAACTTATTGAAATTATTATAATATTGCATCATGACGTGTCATATTAAATGTGACATGCGCTTGCGCAGCGACAGCGATGATGCGTGAAATTTATGGGCAAGCCATCTACTACCAATTTGTAATTATGCCTATCATTTAATTATTATGACGGCAATAATAACAAAAATCGTTTATAAACAGTTGCTGATGTTATATTCTAAATATTATTTCACTTGTTTGGTAACTAAATATAAAAAGAGAGAAGAAAGAAATGAGAGAGAATATTTTTATTACATTGTATTGCTTTTTAGAAGGAATATATTGTTAATTTCAATTAAAAAATCTTTGAATTAGTCTACCATGATACATACAAGGTAGTCTTCAACTTATAGGTGTAACAAGTAATTTGCCTCAGTGATACCAGGCGACAGATTGCGTCCGAGCCGCTGGGAATGCATGACCGATCGTCCCAAGGAAAAAGCGTTCGGCAGCAGTGAATGAAGCGATTAGTGGTAACAGAACACCGGCACGCAGAACTAAACGCCTTTCACGACACGACGCCACGATGATCTTTGTCTCAGACAACTTGACCCGTGCCCCTAGCAAAAACTGTAATCTAAAAACTAATAATAAATACCGATCTTTTTAATTTGACAAAAAATTGTTAGACACGTTCTAAAATAACTATCTAAGTAGAATCGTTCTTTTCTTTTTTTTCATGACCGATTTCATGATTGCTGGCAAGAATATGTATAGCATAGATATGACTGCAGCAAATATAAATCAATTTAATTGGTCAGCTGAAAATGTCTACCTGGTGAGAGGCAACTTAATAAAAAGAATATACATTGACAATCTAATGCCAGTTTTTGACGTAGAGGTGTTGCTACAGATATGCTACTCTATGCGGTTTTAATTTCTACGATATATGTTCTTAATCCTTCGGACACGAGGTAACTAAAGATGAGAACTTTTTTTTTGTATTAAGTTCACGAAAACACGACTTAAGAAAGTTTTCGGTGCCGACATTGAAAGAAACATTGAATGTAGATCATACGTCGCTATCACCAAAACGTTACTTATATTAAGTACAGTTGTGAACGAAAATCTTTATAAAATTATTACTTTTTTTTAGATTTAAAAGAAATATTTTTAATAGAACTAGTATTTCATTTGAATTACTGACGTCACTACTGCTACTAGTAAGATAACTGTAAGCTGGTCGCTTGAAAAAAGTCCAATTTAACTCTAATAATATACCTATTTCACTCCACTATACTGGCTAAACTTATTTCAAACACAACAGAACAGTATCTTCGAAATGAAAAATCTTAACACGTAATACAAACCATAATTTATTCAGACGTTGTAGTTAGGTTTGCTCGGGATGATAATAATCTTAATCTTGGCTGCCTTTAGTTTGTTGTTATTTATTTTTTTATTGTTTAGGTTTTAGAAGTGTCTCCGCTTCGTTGGTTGAGTGGTTAGAGCAGACGCCTAACGTATAGCGCCACAATGGGGCTCGGGTTCGATTCCCGACAGGGACAGGCATGTATGTGATAAATATAGATGTCTGGGTTTGGTCGTTTATTAAATATATTCGCAGTATTTATTTGTGTATTTCTATGTATTTGTATCGTTGACTAACACCCTTAACACAAGCAAATAATTTGCTTACTTAGGGCTTAGATCAATGTGTTTTATTTGTCCTGTGATATTATTATTATAAGTGTCTATAAGGTTTTTCGGCTGTTCTGCTACATATTCCATAGACCAACCTTTTGGGTCCGTACTACAATACCGTTTGATAATTAATCAGTCATCATTTCTATATGAAATAATAACTCTCTTTGACTTTTAACTCATAAGAGTTGACGGTATGATAAAAATATTAAGTTTGTCACTAATGTTAAGAAATATTGTAACTGGAAATAAAAGTGTATTAAAAAATACTCGTAACAATTATAGCCAATGAGCTTTAGTAACACACCGTTGGAACTGTCGCAGCTTTAAGTTTAGGTTTTAGATTTCGTAACTGGTTTAAATCAACACTTTAGAAGTGTAAATGTTATACTTGAAACGAACAGATCCATCTATTATTATTATTATAAATAGTTTTTCTATGACATACACCGAAAAAAAAATATTTATTAAGGGGATCTAGAATTTTAAATTTTTAGATGAGATTATATAACTAATATTCCTTTAGCAGAGAAGAAACGGCTCTTGATTTTTATTTTTGTCCAATTCTTTTTATAAATAGGAATCAAACATAATAAAGTATTACCAAAAAAATATATATTACCCGGTGCAGTGTTTATTTGATAGAACACTTAGCACTATTACCTATACACTAGAGCTCTATGTAAATAAAATATCTCACTTTGTATGTCCTTTTGTTGTAAGCATAGTCCCTGGTTTCTCAAAAGTGTTATAGCATCTGAAGGCTAACCATAAACATGCGTGATATTAACATTATTTGCTTACGTACTGTCTCTGTATTTAATGAAAATAGTTTTAATTTAGTTTTTATTGACTTAACTAAAGTTTAATTATAATGCTCAATTATTTAAAAATAGGTATGTTTTTTGTAAGGGTAAAATAATACGTAACGAAATTATACACCCAGTATATTATTTGCATTATATAAAAACACAATAATCTTGTGTTTATGTTTGAATCGTTTTAAAGGTATTCACGAGGAGACTACTACCAAAAATGATATTTTTCCCTTATTTGTTTTTAAGGGAAAATAATATAATTTCAACTGATTCTGATTTTTGTAGGAAGATTCGTGTATTATTCAAAATTAGTGATTTTTTTTTAATATTTAATCTCACGGTTTGGAGAATTGCCTTTTGATCAATAACTGTAAAATATATTATTATATTATAATAGTTAGTCTTTTTTAGATTTACAGGCATTATCACAATTAAGTAAGAATTCATACCATCCCTGACTGGCCATCATTTAAATTTATCACAGTAACATTACTAAAAGAGCAATAGTATTTTTACATCTTAAGTAATATATGATTTATTCTTAGAACTGAATTTTATTGTTGCGTACATACTTACCACTAAGCTGTTTGGTTTTATATTTATTGTGAAAGTTAATTAATTTTATCTTTGGCAGAACCAAATTGAAATTGTTTGTAAAAATTTAAACACATATTATGCACTAATTTATTAATTACTATATTAAATAAAAGCTAATATTTCTAACTACTTGTAGAACCTAAAAATACAAACGAACAAGTTTAATTAATACTTGTTATCGCAAAAAATGTGTAAGCGGTGTTTAAATTATTTTAATTATGGTAACATGTTTTTGTTACACTTATAAACTATTGGTTAAAATAATTTAAATAGTTTTAATTTATTTACATCTTGTTTCGTACTTGTAGACTTTCTTTTAAAAAACTTAATGCTAATTATATCGTATAAAAAAATGCGTTTTTCTCAATAAGAACAGACTCGTCGGATTCGTCACTCGATGTCAATGACCTCTTCGTCATTCTTCATAAACACCGTTTTTTGGTGATTTGTTTCATATAAATGATTTTGATCTATTAATTCTTATTTTTTCGTTTTTATTATATATAAACAAGAACGATACAAGTGGGTTCACTAAGTATAACTATTAATGTAAGTATAATAGTTTAAGTAATAAATAATAATATCCAAGCTTATATAAACAACAAACAGACAGGTTAAAATTATTTCTTTAAATAAATGCAGACAGGATTCGAACCAGCTAGCTCTAGGAAAACGTCTCGTGCTCTACCTATTGAGCAGTTGTATCGCTATCCGCTTCGATGAGTTTAACATTCCACATATCGATGTCTTTATCGAGACCGAATCGACATTTATTAAATCAGATATTATACCCGATTTAATTATTTCAAGTTGAAATTATCAAAATATATCGGTTTTATCGTTATACAAAAAATAAAATAAACATCTAATCATTCACTTCTACGTATTAATGTTGTTAGATTACTAATACTAATAAATTAATTTACCTAACATCTCTCAGACCGTTGTATATTTTTATAATCCATTACAGTTATTTACTGTACTTGATATGATGTTCTCAATACACATTACCTAATATAAATAAAATATAACATTTTCCCAAAGCAATACTGGTTGGTCAATTTAAAATTCAGTTCCAATGAAACGCTGCGGTTAGACGTATTCAAATTGGCTGAAGTCGATGGATAATTCTTAGAGGGTGGAGGCGATGTGATGGTATATATAAGCTGCGGTCAAATTATTATAATTTAAATAAAACTATTTCAAGGTTAGAATTAAATTTGAAATTTAAATTTATTATACGCGAATGTAATCGGTGATATTTTTAATGTATACTCAGAAATCAAAGAAAGTATGATTAATATTGATAATTAGATATTCTATGACCAATAACGAATTAGACTAGTGTTTGATAATCTGGATGTATTCTATTATGCTTTTGACCATTGTAGATGTACGAACAGGTAAAAAAAATACTCAAACATGGTAATGTATGGTATGGTTTATACAATACACGCTTTTGAAGATCCTATTAAAATCGATTTTTATTGAAGAATATCACAAAATTGATAACAACCATAATTTCCAAACGCTCTAAATCTCTAAGTGTTCCGATTTAGATTTATTAGAATTGGAAACAAAGATAGAAGGTTCTATCTTTGTTTCCAGTTCTAATAAATCTAAATAACTTTTTGCCAATCAAATAGATATTTGATTGGCAAAAAGTTTCTAGAATGGTTAAGAAAAAACCACGAGACACTGATAGCGTGACTTATATTTTGTAATAATATCATTTGCAATTAATTCGCCTAGCCTAGGATACAAATACATGCTATAAAGGTGTTCGTAATTAATAAGTACCTGCCTAAAAAAGTTTGTTCAAACGATTTTTTCGTGAAAAATCCAACACCAATAGGTAGAGTGTGAACTCTATTAGTTGCACAAAAGATAGCTATTGTCTTTACATTGGAGTGGGGAAAACCAACCAATGGGAGACGGGAAAAATTTAAAACGTAATTAAAATTCAAAATTAGAAGTCCCCTTCCCCCATTGATTACTTGGTGTTAATTAAAAGCGACCAATTAAAGCGCGGCGCGACAGAGCGGCACCACAGCCGGCGAATGGGAGACGTCGGCTGAAGCGAGGCGTGGTAATTAAGACGAAAGGGTTGATTTTCCGGGCGTTCTAGTACCGAGGGCGTTGATTAATCACTCCCTTGTGGGAGCTTTAACTTCCCCGCTTATGTAATGAAAGAAGTACCTACTTGTTATTTAGTTTCTACTTCAGGCGAAAAAAGCCCTCAATCATCTAACTAAATATACATCTCTCTCATACTCTAAATTTAAAAAAAATAATAAGAATAGTTTACTCTATATAATATTTTGTTATTAGTTCGGATAGTAGGTACTATTCCGTCAGTAATGTGATTCAGTTCACGATCTCTGCAAATGTCTCAACATGTTTATGAAGCAAGTGTTTTTTTTTTCAATTTAACAATCGTATTGTATAAAATCATAACATATCGTATTGCTGAAATAAAAAAAAAATAGCACACTTAATATTAGACATGTAGTTTAAATTGATCTTTGCAACCAGTCAAGACCAACATGTTATTAAGAAAGCCGATGAAGTGTAAATGATCCGCGGGGCCACTGAAGTCGGCCTCAGCCTTCGACCGAAACGGGTGGCCCTCCCCCCACCCCACACCCCCTCCCGCCCGTCACCGACAGAAGAAAAATGCTAACACGCCCCCGCGAAAACTATTAGTTATTTTGGCACCCCTGCATCCCTGACGATTATACGGAAACGTTTGGTTTTACTGCTATAGCTTTATTTTTTCTTCACGAAATTTGTATTACCCATATGAACTTGAATGTTTAACTCATTACACGTAGTATTTGACTGAAGTACCTGTTAATCATTTGTAGGGTTCACACAAAACACTCTGAAACTATTTCTGAAATGCATGTTTCGGAGGTAGAAAAATTAGATAGAAGCTATATAGAATATTTGGTAGTAAGTTTATTTTTATGAAAACTATACATAAATATCGTTAGTATCTTAAAATGAATCAAAATACAGGAACTAAAGATAAAATCTGACTCTGAGCCGCTGATGAAATTCAAAGCATGGCAAAGAATATGGCCCATAAAACTTTCATTGCTGTTAACTTATTTATGAAGTCGACTACATATTTAATACTTGCGTCAATCATAAACATGAGATACAAAAGCAACTTTGACGACACTAAAAAGATTTGCACATCTCGTGAGGAGATAAGAACCGTTATACATTAAGGTTATTTTCACATCGTATATGAAAACATTCACTTTCAAAATTTCTGAATGTTTCAGGATTAAAATTATAATTTCCATGGATATTTGTATCACGTAGGTAGGTCACTCCATCATATCCGACACACAAACAGCACCACCCACCCATCAGTCATAGAGCGACGTTTGTTTAATTGACCTTTGATCCCATCTACTGTTATGTTGTATATTAGTTATAATATTAAAATAGACATTTTCCGAACATTTTCCGTGATTCATTAATAATAATATAAGTAATCAACTCATGTCCTGTTCAGTAAATTTCTTCAGATGCATTATAGCAATTATTATTAAGGGTAGAACTTAGAAGTTTAACCCTTTCCGTATTGCGTAAATCTTTACCCTGTTATTTCTTCCCAAGTTGTATAGTGGCTTAACATCAATAGAGATTTACGGAGTAGGTACTAGTTGCTCGTTATATCAAATACAAGCTAATGGGGACGAGCATGCAGTACAATACATACAGCCGGTACACAAAAGACTAACACTAGTGTAGTCGGTCAGTTTGTACATACACAGGCAGACAAAGCACACAAACACGTGAGGTCATCTCCCCTCATTAGGTGGTTAGTTTTCCGGGCGTGTCCGCGGAGTCTGCGGACGTGCGGGGAGGTAGGGGGAGGGGGGGTAGCAGGCAACTGCCGGGAAGTTACTTAATTAATCCCCGCGCTGCCGCCATTGGCCGGCGCTGGGCGGTGGATCTTCGCCCACGCGTTAATTGGGCGGACTACCGCGCGGATTAGACCAGACCCGACGCTTAATGAGACTTCTCTCACTTACTATATGTATAAATAAAGTAAAGCGGTTCTTATTTATACCTACTGATTCAATACCTACTTCAATTATGATCTTTTTTTCCTTAAAGATACTTAAGAGTAAATCTATCAAGTTAATTAAGGCAATTAAAGAGACAGATTTAGTGACGAGAACGTTTGAATAAATAATAAAACCTCACAAGTTACTAAAAACATTGCCTGTACACCTCCCGGTTATAATAGATGTTTTATGTGAGGATAGATATAAGTAACCTTTTGTAGCATTAATAAATATCGTAGTAGGAGAGAAGTTGCCTCGAAACTAATATCGCTCTCGTTGCGTCAAGTGAACGTATAAAGCTCAGATTTAGCGAGAGCCGAGGGCTGAGCAGGCGTGAAACGCCCAGGTAAAGTACCTACTTACAGCACGATATACGAGGAAACGTAAATTATAATATTGTGTGTGTCGGAGCTAACCCTCTCGCGCTCACGTGAGTACGTCCCCGACCCGCCGGCCGCGTGTGTGCGCCCACTGAAAGAAAAGCAATTTCCTCGGGCGCCCGGGGGGGGAGGGGGAGACAGGGGATCGAGCTCTCGCGCGAATATAATTTTGTTCATTTTTTCATTCGGGCGAGTTAATTCGGCTTCGCGGCGTAGTCGGCTATTGATTAGGGCGCGTCTTACGTTTTTAATTTGTTTGCGCGCGCAGCCACGATGCACCCGACGAGATGAGTCCCCCTCTCTCCCCCGCACTCGCCACCCGCCACCACCATCTAATGAAGCCTCCGCTAACTACGAGCACTGTAATAATCACGATCCTTTTCACAATCACGCTTTGACGTCAAATGTTTTCTCCTAGCGAGCTAACAACAGCTAACTAACAGCGCCCCTCCTCCTCCTTGAGGAAAAACATTGCTCTTTCGCCTTTGTAAATAAAATTAGACGACAAAAATATCAAACAGCAAATACTAATTAACTGAATGTACATTTAAATAATAATATTTTTTTTAATACTAAAACAATTAATTTAGTGGATGAATTACCAAATAGTACCTACATATACAACGTACAAATGTACATTTGTATCTTATGAAGTATTGTTCATATATAATATAATTTATAGTGTTTAGATACTAATTATAAATAGGTCCCTGTCTATGGATGTACAACACTTAACTCCGTAGCCAGCACAGCCTGCAGGGCACCGTCTGTCTGTGACACATTAGTAAATGAGACGACATTCGTTACTCCAAGCGTCCTGCAAGTATTGCTCATTGAAAGCCTTTGAAGAAAACAAGATTTATTGTGACACGTTCCGTAACAAAGCCGGTTTAATACTCAATTGGAGTTTCAATCATTTGTAAGAGTTTTTAATGGATGAATAGTAAAGTTTTGAAAATAAATGTTACTTCATAACATGTCCATATGACGTTTTTAATTACGAGATACTACTATTGCCTGGCTTACTGTCTCAACCAACAGTATAGTAACATAGTATTTACCTACTAGAAACGTTTCTTGTCTAAGTACTCCTAATTTTCGTCGTCTGTCGCGTGAGGCGGTTGATGTGAGAATACTTCACTCAATAAATGTAAAGTGCGTCGCCTCTGTTCGGCCATTAAGCGTCGATAGCGGTTATTCTTCGATGCTTACTTAGTTTTATTACTTTCATTTTATTATTTTAATTTGTGTGCGAGTGTGCTATTTGCGTGTGCGCAGTTTGTCGCGTGCCCCGCCCACCGCGCCGTGGCCAATGGCGCGCTCGCCGCTAACGAGCCGTCCGCTCCCGCGCCCGCTAAGCGCCTGCGCCCGCGCAAGCGTCCTTCCCGCGACATCGCGACAATGCTCATTGTTTCATAGGACTCTGATTTTGTTTTGCTCCGCTCAATCTCATCGGAAGAGTCCGAGGCGCACCTCCCACCGAGCGATAATTTCAATGTCGCCACGTATATTGTGATATTGACTGAGATTCCACTCCGGAATGTTTTCGCTTCTCAGACGCATCTCGTCAGACCTACTCAATAAGCAATAAACTATCCGCCTCCGAGAAGTTATTTTAAAGTCTGACTGGGATGTTTCTTTATGCCTTTTAAAGGTTATTGTGTTTTCAAAATGCTAAACATAATGCTCACAACACTTCAGACATCTGCTTTCATATTTGTACAACATAATATACAACAAAACAATAAACAATTACACTTTTGACAGGCTGTCATTTATTTCGCACTTATTTATTAGGAATAATTATATTATGTTATATTTATTCACAAAATGGATGATAAACAAACACTATTAATATTGTCCAGCGCTGGAAGACCCTTAAAAATAATTGTCATTGAAAAAGAATGTAGGTATAATATTTGTAAAGTAGGTCTCCACTGGCTACACAAAGCTCTAGTGGCGAGTGCGGGCTGCTCCAGTAACTGTCATAATTCATGATTCCCTTGTTACAAGGAACGCTGGGTACTTTGTTCTGCAGGCCCCCATTTGTTTTAGTTCTATAAAACTCGTTATTAGCGACCTTTGGAAAATTCTGCAATTTAAAATGTTGCCTATTTAAACCCTCATTATTGTAATGGGTTGATGAATTATTATTATTATATTTAATAATTTTAACTTAAGACAATATATAGATAATAAATAAATGTAGATTTAAGTTATCTTGAATTTAAAACAAATGATTTGATATTCTGAATGCCTATAATATTATTATTATTACAAATACAAATCCCTTCGTAGGTTTCGTTTCGTGAAAGTTAAGAAAGGATTATTTTTTCTTCAACGAAATCGATTTAATTTTATTTGTAGCCGCCGAGGCTGCAACTGGTTTGCATTTGTCCTTAATATTTAACCGCGGAATGATATTAAAGGGGAAACTAAGCAATTGATAGTGGAAATGGGCGGTGAAATAGAAAAATATCGTCGAACGCATTCGTGGCGGTAAAATATTCAATCGAGGCGATTGGGTCCGTATAAATTTGGTCCCGGCGTTATTTCTAACGGGTCGCAACCAAAAATCGGTACATTGATAGGCGTCATTTTTCTCGTATCCATCGTTAATATTTTACGAGTGCGTGTCACAGTTTATGGCCCCACTCTTAACACTAAAACGTTTTAGCATTGCTCTCATTGTTTATTTCATTTTACTATTCACTTTTTATTACTACTTATAAGTCGCTCGCTAGACACACGCTTGCATGTCGATGATATACAATAAATTTGGAAAATGTTCATCTAAATGTTTTTTAAAATTGTAACTTAATGGATATTGGTTATATTTTAAATTCTAAACGTTATTTTATGCCGTATCTTAATTTATTGCATTTTTAAATGAAGTTTATTAAATGTATTCAAGTGGAATTTAATAGGAACGATAAACAAAGAATGGGTTGGTAGGTAGGTACGTAACTGTAATTATCCATCCAAGTTTGCGAGCTCAGGAAAAGAATTGCTCTCCTTTGTATGTGAGTGGGGGAAGCGGCGCCGGGGTGGGGGTGTGGTGGGGGTGTGTAGGCACATGGGAAGCGCTCTAATGAGGTGCCTGAAAGCGACAATGTCTTTGAGGAAAGCAAATGTGTAGGTATCTACATACGTAGGGGAGGAGATCCTCCTATCTCTACTTACGTCGCTTCATATACTCACTACACTACTTAATACTTATGTACATATTATCATTAAAAATATTTTGCGCATAAAATATTCTCTCTCTTAATAAATAAATGACTGATTAATTTTATATATTGATTAAACTAATACCTAGGTTCCTGAAATCAGTCACACGATAAAACATCTTGTATGTTTTTTAAAATGTGGAGACGCTTTTTCAAGGTATTTTTTTCAGAAGCGTCTTTATCAAGATATTTATTTTATCATGGTATATTTATCAAGGTATATATTTTGTAATATTAACTAAACACTCCTGTATTAGCCTTCACATATAGAACTGCTTAATGTCGGATGTTTCCCACCTTTTTAATCTGCTACATATATTCATATAACGTGAATGACAACATGATTGTGCAATAAGAGGATTTCAAAGTAATGCCAGTACGGCGGTGGGTCGAGGGGGCCGCGTGGTTCTCGGGCGAGGTGGGTCGGCGGCCGGCCCGGTGCAGGCGAGTCTTCCGCTCCCGGGGACGGTTTTAATTTCCCGCGCGAGCCACCGCCGGGCGTTAAGTTTAAACACCCGGAGATGAGTCGCGCACGTACTAATATCATGCACGGCCCGGGCCGTCGCCATGGAGACGCACTCTCAAATGACGTGTGTGGTGGCGCGGGTGTGAGACCGGGGGTAATATGATTTGAACGGCCCCGGCGACACCCCGCCCGCTTGTTTGCTCTCCGATGCAATCGCGATACAAGCCTCGACCTCCCCTCCCGCTTCCCCTCGCCCCCCGCACACATGTCTCACCTCCGTCTTCGATAACTGCATCGGATTCCTTGTTGCAAGCCACCGCATTCTATTGAAATAGATACTCGATACACGCCTAACAACCTACTGATGTACAGTTGATATATTACATTTGTCGCAGAATTTCAAAATTTTTGATCCCACTTCCATCAAACTTTACACGATATTCCATAGTAAAAAAGTAATTGTTCTATGTACCTGACGCCTAGCAGTGTTAACTAACAGACTACATTTTTAACTCCAATACTAATCAAATCACACGACCTGTGTATAACTCGGTCGCACCCAGTAATCACGTTTCAAGTATGTCACGTCACAGCTGACTGGTGGCGGTGGTGCCGGTGGCTGAGCTCATTAACCACGAGCCTTCACCTCATGTATCATGTATTGCACGTTCATCGAAACCGAAGGACAATAAAGCAATCAATTCGCAGCTTCAATCGCCACTACTTCATACGTTCCGGTCGAAGCAAGCCGTTGAAGACAACTCACTTCTAACAATACGTGATGATAAGAAATAAAATCGTAATCTATATATTTTTAAACTCTATAATAAAAGGTTTACGTTCTACCACACTGTATATTTTTATAAAAGTATGTTGTACGTTTCTTTATATTAATGAATACACCTGAGCACTGAACACGAGGGCGTCAATGTAACCCTTGAGTGCACATCGTGTCTCGAGTCACGCCTATGAAGCTCATCTGTTCTCATCTAATAGAACTATATTTTTCATTTTATTTTATTTTTTAAATATCAAGCAACATATTTTTGTCCCGAAAGTTAATTTAATTAGTTTTGGAAGTTCCTTGATTCCCATTCACATTATATACTGTACTATTTAAAACTGTAAATATATTTTATTTTATACCTCATACTTTGAAATGCAGATAAGGTATAGTGCACTGTTGGCGTCAGTAATAGAGGCTGCCAGGGGCCGCGCGTGATATATGGTACAACGTATAATAACAGAGCTCAGCTCTTATGCCAGTTATCCCTTTTCTCAAAGAGGATTGGTATCGATCGCTGCGACGCTCGCTCTCAGCTAATGAGTGATTTACTAGTCATTATCCACTTTCGCGGCTGCCCGAGGCGTGATGAAGACGTCGCGCCGGCCGCGGGCGCACAATTTGCCGCTCTCCAACTTTAGACGCCAAACGCCGTTGCCCTTAGCCTGTAGCTTTGTGTTTTATCCTCGGTAATTGCTAACCTAACGCGAATCGCCTTCGAACAACCTCCACAACTGTGGAGGTAATTGCGTGCTATTGTTGCTCACATCCGCGGAACCCGACCCACTAAATCGTTTTCCAACTAAATTAGAAGTAGCCTCGATTCAGCTTTGTTATTTCAATAATTATGCTAGATAAGATTAATAGCCGCTTCGTTCCTATTACTTCCTTATGTGAAGGTAATAAGCAGGCAGTTAAAAAAGAAATATTACTTGTATTTTTCCAAAGACCTCTATTATCTAATTTGCTGGCTTCTAAGTGGTTATGACTAGAACCAAAGTATTAGGTACTTTAAATGAATAAAAACTGATTATCTTTTCTTTCATAATATATATATTCAAATCAAAGAATCTAATTAGCACAAACTAGCAATAAAAGACTGAGCCCACCGATTAGATTGTGAGGTATCTTTATTATACACAACAAATATTGACGCACCCAAGATATAGCAATAGATTTATTGATCATACCATTCCATATTTTTATTGTTGTCCCACAAAAGTGTTTGATAAAGAAGATAACATCAGGTGGTTGGGTCGCGGGTCTATGTTCGTGCTGTCCGGTGCGCAGGCGCACAAGTTACTGAGCGCTGCGCAGGCGCCTCGCTCGAGTGCCTCCAGCGCGTTGGTGGACGTCGGCGCGGGGGACGGGGAAGTGAGTCGTCGGTTCGCACATCTCTACACTAAGAAGTATGCCACCGAAATATCCTCAAGCATGCGCAAGGCTCTCAACAGCAAAGGTTTCCTGTGAGTAGATATCATGATTGTGCTCACCTTCAGAAGGCAATATTGCCAATTTATGGATTTAATTCCAGGTTGTTGGATGCAGAGAGCTGGTGGCGCACTGACCGTTTTGAATGCGTGTGCATGCTGAACCTGTTGGATCGGTGCTCGCGGCCACGCAGCATGCTGCGGGAGGCACGCGCAGCACTGGGAGAGGGCGGCGTGCTGCTGCTGGCGCTCGTACTACCTTACAAGCCCTACGTTGAAGGTGACCATCGTTGGGGCTTCTATGGATCTAACTTTGCTACTCGGAAATGTCGTAAGATAGCTAATTTGATCGAAGTTTTTTGTTAAGTATTTTTTAATTACAGTTACCTCAGATCACAAGCCCGAGGAGCGTCTGCCGATCCAGGGCGTCACCTTCGAGGAGCAGGCGAGTTCATTCATCAAATTCATGAAGGAGGAAATCGGCTTCGAGTTATCTTCGTGGTCGCGGACTCCATATCTTTGTGAAGGAGATTTTGCTCAAGCGTACTACTGGCTCGATGACTCTGTATATGTCTTCACACCCACATCTATCTGAGGTGTTACTATTTTTTACCAAAACCTTACTGTGGTTCGCTTGTTGCATTTTTTATTCCAGTCTGATTCCGAATTACTTTTGATTTTAGTTATTAAAATCCTACAAAAACAAAAAGTGTTTCCTAACTTATATAAAAAAAAATACTTTGTACATTTTATTATTCATCTGTGCTATATTTTGTCAACCTTTAATTATTTACATATATGTGAATAATGTCCTTGTGTTCTTCTAAGTTAATTAGTGTTATTTTACTTTTTACACTTCTTATCCCGTGTAGCACAAAAGGTGTAGTGGTCTTGATATATTCGTTTAAGTGCTCTTTACTTAAATCACAAAAGAATCTTATATACTTAATTATAATGATTAATAAGATCAATTGAAAAAGTGTTTTTATAGATGTATCTAGACTTGTCAGAACATTCCAAATTACTTTTTATTATATGAATGTAATTATCTAATTTATTAGAATACTAATTAAAATATAAGCACGTCTCTACCTCTTACTTATTTCAATAATAAATGTAAGACAAGTCAGTTTGAATGTAATAAAGCATGAAGGTAATTGCAAACTCAGCTGATTATACAATACTTACTTATTGGTGATAATTAACGAATTGTAGTTTACTCTGGCATCGAATTCTTGATGTGAAATAACTTGCTTTTATCTTTATATACACGTAGCTTTTTCATCTTTTTGGTCTTAAGTGTAGAAAAATAAACGTGAATTTTAATATTTATATTGTAATGTTTATAGATTTTTTATTATTATTTATAATGACGCTGTTAATAAAGTTATAGTGTATTATAAAAATAAGTTTTTATTACCAAAATAATTATTTGTGCCAGCACTATATCTCCTAACAAGCACAGCGTCAGATTTCAATCTATTTGTTATTATCATTCCTTTCTATTTATACTGTTCGTAGTTTGTTGTATCTGTATTTCTATGTAGGAACTTACGTTAAATTTTATATTTTTAAATTCTTATTAATTATATCGACACAGAAGATAAGATTTGTTATTTCAACATTAAAAAAATAACATTAAATACATTTTAATTTATTTAGTATTTTATATATTTGGTCAAGACATATAATTTTCTTTTTATTTCGACAATAGCTAATGTGAAAAATGAACTTTCTTAAAAAACTTTTTTTATTATTATTTGTAAAGAAATCATTTGTTATTAAGGAATAATAAGTACCTATAAAATGTAGTATACCTCCAGAAATCGAATCAAATACATATTATTATTTTGAAACAAATCTTATCGTCTGCGTTCCAACAAATTTTTAGATCATCGATAACGAAATTTAATATAAATCTTGTAAATTGACAATTTAAATGTATATCTGTATTTTTGGGTATTTAATAAATACAAAAAATTGACACGTTTTTTATTTTACAGACATTACTAAAATTTCTAATTAGCTTTTAGCCAAATGCAAATCATCTAATACATTAACGAATATTTTTATGATAAAATAATCAACACAATTTTGAATACACAATTAAATACATTCTGTAGTAAAATATTTATTATATGCTATGCTATTGGGTAATATTTGTGGTTTTTTTATAGAAAAAACATCGTATATTTATTGCATCACTTTATTAGCTCTAATGCATTTTTTCAATCCACTATATTATTTTTACAGATAAACGATATCGACAAATAAACGACACAGCGAGGCCGACATACACTTTTGATTTAAAAATAAAATATAACTTTAGTACAGATAATAAAATTGATAACAGATTGAACCTTTGATATGCTTCAGATTATTCCTTGAAAATAATTGAATATAAGAACGAATGAGCTTCCAAAAACCAATATTATTAAATAATAAATATAATTACAGATTCCACACCATAGAAAATTAGCCTCGCCGATACAAATTACAAATTATTGTAACTTAAATTATTTAACATATGTCAAATAACGCCTATCTATTTATATATTCAGATAAAGGCTATTTCTTTATGATCAGAGTACATTATATTTAGAAGAAATCAATAATGTAAATAGAAAAATATAGTAAAAGCATTAAATGTGATGCTGAAGTGAGATCAACAATTTAAGGAGTGGTTTTCTGATATGATATGTTTCACTTACACAAATGTCTTAACAAAATATTAATAACCTGATTTATTTTAAAGTTATTTTAAGATAAAAATAACATAGTATATATAGCTCAAAATAATTTAAAAAAAAACCTATTTTTCTTTAAAACTCACTTACAACATTATAAAAAAGGAGTTAAAGTAAAAACTCTAAATAATATAACTCGCAAAATATTTACATCCTAGAATGTAAATTGAAAAATGTAAGAATTAAATTTAAAATCAGTAAACATCATATTAGAAAACCACGTGAGCAGTCAACGCGGACAGTCGCGAGCCTCAGATACTAAATTACATAAACCAAAATTTTGCCAATAAAATGAATTTTCAAAACTAACTTTTGACTAGAAAGCTTAACTCTAATACAGAGAGAGATTCATCCGGTCGTTTAATACTTCGAGGACGCGTGGAAAGTAACTTAATACTAAGATGATTTGTATAAGTTCATTATGTCATAGCCTCGTTATATTGGGATGAGTCAGTTAGTCAGTCAGTTACGTTCACTAAGTAACTCCCCGAACTCATCTATACAGTATACAAAATCTTAACATATAAAGCTGCATATTTTACTGTGATGCTACGATTATCGAAATGACTTATGTTCGTTACACTTAAATATAAGCTATAATATATGTTTTAATAGTACTAAGATATAAAATATAATGAAGGCTATGCCTTTTTATTGCACTATCGAACTTATGAAGCCGAATATGTCAAGTAAAAGCTGTATGAGAATTTCATATAGAAATAATACACTTAAAGATCACTTAACTTTAAAGCTTACAATATTATTAATATAAACAAACACGCTATTGGAAGAAAGCTCAAGTAACGCGAGAAACGAGTACTAATTGATTAATTCTAAATACAAGTAATATGCAACAGATAACCAAAAAAGAAATTTAATTTAGAAGTAAACTGTACAGTCCTCGCAACATGTTACTACCTTACTTAGCAAACCTTACTATACGCAGTGGCTATTAGCTTACACAATGTGAAAAACTTGCAGTCTTCAGTATGATACTATTTCACTATCACTTTACACGACAAGACATGGCGATTTTTTATAAATAATTTTCAAAACACTTAAGCCTAAAATAGTTGGGATAATTAATCGTTAAACAGAAGTAGATATTTTCATATTTTCAAATAATTTAGTGTAGAAAAGCCTAAAATTCCTTAATTTACGTAATACTTTATAAAACCCATGTCAAGACTCCGCTCACTCTTTGATCTGTTACACTTCTATCACAGTGTAAATAATGCACTTACAACAGTAAACCGACATAATTACCAAATAGGACTCAATACAAAAACATACAATATCATACAAAACGTATGTAACAGTAAATAAAAGAAATAAGATCAAATAAAGTCAAGTCTCGTTAACACCAACAAGGATAAAGCAACATTTATAAATAATAAACTACTTAAAAATATAATTTTGTGCTGAATTCGTAATACATGACTTTGCCTGTGTATTATAAAAAATGTTCTCAAAATAGGAAGTCATATAAGTTTATCGCTAGGTGATATATATTTACGAAATCAATATATCCTTACAATTTTATTGCACTATTACAGTAGTTTTGCAGTCAAATAAATACAATATGAATAACTTTATCTTTAAACAAGTTAATAAAATGCCATTTTATGAAATAAAATCAGAATCAATTTCATTAATAAAATTGTAAAAAAGACATGTAAAGTAAAATAACAAATGTTAATACACAAGTACGGCAGAGTGTGTGTTAGTGACGTCACCGCTAGTTGCCGCTTACTATCTTACGGTTTTCTAGTTCCTCCATGTTGTTTGAACTGGAATGCAATAATACAATTATTTTTTTTAATATAATTTTCTAATCAAAAATACAGTATATAAGATGTTATCCTGTCAAATATTTTCAAATTTCTCGGCTGAATTTAATTAATTAATATTTGATATTTGAATAGTTTATCATATTAAACTTGTAAAATGACTAGATAAAAAAAATGCAAATAACCATAGTACGTACCGCAGTTTGTCGTCGTTCTTCCACGAGGTGACCTGGATGTGCGGCGGCGGCAGGTAGCTGCGAAGAGACTGCACCAGCTGGATGGTGTCCAGGAGAACTGCACACATCATGGTCATAATATTTAATATATAATATTATATTAAAATTTATGATGGACAATTTGACACTGGAGTTATTTCATACATAAGTATAAGATATATATAAAAAGCTTAAAAAAGATATATTTGAATGTATATTTGATGTAATAAAACGAGCGGTCCTCACTCTTCTGCAGCTGCTCGCTCTGCTTGCCGTAGGGCTTGCACATGGCGGGTCGCACGCAGGGTCTCATGCGCTGTAAGTTGCGGGCCAGCTCGGCGAAGGCGCGCACGACGCGCTCCTGTCCGCCCCCCCCGCCCCCGCCGCCGCTCCCGCCTCCTCCGCCGCTCCCTCCCCCGCTACCACTGGCACCACTCCCCCCGCCGCCGCCCGATCCGCGCTCGTGACTGCCGCTCGAGAGGGACTCTAGACTCTCCAGATTTGCCCTGCGATATTATTTTGACGACTACATTAGTGTATATTATTATAGCTTTATTTCCCACTATACATATTTGTTTTTTTACACTTTACTTATTATTTCTTTTCACTTTACTTATTAGTGTATATACAACTATACATATATACAACTATACATATATACAACTTAATAGCTTACTGTGCTAGATGATGATGGAAATTATGATCTACGATTTATTCCATACATTAAAATTTATTATTTTTATTTATTTGTAAAATTAATAGATATACTATAATATAATGTGTGTACCAATAGTTGTGTTAGATATGAAAATAATAATCAGAAACCTCAAGAAATCCGTAAGTTTATGTTCATCATAATGATGTTTGGACTTGGAGTCGGCAGAGTGTGTCCGGGAGTGAGAGTACTTGTCTCCGTGACCGAGTGAACGGTTCTGGTGCAACATCATTTGCTGCGTAGACAGCTTGTCCGCACGTCTTTCTGATTTGTCACCGGCTAGATTCGCTATAAATATCATAATACAGGTACATAGGTAAAAAATTAAAGGCCATGCTGGGCCAAAACTATGACATTGAAAAAAAATTTAATAACATTCAAAATATTTCAGTATTTCTACCTGTAAAACACTAATATAATGTATCTCAATATGCTACACTATGCAATAGGAATGAAGTAGCGCTGTTGACATAACAACTTACTGAGTGCGGCGAGGTGTGGTGCCAGTGGCAGCTGGTAGTCCGGCGGCAGCGCGGCGCCTCGCAATAGTCGCTCCACGGCCGCGCTGTCCGGTAGCGCAGCGCCACCCGCTTCTACTTACACCACACAATTAGTTACGTCTATGATGAAATTTGCCTATTTTCTTGAAGAATATAATAGGGTTGATTCCCACATAGAATCTAGTTTGTTAAGAAATATTTCCTATTTTTGATAATGCACCAAAATTACAAACTATTTCATTGAAATCCATTCATAAAATTTTTGTATGAGGTACAAACAAACAGAAAAAATAATTAGATTTAGAGTTCTGTTTTTGTGTCCTGTATAGTCAATGTATAGATATATAATTTAATTTTTAATTTAAATTATATATCTATTATTAATACATTATTCATAAAGAAAAATATCCTTAAAATGTATCCTTAAAATCATTTCCTACCTGGTATATATGTGGGTTGTTGAGACAAATGTTGCTGTATAGATTTCTGTGTCATTTCCAATTGATTTTTATAATAGCGACAGGCAGGATTTGGACAATTTTGAACTACTTCAACAATAAACTCTTTTTCCATACCAAATTGATCACGGCCTATAGTATAGGATTCTACAACCTGAAATAATTTATGTGCTACAAATATTTTTATTTATATTATTCACAAACAAAAAAGTAAAGTGTTTGTCTTTAAAAAACACTTATTATTCATAATATTATGCACAACAATAATTTAACAAATTTACACTATTAATGCATATGCAAATCTAGGCATTGCACAATAAACATGTTGTCTCTTTTGTTTTCAATGGCTTCTTCAAATATGACAAGACTTAAAAATTGTTAAACAGCTATTTTTATACTAAGTATGTTTTGAGATCCTTATTTTTCTTAAAAAATATCAAATACCATTGATCATATTAAAATAAGAATAATAGGATGGCATGGCAGAAAAAACAAGCTCTAAGCATTTGGATAATGTTTAATAGGATTTACTTAATAAATGATGAAGATAAAATAATTAAGTATTGACTTACTGCTCTAACTGTAGCTTCTAATCCCAGATGCAAGCCATGGGGGCCATTCATGTGTTTGAGCATCACTGCATTAGCAAAATGTTCGTATGGCAAAATAATTTTGCCATTCTCTCTATATATCAGTCTACCTTGTGCATCTAACCCTACTCTGGAAGCCATCATTCTAAAAAAAATCCAAATTTGATATTTCATACAACAAATTGGAACCAATAAGATTTTTTCCAATTTAAATCTTAGAAGATGAAAAACATATGTTGATAAAATAACACTTGTAATACAAAAAAACACAACATATATACCAGATATTACATAGACTCACTGTAAATAGGCAGCACTGGGTAACATAGAAGACTCCTTTAGATCACTAAAACACTGTAATAGTTCTATGCTGGGGCTCCATCCTTTATTTTGCAAATATAACTGTAGTAACATGTAAAGTTTTTCTGTCACGTAGCCTTCAGCGCCATGCGGAGCCGCTGCACTGGAGCTACTTGAAGCCCCGCTCGCATTTCCAGTACTTTTTGCCAAAACACTTTTCATGGTCTCTGCCAAATCCATCTTATAGATGTCTAAGTAAGTCCTCTTTTGGGAATCCTGTTTTAAACAATCACAAAATGCATTTTAATCGATAACAAGAGAAGATTCGATTTACATTTAGGATACAGTTTATACAAGCTATACTCACCAGAATGGATGTATTAACAACGACTGAGAAACACGATGTTTATGAACCCACAAAAAAATAAAAACATGAAGTAACTTTTGTATGTAAATTGTTAAATAAATTGCAAAATTAAACCAAGCTTCTTTCTTCTTGACGCTGTCAACATAATTGCATTTATGTTTTATCTGTATTCTGTGTTTCAAATTCTTCTTAAATATGCGTGGACAGAAAATGTAAAGTATGTATAGATAGCATCATTGTGCATCATAATGAAAGTTATAAGTAATTGAAATAAATCTCTCACTGTGTACTAATTCATGAAAAGTCAAATCAATATTTTCATTTCCATTTTGTATAAATTTAATATTATTTAAAAGACATGCCAGGAATGCAAAATATCGAAATTATTCTTTTGTAAGACAAAATAACCTTTAACTAGAATAATAACAAATCTTGAAAAAAAAAAAATAGAATTGATCTTAGTAATTTAGAAGGCTCTTAGTAATTTAGAAGAATTACAACTTGTTATTTAATTTCTGAAATCTAGAATGTGTGTCTTTATCATACTACACTACTCTAGCCACAACTAGAGTACTAATATAACATTGTGAAAAAACTGCTAGTGAGCGATTAAGTCATCTTATTGGTGGACATTACTCGATATTTTTTGGCTAATAATAATGAAATTAGCTTGGTAGAATAATTGCGGACCATACACCGCAGTAAAAAAGCTACAGATGAGCAACAACAACAATGATATGGTTGCGTTAGAGCCTCTTAATACTTAATTTGTATCCTAGACAGAGAATGACATAGTTGTTAAACAACTGGTTATTAAATTCTACTAAGAAGTGATAATAGCGTATGCCTAAACCGCCTAAACCTTGTACATTACAACTTTTCGACTAAGCCCTAAAGCATTATTTGTATAAGATTTGTACGTTGTCTGTTCCTTGTCAGTCTTCACACTTCACTGTCAAATCACAAATGTCATTTGTCATGTGTTTGAAAAATGTGAATGGTAGAAAGGTTATGTTTCTGCTTATTTAACATCATTTGAATTGAAAATAAAATGGATGAAATTATTGTAGGAACATATGAGGGTTTTTTACTTGGATATTCACTTCAAACGGACGGCGAAGTAAGAGTTTTAGGCGAACGTGAGTGTCATAATTGTAACACGTTTTTTAGAATTGAAATAATACTCTTTTTTCAGAGAACATTACTTAAACAAACATTTGCAACCCATTCCCACACATCAGCGGCAAGATGCGTGTCGGTTGCTGGTAAATTTCTAAGCTCAGGTGGAACTGATGACAAAGTGGTAGTTCTAGACTTAAAAACTCGAAAAGAACATACTGTGCTTATGAATCACGATGGTACGATAAACAGTGTTGCTTTCACACACGGAGGGACGCATCTCCTAACGGGAAGTGATGATGGATCAATTATAGTTACTAGAACTGGTAATTGGCAGATAGAAAAGATATGGAAAAAGGCTCATGGAGGTCAGTACTTTTAAAACTTTTCGTACAGACTTCTTCAATTTCTCAATATGAAATCATCTGACAAAATATATGTATTGTCTGATGTCAGATTGTCAGATGATTTGTTAATTATCTGACAATCATCATACAATAGTAATTTTAGACTGTTGTCTAAAATTACTATACTCAAGTAAAATTCTTAAATTCAATGACTTTTTATGTTCTGAAATGTTGTTACACAATTTATAAAATATATTAATGATTCATATATAATTTAACTGTTCCCAAATACCATTACAAAAGGATTAAATTTAAATGTAATATATTTAAATTACTAATAACTTAATACTTACTATAACTTTTTTTTGTTATTATGGAAATAATATCTATACATATAATAAATTTGTCACTGATCTATTTCTGTACATGGAAGATATTAAAAAAAAAACATCATGGGGAGCCTTTATAAGAGCTAGAGAACCCAAAACAATGGTTTTTCTGTTTGTCTGTATGTTTGTGCACGGTAATCTCAGAAATGGCTTAACCGATTTGAATGCGGTCTTCAGCAACATATTAAAACAATCTTCACTTAACATTTATTGTTTATTTTATCTAAATGGGTTAAGAAATAAAAAAGTTTTGTCAATTTCTGTTAATCACTTAATAGGTACCATGCAAATCTTATTCTATACATGTAATAAATCAGTAGAGGAGTAGTCTTTGTACATTGAAAATATTTTAAAAAATATACCAGGATTTGAAGTGATAATTAATAGAATCCATTTTCAGCATTTTTAAATCTGTTTGTCTTTTAATTGTGCACACAACACAAAAAAATATATTTTCAAAAATTTATACAGTTCTTCCTTTATATAAACACAAGAACCCAAAACAACGTTTTTTACTTTGTCTGTTTGTCTGTATGTGTGTATGTTTGTTGCTAATCTCAAAAACGGATTAATCAATTTGGATGCGGTTTTGGGGAATATATTGTCATAGGATTCACTTTACATTTTGTTTTTTTTTAACAATTTGTTAACAAATAAAGAAGTTAATAATCTGTTATTGTCATACCATTGCTGCTTACCAGTTTGAAGGTTTAGTTTTTACATACATTGGTAATTATAAAGGGTATGTTTTATCAAAATCGAAATCTATGCGTACGAAGTCGCAGGCACAGCTAGTATATAATATGATTGTACACATGAAATCATCTAATCAATATAAGCCTTGTTTATTAAAGCTGTTAGCTATCAGATAGATTTAAATTTATGCTCTTCTCTCTACTTCCCAGTAACATACTTTTTGATTAAAAAAAAACAAACCCTTATAGTAACTTCTACATCTCAGATAATTTTAATATTTGTAATAGAGATGAAACAAATATCTGGTAAGAATCCACTATCCATTCTTTGTGCAGTCTTGTTTTGGTTAAAATACTTCAAAACCAGAAATATATGAATTCCCCTCAAATGTGCAAGAGAGAACTTATTTTTAAATATAAAGCTCATGCGCCATACCTACGTTCAGAGTTAATGTCAGTTCAGAGGCAAAAATTTTTTTTTTTTTTTGGGAAAATTTATATTTATTAAAAACTATTCATTTTAAAAAGTCATAGAACAAATGATGTAGAGAGACTGCCTGCAAGAGGTGGCCAATTAATTACAAATAACCCTGTATACTTACTGTTATATATATATACATATATTTATTAAATACAGAAAGTAATGTATGATGAACACTATCTTTTTTTAAATATCATTTTTTACCACACCATATATTTAAGAAAGTAAAGTTTGAAAATTTAATCAAATATAGTAGAAATAAATTACCTATATGTATATTACATTACAAATTGTAATATAAAAATAATTCTATGTTTTTAAATCTTTGTTATTGTTATCTTTCAGGGCAACCAGTTACTGCAATTGCTGTTCATCCATCTGACAAGTTGGCTTTGAGTATTGGAGGTGATAAGACTCTTAGAACATGGAATTTAATCAAAGGCCGTCCAGCTTTTACTATAAATTTAGCAAGCAAAGGTGTTGGTATGCCCACAGAAATAAAGTTTTCACCAGGAGGTGACAGGTTCTCTCTTATCTCATTACAGAATGTAGATGTTTGGACAATCAGTAAGGCGGGCTTAGAAAAACGATTAACATGTAACTCAAAACCATCAACAGCTCAATGGACAACTGATGATGAATTGTTTGTTGGACTAGATAATGGTAATATTATTAAATTCACTGTATCTAAAACACAAGCACATACCTATCATGCTTACAAGCAGAGAGTGAAATGTATGCATTATGAAAATAATACTTTATACTCTGCATCAAGTAATGGACAATTAAAAGCTTGGCATGTAGATGATAATAATTTACACGAAATTTGTTCTACAAATGCATCATGTAGAGTAACATGCATTACATTAAATAGACAAAATCATCTTATCAAAAAGGAAGAATTTGATGAAAATGATTCCGAGGATAATGCAGAGGATAAGTGTAAAGATACTGAAAATGACTTTTCGGAATCTGAAGATAAACTACCAACAAAAAGGAAGCCGGGAGCATTTGTTAAAATTAGTTATGATGACCCCAATGAGAACCCCACAGAATCACCACCTCCTGCAAAGAAAACTAAAAAAAAGAAGAGGAATAAAAAGAAAAATAAGTCAGATGAATAATATAAATTTAAAGTTTTATATTTGTCTTCTATTTGCGTTTTTCTTTAAGGATTCCTATATTGTCTATGTCTACTTCATAACCAACATGAAATCCAGAAGCCATCTTTCTTATCCCCGCAATTTTTTTAACATTAATTTCCCATACCTTATTACTAGCAATCCACAGGTCTGTCCAATAGTAAATGGGATACCAATTTTTCGTAATATCTAATTTTCCTTAATAAGTGACAACCTATATCAGTTATTATCTAGTATGGTATGTGCATGTATACTTTTTTTCTGTTTAAAGCGTTTTAACCCAAAGAGAGAATGGTTTGAGGATAATTAAAACAATGGAGATGTAGACTTTGGTTTCTTTATTTATTTATAAATAAAATTGTTTTCTGAACACACCCAAATACATAAATAATAAACTGTAAGGTTACAATAAATTAATTTGGTCCCAAAATAAATATTAAAATAATTTAAGAAAAAGAAAAATAAAAAAATCAACAAAGTTATAAAGTACTCATCAATTTTGGCAATCTCAATGGAGTCTTACAATTATTACCTGTGTAATCTTAATTGAAATAAATAATCTAAACGATATACATTCAGTCACACAAATTCAAGAAACATACAAAGTCTCTTCAATTCCCCTGAGACCTATTAAAAAGATAAGTAGCTACGGAACCAAACACGCTCAATGAATACACAGACCACAGACTGATTAACACTTATATAAACCCTAATATTTTGCCTAAGAAAACTATAAAGCGGCTAGAAATCATTTGAAACACACAGAAATCATCATTTTAAGAGAAAGTTATTGGAATGTAATAGAATACAGGAACTGTGGTGGCAGCAGCTCTAATGTATACTGTAATTAGTATCAATGTAAATGACGCAAATGTATTATGAGATCATACTATGTAATTAATGATTTTTACTGAATATTTTAGATATACATAGTACTAAGATAATTGGGGTTATAATTATTCAAAAATTCAGTCCCCTGACTAAGTACATTTTGTGCAATACAATAATATAAATAAATGCTGTTATCTGAATCAATTTGAGTTCGAGTATTATTGAGTTACGAATATTCCAAGGTTATTGATTTTTAATATATAGTACATAGTTCCTAAAGATATTACACATGACAATTACAATAAATTCTAAAAATTTGAAAATTTCCAAGATAAAATGCAATAGTAGTTCATAAAGTCCGAACAGCTTACAAATTGATCTTATGACTAGATTGAGCCAGTATTTTCAGACACACCATCAACTCGCATAACTCAGAAAAGTAAGGAAAGACTTTTATTACAAAATGTAGGAACAACGAAGAATTCAGTGTTGAAAATATATTAATCGTATTTATGTTACTTTGGTAGCACTCATCGTCAATCGGATCGTTACATTTCATGTTTACTTATATTTAATCTAATTTCGATCAAAACGATTCGATTATTCGTTCATAGCGACACTATCGATTCTACTCACTAACGGCTACATGTCGGATGGCACTCTAGGCTATCGGGCAGGTTCGATCGACATCACCATTATTTTAGTCACATATATTTTTAAATTACATTTACGGAACCACATTTCTCCATGGCAGTCTATCGGCTGGCAGACATCGACATCCAATCTCGGCGACGGGCGACTAGACGCCACTCGGACTGGTAATACGGGGCAACCTTCCGTATCGATTTCACTACACTCATCTATTCTATCGAATCCTATCATTCGTCACTACAACGATCTCAATAAGTAGAATATACGAGCACGCCAAATTTTAGCAGCGCATTAGATTACATAACTCAGTGGTAAATATAATACAATCCATGGGGAGACAGTCTACACGACGACACGACAGAGGAGACAAACGAATTAAAGTACAGCAGTAAACGAGACGAGCGACAACGAAACCGAATAAAAATCGAGACGTGCAGACCGCTCCCTCCGGCGACGTCCTCGGGCGCGGGCCGCCCTACTTCTTCTTGGCCTTCTTTTCGGCCTTCTTGAGCGCCTTGAGATGTTTCTCGTGGGCGGCTCGCAAGTCCTTGAGGCGTCGCTTCATGCGGCGGCGGTCGTCTCCCGCCAGACCCAGCAGCTTGAGGTCGCCGGAACTCAGCGACAGCAGCAGCGCCCCGTCCACGCCGCGCGTCGCAAACGCGCCCGCGTGACGCTCCAGACCCTCGCCCAGACCCGATATCCACTGCCACACCTGAGGAGGCCGGATCGGTAGGGACATAATTTAGCAATTTCAGGGACGAGCACATCGAAAACTTCCCGACGGCACGTCCTCTAACCTGTTGTTTGGTCCACAGGTTGACGGGCTGCGGCGAGGCGGCCAGGGAGGCGAGGGAGGCGCGCGAGGCGCCGGGCGGGAGGTGCGGGAGGTGCGGCGGCGACAGGCTGGTCTCGGACGCGCCCGCAGACAGCGGCTGCCACGGCACCTCGCCGCCGACTACACAAGCCGGAGCTTTCTTCACTACAACCACACCTACCCGTCACTTTGTACCGCCGGCGGACCAAACCTACGTCTGGTGATGGTCGCTCGTACGGAACCAGATTCATAATACTTTTTAATACTTCTACTTATTTAAATTAAAACGAGCATTATATATATATATATACAATACCCGGCAATCAATATTGCACATCGACCTTTGGAAAGAGACCTTCGGCTAATTTCGGCTTCGTAGAGCGTTATCTCTGTCGCACGAAATATAAACATTCCGGTATCTATTAGGAGCTGTAAAACAAGTATAATTTGCGTCTTTTGATAATTATTTTTATTCTTTGTAAGAGCCACAAAATTTTCTATAAGTGGTGGCTTTAAGTTGGGGTAAAATAAAATAAAAAAAAACATGCCTACATTGTGTTTAAATAAAAAAAAAATATTATTTAGGAAAATAGCTATAACGGTCTTTTTTACGTACAGTTATAATTTTCCTAAATAATAAAATACGTAAACATAATATAAGCATGTATTTTTATTATTTAAACAAAAAAATTTAACATTAAACATTTTTTAAGAAATGTGTATTTTATACAAAGAGTAAAAATAATTATCAAAATTATACTTGTTTACAGCTCCTAATAGATACCGGATTGTTTGTATTTCGTGCGACAGAGATAACGCTCTACGGAGCCGAAATTAGCCGATTGTCTCTTTCCAAGGGTCGATGTGCAATATTTATTGCCGGGTACTGTATATCTTAATATATATATATATATATATATATATATATACATATATATATATATATATGACGTCGGACTTACAGATGGGAGCGTAACGGTTAGTCGCACAAACGGTACTAAAAGCGAAATCGCTTATTGCATTACACCATCACCACATCATCCCAGACAGTAGCGTTAAAACGTGGATCAAACACGGCTTGCGAGCAAACATTAAAAAGCCAAAACATTACACAGAAATTATTCAATTCAAACTTTTTTACGCGTCTAACTAGTCTCTACAAGTGGAGTCGTAGAATGAAGTTGTATTGAGAAACATTCGACATGTCCGGTAGGTAGTATGCGAGGTCCCAGTGGCGGGTCCCGACCGCGCCCGCAGTACCCGTACGAACCTCTGGCGTTGGCCTCGCTGACGGCCTGTCGGATCTCGTCCACGAGGTCGTTGGTGAGCTGCACGGGGTCGGGGTGCGGCGACCCGGACGCCAGGCGACGCTCGCGCTCGGCCAACACTTGCTTCAGTTGCTCTGCCAGCGACGCGGGCGGACCTACCGACCGGCTCGCTCAGAGAACTATGTTTGACGTGGGCCTGACTGATGTCTCGTTTGCATCGACTCATATAATTCGACTTTTAATTAATGAACGGTTTGTTAAAGTTCTAACTTTAGTCAATGTATTGAATGCTAGTTACTGTGAAAGCAAGACTTATTAAAACTAGTTTTGAAGGCTCGAGTTAAAATGGTGATTTTGCAATGAACGGTGTCGAACTAAAATGTATGTCTCTTTTATTTTGGATGTATCACATGTAAGACATCTTCATTATTCTACAAAAGTGATGTATACTGAATTAAACGATAATTTTAAGACTTCATTTCAATAAAATCTTAATACCTGAGAAGGCAGTTATTAACGAATACTTACAACACACGTGACGATTAAAAACAAAGCAGTTACACACAATGGCAACAGTATATTAAGCAACAGCTGTGCGATGTTAATACTAAAGCCTCCTTCACACTACCTGACAGCGGGTGGTGTCTGACGTCGCGAGAGTACACTCCGTCGTCGGTCGCGCTGCCGATGGAACTACCACAACTTTGTCGCGTGTCCCTTTGCTGCAAATAATTTGAATATATTTTCCGTTACTTCGATTTATTTACTTGTAAAGTATTACTACTATACGTGAAATAATAATAAATGGGTGATAAAATTTTAAGAGATACTAATAGATAACATCCTAGCTATCTAAAGTGTCGTATTTTATAAGTATCGATAGAAGAGTTACTAACCGCGTGATGGGAGGCGTGCGGGGGCGCACCGGACGTGGATTCACTGAGCGATTCGTCCGCAGAGTCGTTGTAGGAATCATCTAAGCCATCGTACTGGAAACGTATCGGACATCAAATTAATAAAGATCCCGCCGTACTGATTCAATCTATATGGAGTTCGACCCGCGTCGTAAACTCACCGAGCTGGCGTTACTGAGCGAGTGCGGCGAGTGCGTGGAGTGCGACAGTGGCGCGTGGTGCCTGTGTCGCGCGAGGTCGGTGCGCGCGCGGTGCGCCGACGTGTCCAGCAGCGCGCCGCGGGGCACCGCCGCGTCCAGCTCGCGAGACGCGCCCTCCACCACGCAGGGCGCCACACCGGTCACCACGCCAGGCACCACGCCGGGCACCGCACTGCTGCTGGGGACGGGGGCCGGCGCGATGGCGGCGGCGCTCGCGTTTGAACCTAGTCTGGATATATTCAAGATATGTTTTAATTACTCTAAACATACGGAATTCGAATCGTATGGAAGTAATACTAACAGGCTGTCCGTGACGATAGTCGGCGTGATTGTGGTCACGGTCACGTGGTTTACGGAGTTCGTCGGCGGAAGAGCCGCGGTGGTCGGGACGATCTGTGACGTCACGGGTGCGACGGGCGTCGTCGACGTCATCGCGTACGACGTCGTCGTGACGGTGCTGTACAGCGAGTTGTCGGCGGTGGCTTGAGATTTAATCTCGCCGGTGGCGGTGACCGTCACGTCGCCTATGTCGGGCGCCTCCCGTGACTTTTTATCTGACTTATCTACTTTGGCATATTCATCCTCGATGGGGGAAAGGTCCGAGAGATCGCTGTCCGAGCTCCAGGGATCTGTTGAAAGTGTATATTGTTGAAATTTCACAAGGAAGTTTTTAAAATTTTAACTAATAATAATTTCAATGTTATTCATTTAGTTTTATTTGATCTTTGGTCAAAATATTTACCATTTATAAGCAACGGATCGGGATCCGGTCTCCGCGGCAGTGGTGGCGTTTCACGACGTGCAGAAGGTTCGTGCGGTAACATAACGGGCAAGCCCGCTTTCTTTTGGGTCTCCTATAATTTAAAAAATATATTAGCTTCTCAATAACAACAGGATTATGATCCAAATGAAACGGTTTTCAGTTGTGGATCTACTTATAAAATATTCATTAACATGTACGTAACATATTAATTATAACTTTCGACAAATCGTTATATAATAAAATAAGATTCACGAGAATGTAAATCCCCGGCATGAACGACACAGTGTATCGTGTCGCTCGTACACACCAGGTACGTACCAGCAGCAGCACCTCGAGCCGGGCGACGCGGTCGTGCAGTGCGGAGAGCGCGGCGGCGTACTCCCTGTGCGCGTCCCGCAGCGAGCCGCTCCACCACTCCTCGCGCGCCCGCACCATGGCGCGTGTGCGGCGCCACTCGCGGAGCGCGCGACGAGCCTGACATGGAAGTGTATATTTGTACAATAGACAAACAACTTTACAAATTTAACTTTACAAGGAAACAGGCATAACGCATAAAGTCTTTTTGTCTCTCGTATATAAACATTTATAGTTAGAGATTTAAAAATTTCCATGAATTCTGAAAATATTATGAACAATATAGCGTTAATTAAGTATATCAAAGAATATACATGTTATCACTAAGATATTGGACGCCACGCAGTAGTGGAGTTTATTATTTTATAGGATTGGGTAGCGAACGAGCGGACAATTCGCCTTTACAAAATCTCTTTGAAGATCTTTAAGGTATCAGTGGTTCGGTGGAGCCAGGTCCGTACCTTATCGTACTTCCGGTGCGCGCGGTGCGCCGTGTCCGCTGCGGCGGCCAGTGCTCTCCTGAGATGGTCGGAGGGCGCCCTGGCCGCGCACCACTCACGCACTCGTGCGTTGATCTCCTGGCCGCTGCCTCCGCCGGACTCCATGCCCACCACCTGGGACCGTAAGGGACTTGTGATACACGTCTACGTGTTACCTTGGAAATTAAACATTGTATGGAAAATTTATTAACCCGAGATCTTAAACACCAAACTGTGATGGTTAATACTTATAAAAACACATTAAAAGCGTTTTAAAAACGGTATATCATGCTATTGAAGGCCTTGTGGCATTTCGAATCTTACAAAACATTCGTCGAAAAACCGCATGATTACCGGGAGACTCAAATATCGCCCGACAATCGCCTCAGGAATAGAGTTTTTCTAATTTATATAATCCCAGACGTGCGTACCTCGTTGAGCAGTGCTCGTAGGTCGACTATGTCTGGATGTCGCGCGTCAGCGGGCGGGCTGGTCTCCTCCTCAGTCTGCTGCCGCCGCTGGCGCTCGCGAGACGCTCTGGAATCATTAATTTACTGTACCATTATTTTTATTCTTATACTTACTTATTATTATTATTAATATTGTTGTTTAAAGCGTCTCGGTTCAAAAGGATCAAAAATATATGTATAAAACAATTTTTGAACCAACACTACATAATACGTTTTAAGAGACTAGGACAGACCTTTCTTCTCTCTCCTTATCCGCAGCAAGAGATTGTCGTATGAGATGAGCGACTTCACTGTTTTCAGGGTCTTTTTCTCGACCGATTAAGAATTTCACAGGACCAGATGTGTTCCGAAGAACGGATGCAGCATAAGCTTGCGTCACTCCCACCTTGAAATATGCATATAATAATATTTTTAAAATATATTTTAATTATAAAGATTTTGGTTATGGAATTGCGTTGTAACAATATGTTATTAGATATTTGTAAGAATCCTCACCAAACTCTTTCCATCGACCTCAATGATCTGATCGTTAACTTGTATGCGCCCGTCCCTGGCGGCCGCTCCACTCTCAGTTATCGTTTTTACAAAGATGCCTAACTTTTCTAAACCCGCATCCGCTCCTACTCCCATGCCTATAATAAATTTTAAAATAATAATATAATTCTCATTAGTTCTTATTACATCATTATTACATTAAGTAAGCATTTAAAAAACGCAACACTAACATGTTATTATATTATATAAACTCTTATATTTATAATAGAACCGAAATAAAATAAGTCTTCAATACTGTAGAGGAACAACAAAAGAGGTGTAATGCTAACAATAGGGTGCGAGTTACCTATAATAGAGAGGCCGAGTCCGTCGGCTCCCTTGACGAGGTCGACGGGGAACACGTGCATCTTCTCGACGCGCTTCTCGAGCTCGTACTCGGCGGACGCGGCCACGGGGTCAACGTCCTCGTTGCGGCGGTCGTACTCGCGGACGGAGTGCGTCGAGAACACGCGCATCGGGTCCGTACTGGATACGGTTTTAAAGAAATAATCAGTAAATTATTAACTATTTTAGATATATTTTTTCGTTTGTTAGCAACGTTATGGGAAAAACAGAAAGCCCGTGCTTTCAAGTAGTTATTAGTGTCAAGTACCAGAGAATTTGTTACGATTTAAGTTGAGTTCAAAAAACGTATTTGAGGTCGATTAATAAATGTTCACCTGAATTTTACTTTGGTATTTTTCTTTACAAATACTGGTGGGTAATAATCGTCGTCGTCGTCCTCTTCTATGGGTGGAAGTCCCGCGACCTATAAAAGTTTCATATATAATTACTAAAAATATTTTTTATACGACTTTTCATTCATTTTACACACAAACATTAATTTAATTGCTATGTGTTCGGTGTATGACACAAAACACAAGTAATATTTTTATTTTATTCTGTTTCTTTTTGATTTTATAAAATTTTGAAAGTTTATAGGGTATAACCCATTGTCATACATAGATTCGTATCGTGTCGATAACCAATTACAATACTTATAAGTATCAATTTCTACCCAGAGATACTAAGCTTTGAGTCATCAAAGTCAAGTCAAGTCAAAAATTCTCGTTTTTCTATAAAAGTAGATAATATATTGACGACAAAATCGTAACGAGTCACTCTTGTGTGTGTGACGTCGTAGAATCACACCTCAGTATAAAAGTGTCCATCCTCGAAGTAATGAATGCCGTTCTCTTCGGCGAGCTCGCGCAGTGAGTGCGGCGGGTAGTGGTCAAAAACGGTGGGCTCGGGCTGAGGCTCGGGCTCGGGCTGCGGCTGCGGTAGAGCCCGGCGCTCGCGCTCGGGCTCCCGCTGAGGTTCGGGCTCCGGGCGAGGCACCTGCTGCGGCGCGTCCCCTCCCGCCATGGCCGCGTCCGTTTCCAGGGACACGAACTCGTAGCTCTCGTCCACTGACTGCATACTGGTTTTAACAAAATTGAAACCTGGAGATTCTACTGTTCATTCTCCATAGATAAACGACAGCCACTGTATGAACGGGGCATCGAAGGCCGCTCCTGTTAGCGGGTTACCTCTCGTAGGAGAGCACGGACTGGTAGCTGTCGTTGAGCGACACGCCGTTGTCGTGCGCATGCGCGTGCGGCGACAGCAGCGCCACGATCTCCTGCGCCTGCTCGTCCGATAGCAGAGCTTCTTGTCTGTGTGTTCGGTTATTGCATCACATAATGAAATAATACATTAAACTTGTCTAACATATTTTTTTTTGTCTTTTCTGCGGTAATTATTTTTTCCGTCTTTATTTTTCTTATGAGAATTTGATATTTTAAATATTAATAATTATATAATATACGTAGATAGTAAAAAGAAACCACTCTCCGGGAAGGCGAGCTTACCTAAGTTTTTTCTCCAGTATACTGCAAATGCGATCAGTCAAGAGAATGAAGCGCAGTGCGCACAGGCAGCATGCAAATGATAAAAATCAAACATTTAATAATAGTAATAAGCTTAAGGATCTTACATTTCTAAAAGCAAAGATGTATACTCACAGGTAGGATACATATTTGTAAACAGTTATTGCGTGCAACAAAGAAAGAATATGTGTATACATATATAGAAAAGTGCAAATAAAAAAGGAGAAAGAATAAATTCTAACTAGAAGAGTTCTCGAAATATAGAATAATATTGACATATGCATACAACATATAAATCGTACCTGGAACTCAGGAGTATCTCTGCCTCGTCTGGCGTCATGCTGTCGGGTTGCTTGGCGTCGTCTGGCGGCTCCTCCGACACGCTCCATTGACTGGTGGTCGACTTGTCGAGCACCTCGATGGAGCCCTGGCTCGCCTCGCTCACTACCACGCCCGAATCCTACAGACGGAACATTGTCCAATGAGACACAGATATTTACGCAGACATTTACAGATATTTAAGCATTTTATACAAACTATTGTGCCTATATTTGTTTTAACAATTGTTGTGTATAAATGCACATTGTTAATATATTAAGACGACCTTGCAGCGTGCAAAGCGGTTAAACAGCAATTTCATCATAACACAATCAATTAAGCATGTCTGCTTCCAGGACGAGAATACTTGTACACATATAATTGAATTGCTAAATCGGTCAATCCTAATAACTGTTTTTCTTTGAATTTTTACGACTACCTGGGAAACGTATAGTTATATTTTCACTATAAATTTACAGTATATAAATTTATAAAGCACTCCCGGAATGCTCGTCAAGAAAATTGAATATCGTCATTATTGACATCGTGAATTCTTTAAGAGTTAGAGAACTTGTTTCCCCATACTTGTTGCAGCACGGAGAGTGTGTCGGGATCGGAGCGGGCTCGTTCCGCGTCCCGTATGTCGTGTGTGAGGGCCGGGTGAGGGTCGCGGTACTCTGCGGGTCGCAGCCGCGCCACCACCTCTGGCGAAGGCTCGTTGAAACCGCCCTCGTCTGACACACTGGAGGCACGGGAGCGACGCACAGGAACTTCTTCTGTTTCCGATGAATTGCGCCCGACGCCCACTGCAGGTTAATAAATGAAATTTGAAATTAAATAAATGAATAAAATACACTATCTACTTATTATCAAAATATGAATACAGAATGTTATTTTTGATTACAGTAATTTTTTGTTTAAACTCATGTCATAACATTGGTTGTGCTGTTATTTTTACCAGAATTTTGTTTATTGTCCAGATAAGCGCTCGGCGTTAGCATGAAACTCATTACTAATTGACTGTCAAGGTCGGAGCAGACTTCATGAATGATTATTTCACTGCATATTACAAAAGACAAATTTTAAGGAAGCATTACTGTTTAGATTTTAAGAATTAATTTGGTTAACAGTTTAGAATAAAAAGGGTACGATAGGGCTGACATACACATTTAAAAGAAAAATCAATTAAAACAAACAAAAATAACATTACTATATACCTATCGGTTAAAATTATAATAATAGATCTACAAACTGAAAATGAAATTACCAAGATGGCTTTCTACAGACTCTGTTAGTTATGTTACTTGCAGTGATAAATCAAGAAACAAATTATATTATATTAGTAGATTTCAACCCTTAAGAGCAAAAATTGGATCAGGATCAAAATTAATTACTATTTAATTTTAGTAGTAATTTATCATGTAATGAATAACTAGGTACTTTTTATTTTATTACGATTAATTAAGAAAAACGCCATTACATACACATTAAAGTGAATTTTATTAGATTCTTATTTCTTCTTTTTTTGTCATTACCATAATTTGTTATTTTTATTTTTTTGTATATTAAGTATTTGCTATAAAATCAAAGCATTTTATAACACTACATAAAATCTGAACATTTCAGCATTACGTTATCAAAAGAATGTATTGGGCGGAAACTCTGATATAGCAATACTAACACGAAGAGTAGCTCAAATGAGACCAATGAAAATAGGTTAATATGGTTAATTTTAACGTCGGCGCCACACCTCTTCTACAGGTGCTTTGAACGAGTATCTGTTGTAAATTACAAAGAATAGAAATACAATTATCCATTTCTATATTATATACAAATGTATTTACTATGTGTGCGTGTGTATATGTGAGTGTGTAAGTGTTGATACAAACAAGAGCGAGGACGAAATCCATTGAGGCAAAGAGCAAGTTCCACTTTGCTAATTAATAATCGTCGACGCTCTGTCGGAGCTTTTGTTTGCTATTAATTGTTAACTAGTTGCCAACCCCACCACAGCGTACCAATTAAACATGGCTTTCTAAAAGAATACAATATTTAATCAAAAGTTAGATACGTTATAGAAATAAAATTAAAACGGTAAAATTCATAAAACGAGTTTCTGTTTTATGTAACAAACTTTTATGAACAGAAAAATGCTCTTATTGTGTGATTTCTAATAATCTTTGATATCTACATATTGATGAACTTTCGAAACTCTCAGACAACTCACAACTCATGTCAACTTTCCTAAATAGGTAATGAGTATTCTGGTATTTGATGAAGACGAGTTTACTTCCCACGCAACTTTCATGGCTATGGTGTATTAGTATTTTTAAATAAAATTATCGATTAACTACGATTAAAATATTTTAAAAATATTTCTATTGTTACCTAGTTTCATTAAATTCAAACCTATTGACTTTTTTAATTATAATAAATTTAATAAAAAAAAAATATTATTGAAAGAACATTTTTATTAGTACAATTTGCACACATCTGAGTGTTTTCTCCGTTTTTCAGGTCGCATATAAAGAATCTATAGTTTGATATCATTTAATAGCAGCCAGATTTTTTTCTCAAAGGGGACTGCTACTACATTCATACATTCATTCATATTAACAAACACTCATACATACTTACAAACTTTCGCATTTATAATATTAGTAGGAAGTAGGATTTAATAAAACTTTTTAGCGGGTCGCAATTACCAATTATAATCCATACAAAATCCATTTATTCGCTTATGCTTGACGCCAGTAAGCACCAGCAGTGAGTTTATGCCAGTTTTTTTCTCTTTTTTTTGTTTGTTTGTATGTTGTTCAAAAATTTTTTTTTATTGATTGATTGACATTTTGTTATACTAACAAGTAAGTTATTATATAATACAGAGGTGCTATACTAAAAAGTAATTACATTTCTGATAGTAAATAACAATTATATTTCTGATACTATTACTTAAGTATCTTAAATAATGAAAAAAGGAAAATTTTATAAAGGACTGTTTATAATATACTCAATAAGTATTACGTATATTGAATAACTAACAATATTACACAAATACAATACAAACAATATCTTTGACAAATGCAAATTGTATCAAGTAATAAACGCCTAGTAAGGAGGGTTCACTCAACTGAATGCCAACGTGCCAACTGTTAAGACTGATAAAAGCAAGCGTTCGCGATTGTATTATAGAACAATGTTCATTCATGAGATGGTATTATACTATATGGTATAATAAGATCCCAATAATACCATACATAATACATATGTATATATGTAATACTATAATATAATATTATTGTTTGTTTGATATTTAATATTATAATAAAGCAATAAGGTTTAACAAATTACAAATATAGAAAAGTATTCTTAATACAGAATTAAAATGTTAATTGAAAAGTTTTAAGGTATCCTTAGTTCAATTCAATAGATATCAAAAAATTGTTCTCATAACTAACCGACACAGCATCCACAGAGACGCATGTTGTGCGAGCGCGGGAGTGCGCACGCGCAGGCGCCCTCATCTCCACGCCATCGCCCCTCACTAGAGCCCGCGTCTTGTACACTCACACTTACTTTCAATTCGAAATGACGTATTTTGTCTGGTGTCAAACGCATTAATTGTCCCTCTCATTCAATCAACTTGTGTGTACTTCCAAAAGGGAATGAGGAGTGCCAACTTACTGACTCTTGATCATAACAAACTAAATATTTCACCGTATTTTTGGCAATTTGGATTTGTATAACAATAATAATCGTTAATTAAAATAACCTGAACTTGTATGTAATATTACTTTTATTTCTTTTATAAATGAACTATAATAGACAACAAAACGAAAAAAGAATTCAACAATATAAAAATCTAACGTCTAAAAAAAATAACAATTACTTTTTTAAAAAACGTCAATGTTTATGTCAAAAAATTACAAGTTTTTGTGATTGCAAATTAAAATGAAACTAATAATAATATCATGTTCACCAAAATACATCTCAAAATCATTTTTCGTTATGCTAAACAAACACAGTCACAAACATCACATCTGCTACACAAATTAATTGGTCAATTGAAATATTTAAAACGCTGATCCAGTTTGAGTTGTCGAATAAATAGGTTATAAAGGGCGCGCAGGACGACGTCGCTCGGGTTACTGCGTCGTGAGACGAAGGCGGCGGCGCCGGAGCATCTAAATCGGGATCGACTCGTAAGTCTCGGAACGACTCAAATACCTTGACTTCCTCAATATTACATTGAACCCACTGGGCACGAGACCGCCAAACGTACGTCAATCGACGCCCACTTACACCGACATCTAACGATAATTTACATCTTGCAGTGCAGAAACGATAATATTATTTTGTATTTATATGTTTTTTTTTATGTTTAGAGTCACAAACTCAAGAAGATAAAGATATTACAGACTATATACTAGTATAGTATAAACAAGCATTGTACTTGCTATTAAGGGATTTTTAATATTTAATATGATCAAAGTAATCGCAAAAAAACAACAATAATATAAAACATTTTATAGATATGTTATTGGTCCTGGCTGATTTATTAAAGGAATATAAATTGCATATAATTTATACATTACACATCAATGATGTAGGTCGTAAGTACTCGCTGAGATTCTTTTAAGTCTGGACGGACTATGGTGAACCCGAAGATTATAGGGAATAAAAGTTGTTATAAACACTTTTTCAAGTTATACATGTTACACGTTTTGTTATAGTTTTTAGTCTAAATCCCATCTTACCATGAACGTTGATATTTGAGACTATGTGTGAAAATTTTACTAATGTTTCATAAATTACACCCGAATCAACATGGATTTAACAAACAATATTTGTATTTTGAAAAAATCTACTGAATATCACAGATGAGATAGATCTTCAAGTGTCGTGAACATTTTTAGATTTTTATTTTAGGAAAAAATGTTTTCAGAATTATCAATAAGTATCAATATTATCAATAAGTATAATATCTAATGCAATGCCTTTTACTGGCCAACCACACCACAAACAGTGAAAATATTTTTAATATCGTGAGCAAATAACCAATTTATATATTCTAGTAGGTAGCTAAGTAAAAAAACAACATACCTGGAGGAGAAATCAGCGCAGGACGTGACGAATAATCCACGTTAAGTGCTGTAGAAGCCAGTTCAGACACCAGAGGTGAAATCGTTGCTTCTTCAGCCGGGCCTGCTCCACTAGAGTCAGACGTTGATGATCTACGTTTACTTTTTTCATCCCAATCACCAGTAGAATGTACCGTCTCATAATCCTCATCTTCTTGGCTTTTCAAAGATGATTTTATTTCCCCATCAAAATTATCCGGTGTTTGTATCACAGATGTCTCAGAGTCATTTGCCTGAGCGTCATGAAGAGGTGAAATAGATGAAGAAGAAGACGATTTTTTCACCATATCTTCACGAAAGTCTACATTATCATCACCAATATTCACTTCCGACATACATGATATAATTTCATTATTATCCAAGGGCGGCTCCGGTGTAACAGGAACGGAATGACATTTTTGATTTGGAATTGGAGGGGGAGGAGACCTTGGTGCATGAATTGGTGAGGATGGTAAAGGTTTGTTAAAAATTGAATTTAAATCATCATCAATGTATGAGGGAGGTATTGACGGAGGTTCTGAAGGTAATATCTTTTCTGTTAGTGAAGCAGATTTTGAATTATCTTCTATTATAAATTCATCCTTTTCGGCAAAAGGTTTCTTAATATCAGGTGAAATCGAAACTCTTCCTAAATAAGTTTCTTGTGATTCTTCTAAGGATTCATATTTTTTTGGGCTATGTTGGGTGGAAGCAGTCAAGTCATCGCGTTTTATTGGCGAACTTAGGTTATCGGTTTTATGTGTAGGAGTTATTGTATTATGAGTTCTAGGAGACGGTAATACAGGAGCAATATTTTTTATGGGACTAGGTGATTTTACAACATTTATACTACGATTGACTAAAGCAGAGGGAAGAGTACTGGGGCGTTCTATATACGTATCACCGGCACCTGGTGATAGAGGAGGTGAGTAGACTCGTGACGGAACTACATGTCTCTCAGCAACTTCAGGGGATCTTCGATCCTGGTAACCAGTAGATTTATTTTCTAATCGTTGATCAGTTTCATGTCTGCTGGGACGTTGTTTATTGAAGTGTGCCGTCCAGTTTCTTTGTTTTTCTATGAGTTCTTTATTAAATCGTCTATCCGGTTTTTCTGGCTTTGGAAGAACACTAGGTTTAACTAGCTTTGGGGGAGGTTGTTGAGTAGCACCATTTGAAAGACGATCACCATTTAAAACTGTGGGTCCCGAACTTGAATGCCCAGTACCCGTATTACGAGTTGGGCTAACAGAACCCGCTGAACTTGAGCGAGAACGGGCTGGCACTACTGGCAGAACTCCGCGAGTTCCTGCAAAACTAGCAGCTGCTGATGGAGATTTTTCAATACGAAAACTACGATTTTCTTCACCTAATTTTTCAAATAAAGCTCTAGCATTATTAAATCTTGCCAAATGGCTCTCAGTCCGCACAACTGTCACATCACTTCCACGCATATCTTCGTCGTCTCTTGAAGGCATTCCTTGAAAAATATTCGCTATTTTAGAAACTTTAGTGCCTTGTGCTCTTTTCTTGCAATCCTCCATACTAGCCAAGTACGGCCGCTTCAGTAAGACCTGGAAAAGTATTTATTCAGAATGAATAAAAGAGAAGTATCTTCATGACACTTAATACAAATATGAAAAATGGGTCGCGTTTTCAAATAATACTGATAATACAAGATAAGCGCTAGCAGCGCAGGTAAGCGAGCCTCGCTGCGAGCTCTAGAGGGCGACGCGACTGGTTACGTCTCGACTCAGTCGTGTGTCGCGTAATTTAAATTGAGATAACGATAGCGCTGATAATGACTTACTCATATTACCCACAAAATATTCTTGATAATATAATTTAGTATCACTTTATAATATTATTATTTTTAAAAATATTTATCCAACACATATATTATCAAATAAATACCTACTTATTTTGATATATGTGTATTAAGATGATCTATTGACATATTAAATACATTAGACTCCAGAAATGAAATTACCAGTATATTACTATTATTGGTACTTAAAACTTCTTAGAAATCATATATTTCCGATAACATTGATAACAAAAGATAACTAATTAGTCAGTATTAATTGCAATACATTTACATCGACCGTGTCGTGCGCATTTTAAACATGAAACAAATTTGTATATCTCTTTTGTTATATTTAATAATTCCATCTTATCGAGCTAATGCTGATGCTTACAAGTGTGAAATAGCTGATGCGTGTATCACTGATCTGACGGATTCTGATTGTGGCATAGGTTCTATAATGGTTCCTCACGCCAATATACATGGATGTTGTCCGAAATGTGTGGAAGACACAGATGATGGTGGGGGGGATGATGATGACATAAGTAAGAAAATAAATTTACAGTGGAATATAGTAAATATAAAGCGAAAGTAAATTTATTATGATGAATGTGTTAAGTGAAACTTCATTGTCACGAGCGTTTTTTAGTAATTATTACTAAGCTCATTTTACTTTATTTTTATTTGTATATTCTATACAGATGTACACCCGCCAGAGTATTGTAGGCCTCCATCCAACTGTTTGGATCATGATACGTATGCACCTGTGCAATGCAAAGGTGATGTATTCGTTGGAAGGTAATTATCATTTTTATTAACAAAAAGTTAAACGCTTAAACAACTCCGGTCTAATACTACGCAATTTTCTATATTCACCCACTTGTTTTGAAGTATCTATAATAAATACAAAGCCAACGTGTAATTAAATGCTGCACTTTACTTTTAATCAACGAAATTATATCCTTTTTTGTTTACACAATACAGGTGTTTTTGTTCTGATGCACAAGGAAACAGAATATTTGGACAAATGTGGAAAAGTGATGCTAGTGATATGAAATGTGGTAAGTTATATTGTAAGGGTATTTGATTATAATTACCTGACCGTTATTTGTCAAAGCAGCGATAACCATCATGAAATATAGTTATTTATTATAAACACATAAATAATAACAATGTGATTAGTTACAAGGAATTGTTTACGAGTATAAAACTAAAACTGTTGAATTTGCAGTTTTCTACTAAAGTGGAAATTAAAAATGCTATCTAATGTTATATACATTAGATATTGATTTCAAAAACAGAGTTAAATATATCCGTTTTTTAATTTAATTTATTAAAAACTTTGAAATAGCAATTTGGGATACCAAAAAAAAATAATATAATTTACAAATTTGTCATTAAAACAGACAGTTCAGAGCTAAATGGTATCTGTCACTGGCTAAGAAGTTTGAAAAGTAGTTACAATTTATTTACAAAGGTCGCATATCTATTATGGGTCATGTTCTTTTTCAGCCTGTAGTCGAAGAAAACATGAAATAGAAACGAACGAAAACCGTAAATCTACCCTGCATTGTACACCTTCTGGTGACTATGAGCCCCTACAATGCGATGATGGCATGTGCTGGTGCGCCGATTCATCAACTGGTCAGCCTACATCTCCGCCACTGCCAGAAGCTGATATGACGAGATTGCCTTGTTGTAATTATTACTGGTTTTATACTTATTATAGTACCCCGTTTATAAAATCAGTATTTTGAATGAAGTGTAGTATTTTTAAAAAAGGAAATGCTAACGCAAAGTAATCAGTTTTTTTTAATTGTCACGTAATGACATTGGTTGGACAAAACGGATGCTCAAAATAGAACGCTCTCACGTTCAGTGAAGCGGCAGTCACAAGGGGCGGGACAATGAAAGGTCTTCTGTGGGAGATTTGTTTTTATTTATATTAACCCCCAACATTCAATTAAAACATTCATTTGGAATGTATATAATAATGCATTTATCTTACGTATAATCATTTTTTTAAGATACTTAGGTACATGTTTGCCTGTTAACTTTTTTGTCAAACATCCAAAATATCCGGTAATCAAAAACCCCAAATATACGCGAGTTAAGTACTTTTTTTTTGTAACAGACAGCTTGGCATTAATTGGTGAACAATATCTACGAAGATGCGAAAGCATTGTCAACGCTCTAGACACGATCGCTAAGGAGCAATCTGAACACGGAACCAACTTCTTGGGAAATCCCCTCACCTTCTGCGATTACGACGGAAGCTACGGATCATATCAGATTCAAAACGGAATGTAATACCATTGTGATATTTTAAATTTGTATTACTTAGAATTTTCCACTGAATGCTTATTTTTATTTCAGTACCTATTGCACCGGTCGTGATGGGAAGATCTTGGGATCATGGCAAGTCGTCTCTAATGAAATGACTGGAATGAATTGCAGTAAGCTTAACTCCATTATGATAAATATCCTACGCTAGGGGGTGAAGTATTTATATAGATAACTCCACTTAAAACATTTCAACTGAACGTCTAACTATAAGAAATGTAAATTTATCGTATCAGATACGAAATTATATCAGTCGATAAGATTGAATACAGATTGGTTCGGTATTTAAGTATTCTAATAAGACAAATACACGGAACTGTATGACAGTACCGTTAGAGCACTAGCATTGCGACGACCGGTTAGCGGCCCTGACCCTGTTCCCGTGTTGTATGACTCCATTCAATCGGCTGACGCTCTGCTGGAATGCGGGAGCCGCAATACTGGATTTCATACAAAACATAACTGTTCAACCTGTTCCGAGAAAATTAAGTATACTTTTAGACAAATAGCTAGCGAAATGATCGATAAGAAGGTAATAAGAAAAATGTGAGATAACAATACTTATGATAACGGTGAAAGTGATATGTATATAAACTGTAAAATCGAAGGCCGCCCAGATATTATGGAACTTAAAACCATTTATAAATTAATGATTTATCATCATAGCCGTTCCTCGGAATTTTTGTAACGTGAAATATCATATGATGCTAAACAACAAAACCGCTAAAAAAAGGAACATACGTTTCAATAAAATGTTTATATTAATGCAAACTAATCTTTATATTTTTAAAGTCTGTTCAAAATCGTTGTGGGAGTGCTAGGAAAGATAAATATATCAAAATCGTATGAATCTCTCAGCGTACGTTATACAAACCTTAATGTTTTAATTTATATACTTTCAAATTTGTTTCAATAGTAGGTATAAATCATTAGATACATTTATAATCTCCTTTCCAATTCGTAAGAACTTGATAATATAATCTAATCAAATATTTGAACAATGCGCTAAGATTTCAAGGTTTTCTGAATCTGAAACAACAACACATACTTATTTAAAATAATAACTATTTAGGATCGATTATTCTATCACTTATGGTATAAATATAAATATACATCAAATGAAATGTAAGAGGCTTATTGATTACTGTATAAATTTCGGCAATTATTATTAATAAGATTTATGTTTGTCTGTCCTACAGATTGCGCTCGTGACACAATGATGTACTTCCCCGAGAGAGGCATGACAGTTTCTGAAGTCTGTGCACCTAATGGCAACTACCGTCATAATCAAAATGCTGGAAGCGTGCCATATTGCGTGGACTCTGACGGGTACCCTATTGAGAAGCAGGATTGGCCCTCAGAATGCATTGATTATAATGAGGTGCCCGAAGATCTTCCTCCCCCCCCACTAAAGAATAACATTTATTAGACTCAATAATTAAAACCTTTAACTTAATGTATTTCTTCTTTGATTTCACAGGCTGATTTTAAAATTATAGTATACTATTATAATACGATATATTAATATTATAAATATTAGTGCGTTTTATTGTTTCAACGTAACGTAAGTACATTAAAGTAAGCTATTTATAAAACTTAAAAGCTATCGATTTCGATAATCATTTTATATACTGATTGATTTACAATACTCTAGAGTCTAGTGGCTAATAATATATGATACTATTTTGATATCATAATATTATACCTAAATATTAGTACAAACTACAATAGCGTTTAATTTTTTCATCGGAATATACATTATAGCCAGCTATTTATAAAACTTCAAAGTTATTGATTCCGATAATATTTTTATGTTCGCATTGATTTACAATACTTTGATGGCTAATAGATTTTATAAAATAAAATCTTGATTGAATTAGAACACCGTTAGGAAATATCGGTACCAATACCTGGTGATATATGAATTACATTTTATTAATCGTCTATCGATACGTACATTACAAATGAGAAGCCGTGTGTTGTAAGCGTCGCGCAACGCGTGTCACCGGACGCCGCGCGGCCGTCCGCTCGCCGCGCGCGCTCACCCATCTGAAACACAGCTCAAGTTACTGCCGCTGCAACCGCACTTCACTTCCGCAAGGTCGAACGACCTTCGCCATTTTATTTTAAATATTAAGTAACAAGTTTCTATGTGCCAAATACATTACACAATATTTTACTTTTGATGTTTGTTTTATTGGTTTTTTCCTTTTATTTTAATAGGAAAAATCTATACATATTATAAGGAGTAAGGAGGTCAAGTCAAATTAGTTTCTGTCACACAAACCTTTCTATATTTATATAGTTCATATATCATATAAAAAGTACCTATTTTCATAAAATGTATTGTATTTGATACATTTTTTTTTAATCTAAAAGTTTGCCTTGGTGGTTTACTATAAAACTAGAAATATTGAACATTTTGTCAAAATAGATGTGATGAAAGTCTATAAATGCTACTAAGAGATAGCAACAGCCAGTGTGAAAATAAAATAGTAATTTAAATACCAAATTAGCATTAAATATTTGAATGAATACTTGAGATATTACTTTATAACTTGACTTTTATATCAAACTATTATTATTAAGTATTGACAAAATTCAAAACTTTTAATCCTATCTTAAAACGAATTTTAAACAAAGGTTAAATATTTAATTAATAATTTAAAGATTATGAGAAAATAGCATTTGTAATATTAGAGACTCCAGGAATCAAAAATGTATATATATTAAATAAATTTTTATTTACCAATGAAGTCTAATCCAATTTTAATACCAACACAATATAATTCAATCATATTTTCTATAACTACGAAAACATTTTAGCATCTATGATAACCATGGCAAGCTGGTATAAAAGATAGTAGGTAATACAATAATTATAATATATATAATAATAAGTAATGATTATATGTTATGATTAATACTATAACAATTATTATATTTGACTCCTACAATTAAGTCTTAATACTTAAAAACAAAGAAAAAAAATGTGCAGATTAGGAACAAATTCATGAAACTTATATGAAACCTTACTATTATATAATATTAACTACAATATAGCTATTAGGTAATACTGAAAGAATGTATGGCTTTGCCTTCATCTTTTGAAACAATTTAATTTTTAAGATTTCTAAAGAGGTACTTAGAAGGGCCCGATAGAGAGTTTCCCTCCACTTAGACACGATACAGACTCTCTGATATTATGAAGTGATTTTGTGGTTTTATAATTTCCTACAGATTTAGGAACACAATATTTTTATTATAAATATATTTTTGTGATCTTTTCTTATATTTTAAATATTTTTTTCACTTGAATTATTTGAAATACTTATTATTTTTTAGTCAATATTTTGCATGAAACATTTAGTTTTAAGATATTCTGATTAGAATTTAAATAATAAGAACATTTACAATCTACAAACATATGAAAGCAATAGAAAAAGGAGATATTATTTTAATAACATATTATATGGTAAAATATACATTTATTTTATAGATTTATGTTTTTTCCTAAGCACTAATGAACAAATATTTTTTATTCTAGCATACAGGAAATAATGATTTTTTTTAAATACATTTTTAAAATATTTAAATTAAATTTCCTTAACTTCTGATTTTTGTATTAACAACTTTGAAATTGATCTTGTCGAATAAGTCAAAATGCCATACAATTCATGTTTTTACAAATACAACTGTGAATTGAAAAAAGAACCTTATTCAAATAAAAAGAAAAACTTAAACATTTCAATAATATTAATTTTAAGTTATAATGAAATATAAGGTAACACTTAACTCATAAGAAGACTATTAGCTTAGAAATCAAATTGTTAACAATTACTATATAAAGAACATAATAAAAAAACTGTATAGTGATTAACATAAAAAAATGAAGAAATATATTAAATAAAATTGTGTTTTAGGTTTTTAATAAATGACTTTCTATTTAAACTGCAAGATTTCTCTCATACCAACTAATATGTAGACTTATAAAAATTATAACACCTAATTTTAATAGTTCTATAATACTTTTATATTTACATATTTACTTTTTTCTCTTTTAGCCTATGTTTAGTTTGATTGAATTTGATTTTAATTTATGTTAAGAAAACGATATTAAATAAAGTTTTAATCCCTCGTATACACTCTAAAATATTACACTGTACTCTTTCTAAAATATTTTATAACATAATATATTTATAGTATTACATTTGTTACAAAAATAGACATTAAATTTTAAAGAAAACTTAATATACTGACCTTAAAACGAAGTCACGTTTTCACCGCCTTAGAGCGATCCGGTTTGCCACATCAGTGCTAATTTGAATCACATAATAAATAAACAATTCTTCACAGTTTATTGCACTTCACAAAGTCCTATGTATATTTTTAATTATTGTTATAATTAAATCGAACACCCGCAACGCCGCACATCCACAAAAACCAAACCGATACAAACAGCAGAAGCCTATTCCTGTAGACTCGCAAAACGTCAATAATTCGGGCCAACTAACTTGTACTTTGGCATAGATGCTTTAGAAATTCACATTGCAAACAAAGCAGTTACTTTGTTTAAAATTCAGTATGACAGTCTCCTTTAATCCAAAAAAAACATTGATCATGTCACTATCTCTGCCCTACAAAATTAAATCTTTCAGAAAATCTTGGTAAATTTGAGCTTCACAAAATTGTAAATTTCTAAAGACAGTTACACACATTACTAAAATGTTGACTGCTGAACGGTGACTTGAAAAGAACAGACAACTTATAAAAAAGTAATACGAATCCACAGACTATACATAGAATATAATAGAATGAACTAGGGAGTAATCGAATGTCGAAAATGTTGCATTACCAACAACTATTCTACTACTAGAGTAGTATATAATGTGCAATTTATTTCCTAAGAGAATCGGTAATATAGAAATTGTACTGAAATCTTAATTTCGTTACATATATCTTCTTATATGAAGATTGAAATTAAATGCTTTCAGCCAACACGCTTAGATAAATGTACTTGTTAACGTGAAAATAGTTTTTTTAATTAAAATTATAACAAAAAATACATTTAGGTTTATAAATATAGAATAAAAAATAAACCGATACAGGCTGGGATTCGAACCCGCGACCTCTGGGAAACCGTCCCATCGCTACCAATTGAGCTACCGTATGGCTAGCTAGCGATAGCTGGTCGCGGAAATAACTGCCCGTATCGGTTTATTTTTCAGTCTATATTTATATACCTAAATTAAAGTAAGCTTAACATGGCTATATATGTTTATAGATATTTTCAAACAAAAAATACTTTTTTAGATCTTTCTTTTATAGTCCTTCCAAAGATGAGAGCGCGCTACTACTATGTTTTCACCGCCATAGCATCTTATATCTTAGTTGTTTAAGTTCTAAATTAATAATTTCGAAAAAGTACTAATTACGGAATAAAAGGTATGACCTTTCTGTTCCCCTGACTATAATATGTTTATTCAATATTTCACGACGATTAAGTAGTGAAGTGAAGGCATACACGTTAGCATTCAAAAGATTAGTTAGGATGACACTTTTTTTTATATATTAGAAAAGTACTTTTCGTTTATATATCACAGAACGACTCATTACTATATTTCATTTAGTTTTATCACAATATTAAATTTGTACTATCAGACTACTAGAGTTAAATACCAAACTTTCAGAATTCAGTTTAAATGTTTTACTCCATAATTATGATATTGTTAGGAATCGAGGGTATTTCTAAATAATTAGTAGGCATCAACTCCTATAAATTAGTAAGCAAGTGTTAGGTTTATTAATTATCGTGTCATAATCGTTTGAGAGCGGAAGCTCTGCAGGTGTGAATAGTGATTGTCGATGTGATCTTTGAGTAGCTTATCTTGCGTTTTATTACTGTGGTAGATTTATGTCATAGTTTTATTACTAAATTAGTTATAACGTCGTAATCTGGCTTTCGTAGTATTAAATAGCGTGAAATACGTGAATTTGACAATTATTTTGAATTCTTATTATTTTTTTAATTAAATTTCTACGTGAATCCTTAGATCAGAAGTGGGATTGTCCCAGCCTCTCTGCCTTGACGGTTTGGCTATCGAAATTAGGTCGGATTGGAAAAATGAAACATACCCTCACTTTTGTTTTTACTTTCTTATTTTAAAAGTTCTAAACTTCCGAAAACTCAAATCATGGAAAGTATCACCCCAGCATCGCTATTCACGTGGTAGTGTCCTAAATGTTCGCGAAAATATCGTGCAGAGTCGTTGGCTCGTTGCTATTAACTTGGTCGTACACATTGAAATTAATTTCTTGGTTTGCGTGTACGCAAGACGCGTTCAAATCTTGTGGTAAGACAACAGTTTTGGTGAGTATATTCCAAACTTTTTATGCCGGATAATGAATGGAATGTTTATTTACACGTACATTTTGTGTAACTTTTGGTAGTTACAACAAACTACCCTTTTATTTATTAATTTGTTTAAACCATTTTGGTACTAAATGAAGTAGTAGTGAGTCGCTCATGAAATTGCTATTGGCTTACAACGTGATAAGCGTAGCAGATAAAACAATTTTCCTTTTAATATTCTAACTGTTAAAAATAAAATAAATTCTAGAACGGCTGTTTCCATTGGAAGAACAGTATTAGCTGCCACTTCGAAAGTGGGAGCCTAGTGTGCAGATAAGGACGCCGCCGCTTATATGGTCGACGGCATCTACAGCTCCAAGGGTGCTGAGCGTCGAGACCAGAGTCTTGGATGCGCGGGCCTTTAAGTCTGAGTCAATGCGGTTTGGGCTTGCCGTTTTGACGCATCGCTTACGTCATGTCGGGCGTGTCCTGTGGGGCTCTTAGGCTCCAGTACATGGGATGCTGGAGGCGAAAATGATGTGTCGCAGAGTTCGAGAGCTATCACTATACTCGGTACCGTGAGGTATGCAGAGCTGATGATACCAGTGGTCGTGTCCTTACTTCAGCGATTCAGCGGACTACGTCAACCGTATCGGTGGTCGACCGTATCATTTACGCGATACGTTTTACAAATGTACTGGTAAGATCTAATAAATTTTATTACATTTCCAACTTCGATGCCAATATCACCAACATGGAGATCTAGTGTCAGGAGGTATGCTCGCAAGTAAATGTAAGGTTAGGCCGAGCTACAGAACTAAGTACTTAGTTAGCAAGTAAATTGGATCCCAATATGCTCCAGCGCTCTTATCGCGTTCTATGTTGATCTTCTAGAAGGACTGCTTAAGTAAAACAAAAGAGAGTTGGCTATATTTTGCTGTTTAATTTGTTTTTCTAGTTGGTCGGGATACTCTACTCTGGCAAACATACGGATATGGAGAGCGGTCTGCTGTAACAAGCCTACAAGGCCTGCATCGGAGACAATCCAGTGATCCTGAAGCTGTTGCGCAGAGCTGACTCCGGATGACCAGCTTCAGCTGTGGCCGTCCACAGTAGCATCAGCGTTAGTCGCCTCGGCTGTTGGAGTCGGCTGTTGGAGTCTGCTGTTGGAGTCTGCTGTTGGAGTCGGCTGTTGGAGTCGGCTGTTGGAGTCGGCTGTTGGAGTCGGCTATTGGAGTGTGCTGCTAGCGCAACTGCCACTGGCTGGTTAATGCGTTTGGGACATACTGCGGTCACTGTCCATTGTGCATACTGCGGTCACTGCACGTATTTACTGAATGACTGTATAAATGACTGACTACTTACTGTTAGTATAATTTTGTGTTTTGCGGAGATGATGAGTGTTGAGACGTCTCATGAGGATGGATGACTAGTGTATGAATCGAGAGAGGGAAAAGTTGTGAAATCTGAAAGAGAAAAGCTTGTGTGTTATACTCAACAAGCTTAATCCTTGTTTTTTGGTATATGTGTCACACACACACAGGTTCAGAGCCTGGCGTTCGTCGCTGTACCCTACCGATAATCGACTGTTGTGGAAAGGTATCGTGTGCTTAGACACTCAGGCAAATGTGCTTGGCGTTCGTCGCCGTACCTTGGCGTGTGTCGCCTAAAGTGGAGAGGTATCGTGTGCTTTGACACTTAGGCAAATATGCTTGGCGTTCGTCGCCGTACCTTGGCGTGTGTCGCCTAAAGTGGAGAGGTATCGTGTGCTTTGACACTCAGGCAAATATGCTTGGCGTTCGTCGCCGTACCTTAGCGTTCGTCGCAATACTATGGGGTTCGTCGCCCTACGATATTGGCTGACGGGGCTGCTGGCTGACGCTGCTGCTGGCTGACGGTGCTGCTGGCTGGCGGTGCTGCTGGCTGACGGTGCTGCCGGCTGACGGTGCTGCTGGCTGACGACGCTGCCGGCTGACGGCGCTGCTGGCTGAAGGCGCTGCTGGCTTACGGAGCTGCTAGCTAACTGCATCGTGGGAAGCACTACGGTAATGAGTGCTATGCTACACATAGTTTTATTTAATATCACAATCTATCGAGTGGTAAGAGTCCGGAATCTTACCAATCGAACAACATGTACAAATGGTTACATTGCATCTCTTTAAACACTAAAGACTTATCCCTTTGTTACAATTTTGAAATCGTCGCTTGAGGACGCTTGAGTGCACGCTTGCGCCGAGAGCAAGGATATCTCTTAAATTTTTATTAAAAACTTAAATTGATATCTCAAATTTACATCTTACTACGTTTTTCTAACTTTATGCCTTTTGTTTAGAGAGTTTTCAGTTGTTTTTGTGATAATCGGGATGGGCGAGTAGAACCGGAGACTATCCCTTACCAGTAATGACCATCTTACAAGCACCTCTCAACCTGGGTCTGGGTCAACTGGAAGATTTATAAAAAAAAAAAAAAGGAAACTGAGAAGTTCTTTTTCTTGCTGTTGAGGTTGCTGCTGGCTGTTGAAGTTGCTGCTGGTTGGAGCTGGCGCTGCTGCTGATCGGAGCTGGCGCTACTGATCGCGGAGCTGGCGCTGCTGGTCGGAGCTGGCGCTGCTGGTCGGAGCTGGCGCTGCTGGTCGGGGCAGGCGCTGCTGGTCGGAGCTGGCGCTGCTGGTCGGGGCAGGCGCTGCTGGTCAGAGCTGGCGCTGCTGAGTCTCGTAATCCTTCGTGTCGGTGATGGGTTACGACCCAGCACACCCAGTACTCAGGAGTCCAGAAGAATTTACTACGTAGCCTTAGGTCTCATTTGGAGACAACATTTTTGGAAGCTTCATTGGTAGTTTTAAAAATAAAACTTCAAGATTAAAAGATAGAGGTCGAGGACGACCTCCTGTCAGGAGAGGCCGTGTTAGGAATCGAGGGTATTTCTAAATAATTAGTAGGCATCAACTCCTATAAATTAGTAAGCAAGTGTTAGGTTTATTAATTATCGTGTCATAGTCGTTTGAGAGCGGAAGCTCTGCAGGTGTGAATAGTGATTGTCGATGTAATCTTTGAGTAGCTTATCTTGCGTTTTATTACTGTGGTAGATTTATGTCATAGTTTTATTACTAAATTAGTTATAACGTCGTAATCTGGCTTTCGTAGTATTAAATAGCGTGAAATACGTGAATTTGACAATTATTTTGAATTCTTATTATTTTTTAATTAAATTTCTACATGAATCCTTAGAATATCATAATAATAAAAGAGACTTGGTTACAAGATAATGTTAAAGATAGGGAATTGTTTGATAATAACTATGTATTCTATAAAAAAGGTCTTTAAAGTCTTTAAAGAAGGACGGAGGTGGAGTTATGGTTGCGGTAAGCAATAAATTTAATTCTTGTCGAATAAGAGATAACGCGAGTGATTTTGAAGACCTATGGGTCAAGATAAAAGTTAAAAGGGACAAGGAATGGATTGATCTGTGTATTTGTGCTGTTTATTTTCCGCCGCCAATTAAATCCACGGAAATCGAACAGTTGGTAGAGGTAGCCAACAAAAATGTAATTAATTATATTGAATCGTTAGTGCTCGGTGACTTTAATATCCCGGGGTTGCATTGGTCATATGACCCTTTAACAAATGCCTTAGTACCGAATCCTATTACGTCATCTTTTTATAATACAATTTCCGAATTAATGGCAATTAGCAATTTGAAACAGATGAATAGGATAGTTAATTGTAATAACAAAACACTGGATTTAGTTTTTTCAACAACATCAGCGGTTCGGCTAGATACTTGTAATAATTCTTTATGCGCTGTTGACTTATATCACCCACCTCTAGAATTTTTAGTAGATTTCCGTTCCTCCAAAGTACCTGCTCCTGAGTGTAAGTCTAGAGCAAATTTTTTTAAGGCTGACTACACAGCAATCATTAAATCACTAGAGGTTATTGACTGGCTAACCACCTTAGGAGACTGCGGTGATGTTGACAGAATGGTTTCAGTTTTTAATTCTAGGCTGAATTGCATAATTGCTAAACATGTACTTTTAAGAAAAATCAAGAATCTTAAATATCCGCACTGGTATGCTAAAGACCTTATTAGGCTCCTAAATGAAAGATATAAGGTTAGAATTAAACATAAAAAGTATAAAAATCCATTGAATGCAATAATCTTTGAAACCTTAACTAAAAGAGCCCAAAAACGTCAACAACAATGTTATAAGAACTATATTAGCAGACTTGAAGATTCTATAGCAAAAAATCCAAAATATTTTTGGACTTACATTAACCAAAAACGTCGAAGTAAAAATAATTTACCGAGTAACATGTTCCTTGGATTGGAGACCGCTTCAGATAGTAGTCAAATTAGCAACCTCTTTAGAAAAAGTTTTATGTCTACTTATGAAAGTATATTTCAAGCGGTATTAAACACCATTATACAAAATCACATGGACTGCCATCTTTGTGTAAAATAACATTTAAGGAGAGTGAAGTTCTAGATAAAAAAGCTAGATCCGTCTTAAAAAGCTAGAGCTAGAGATATATAGATTTAAAGAGGGCTCTAGAGGTGACATCAAGAATTATAGGGAGGTATCTATACTTTCTATTTTAAATAAAGTTTTGGAATCCTTTGTACTCCTTGTAATCGAGTTGTCTCCTGGTCGCTGTGCGAACGGTAGATACAGGAATACAGGATTTTTTTCGTTTCCTGTGTCCACTAAAACCCACAGGCAATAAAAATTGGTGTCTTCAAGGTGTCGAAGACGCTGAATACAGAGGTCGTTCCTCGCTTACACACATACTCCGGTGAGCAAAAGTTTAACTCTAACACGTAGCCGGTGCAATCGACGCCGGTGCGATCAAAGGACGTTGTATCTGCGTCTCCGGCAAAAAGATGAAGTGCGGCTGCTTTGTCTCCAGGTGTAGGTGGACAGGTAATATATTGAAATGGCAGTTGAACGAGGCGTCACGTGTTGAACCCAACGAAATTGTTGGTGTCATGCCACTGGGACCCTAATCTGGAGACAGCGGGGACGTCCGAACCCCCCATATGGACTACCAACTATATGCGGGCGGCCAACGGACAGCCGTCGCTACGGATCCCGTTACCTTCCTCGACTAGGCACCTGACACAACAAACACAAACTCGACGCCAAACCGGTTCGCCAACGCAAAGCGACCTATCTAACCTTCCTAACCTAACTAGCTACCTTCTAACTGGTAACTTTTTTTGTAAATTTAGATATTGAACTTAAAAAATAAAACACAGTAGATATATTTGGTTGTTTTAATATGCATATAGATAAATCTTGATTTTTTTCGATGTACCTGAGGAATTGATTTTGCATTTTAGAATTGTTTAATTTATAAAATTGTACAACATTTTTTTTTTCTTCTCCAGCGCGATTCCATTGATCGTTTTCTATAGGCTTTTTTAATTCGTTTTTTGTGGGTCTTGTTTGTCTTCTTATTACAAAATCTTGAATCTTTAGATTGCACTCTCGCACATTCGCAAGGCGAGCCGATCCTGCTCACCGTATCCATAGCGCTTGGACATTTATCTTTTCTTTTTATACACTTTTTATAACACTTATCAGGTTCCAAACAAGGTTGAGGTCTTGGTCTGTGTCTGTGAACACTACATGTTGGTGCAGATATACATGGCTTTAGACTTTTTGTTGAATTAACAGCTGTAAAATAAACAAATATTAAAGCACTTTGTAGCAAGGACAAAAATAATGTTTTTATTAAATTCCTAATTATATTAAGATTCATGGACATTTTCGTGGTACGGATTAACGTTAGTTTTCAATATACCTGGATAATTAATTATTAATTCACACTTCGTAATCTGAGTATAGAAATAAAACAAACTACTTCGATTTTTTAATGGTTTATTTCAGTTTTATATTTAAAATCAAAATCAATCTAAAACTTTGTAAGATTGTGGTACATTTAGCAAAAAATGTACAAAATATCGAAAAATTTGTGGAATGTAAGACAAATTAAAAATGTGTAGGATGCACTACTTATTACAAAAAATAAGAAGACAAACTTACAAATGGGTAGACTCAAGGCAAAATAAAAAGGTTTACGTTATTAAAAAAATGTGCTATTCGTCTTTTCTGGCATCCGAGTTAAAGAATTTCGCAACATTTTCTCCTTCTTTTGAGTCTACCTCTATGGCCTTTGCCAATGCAGCAATCTGTTTTAGAAGGGGGGCTTCCTTTTTTTCTTGAATACTTTTGGTAATTGTTACTCCCAGACATTCTATCTTTCTTCTTCATCTTTGATTCTTTAGATTTTACTTTAAGAAATTTTTCAACTGATTTCACATTTCTGGGATTAGATGTTTTTCTTTTACATTTACGACAACTACTACAGGTTGATTTAGATTTTGTCGACATTATAGATACGGCACTTTGGCAAGGCTTTATGCCTTTTGATGTCGTTTTTCGCAAGCATTTCTCTGGGTTTTTGCATGGCGGTGGAGTAGGGTGGCATCTAACCGGTGTACACGACGCTGTTGGGGTGCAGGGTGGGTGTATTGCAGGGGCCATTTATACGGATTTTACTCTGCAAACTATATAATCCATTATTGTAAAATCATCTTACTTAACGAACGAATATTACAGAAGCCAGCTTAAAAACACTAAAGGTTTTAATATTTGCCAAAATCGACTACATAAACAATTTTAAAGAATTTGCGTTGAGACTTACCTATCTTCTTACAAAAAGTTATCATTTACTGATTTTTACACGATTTACCGTTATAAAATAATCCGTACCGCCAAAAAATTTACCGATTAAATGCACAACCGATTTGAAAGTTCTCAACTATCCTAACATAATAACTTCATACTTACAATATTTGTTCATGTTATTTTCTTCCGGTAGTTACTTAGTGACCCGCCGCTTCAATTTTTACACTAAGATAAAAGAAAAAATACGTCTAAATTATTTTCTCTTTTATATAAGTTTCTAAAGCACCTGTCTTTCTAAATTCACAACTTTGTACAAAAGTTCAATTCCTCTACAATTTATGTATTATTAACATATGGTCAGCTCTTTACAGCATAAAAAGGTATAAACAGTTAAACGCCTGGCCATAATATAATTTTAACCGCCATTGAACTTTTGTATTAACTCTCATTGAGAATTCTAGAATATTAGAGGCAATATAATATGCATTAAGCTGGCTTCCATAATACGTCAAGACTACATGCAGGCTTTTGTACAAAGCTGTCAATTACAAAATAACTATTTATTTAATAGTAATATTTAATATAAAACATACCCATAATAAAATAAGATCAAAACTATGGACTTGTTCTATTTCATTTCTATTAAAACATTTTATTTTTAATTTATATTTGATTTAGTAATGACACTTGAATTTTTCATATTTGACGGCAAAAAATCTTCTATTTTTAATACTGACAGCAACTTCTTTTATTTATCTTCGCGTATCTGGTCAAGTTTAAGATGAGTGCACAACTTCAATTATTGTACATATAACGCCTGAGTCGAACGCAACTCAACAACCTGATAAAGTTGTACAATTATAATTATTCTTTTACCTTGAAATGTGTATTAGAAAAAACAAAACTACATGATATATAAAAACTAGGATCCGCCACAATGCGCTGCGGGAGTTGAGGTGAGCGCGCTCTTACCCTTTTTTATGATACTAAAGTCGGTCCATATCGCGCCCAAGGACTTCCAATGAAGTTGCTGGCCGTTGAATGAAGTTAAACTTAACTCGCCAATCGTTACTCTTAAGAGTAACGATTGGCGAGCGCCCGCGGGTTAAGTTAAGCTTAAGTCTATGGGAGATTCAGTTTTTTGACCATATCTTTAAAACGAAACAATATTTTTTTATTCTGTTTTTTGTAGTAGAAGACCAGTGACGTCCTTGACATGTGCCAATTTTGGTTAAAATTGGTCAAGTGGTTTTCCTGTGATATAGCCTCAAAAAATTAATAGTTTAGTATTTTATATTATTAAAATTGTTACCATAAAGGTTCAACTACACACACTCAGCCGGATTCAACATATGGGATAAATGTTTTAAATATTCGAGAGCATTGAGTCGAGGAGGAATTGATTAGTGAGAGCCTTACAGTTCGGATCGCCCAACGGGACCGGTGGTTCACGCAACTCTGATAATTGTATACCTGCTAAGTAATTTGTGATAATTGATTACTTACATTTAATACAAGAATTGTCATATTGTTTCTGTGTGGTTTAATTGCCTGAGACCTACGCCTCGGATCCGGTACCAGAAGACTCCATCAAGAACGAGCAAGCCACTAATATGCCTCTATCTCCGAAATCAGAAGTGGGATAAGATAAATCTACTGAAATTCTACACGGTTATGGAAACCGTTTGTTTGACAAACCGTTAGAAAAATTGTATGAAAGAAGAAATCGCTGCTGATGAACAAAGAAAAAAATGAAAAAATTATGGAGGTGACGGCGCAGCGCGGATGGCGGTGACGGCAATTCGCGGATGGCGCTGATGGTGATGATAGTGGTGACGGCGGTCGTGGCGATGGCAGCTATGGCAGTGGTGCTGGTATAGTGCGGTGCGAGCAACGCGTTGAGTTCTGCGCAATTTATCCACCATCGATCACGTCATAACATAAAGGTGATTCGTTCCAATTTACTTCCAATTTTTGCGCTAAATACTCGCTTGTTAAAGAAAATTAACCGCTTAAGACCAGTCAAGACTTAAAAAAAAACTGTAATTGGATTTTCGGAATATTTTATTTCATGTCTACCTACATGTGTAGTAATCACGGGCGAACTTACAATTATTAATTAATCGTATATTGTTAATGCGTATTATTGCCGATCAAAGTAAGATCCTGTAAATGTTGTAAAATAAAGCGGTTAGTTAATTTTGCAAAAGTAAGAACGTATTATTTACGTTTTGTAAATGTTTTCCGCAACAGAGACTAGCAATATTCGATCGGGGCAAGATGCCACAAATAAAGTTTCACCCGCGACAAATTGTACAATGACCAGGGTTGCAAAAGTGTCATTGTAAGAGCTTTTGATGGAGAAAGTTAAAAAAAACCTTTGTTTTTGATATATAGCGAAGCCAGAGGGTTAAGTACCACTTGAAGTAGAGCTTGTAGTAAAAGCGATTGAGTAAAAGTGATAGTAGTGACTAGTGAATCTTAGTTCAATTGGCAGCCCGGGGACTCGGAATTAAAAGCAATGCCATGAAACAAACAGGAGGTTTGTTGGTAGGGCTTAGTGAAAAGCCATATGTGACGAATTAGATTCATGCTTTTGTGTTTTATGATGTTTTTAGAATACATTTTTGGTTTAAAATGTAATGAAAAGTGGTGCTTGGTTGCTTTAGACTTTAGTTGAGTGGTCATTTATTTTGATACAGAATTCTGGTTATGATGTTCAACTTTATTATAATGGTTTTTTCCTTTTTCAATAAGTTGTAAAGGCACAGGTGCAACAGGGGTTCGAGTAGTTTTGATACAGTGCCAGCGACAGGCAGTCACAGAGAAAGAAGGGTTGAAGTGGCTAGGTAAGCTACCTCAACGGTACTATAGGACTCTGGTGAGTCATTTTCATTTTGATTTGATTCTTGTGGCGAGAGTTCTCTAATTCTAGAATTTGTTGCGAACAGTTTTAGTGGCCACCGTTTAAATAACTCGGTAATTCTAACTGGCAACGATCATAGTGTCCACTGTCCAGAGTACGTTACAGATCTTATCAGAGGTTATGATTAATAATTTCATATTAGAAAGTCTATTTCAAATCATTCCGATCAAGAGGTCCCTCAGGAACTAAATGTTTTAGTCGAGCAAAGTGATATTGAATTCACTACAAATAACAGCTTGCCTACTCATACTTGTTGACCGCACTCTCACGTGTGGTGTAACACGTGTAGGCGATGGGTCTGTTTTGTGTTTTACATGACCGAAGGACTGGTTCATGGTAGTTGTTTGTATATGATCGAAAGACTGTATCATATTGCAAAAGTATTGAGTTGAGTTGAGTACGCAAGTGTGGTAAATTCATGATTGATTTTGTTATGTAAAGTGATGGATCTAATGATCAGAGTAGTTTTTAACTGTTGTAAATAAGGTGTAGAGAACACCTTGTGTTAAGAGTGTATATAGAGTAAAGACCTGAGACGTGACATTCACTTGTTTTATTGGCAGAATAGCCGAGCAAGTTATCCTTGGAGTTATTTGTTTTATTACAGAGCCTACATCCGAGGACGACCACGAATCCAATTGCTACTCGATGGAGGTGGCAAAGTTATCGTCACTCGATGGAGGTGGCATTGTTATCGTCACTCGATGCAGGTGGTAAGGTTATCGTCACTCGATGGAGGTTTCATGGTTATCGTCACTCGATGGAGGTGGCATAGTTATCGTCACTCGATGGAGGTGGCATGGTTATCGTCACTCGATGGAGGTGGCATGGTTTTTTTTTTTTTTTTTTTTACTCGCTCTGGTGTACCTCCGCATGGGTGGACGGAGTCTGTGTTAGTGTAAAATGAGTTTTCTAGATTGTTTAGTTTATTAGCGTGCATATTTGGTGTATTTGTTATGTTGTAGTCTATCGTGTATATATCTATGGCTTAATTATACTCTAGGTTCCTATTTACATTATTTACATTTCTATTAGCATTTGCACCAAGTGCTTACAGTTTTCCTTGCAGTGGATAACTCAGGTGAGGTAATTTCTATTCGAATGTTATTTTTCTACATATTTTAATGCTTTATTTTTCTTTTACAGGGTTGTCTACGCTCCGGGCGTCGTCCTCCTCATCCTGTGTCGTCGTCGTGTCAGTGCAGATAAGTGGTTTTTGTACTTATTTTCTTATTTTTTGCTTGTTGGCTTTTGGTTTCCATGTATTTTATATTGCTAATGCTATTGCTATTTACATCTCTATCAATATTTTGGTATTTTAACTAGTTACCATTTTTGTATTTATTTTTTAGACTTATTTTGATAATATTGTTTTGCTTATTCTAATTTAAATTATTATTATTTTTTTTTTACTATTTTACATTACATACTTTTATATTTACACTTATTATATTTACATTAATTATCTTTATCTAGTTGACCTTGTTAGGTGTAATCTTGGGCTGAACTGGTTAGTAAACTTTTTTTTTTTTTTTGGTTTTTTTGGCATAGTTATCGTCACTCGATGGAGGTGGCATGGTTATTGTCACTTGATGGAGGTGGCATGGTTATCGTCACTCGATGGAGGTGGCATGGTTATCGTCACTCGATGGAGGTGGCATGGTTATCGTCACTCTATGGAGGTGGCATAGTTATCGTCAGTTGATGGTGGTGAACTACTACTACCACTCGATATAGGTGATATTAACAACACAGTATGATAGTCGATATTTTGGACGAAGTAGAAGTAGCTTTGACAATAAGGAATAAAGTTTCAGTGGTATAGTGTGTTGATACCAACCAGTAGGTAGGCTGAGCTTTGCTTACAACCAAAAAGTTGTTGGTTTATGCTTATAACGTTATTTAAAACAATCTTGTTGGTTACTACTGAAATTGTAGTTAGTCAGGAAGGCCGAGCGCAGTGATATCTAAAGTTGTATAAGTATTGTTTGGATTTTAGATACGTGCATACGAGGACGAGTGACTTGTCAGTATGGCCGTGTCGTAGATCACGATAATTTAACGATAATTAGTATCTCAATTGATATCATCGTAACAGTGGGGTGCGAACATCGTGACGTAACGAGTCACGTGATCGGAATCGTTTTTAGGGGCACCGGAGACATTTTAAATATTGGAGAGCATTGAGTCGAGGAGGAATTGATTAGTGAGAGCCTTACAGTTCGGATCGCCCAACGGGACCGGTGGTTCACGCAACTCTGATAATTGTATACCTGCTAAGTAATTTGTGATAATTGATTACTTACATTTAATACAAGAATTGTCATATTGTGTCTGTGTTGTTTAATTGCCTCAGACCTACGCCTCGAATCCTATACCAGAAGACTCCATCAAGAACGAGCAATCCACTAATATACCTCTATCTCCGAAATATATATGTATAATGAAAAGTTTAAACTGAAACCTGTGAAAATCTGTACTTGACCGATAACATTTTAAAAATCACTAATGACTTCTTAGAATTTATAAATAAAACAATATCAAAAAAGGCATAATATAATTTATTTAAACAATATAAGAAACTATGTTATTAGCTGGTATTGCTTATGTCAAGGAATATTTATCATATAATAAAAAGTATCTAAATCTAAAGCAACCATGATGTTTATATATTTAATTTTATATTCTCCTTCTAGAACAATTTTAATTGCAATAATTAGTAAAAACTTTTGAGGATATATTTATGATAAATTGTAAGTATAACATTTAATATATAAAGCAACACCATGACGTCTATAACGACATAACATCTTTAACTACCTGAAAACTTTTTAATACTTTATTATTTCTAGCGACAAGTTTCAGAAATAATATTTTAAATAAATAAAATCAAAGCACCCGCACAAGCTACCAATAAACTAGGAATGTTAAAGCAAAATAGTCCTTCATGACAGCAAAGTTTTGTTTAAGAGATAACCATAGAATTATTATAAATAGAGTAGGGGAGTCTTAGGCAGGTAGGTCTAAGAGTGTCAATGTCTGACAAATAATATAAGAGATAATGGCCGTGTACCGAAATACATACCAGTATACTGGCCAGTGCTGATGACGTCAAAATTCGGAGCCGTGCTGGTGAAACGTTTCGAAATACATACCAGTGTATACTGGTATGGCCAGTGTTAATGACATCATGATAACACAAAATGACAGACCGATACTTGTTTTTGTCTAATCACACATGCAAAAAAGAGAGACAGATTTGCTTTTGCCTCATTTACTTTTTCTTCTTATTTCGATGATCATACTTTAGGCTGGCTTTATATGTATAATAACTCTATGGAGATAACAGATTAAATTAAAATTTGTCTCTGCGAAATGAAATAAAAGTTTAGCAATCAATATTGACAAACAATATCTATAAGAGAGTCGGAAAAGTATACACCAGTATGTATTGTAATGTATTTTTAAAATAAATATCTTCAGCAAATACATATCTATACAAATAAACATTTCATGAGGCCTTTATATTTAATAGATTATTATACATTTTCCAGAGATCGTATATTATTATTATAAGCCGGCACGTACACACACGTCTACACTTTTTATTTATGTAGTATATGTGTGTGTGTATGAATAACCTTCATGATGTCGATTACGACCAAATTTGAAAACGTTTAATAACAATTCAGTCCTGCTGGTGGTTGCGTCTTAAGAGAAGGGATACAGCGTGTTTTTATTACAAATTATTGTCATAGATAACGTTCACTCAGTCCACGAGAACCACCCATTTTTATTACATTATTTATACATTGCTATTAAAAATAAATATTGTATTAATTTTTTTCGGTTTAAGAGGCAGTTTTTTCAAAAATATAGTTAGCTTTCATAAAAAAGGAAGAAGTATTAAAGAAAAATCTCTTCTTAAACTGACTTCAAAACCTTCCCGACCGATCGACTGTCTGATTATCTGATGACAATTGTGAAATATTTATCATTCAAAGTATCTTAAAAACGATTTTTTTTTGTGTATGTGTAAACGTGCCAGTTTTAGTTAACCGAAAAAGTGTTATATTTTTTAAAACTACAAAAAATTTAAAATAATAACATATTAAAAAGGTCACTTTCTCCTTGAAAATAATATATAAGGCGTGTTTTTTTCTGTGCTCATGTGGTAGTGCGGACAGTGTTTTAGTTTTCTTTCTTCGACGTAGATTCTTGGTAGGTCGGAGGTTGATCCTGTGTTTGAAACATATAGTATAAATACTTAGACGTATCCACATTTCTTCTAATTATTTCTATATTTAATATTTGAAGGAATGGAGGAAGAGTTTTTTTAACATCTAGTTTCTGGAAGGATAAATTAAAAAAATACTTATTTGCTTCCTGGGCCCGTGTTTAACAAGAAATAAAAAATCTGTGCTGTCAAATCTTTTTTTACAATAATCTTTTTAAAAAGCCGATCGATAATGTTTATCCAAAAAGTTTATTATTACTTACATATGGTGGAGGAACATAAGCAGTTTGTGGCTTGCTCGGGTCGTAGTAAGCGCTTTGAGCTGCTTCAGCAGCTTTAGCATCTGAAAACGATATACAACTACTAAGCAACCTACATAACAATATTTTACTACTATAATGGTTACTACATAATATCTATATAACATTATTATGAAACTATATACATAGACTAGTACTTATTGGATATATAAACAACAATAAACAAACTCTTGCCTTTGAGCTGGGAGCATTATTTTAAGTCAGCCGGCAATATCTCGGTTGTCCTTCAATTATATAAATATTTTGTATTTTTCAAGATAATATAAAAAAACTACTTGAAAGTATTATTATAAGAATTGTAATAATTGACAATGCCAAAACAATAATTTCTTTTTAATTCAATTAACTATATTCATCTGAAAGATTATTAAATTTGCATTAGCAGTTAGCATTGCCAAAAATTGTATAAGACTCTAAATAATTACCGTTTGAAGACATGCCGGACGTCGGAGCAAATCCCCCGGGGTAACCGGGAGGCGGCATGTTACCCGGGTAGCCGGGGGACATATTGTTAGCCGGGTACCCGGGTGCGGATGGGTACCCGTGTGCCTGCGCACCTGTAGGGCTGTTCACGCCGGAGATACCCCCCGCCGGAGGGTAAGTCACACCCATCACGCCAGGGTACGGGGGAGGACTGTTAGACACGAAAACGGAGTTCGGAGACGGTTGGTCCGGGAACGCCTGTCAAAATGTTATTATTACTTCAGGGTGACTATCGTATTATAAAAAACTTAAAATATTTGAAACATAAATAGTTTGAACTACTTAATAAACTTCAGATAATTGTATAAATAATATAGATGTTATAAGCTATCTCACAGTGTAGGGCGGCACCCAGCCGTAGTAGCCCTGCGGCGGGGGAGCGTAGGCGGGCGGCGGCGCGGCGTGCCAGGGACCCGTTGGTGGCATGTAAGGGGGAGGAGGCGCACCAGACGACATGTGGCGGGACGCTATACAAGGTTCATTCATGTATTGTATTTATGGGCAGAAACTTTGAATACTAGGGCAGTGGAAATGGGTTCAGATTTACAACCAATGGCCATCATAAATGTAAATACATAGAGCTGGTATCTTATGACGAATTTCCACACTCAATATAGCTGTACAATGATATGTAAGTGAGATATCCCTTCATATTATAGGTATACCTGTAGTGCAAATCAAAACTTTAAAATTAAAAAATAATCCAAACCCCAAAAAAATAGCATTAATTAAAAAGCCCAAAAAAAATCCAATTACTCAGACATTTCATTTAATTTAAACAATAAATATTTTAAAAAATATTTGTACCTGATTTTATTTAAAATAATTTAAATTTACATTTATTCAATAAATAATAATATATAAGAAAACTTTACTTATGTAATCTACTTATTTACATCAATATGCTAGAAATAAGTACATATTATTAATTTACTTATTATTCCAGCTGACTTATTCACAAATTATAATAATAAACTTTAAAAAAATATATATTTTTTTTTGTGAATTGCACAGCGTTTATTATTTTTTTTTATAAAATTTTATTATTTTTCTTTTTTAAAGTAAATACTACCCAATGAGTATACCCTTTTTTAATGTAAATACTACCCAATTAGTAGAATATTTTTTAGGTGGTTCGAGGATTGAAAAGAAAGTTGGCACAAGTGCATTACATATTGAAGGGGACAAAATAAAATATAGATATTCAATAATAGTTTTAAAAAAAATATGAAATTCGCGATACTTTTTCAGCTTCCGATTGCCAAATCTATGATTAATCATTCTATTACTAACAGATTCAGTCAGTGAATCAGGATACTCTAAAAAGTATCCTTTATTTAAAGTGGAAACCGTCAACATGAGTTTTACTCTGGAATACAAGAATTTAATTTTCACAGGACACTAAGAAACTGTGTTTTTGACTATACCTCGGCAAAATTTTTTACTTGTCATCATTTCTAAAAACAGAAACTTTTATCAAACTACCTCTTAAATACTCATTTCTTTTATTTACTTGTGATTGCTATACATCTCAACATTTAAATACTCTAATCATTAAACTTTTTAAATGTCATTGGCCTCTAATAGTCTGTATATAATTCTTTATAGATCTTTCCACCAGTTTATCCAATTATATAACAGTCAACCAGACTTCATAATTATATATTTATTGTAGCCTCAATATTTTTTTTATAATTGTATTCATATCATAATAAGGATAATAACTTTGACATCTGACAACTTCTTTGATACATAAAGAAGTGTGTTGTATATCAGACATCATTATTGCATCATCTAATGAGGCACATTTCAGACACGGGCGTATACTTATATTCTAGAAGATTCTTAAATACACCCATATGTCTCAGAAAAAAGATAACATTTCTAATTTCTGCATCCTTTATAAATATATATATAGTGTTGTTAAACTCTTTAGAAACTGGAAGTATAGCTGATAATTAATTATAAGATAATACTGTTTGTTGAATATCATTTACTTTATAATTTATTTACATAGGGATTAATATATATTTTAAACAGAAAACAAACGCAATGTTTTTGTTTTATATATTAAAACATAAATTAGACAAGTATTTTACTTACCAAGGTGTGCAGCTTTCAGCATAGCTTGTCCAAATTCAATTGCACCACCAGATTTAAATGTCAGTTTGAATTTTACTTCACCAATGAAATTTCCATTTGCCTGGGCACGCACTTTACCTTTGATACAATTTGCAGCAAACATTGGTTGTTCTACTGTGACCTATAAAGGATAACAACAATTATTTTAAAGTCTATGATATAGTTTTACATCTTTCTAAAAAACAATATATGTATAATTAATCAAAAAGACATGAGGAGATGTTATGAAACACTGGAATACTCACATCTTGTAGTGCAATGAACGGAAAGCTGAAAGACCTCAGCACATCAGATGTGTTCTTTGAGTTGTAGATCATGCGATGTGTTGTTAGGTACATCCGACCATTCTTGGTCCCTTTGAATTCATGGGTTTCATTGCCATAGAATTCTACCATTACATTATCCGAAAATAGTATGATACTGCAAAATAAAATTGCATCATAAGACATTTACATTTATTACAATTTTTTTTTTACTTTGTGCACTTCTAGATTTTCCTATTGTCTTTAATTTCTGGTATAATTATTTTCATGGCCTAATGAATTAATAATTATTTAATAAAACAAATCCAATAATATTCTATTAGAAAAGATTTCAGATTTCATTTACATACCTTTATATATAAATATATACATATAACAGTATGTATTTTTATGTATTCACCACAACATTCGAGGCTAAATGTTATATATATTTTACTATCACTATATGTGTGGAGAGTAACAAAGAAATATAAGCCTAAGATAAGATTTTACTTATCTGTTTATATTGCATAGAAAAGGAAAATAAATGTGTTGATTATAATGGTTCCAAACTGTTTATGTCATAACGAATCAAAGTTATTTACAACACAATATCTAGTAGAATAACAATTACTTTCTACTATTATACTATTATCAATCTCATTATTAAAATTCAAGGGTTGGTATGTAGTAAGATAATTTAATAAAACCTAGATGACTCATTGCCTGACAACAAAAATTACACATAGATTCTATTTAGGATATATCATATAACTTAGTATGACTGATAACAATATCATCAAAAATTTTAAATATTTACCATTCGCCTGCATGTATAAGCACTCCATGATCAGCGTGAGCTGTATTTAGTGACATTATGAAAGCCCTGAAATCAGCAATTGATCAGTATTTTCCTTATTGAAGAACAAATCGATAACAAAACTACGTAAATAGTACTATTTAGTCTGACTTCTCTAGAAGTTTTCAGTGACATGAAAACAGTGTTGCCAACACCTGATTATTTACCTCCTAAATGTAATCTCGAAAATCCCTATTAAACCCCTAAACTACAAATTATTAACAATTAAAATATATGGATTCTTTACTTTCATTTAAAATTTTACATATTAACCTTAACTTATAACATTGTTCTTGAAATTAACATGATGTTTTTGAAATTTTAATTTTAATTTAATGTTACTTGTCAAATGTCAATAAACAAAATACAGGTCAGCAGTTACAACCTTGTTTGAAAATTATACCGATAATAAGGTTTTTTCAAATATTTATCAAAATTAAAAACCCGGAAATAAAACCCCTAAACATTTTGTCCCCCTAAAAAACCCCCGGAGCGCTTAATTTCCCCCTAAATTTAGGGGGAAAACAACTAACTTGGCTACACTGCATGAAAAATATAGTTGACACTTGACTGTTGACAACAGCATATAGTTGACACTTGACAGCAGCAGCAACACAATTTTTAGCATAAGTCAGAATTAGCACATAACACATTGGCAATTGGCATTCTTCATACCTATGAATCTTGGACAGAATGTTACGAATTCTGTAATCTGTATTATATATATGGAGAAGAGGGCAAAAATGGAACGTTATTTAAATTTATGAAATTTTACAGAGAATCGTAAATTATCTAAATTATATATTTTTTATTTTATTTATAGGATTAAACAAATCGTGTACTGTAAAATAAATAAATAATCTTTAATAGAAGACTCTCCTAAAACATTGTTCAAATAAAATAACCTGTAGCCGGACCTTTTTAATACAAAATAACAGAAGATAACGACAATTCAAAGAAAATATCCTATATGTTTTCTTGTGAGCGCTTTATGAAATTCATGCTGTTTTCCGGGATACAGATATAATTGATAATTTGACAATGAATTATTGGATATTACAGTTGTCACTTTTTACCTGTTTTTTTGAATTGTTTGACAAATAATTACACTAAGCGGGAAACCTAAATTATAGTACATATATTAAAATCATTTTTATTTTAAATAATTATCAAAGACATATTTACTTTATTATGGACGAAAATAAATTAAATAATACTAAGGTTATTTCTATAAAGCCAATCAACAAAGACGCAGTCCACAAAATATGCTCCGATCAGGTAAATGTTTTACATTTTCTTTTATTTGTAACTCTATCTCTTAAATAATTTAGGTATAAAAGAAAAATGTGGTCTTGTAGGTAGTTCTCAGCTTAGCAGTAGCAGTGAAAGAATTACTTGAAAATTCTCTAGACGCTGGTGCCACTAATATTGATGTAAGACTTAAAAATCATGGTACAGATTTAATAGAAGTTTCTGATAATGGATTAGGTGTAACAGAAGATAACTTTGAAGCTTTAAGTATATATCATAATCTTGTTTTTTCTTGTAAGTCGTTAATAACGTGAGTTAACAAAATTTGTTTTTTTAGCCTTAAAATATCATACATCTAAATTAAATGACTACTCTGATTTACTTGAAGTATCTAGCTTCGGCTTCAGAGGAGAAGCCTTGAGTTCCCTCTGTTCATTAGCAAACCTTGTTGTTATTACCAGACATCAGAGTAGTGAGTATGGTAAGCTGATTTCTGTTGATTGTGACAGCTAAAAAATATATTAATCATAACAGTGTCGTATTGTATTTTTCAGCAACAAAAATCGAGTATGATCATAAAGGCCATATATTAGACAAAACTCCATGTTCTCGTCAAATTGGCACAACAGTCACTTTAACAAATCTGTTTTGTACTTTACCAGTGAGACAGAAAGAGTTTCATAAGAATGCAAAGAGGGAATTTAACAGAATGACAAGTCTTTTATATGCATATTGTTTAATATGCAAGGGTGTTAAGTATGCCTTGTTACATAAAATATATTATGAGTACAAGAAATGTATTATTCTTTGTAATTTACTAATATGCAATAACTATATGTTACAGAATTTCATGTAGTAATCAAACAACTACAAATTCTAAATCATTAGTTGTTGCTACACAGGGTTCAGCATGTTACAAAGATAACATTGCTAGTGTGTTTGGTGTGAAGCAGTTACAAAATATTCTAGAAATTAAAACAGAGATGGTTACAAATATAAAAGACAATATATTGAGAGGGCTATCAGGAGAAGTGAAGGAGGCTGAAGACAGTGTAAATATAGAAGAAGTTGAAATAGATTTATCTGAAGATTCAAATGATGCTGAAAATGATGAAAATAAAATCTCAAGTCAAATTACATTATCACAAAAATCTCAAGGCCATAAAAATGTGCCTAATCCAGTAGAACTCAGTGGCTATATTTCTTCATGTGCTCATGGTAGTGGGAGATCAAGTACAGATAGACAATATTTTTATGTTAATTTCAGGCCCTGTGAACCAGTAAAAGTTATAAAACTGATAAATGAAATTTATCGCCAGTACAACCCGCACCAATACCCATTTATATTATTAAATATTAATATTGAAAGAATGTCAGTAGATATAAATTTAACACCAGATAAAAGAAAAGTATTTTTAACAAAGGAAAAAGCTATTCTGGATGTAATTAAAAGTTCTCTGCTCAAATTGTTTGAAGATATACCAAGATCTTTAAAAGTTGATTCCTCAATTATTCTTTCTGGTACTGTAAAAACTGAACCTGAACTCTCTCAACCAAGAATATTTCAATCCTTTATTAAACAATTCAGCAACAAGTTTGATACTACTAAATCTAATGAAGATAGCATTTCCGAAAAATCTGAATTAAAAAGGAAATCCACTTCTAGTTTGGATAATTTTATAATGGTAAAAAAAAGCTATATGCCTCAAAACAAAGAAAATTTCCAAGAGTCTGAGGATGTTCCTGTAGAAAGAAATAGTCAATTTGATCAACATAAGGGCACTGATACTAACATCAATTCTGAAATTGTTAACCAAGATATAGATAATAAGGATAAGCCAAGTAATAATTTAGAAAATAAATGTTCTGATTCCGGAGATGTTTGTGAAGAATTTCATACAGTATATTGTAACACCAAAAGTATACATGCAAAAACACCAAAACCTAAAGTGCACAATGTGACAACAGATAAAGAAGAGCTTGGTAAGACTTTAAGAAAATCGGTTACTTTAAAAACTTCTATGGATCAAATTAAAGTATTATCTGATGTTTATAATAAAAAAAATGACAAATCAAAACCAGATCGTGTAAGATTCAGAAGTAAAATAGACCCAGTATTTAATAAAAAATGTGAAGAAGAATTGAGTAAGGAAATTTCCAAGGATTCATTTACTAAGATGAAAATTGTGGGTCAGTTTAATTTAGGTTTTATAATCACAAGATTGGAAGATGATCTTTTCATTATTGATCAGCATGCTACAGATGAAATATATAATTTCGAGACTTTGCAGAAAACAACTGAACTTACAAGTCAAAAACTGGTTATGTGAGTAAATAATTTAATTTCTTGTCTTTTTAACACTTATTTTTCGCCATTTTCATTCCTTACTTTATGTAGTTAATGTAATAATTAAGTTAAATATGCAAAAGATATTTTTATGACGAGGTTGCACTCAAAGTTTTTATTTAAAAAAATCCTAGTTTTGATGTTTAATCCAGTTTTGGTATTTTCAAGTAAGAATAAAAGATTCACTTGTTTGATTTCGATATAAGTTAGACTCTACACCCCATGTTTCTTAAAAATCTAATTGTTCCTTGAAGAACTAATTAATGTATTGTATATTTTCTAGACCTCTCCAGTTAGAACTTACGGGTGTTAATGAACAAATACTAATGGACAATCTAAAAATTTTTAAAAAGAATGGTTTCACTTTTGCCATAGAAGAAAATGCCGCCCCTACTAAAAGGGTTAAACTACTGACCCTTCCTATGTCTAGGAATTGGATTTTTGGAAAAGAAGATATTGAAGAACTCCTGTTTATGCTAAAAGTAATCATAATGAATATACTTTTTTTTCTCTTAATTTATTGTCTAAATTATTGTCAATTGAATAAAAATCTTCAATGTTATTTGCAGGAAAGTCAGTCAGAGTATTGTAGACCAAGTAGGGTCAGAGCGATGTTTGCTTCACGAGCCTGCAGGAAATCAGTGATGATCGGTACTGCACTCAGTAGAGGTGACATGCGGAAATTAGTTGACCATATGGCGGAAATTGATAAACCCTGGGTAACATATCATTATTATTTTCCTTTAAATTCAGTTTTTATTAAAATTGGCAATTCTTCTAATGTAAAATAAAAAATTCGAAGTGGATGGGTGGTCGCTATGATAGTGGTCTTTCTTTCACGTAGCCAATAATCTCCTGACAAGTCTCGTTCGTTGAAAATAATTGACATGAAAACCAAATTTTAGTAAAAGAAATAAACTTCTACTTTACTAAATTCTGTTCCCGTTTTACAATGGTTTTTCTTTTTGATAATATTATATATAATTAAGGAAAAACTGATTTTCTTTAAGTGATGACAATTCTTGTTATCGCTGTCATACCTCTTGATATTACAATAAATCTATGTGTTTTTCAAACTATGGGTCGTGACACTCTCCTCGGGGGTCGCCCGCAAAAGGAAAAATATCATGGTTCTACAATCTAAATGGTTAAAATATAATTTCAGTGAGAAGGATGGGCTCGATTATTTTTCATGTTGACCAAACTCGCAACTTCTTGCAATGTTTTATCTCAACAATAAATACCTACATCCATATTTTGATAATTATAAATGTCTCTTAAATTTATAACTTTTGGTGGGGGTTGAAAGTTGTAAAGGGGTCGCGTATGTAAAAAGATTGAAAAACACTGCTATAGATCGCTTCGCAACAAGGCTCTAGTTCTTGTGAAAGTATTTTGTTTTACGTAATATTCTAATTAATTAATGTTCACAATAATTATTATTACTATTCTCATCAAGAATGCGTTTGTCGCTAAAAAAAATATTTTTGACACTAGAGGAATTAGTCTAATTTAGTATAAAATTATTTTACTGCTAGCTGTTGCCCACGTCCTAATTATAAGAACAAGATTTATCAATACTTACACTTTTTCTATCAAATAGTTTAAATAAAAAGATGATAATTGAGTGGTTGCTGGATTCTCTACTTATTAGTATTTTTAATACTTTTTTTATTTTGTTATAGCTTCGAGACTGCAAATTGTAACAACTTATAATTTAAGTATGAATATTTCTTCACAGAATTGTCCTCATGGAAGGCCAACCATAAGACATCTTGTCAATTTAGCAATGGTACAAACCACTGAGACATCTACAATATAATCAGTAAAATCATGTGGATTGCACATTATATTAAACAATATTTGCAAAAATAAAACTAATCTGGTTTTTCTTATTATTATATTTATACACTTATAGTTTTGAATATATTGAATCCTGTATGTGCAGTTGTCACTATTACTCCTGGAATTTGTTTATGCCAATGCAGTTCTTTTATATCTGTTTGTCCTTGATGTATAAAAAGTAATTGTGGTGGTAAATTCTGAAAAAAGTTGTTTATATTTGAATGTGTTATTAAACTATTGTCAAGATGTACAATATTAATTATTTTCCTAATTGGCAATTGAAGCGTATTATTGCATTTGATACCTTTAACTCCTCCTCTACCACCTCTTCATCGTCTCTCTCCACAGCCAAATCCCAAAGAGCTACTTGGTTGTCTTCCCCAGCAGATGCTAGAACACTGGGTTCGCTCCAATGCCACTCCACAGATGTGATGGGGGCTGTGTGGTGCTTAAATGTACCCACAGGTGTACTCCGTGTGAACTGACGAAGATCCCATATATGGAGGAAACCATCATCTCCCCCTAAAAAAGTTTTTTTTTAATTAGTAGTATTCTATTTTTTTTTGCTTCGCCGTATCTATTTGATACCTGATTTTCTTTTCAAAGCAATAGCACTCACCACTAGCAATAAATGGTTCTTTGTTGTTCCAAGATATTACATTGATGTCTCTTTCATGAGCATTCTCAGCAGTAAGCATACATGCCTTGTGTGCTGGTGCTCTTGTGTCCCATATCCTAATAGTTCTGTCTACTGAACAGGTTGCTAGCACATTTCTGTCATAGTTATAAAGAGGTGAATATAGACAATTTTATTTTTATATGTACAGTTATTGTTACTAGTGACTATAACTTATAAGTATCCTAACTTATTAGTGGTAGTAGTCTACTACACTACTTATATGTCTACTATAGAATAAACAACATTTTATAGGGATTGTTATCAAGTTGAAGAATCTGTTACAAATAAAGCCTAGGTCATATTATATAAGTGTTTTTAAATTTAGGTTATATTATATGTGTTTTTAAATTTTATGAACTTAGAGATTAAAGAAAATTCAGATACATTCTGTATATTTACTTTTCATTAGGTGACCATTGAATATCTTCAACAGAACTAGTGTGCCCCACCAAAGGATGTTGGTCTACAGTCCAAGTACCACCCTCATTAGGCTTCCATATGTGGATATCTCTTCTGCAATCACCTGTTGCTAGTATCTAAAAATAATATAGTATTAGATTCAAAATAATATAACTAAATTATATATACAAAATACAAAGTTACATTAAAAAACATACTCCTAGCTCTGTGGGACACCAATCCATACCAAATCCTTCTTGTTGGTGGCCATTAAATGAATACAAAGGTTTTACAGGGTTATTCACAGTGTCAAGATTATATCGTTCAAGCAAAGCTGGCTCATCCACTGCTTGTAACTGCTGTGTAATATTCCACACATCTACCCTTCCTAACTCAGACCAAGTGGCTGCCAATACTGAGTTTTTAAAGTTTGTTGTCTGAAATAAAGTTGATTTAATATTGGTTTTATCTTGTGCTACAATAGATGATCTATTAAAGTCCACTGTTTAATTTAAGAAATGCATGGGTTAGGTCTACCTAACCCAAACTTGCTCTAGTAAGTTTGGGTTCAAGAATGTCGAAAACTTACTCTAATTCTATTAACACAGCCTTGGTGTTTAATGAAAGCAAATGTCATTTGAGGTTTTTTTTCTTCATCTTCCTCCTCATCTTCAGCATCCTCCTCAGACTCTTCTTCGTCTTGTTCTGGGTTTGAAGTTGTATGTAAATTAGACATTTTTACCACTAAAACACTAATTCACATGGATACATTAAAATGTTTTTAGACAGATTTCATACAATAAACATAACAGCATAGAAATATATTTAATATTAACGATGTAAGTACATACTTGTTTAAGTGGGCACTTGATGCCTGAGTACCAGCAACTAAGAATGTTGTCATAGGATATTCTTGCCGATCATTACCCAGGTTATCTGTGATAATATCGAAACTGAGACACGGTGCGCCAGTTTGTGCTTGATGTAACATAACGTAAGCGGATTGGTCGCATATTAAATGTTCATCTTCTTCTAGAGGTTGGTCTGGTAGATAAGTTTTTGGCCGGGAATCCTCATTAGGCTCTTCTTCCATTTCATCTTCCTCACTCTCAGATGACGTTTCCTCCATTTGTTGTTCATTTTCTATGTTCGACATGTTGAATTATATTTTATATTTAAATTTAGTAGTTTGACTTAAAGTGACAAATCTTCCAATGCCGAACACGTGCAAATCACTATCAACTTTAGTGTCAACTGTCAACTTTATAGTACTCACTACTCTGTGGTGTCAACTGTTAACCCTCAACAGAGTACAGACAGATGTTTTGACGCGTGTGTTCTCAACCCTCCACCACTTTAGAATCGTTAATTACATTAAAAAGGTCAGTATAGTCAGTCTGTGAGTAAGCTACCACTAGCTCGGAATGCTGTTCTGCTGAGAAGTGAACAGTTGCTCTTTTTAAATGAAATTTAACAATGTTTGACTTATAAATTATAACATCAACCCTGCAAATAAGTCAATGACCCAAGTTCCACACATTTAGATCAACCAAAAACTCTTGAATGTTATAGTAAGATTTATTTAATAATATGCCTTTAATTTTAGATTTAAAACCAAGAAAAGGAAGATCTAAGATATCTTGTGGAACTTTATTATATATCCGTATACTCAAGCCCATAAAGGATTTCTTAACTTTTTGAAGTCGAAATTTAAGCGCTACGAGCCTATTTTTATTTCTTGTATTGATCGTATGTCTGTCGCAGTTTTATTATAGTCATTTAAATTTTGGCGTATATAGAGTAAGTTATTAAAAATGTATTGAGAAGCGACCGTAAGAATACCGATTTCTTTAAAAACATCTCTTAGGGAGTCTCTAGCTTTTAAGTTACAAAAAGCCCGTATAGCTCTTTTTTGTAAAACAAATATAGAATTCATTTCGGCAGCACTGCCCCATAATAAAATACTGTAAGACAAAATACTATGAAAATAACTAAAATAAACGAGTCGAGCCGTATTAACATCTGTTAATTGTCTAACTTTTTTAATTGGAAAGACGGCAGAGCTGAGTTTGCCAGCGAGTGTTAAGAGATGGGGGTTCCACTGGAGCTTTTTATCTAAATTTATACATAAGCAAATTGTCGAGTCAGTCAGTTCTAACACTTAATTGTTAAGGAGTAAACTAAAATTTTGACTTTTGACATTAGGAAGTGTAAATTCCATGCATTTAGTTTTTTTAGTATTTAAGACCAAATTATTAATTTCGAACCAATGAAAAACACGTGACAGAGCACTGTTTACTTTGTCATAATTAGCTTTATTACGATCAACATTGAAATAAGCGAGTTATCATCAAAGCAAAAAGTACAATGTCACATAGTCCTTTTAAGTAAAAGGGAAAATCATTAATATAAAGTAAAAATAAAAAAGGGCCTAGAATAGATCCTTGTGGTACACCCATTTTTAGGTGAGCTCCAACCGATTTACAATTATTAACTTCAACCGTCTGAACTCTTTGATTCAAGTAAGAGGCAATGAGATCAAGCGCAGCACTACGCACACCATAGTTATTAAGTTTGCATAGCAATGTTTAATGGTCCACGCAATTAAAGGATTTAAATAAATCACAAAATACTCCGATTGCATTCTGTGACTTTTACCATGCGTCGTAAATGTGCTTAAGAAGCGCATCAGTTGTTGATTTGCTTTTGGTGAAACCATATTGTTTGCTATGCATGATTTCATTGCTATAAACAAATTTTGACATTTGGTTTAGAATATTTTTATCGAAGATTTTACTTAAAGTAGGTAAAACATAGTTAGGTCTATAATTTCCAGGTTCTAGTCTATCGCCACTTTTGAACAAAGGACTGACATACCCCAAAGATCACCGGTTTTTTTCATATTTAGATTTCTAAAAATTTTAACAATTTCATTTGATGTAGTAACAGGTTTAAAACAAAGCATTTATTACTGACTCTTACGTTATTCGTCAATTTGACGATTGCATCACATGGTGAAGAATTCCGCGTGACTGTTAAAGGAATTTCGTTAAAAAGTCTCAAAATAGCCGCTACATTTGAATCTGAATTTATTTCAATATTATCAATTTTTAACTTAATAAGTCCATTAGCAGCATTTCCTATCCACCTATCCATTAGCAGGTCTAGTTTTCCCAGAAACATTAGATAAAACATCCGAAGTTGCCTTTATTTTATTTTCTGACTTTAAGATTTTATTTCTTATATAAATCGACTTAGCTTGTACGCTAACGTTCTTAAATATGATAGAAAAGTTCCTAACTTTATTCAAGAATACCGGATCTTGATTCCATTGCTTCTCACCATATAAATCATATAACTTATATATGCCCATCTACTTTTATATATGCGGTATGCCCACGGTAGCCCAATCACTAAATTTAAGTTTTAGGTTTAAAAACATTATTAAATAATTTTTTTAACAAAAAATCGAAAATGTTATAATATAAATTATTTGGATTATCATCGGTAATGTCTACTTGACCCACTTTTTGCTCAACAGTATCCTTAAAAGTAGATCCGGTTTTTGTAATTGGTCTACAACTTTTGGGGCTTTTCACTTTCGTGATTAATTAATAGAGAAAATTTTAGACCACAGTGTTCTGAACTTAATATCGTCATTATTGTTTTTTCATAAATGTTACAGCGACAAAACACATTATCAATACAAGTCGCGGAAACACTAGTAATGCGAGGAGGTTCAAAAAAGACGTTTAACAAATAACACTACATCATTACGAGCTAAGATAAGTGAGCCACCGCGAATAGCTTTCTCTCTATAGAACGAACTTGACAATTTATAATTTTGTACATTTATAATATTGTTATTCTTTGATAACCAGTGCTCTGTAATGCACAAAAAACAATGTTTATTAGTAATATTAAATAAAAAATGTATATTTTGATGGACAATATTAAACAACTTAGGCTTTGTCTTATCCATTAGCTTAAAGTGGAATGTCAAATTTTTATTGTATATGAATATTTTGTTTTTGTTACTATCCTATTTCTTTTTATTTTCTGTTTTATATAAAGTCAAGTTGGCAATTATAAAAAGTGCCAAATTAGGCTGGCAGGCAATAGGCCTAATTTAGATTAACTTCACACTTTTGTTTTATAAGTAAAAGAAGAAAATAAGATGGCGATTGCAACAAGTGTGCTCTGAAATTGTATCGTGCCATTTGTGAGATATTGTGCAACAATCGGTTGATTGTTTCAGCAAGCGTTTTGTTTATCAAAACGAGTACATTTAGTTTATTCAAAAGGTATGTTGGTATTGTATTAAATTGAGCTTTATTTTTGTACATTAAAACTCGAGCCACATGCCCAATTTATGTACTTGTTTTTCTTTCAATAATTTTGCAATGCTTGTAAACAATTAAATAACTTTGATTTATATGAATTCTAAAATGCTTTTTGATATTTAAATGTAAACATGAGAAACTGATTTAATTGTATGATTGCCAGCTACCTTTTTTGAAACCAGTTCAATAAATTGAACTCATTGTCAACCTTGGACTCAATTATTTGCTACCAAAAATCCTCGATCCATCCTAATTAACAACAAATAATTTACACATAAATATTTTAAATATAAAAAAAAACTTGGCCGAGAAATTATCAACAAATTATTATGTGTAATATACGACGAAACTCGTATCGGCCGCATTCGTAAAATTTACGATTAGCCAACGTTTGATTACACGCATTAACGTTACTCGCATGACCTGAAACAGCATAAGTACCAATAAATAATATAAATATAAACGAAATAGATTCGTGAGTAACGTTTCGTTACTCGGTACTGGGTGGCGCACCCGTTCCTCAGTACCGAATACATACGGTTTGTCTCAGCTCTAGTGACATAGTACTCTGTGCCAGTGACATAATATGGCGATAACATCATGACGTCATTGCCACTGAAGGTCTGAATGTTGTCTGGTATATATTTCGGAACACAGCCATTAATTACCCTCACGCCAATTAGAAATCCCTTCAGGTGATTCAGAATAGATTCATGTGCATTGCCAGAGATGCGCCTACCCCCAGGGCCTGATTAACCCTTAGGCTAATTAGGCTGCAGCCTAGGGCGCGAGAATCGGGGGGGCGCGATGAAATCGTATCTTCGCAGGGCACTGTAAATCTAGTTTCTGTATACTATCACTATAAATCTAACTTTCAAAGCTTGGGAGTGTCTGGTTTTAACAATAAATTTTGAAATCTAAAAAGGCCCGCGAATAGTTACACTTACTGGCTAGTCACTCGAATCGGTCAGTGGCGAGTGAGTGAGCGGGCAACAGCGCTGCTTGCCGCGCACGATGAAACACATCAACGACACGCGGGGAATCCCCGGTGGTTAAAATTTTAAAGTTTATAGTAGGTATACTTTGTTGCCGTGCTTCATTCATTTGTGTTATCTCTTTTAACAGTCGTTAGGGTATTAGGCACACCTCTGTCACGTACTGACAGAGATTCGATAGGGTTTTCACGTTAGGCACTCACCTCATATCTCCGGGCTCCACCATAGACCCCAAGTCCGCGGCGGTACCCGAAGATCTGTCCAAGTCGCAATTTTTTGGTTGGGTCCGAGAAACCGCGCCACATTTATGCCTGTGCTACTCTGTTTTGTTAGGCACCGAGTATCCGCCCTCGACCTCGCGCGCCGCGATCGCGACCGAAAGCACCTCCGACATGGAGGTAGAGGCCGCCACTCCTACGGAGGAGACGGCCTCGGATTCTGAGTTGGGAAGTTCTTCCCCTTCCTCCAACGCTGACGAGGACGACGGTTTCACGACCGTGCAGTAGAAATCGGCCAAGAGGAAGGGCCACCCCGTGAATTATCGCGGGTGCCCCAAAGCGCCGCGCAGGACACAGCCGGCAAGGCATCATCCACGGTTCGTCCAGCCTCCATTGGCCCCTCTAGCCCCTAGGAGGCCCGCGGCCCCTCCGGCATCCCAGGCCCCTCAGGCACCCGCGAACGCGATCGCGAACGCTTGGGTGAAGCCACCGAGGATTATCCCATAGCCCGTCCCCCAGTCGTTGCCGCCGCCGCCGGTTCGTAACTCCACCGACGGAGTTGCGAGTTCTCTCGCGTGTGTCACGAGCCTCTTCGGTGTAATAGACATCGAAGAGCTCCTAATCTTTTTGAAAGAAATGATGGATTCCGCGCGGAACCCTCCCGCGAGGAAGGAAGTTCTCCTCAAGCACGCCGTCCTAATCAAATCGATATACGAACACACGATGTCAACATGATGACATCGCGTGGAAGGGTAAAACTTCGCTCTCTGACTGTCACTGTCTGACATTCAACGCGAACGGGCTACTTAAGCAGATAGATCTAGTGCGCGACTTCGTGGTCACGCACCAGATAGACGTCCTGTTCTTTCTGAAGCTGTGTAATCGTGATCCGCGCATCACGAATTTCCTTCTTGTTGGGAACGATAGGTCAACCGCGAAGGGGGGAACCATCATCTACTACAGAAGGTCTCTTCATTGCACTCCGCTCGATCCGCCCCAACTAGTTAACGTAGAAGCGTCATTATGTCAGGTAGGTATGACCGGCCATCAGTCGATCGTACTAGTATTCGTCTATCTCTCTCCCAATAAAGCCTTAGTTGAGGGGGACCTTAAGTCCTTACTCCAATTAGGTAACGTAACCATTCTGGTCGGGGATGTTTGCAATTTCGGTCGCCGACCAGAATGGTTTGCAAACATCTAGAACTCTACTGTCGCAAACAGTAGAGGAAAGCTCCTAGATAGGCTACGTTACAAGGCTGGTCTCGACTTCGAGATCACTGCGCCTTTGAGCCCCACGCGATACTGCGACACAGACTTCCGACATGACAGACCCGACGTGCTCGACATAGTACTCTTAAAGGGCGTGGCACTCCAGTTATGTTTTACTTTCGTTTTACTTTCGACTAAAGGAGAATTAAAAAGCAAAATATTTTTTGATTGGCATTGATTCCTCTCCAGATATTTCACACACCGATCAGTTGACATATATCATTCGGCTGCCGCGGAAAGTAGTGATGAGTCAGCTTTTTTTACACTGGAACAACAACTATACATTTTTTTACTGGATGGAGCAGATGGAAAATTTTATTATCTAATAAATTTGATGAAGAATCGACGGTACTAAAAAATCTATCAAAAACTCGTTGGAGTGCGCGAGCAGATGCAAGTAAAGCCTTATACAGTTCATACAAACAAGTTCTGGAAGCATTTGTAGAAGCTTTTGCAGAAGAATGCGTCCATTTGGCGCAGTTTTTAAAATCTCACATCGAGGCCGAACATTCTACTTCTGCGAGAACACCTAAGGGTTTGTTGCAGTTAATAAAAAGTTTTAATATTTCATGCATGTTCCCGAATGTGAAGATAATATTAAGAATTTTTTTGACAATGAGTGTTACCAACTTCAGCGGCTAAAGGTCATTTTCAGCACTTAAAAGAGTAAAAAATTACTTGCGCTCCACGCTTCGTCAGCAAAAACTTACAGCGTTCTCCCTAATGTACATAGAAAGTGATTTTTTACAAACTATTTAATTAGAAAAAATTGTAGAAAGATTTGCAAACTCCAAAGCTCGAAAAAAGCCTTTTTTTATAAGCTTATAATAATTACTATAATTTTTAAATAAATTACTAATCTGTTGCAAAAATGTTTCACTTGAATGATGTCTCCCTCTCGTCTTTTTTTACATATAACAGCAGAAGTATAAATATTTAAAAAATACTTAAAAGTCGAAGCAACTTCACATACTAAATGACCACGCTCATACATCGCCGCAACGCAACAACTAAGTTGTCTACATAAACTAAGCCAATACAAGTCATGCGGCCAAACACGACATGGATTTGGTTTTCTACAAGGCAACCTGCGGTCACGTGTCATGATTTTGGTCAAATAATGCGTGAAGTGCTTTGACTTTATCGACAGTCAGCTAATAAAATGGTTTGCCACCAAAGGGTTTGTTGAATGTCGTGCAGATTAAAAGACAACGTCCGTTTCGTTTGCAGATCGATCTGATAACTTTTATAGGTACTATGACTACGAACCATTTTATCTTTTTTACAAACAAAGACAAAAGTAAGTAATATACTACTGTTGCCGACCGTAATACACATGATGGGGGCGCGTCCTGATTATTAGCCTAGGGCGGTCAGAACTCTTGATCAGCCGCTGCGGCTACCCCGTTAGCTTTTAAAAGAAAACCCAAGTCGATTCTAGTCGACTCAGATGACAAAATAACGACTGACAACAGACGATCAGCTTACACTGTATCTAATACCTACACAAACCACCTTCGTCGGCGAAGGCGAGGTCCTAAACGCTCGCTGCCTCGGCGTTCTGCCGTCGGGGAGCGTTAGTGTCATTATACCTTTCTATCCCATTCTATAAATACGCTGTCTTAAGCCGATGCCGGCCTCTTATAGGCACCCTTAAGGCAGACGTGTTCCCCGGGTTTTTCAAGGGCGGGTCTCAGTACTCACCCACTCCCCCGGTGACGCTGTAATAGCCACTTGGCTAACAGCATGCTCAATACAAAAAAAAAAAAAACATTAATTACCATTTACTAATGACTACTCTGTACTTAGTTGTAGAGATGGAAGTTTTCGTTTCTATTCAGCAACGTTGGCCAACGTTTTTGCTGCAACGTTAACCGTTGGCAGTAACGTTATTTTCGTCAACGTTGGGTGAGTATTGCGTTGGCGTTGTCGCCAACGCCAACAGAACCGAAAACGAATTATTACGTTATGTTATCTTTGCTGGTTGAAAACGGCAACGATTTTCAACAAGCATATTGCTTTTCGACATTGTATAATATGTTTTGATTATAGTTAGATATTTCTTGAGATCTAATTTTGTTTAGTTGGTGTTTTTGGAGTGGTTTAAACTAATTGGTACTTTTATTTTAAGGCAGAGTATTATATTTACGTCATATACTTAGTTATAAAGCTAAATCTGTATATTAAATATATTTGAATAAACATTAATTTATAATATTTATACTTGTTTGTTTGTTCGCTTGACATGCAAAAACTATGTATTCGTATACAAATATGTTTTTTTTTTTTTTTTTTTTTTTTTTTTTTTTTTTTTTTTTTTTGTCTGTCTATGCTGTTAGCCCTGTTGGCTATTACAGCGTCACCGGGGGAATGGGTGGGTCAGGAGACCCACCCTTAACAAGGGGGGGCCAGATGGGCCCCCATGGGGAACGACGTCCCGAGGGCGTCTCAGATTGAGACACGGACCTCGGCTCGGAGCGTCGTTAGTCAGGAGGGAAGCTAAGGAAATTTGGACACTAGCGTCCTCCGACGGCAGAACGCCGGAGCAACGGAGCACTTACTCAGTTGGGACCTCGTCTATACCGGTACAGACGGTGTGTGTCTGTATGTTGTGTGGTGTCAATTATGCCTACGCGTACACGTTATTACCTACTGTGAACGCGTCGTCGGGGTCAACGAGTACCGACTTGGGTCTTCTTTTTTTGACTAAAGTAGTCTTACGTGGTCTATACTCTGCGGCGTCAGCCACCAGTGGGTTCGGGTGTCGCTCAGCACGTTCAAAGTACTTTTGGGAAAGCCCCTTGAAGTACTGAGCGATGGTCGGAAGGTTCAAGTCTCTATGGAGATCGATGTTGCGTACGAACCACGGCGCCCCGGTTGCAATCCGTGTAAACCTGTTCTGAATCACCTGAAGGGGTTTCAGATTAGCGTGCGCAAAAGCGGGACTCGCATAGGACATGACGGAACGTATGCAAGCTTTGTAAAGTGTCACCTTATTGCGAAGGGACATTTTACTCCGCTTGCCTAACAGCGGATATAAACGACCTAATATGTAGGCCGCTCTGCTACGAACGGTCCTAATATGCGCCGTGAAAACTAACTTTCTATCTAACGTTACTCCTAGGTATTTTGCCTCGTCTTTCCAAGGTATCGGTTTATCAAAGAGTTTGATTCGCGGGAGGATCCTTGGGGGGCCCCGTTCGAAGAGCACCGAAACGCTCTTCTCAGGGTTTACCTCGATCCGCCATTTCCGCAGCCAACTCTCAAGGGAGTCGACTGCGGATTGGAGACGTTGGTATATCTCCCAGTGATCCTTAGAGGACGTGTAAAGCGCGGTATCGTCCGCGTACATGGCAAGGTGCACTTTAGATCGCGGTCTAGGAATATCGCTAGCGTAGATGGAATAGAGGATGGGCGAGAGAACTGAACCCTGGGGAACACCCGCCCTGATGGGGCGGGGGGTTGACAAGACGCCTTCCACTCTGTAGCGAAAGGAGCGATTCGTCAGGTAGTCCCGTATGATGAGTACGAGTCTGTCCGACACCTTGAACTGGTATAACTTGTACACCAGTCCATTGTGCCAGACCCTGTCGAACGCCTTAGCTACATCGAGGAAGAGCGCTCCTGTCCTATGCTTCTTGGCCCTCACAGTGGCCCCTATCAGTATGTGCTCCGTGAGGCGTTGCACCTGATGGGAACATGAATGGTTGGCTCTAAAGCCGAACTGCTCATTTGGGATGATTTTGAGTCTCTCGACTTCCGATCTAAGTCTACAGAGGATGATTCTCTCATATACTTTCCCTAAGGAACTAAGAAGACTAATGGGACGGTAACTACTAGGCAGATGCCGGGGTTTGCCCGGCTTATGGAACCCTATCACTATGGCCTCTTTCCACTGGGCCGGAAACGAGCAACCGGCCAGTAGAGCGTTAAAAATGGTAACCAATAGGTAAATTAAAGGAGGCGGAAGAAGCTTTATCACTTTGTTAGTGATCCTATCGGGACCTGGCGATTTCTTGACGTGAAGCGCCCTAACTATGGACGTCACCTCGTCTAGGTTCGTTTCCTCGATTGGCGGACCGGCCGGTGGCTGAGAACACATTATATTGACCGATTTGTCGACTATTTCGACATGATCGCGATCAACGGATTGAGCAGACAGACGGCACTGGCTCTCTAGACTGTCGGCTAAGCACTCAGCTTTGTCAGAGTCGTCAAACGCGATGGCGGAGTTAGGTCCAACCAAGGGAGGCATATCTGAGACAGTGTCCGCCTTCAACGCTCTCTGCAACCGCCAGAATGCCTGGTGTGTTGGAGAGAGCGTCGCAAGCGTCCTATCCCAGCCGCTATCTCTGAAGTCGTCGAGAGCTTGTCTCGACTCCCTCTGAAGACGGCGCAGCCTCCGTCGGTTGTCATCTGTCGGGTATCGGTCATAGGCTCTAATCGCGGCGTTTTTACGGGTGATGAGGAGTCTAATGTCCGGAGGGAGTGCTCGGTAACCCTCGAAGTTCACTCGGACCTCCCTCGAGGACTTTCCTATGCTGTCTACCAAATGTTCTGTGAAGTTAGTCGCGGCTGAGACAGCGTCCTCGACCGATGTAAGCTGGTCAGGAATTTTGTCGAGGTGCACTGGTACGGGGGAATGGAGTTGCTCTCGAAGCTTCGTCCAGTTAATAATTGTTTTGGTCGCGGGTTCCCTAAGGGGAGGAAGTCCTAGCTGAAATAGGACCGGTCGATGGTCAGAGTCTAGCTCGGATAGCGTCTCGATAGAACGTAACTGGAGTGTCACGCCCTTCAAGAGTACTATGTCGAGCACGTCGGGTCTGTCATGTCGGAAGTCTGTGTCGCAGTATCGCGTGGGACTCAAAGGCGCGGTGATCTCGAAGTCGAGACCAGCCTTGTAACTTAGCCTATCAAGGAGATTTCCTCTACTGTTTGCGACAGTGGAGTTCCAGCGGGGATGTTTGCAATTTAGGTCGCCGGCCAGAATGGTTGCGTTACCTAATTGGAGTAAGGACTTAAGGTCCCTCTCAACTAAGGCTTTATTGGGAGAAAGATAGACGGATGCTAGTACGATCGACTGATGGCCGGTCATACCCACCTGACATAATGACGCTTCTACGTTGACTAGTTGGGGCGGATCGAGCGGAGTGCAATGAAGAGACCTTCTGTAATAGATGATGGTTCCCCCCTTCGCGGTTGCCCTATCGTTCCTAACGAGACGGTAATTTGCGATGCGCGGATCACGATTACACGGCTTCAGAAAGGTCTCTTGTACTAACAGGACGTCTATCTGGTGCGTGACCACGATGTCGCGCACTAGATCTATCTGCTTAAGTAGCCCGTTCGCGTTGAATGTAGCGACAGTCAGAGAGCGAGGTTTTACCCTTCCACGCGATGTCATCATGTTGACATCGTGTGTTCGTATATCGATTTGATTAGGACGGCGTGCTTGAGGAGCACTTCCATCCTCGCGGGAGGGTTCCGCGCGGAATCCCTCATTTCATTTGAAAAGACTAGGAGCTCTTCGATGTCTATTACACCGAAGAGGCTCGTGACGCACGCGAACGAACTCGCAACTCCGTCGGTGGAGTTACGAACCGGCGGCGGCGGCAACGACTGGGGGACGGGCTGTGGGATAATCCTCGGAGGCTTCACCCAAGCGTTCGCGATCGCGTTCGCGGGTGCCTGAGGGGCCGCGGGCCTCCCAGGGGCTAGAGGAGCCCATGGAGGCTGTGCGAACCGAGGAGGATGCTTTGCCGGCTGTGTCCTGCGCGGCGCTTTGGGGCACCCGCGATAATTCGCAGGATGGCCCTTCTGTCCGCACAGGACGCAGCTGGGAGGATCCTCAGGAACCGGTCCCTTCCGCGAGCAGTCGGCTGTCGCGTGGTCGTCCAGGCACTTGACGCACCTTGGACGCGCGTGACAAAAACGTTGGGAATGCCCATAGAGCTGGCAGCGATGACACTGACCAGGAAAACCGCGACCACGTGGAGGTTCGACCCTAAGGCCGGAGAGTTGGCAGACTGCCTTAACGTTAAAAATTTGCTTTCCTTCCGGGGAAAGCTCGAGATGGACGAGAACAAGATCGAACGGGACCCTAGTGGTCGCTCGGTACATGCGGTGCACCGAGATGACGGGGAAGGATTGGGACTTAAGGTCCTCGAAAATCCGCTCAGTAGTGAGCTCCACGGGGAGCCCTCGGATGACCACCGTTAAGCGGCGTTCATCCTCTAGCGCGTAGGTGTGGTATCCGTAACCACGTTCGCGGAGGAGACGAGTCAGACCACGGTGGTCCGACGAAGACGCGGTTTGAACGCGGATACCGTCGGCGGTATTTCGGGCGGACGTGAAATGGAGCTTGTGCTCCGTCATAAGTGCGGACAGAGTGTCCCACTTAGACTTGTCCCTTATGTAAAGCGGCGGCGGCGCGGGGGACTTCCGTGGCGCTGAAGGCGCAGGCGCTGAAGGTGCCTCCGCGGGCGCTGAAGGCGCGGACGACGGCGACGCGGACGCGGGCGCTTCGGGCGCGATCGGCGCGCGTTCGCGAGTCGGGCCCGGGCCCGAAGAACGGTCGGGCGACGCGGGTTCGCTACTAGCGGGTTTTGAGGCCCGTTTTCGCGGGACGTTCGAGGAGAGCGCTTTCGTCGCCTTCCTCTTGGCCGATTTGGTCTGCACGGTCGTGAAACCGTCGTCCTCGTCAGCGTCCGAGGAAGGGGACGAACTCCCCGACTCGGAATCCGAGGCCGTCTGCTCCGTAGGAGTGGCGGCCTCGACCTCCATGTCGGAGGTGCTCTCGGTCACGATCGCGGCGCGCGAGGTCGAGGGCGGAGACTCGATGCCTAACAAGACAGAGTAGCGCAGGCATAATTGAGGCGCAATTCCGTGGACCCAACCATAGAACTGCGACTTGGACAGATCTTCGGGTTCCGCCGCGGATTTGGGGTCCATGGTGGAGCCCGGAGATATGAGCCGTCCTCCCTGCGTGAGCAGGGAGGCGAGTGCCTAACGTGAACCCTATCGAATCTCTGTCAGTAGGTGACAGAGGTGTGCCTAATACCCTAACGACTGTGTACTTACACGACGCAGGCTATTACGACGAAGTCTTTGAATTGCGTTTCGTACCCTAACTAGGGCGACGTCGGACTTGTTGGACCCCTATGCAGGCTCGCCGGCCCGCAGGTGTGCTTGCGGCGATGACTCACACACAAACACAATCACACCGCTGGCTTGCACACAATGGAGGTCGTTATCTTGACTGGCGCAGGTGTACGATCGGTCGGTGCAGGTGGTCGGTGCAGGTGGCTGGGCGGTCAGCGTGACGGCCCAGGTAGGTGGCGCGGATAGGCGGAGCAGGTAAGAGGGACATGTGTCCCGGTCGACTGCTCAACGGTGAATGTATACAAATATGCTGGATAAAACCTGCTGGATAAGAGTGGACAATTTTTCAACTTGTCCGCCATACAAGATGATTCATTCATTCGAAATATAAATAATAATATAAAATTTCAGAACCACGATTATAATAATGACAACTAATTTAAAGAAAATACAGGGGAAATCCTCATGAGCTGATTAGCTTTTATTAATACGTTGAAGAAGTAACAATTCGTTTATTTAGTCATAAGACTCATATATGAGACATTACTTATATTACAAATAATAAATATTTTAAATTTTTATTAATTATTTTGCTGATTGCTTTATTGTTCTTTATTATCTATGTGTTGTTGGAGTTGGTACTTAAGAATCTATTAATGGGGAACATTCACGTATTTTTTTTTTGACGTAAATTAATCATTTACCTCTCAATATCGTAGAAAAAAATATAAATAGGCTTGAAAAGATTCTAGTTTTTTTTTAAAGTGAAAATGAAAACATTGAATAAATTTGACCCGTTTAAACACCGCCATTTTGCGTCATGGAAGAAGATAAAAATCATCTTACGAGTATTGTATAGTACCGGAGTGCAAAAATAGTATTAGAAAAACACCCGACAAAGTGTTTTTTGTATTCCAAGAGATGCGAAAATACAAAAACAATGGTGTATGGTAATTAAAAGGGATATTATATGTCCTAAATCGTGTTTATATGGTTGTGAAGATCAATTTAACGTAAGTATACTTTATTTATAATAAGTTTAATCTAATAGTTTAAATTTATAGTAAGTTATCAACATTAGAAAATTTGAGTTTAAAATTAACCTAACCTATCTTACAAATTTCAGTATAACTTTCTCTAAAAACCGTAATCTTTTTTTGTTTTACGCAATTTTATGGTGTGTCGATTTATTTCAGGTTAAGGAAGATACAGCAAATTGTATTGAATATAATATGTGTAACGAAACAACAAGGAGAAAGATGTAATCTAAATTTGAAGAAAGGAGTTGTTTCTTATATATTTTTGTGGCAAAAACACCAGCTGATAGAATGAGAATGTGCATAGTCAAAAGGCAAAGATTGACATCGGTTAATGAAGCCTTTTAAGAGTTAGCTAACAAAAGTAGTGTTTAAAAAAAATTGTGACCTTTACGAAGAAGTGATATAGGTAGTAAGTCCTAGTACTGCCCTTACAAATGTCTGTGATATTAATCAGCCAAGACTCAGTACTTCTCCTATTGAATGTGATGATCATAAGGCAGAGCCTTGCTTTTTGCATATTAAAGATAAATTACCAAGTGACTAAGTTGTGCAAGTTAATATTAAACCGAAGTATGGAAGTAAAGGTGTCAATATAAATATACCTGCTGAAAGACAAAATGTAGCATTGTCACCATTTCCTCATTTTACACACAACATTGTTACACAACAGTTTTAAAAGTAAAACTATATGTTTTAAAAAGAAAATTGTTTACTGAAAACACAGCTGATAATACTTCTATAGCATCTTATATCTTCTATATCTGCTGATTATCAACCAAGTTATTTATCTGAGTCAAGTGAAGTGAAAAATGATTCAGAGGCAGAAACATTTTAAAAATGTATTGTGTACCTAGTAGCATGCTAACTGCTATTCAAAAAGAGTTTGTAGATATTTGTTTTGTTAGAGTTGTTTGAGTATTTGGAAAATGTTTTTAAGATTACCTAAATAATTGTATCATTTAATAAAACTTTAAGCACGAAAATATAGGTTTAAATTATTTATTTTTCTCAGTCACACTGATACCACACTATGAACTTAACCGCCGATATATTGAATGGTGTGTCAAATGACGTCACATTTCCTTTCGACCAATGGTGGCGCGTTTTGGAATTTTGAATTTCGCTCCCTAAATTTGCACTTTTCATAAATTATTTTATGGCCTTAAATGATTAGTAAATTAAAAAAAAATGATTTTATTATAATAAGATGATAAAAAGTAATCGAAAAAAAAATATTTGAGACCATTTAATTTTTTTTGCATGTTCCCTATTATCAAATAAGACAGTTTAAGAAAACATTATAAAAATTTGGGATCGAATATCCTCGTTTTTATATGCATTTGTAACAACGCCATCTATTTTTACCTTTAATAAAACATAACTACATCTGTTAAACATCTTAGTACAGCGTGAAAACGCTAGGTAGCGCGACAAAACTCATGGGTTTATTGTTTAATACTTGTTTAGTTAATTTTTCTTTTATGTTTATAAAAATATTAGAAGCGATTAAGAATTACGAAATTTGAAAAGAGTAAGAAAAAGCCGTTTATCACACCTCTATTAATTTCCCACCACATTGCATGTGAAAACTGATAACATTGTGATAGTTGTCGTTTTCGGTAATTCTCGCCAATGCGACGTTGGGGCGCCGCAACGTTTCTTAATATTTCAACATTCACATAACGTTGCGGTCAACGACAACTGACAACGTTGGGCAATAAAGTTATTTTAATAACGCCCAACTCTACTTAGTTTTAGTTTTATAGTGTAGTGATCTTAGTATTAGTTGTCAATTTGTTAAACTAACTGCAACAGCTTTAAGATTCGCTAATCGCTATTTACAATAAAAATACAATATTTTTATGCCTGTTTGTTGATGTATATAAAGCAGTATGAGCTTAGTTCCTTTCGCTTTTTAATGATATTTACAAGCAAGAAAAACACTGTTTGATTTACATTGCTGTTTGGCTGTATGGGTAATCCCTTTGCCTATCCCGCTCAAGAGGGATGAATTAATAAAAAAAAAATTACAATGCTATTTGTAAATAAAAGGAAAAAAAGGTTATGTTAGAAGTCGTAACTTTTATTAATCATAATAACTATAACTAGTAAATGTATTTTACTGTTAATTTAATCATAGTAATGGAGAAGTAATTTTAAATCAAACGTACATAAGTGAACTGAAAAGTAAAAAATAAGAGACCTCGAGTGATAACATGGCATTTCGCTGCATAAGTTTCGTTAAAAAGTTAAAAAACAATGGTACCACTAAATTACGAAAGATTTTAATGTCCACTGTTATACCACAAAAGATTCAAAACATTAAGCCATTCAAACCAAAAAATAATATTACATATTTGGAAGATCCAGATACTTTTGGAACATTAGCCGAACAAAAAATAATTAAAGAAAATATAACAGATGAAGGGGATTTAAGGGAAGAAAAGTATTTGCAGGAAGTTCCATTACAATCTCAAAAATTAACTATTAAGCAGTATGCAGACATAATTAAGCAATATGTAGAACATAAGAGAATTAATGAAGCCATTGATGTTTTAGAAACCAGAATGCTTAAAATAGATAGAGTAAAACCAGAAAACTATATTTATAATATTTTGATTGGTGCTTGTGCTGATGTTGGATATACAAAAAAAGCATTTCGACTTTTTAATGATATGAAACGGAGAGCATTACTTCCAACAGGGGATACATACACTTGTCTGTTTGAGGCATGCATAAATAGTCCATGGCCTACTTATGGACTAAAAAAGGCTACACATCTTAGAAACTTAATGATTGAAAAGAATATAGAGCCAAATTTAACAAATTTTAATGTCATGATTAAGACATTTGGTAGATGCTCCGATTTACCAACAGCTTTTAAAATTGTTGATGAGATGATATCAAAGAAAATCAAAATTAGGTCACATACTTTTAACCATTTGCTCCAAGCATGTATTTCAGACAAAGAATCTGGTTTAAAATATGCACTTACTGTATGGAGGAAAATGTTGACAATGAAACAGAAACCAAATCTCTACTCTTTTAATCTTATGCTAAAGTGTGTAAAAGATTGTAATTTAGGCACCAAAGAGGATCTTTTAAAACTTATTGAGATTGTTGAAGAAAGTCTTCCACTACTCTCTAAAGTACAAATAAAGCAAATTGAGGGTCCCCAGGAACACTCACTTGATAGTGCTCAAAATTATGACAGGTTAATTGAAGCTCAATTGCCTACCAATTCATCTGAAGTGAAATGTGAATTAAACACAAAACTAAACATAGAAAAAGAATATTTAAAGGAGGGTAAAGAAGATTGTTCTGAAAATAAATCATTATCAACAACAGAAAACACAGATATTGTGGTGATGGATCAAGAGTTTGCTAGTCTTGAAGTACTACAAAATTACAAGAGACCAGTAACTTTAACATCACAAAGAACCATACCCAACTTGCTTTCAAGAGTTGTACATACTGAATGTATATTAGCGTTACAAAATGCTACCAAGCCTCAGGACAAATTTGCCATAATAGGTGGACAAGAAGACTTTCTTAAAGAAATGGAAGTGTATTCAGTTAAGCCTGATATTAAAACATTTACACAAATGTTGCCCCTTATAGAAGACAGTACAGAAGCTGAAAATAAACTGATAGAAACAATGCAATCCTTAAAAATTAAAACTGATATTAACTTTTACAACATGCTCATTAAGAAACGATGTTTGAGAAAGGATTATGACAGTGCTTTTGTAAGTAATTTTGTTCTTTCTGCACAAAATAAGTATTTTTTTAGTGTTTTTAAATTAATTAATGTCTTAAATAGCTAGTCCAAAATTTAATAGAAGAGGACAACACAAAACGCAAAAAACACCCATTTAATAAAAAACATAAGTTAAATGTTAATATTATGACATATGGGATCCTAGCTTTAGCATGCAACACAAAGGAAAAAGCTGAAAAATTACTAAATGAAATGAAGGAAAGTCAGTTGAAGTAAGTTATATCCTAATATTGATAGTAATTATTACTTTACTATGTAAAAAAATCTTGTCTGACCCAAAATGATAAATTATATATATATTGACCAATATATAAATAACAATAAGTAAATAAAAAGAATTTATAAATTTTGTTTCATATAGGTTTAGGACAACATAAAGGTTTTATATATTGTCTGGAAATAATAATTTACTCATCTCTAAAGGGAATAAAAGAATAGAAGTTATTGATTAATTGGCAATTAATTAATAATATTTATATCATTGTAGTCAGGCTAAATACATTTTATATTTTCCTTTATGGTTTATTAACCTGTACGGTTAATAAATTAATTAAATGCAAATTTTGTTTACAGGGTTAATATAGAAATGTTGGGTGCTTTATTAAAAAATGCTACTTTTAATTTACAATTTGGATATGTACTATATATTATTAAAACAGCAAAAGAAGAAAAATTAAAAATTAATCACATTTTCCTAAAACATTTAGAGACCTTCAATGAAAGATGTGTAAATATAATAAAAAAGGTATTTAATATACTCTTTTTTTAATTCTATAATTAAGCATATTATTAATAATCTTTTTTGTTTTACAGAATAGAGAAGTAAATAGGGATAGCCCCATTTTGGAGGCAGCTTATACCAATTTTAATCAAATTTATGACAAGTGGTTGAAAGAAGTGAATGCAGAAGAAGCTTTAAAACCAGAGCATCCATGGAAGCAGTTCATGGAACCTCATCCCACTCCAGTGCAGAGAGAAAAGTTCCAGATCATTGAACCAAAAATATTTTATAAAAGAAAACGCAACTTCATCCCATATACCCCAAGGATAAAATAATAAGTCTTGAGATATTGTTTTTATTATATTGTTACATTTGTGAAAAAAAGTTATACAAATATATATGTTCTACTAGAGAGACATTTATATTTTAATGTGGTGCAGCTTGCGGTTCAGTTCCTCAAATTTAAGAAGCTTGCGGATAAAAAAGTCGCCATAACGATGGGCCACCTTCGTATCGGCGATGTGGATCATATCATTATCAATGAAAAAGTCCAACTGTAAAATTCGTACATTTGCATTAAAAAAAAATCTTATCTAATTTAATAAAATTTCAACAAATAAAGTGACTGATAGACAGTGATTTAACGCACCTCCGAGCCGCTCTGGAACTTTCCATCCAATCCGCTGGGTCCTTTCGTCCAGACCACATTCTTCATCTTGTGCTTGAAGCACAGCAGGTGAATGGCGAGCGCGGCGTGTTCCCTGGCCGCGTCCCGCTCTCCGCCGCGGGCTGCCGACATGAAGGCCGCCAACTTGGCCAGCGGCAGCGTGGTGTACAGCTTCAGGTACGAACGGATTGTTGGCAGCATTTTTTGTTGGTGGACCTGTTCATAAATTTTTTTGGAAAGGATGCTTGTTTTATCTCAATACATAATAGTAATTTATTTCTCAACATACAATTATAACATCATAACAGTATTTTAAACATAAGAGAAATTATCAATTATACTCTGAACAATTATTATAATGTTTAACAAAACAAAATAAATCCTCACTTCGTCCATGAACACCTGCGTCTGGTGTTTGACGGCGTCGCGTCCGTAGTTAGAGCCGGGTTCGATGGGCGGCGGGCACGGAGACAGGAACTTGGGGCAGGCGAAAGTGAAGCATGTTTCGAATTCGCTCAAGTCTCCATATTGCATCTTAAACATTTTCTCATGGTAGTTCTTTTCGCGAAGTACCTGGAATGAAAATTGTTTTTATATAAAAAAAACTCACGTCGTTAGTATTTTGAAACGTAAAATATAAATATAATTTTCTCTACATTAGAGGAGCGGTCACTAAAATCTTTCGATATTCGACTGCCAATTCATTATACAGAAATGTCTTTACAGACGATAACCAATATAAAAAGTTAACTTTAATTTTAAAACTAATAACAAACCTGCTGAATGGACTCATCCACACACTGCGGATGCAGCACGAGGCATATAGCCAGCAGATGGTACATCTGCTCCGTCTGCTTGTTAATCTGATCGTTCTGGTAGGAGCGCGACGAGAACAATTGTTTAGTGCGCTGCATGTACAGCAGAGCGGACGAGAGCGTGCGGATGGCGTCGGCGTAACGACGCATCATCATGTACGCGAAGCCCACGTAGTAGGACGTCGAGATTTGGCAAGCAGGCACGTGGGAATACTGAGATTTTTTATGCAACTCAATGTTTTCCAGCACCTTTCAAATAAATGTATTTTATTTTCATTTTACTTTTAGTAATTTTTCGTTGAAATTTAACGTATTTATGTTAAAGTTTAAATAAGTAAAATCATTATAAGCTTTTTAAATAAATAGTATTACCTTAATAGCTTGGTAATAGTCCCCGAGCAGGGAATGCAAACGCAATAAACCCACAAGCGAAAAGTATCCCAACATCTTGTACAAGGCGTGACGACCGAACTCGCCCGCGACAGAGTCAGGGTCACCACCGGCAGCATAAACCTGATAAATATATTATATAATATGATCTAGATAACTTATATGTTATAAAAAAGAGAAAGGAATTAGTTATTTCTAAGTAGTGGTGTATGGTCAAACTACCATAATAGATATACTCAAAATTATTTATTATATTACCTCTAATTGACGTTTTATATTGGACTTGTCAACCAAAGAGTGCAAAACATTGAGGATGACCAGGACACTCCAGGCTTTATTTTCACTATTCAGAGCTGCTATTTCTGCCTCACTTAGCTTGGTAGCACGGGACCTTTTATATAATACATTTATTTATTTTACAAGTTAAAGAAATAGGAGGTAAAACATTTACACAAACAGCAGGTAACAGGACAGAATGGATAAAAATCGAGGAGGCCTTTACCATAACTAGACAAACACGAAAATGATATTGAAAAAGAAATCAAATGTACCCTAGGTACATTATATTTCTTTTTTATTTTATTATATGTATTTGTATACAGAAATATATACAGGGCTATTTGTAATTAGTTGACCACTTCTTGCAGGCAGCCTCTCTCCATAAATCCCAACAACATTTGTTCTACGACTTTAAAAAAATCTTGATAACCAACACAAAACAAAAAAAAAATGCTCCCTCTTTAACTTATTACTTTATAAGAAGTGCTTAAAAGGTCAACGCCCGGGCGCCATACCTACGCTCAGAGTTAATGACGATTCAGAGGCAGCAAATAAATTTTGTATGGACAAACTTAAATTTTAAAAACTATTAATTTTAAAAAGTCATAGAACAAATGTTGTTAGGATTGATGTAGAAGAGGTGTTCAACTAATTAAAAATAACTCTGTATATGTATATATAAAATTAATCATAACAAAACTTACTAGATAACTGAAAGAACAAATTAAAAATTGTTTGGAGCAACAATAGAGTTACCTGTACTGAGCAAATGACTGGAACTGATAAACAAACTCATCAATAAGTTCCCAAAGCCATTGGTCGGGTAGTTCCAGAGGAACTGGTGTCTCAGCTGATAATATGTAGTTGAATAAGTCGCAATAGTTATAGAAGGAGAGAAAACGTTGCTCAGGCTTGGGACCACCCGGCACACGTGCATATATATCACGGTAGTAAAGCTCTTTGTAGAGAATCATGAACACCTTGAATTAGAGACATTACTGTTATATTGATGATAGTATGAAATCTTCTTTAGAAGTTTTTTTATTAATATCTTAATGACTACAAATCTATACTTTACCAATAAATATGCTTTTAATATACCATTTTATCAATAAATATGATGTACATAAATGGATCCATAAATTAATATGTAGTTACTACTGTAAAATTGCATAGTAATCAAGAAATAATATTAGAGCCTTTTTGGCAAACATCTATACAGCCAATTAAAATTGTAGCACTAATAACTAAATTACATTTGGGATATTGAAAAAGATATTCATTGTTCAAATATCATTTATAAAATGCTTGTTTATCATGTGTTGCTGATATTACTTTAATATTACTGCAGATACTTACAGGATCATCATCGACTATTGGTGAAACTTCCTTCTCCGATGGCCAAGGAGTGTTTTCAAAGTATTTTTCCGTAAGCTTAGGGAATGTATTTTCATAAAGATTTAATATCTCAAATGTCATGCCTTCAGTAATCATGTTTCGGAAATACACCAAGAACTTTTTGACCTAAAAACATTTTTTAATAAAATATCTTATATTTAAAACTATGTAATTTAATTTGACTTACATACCATATCCGACATTTGGTAGTATGACCTATCATATTCCAAGTCGTATTGTGGATCCCCTGTGTGTGGTTCATAATCCCCGTAAGACTCATATCCACCCTTAAAAGTTTAAGAATTATAATACATACTAACATAAAAAACCATTAGTATTAACAAGACTAATAATAATGTAAGAAAATACTTCATTTATTCTAGACTAAATGATTAAGAGTTCTTAGAAAAATGTGGAGAGGTTATTATTATATTGCCAACTAACTAAAAAAGTTAAAGGTTTACATAAATAAATGTTAGTCCGGGTTGCATCACAAACCTCATTGTAGTCATCACTCGAATATACTGCCGCCATATCTAGAATTTATCTAACGCTGTTGGCAACTTAACTATAGTAAACCCTCAACCCTGAAACAAAACCACGACCTAAACTCTAAAGACGTGACAATTATAAAATGTCAAACAAAAGTCAAATGTTACAATTTCAAAATGTAGATGCTAACACCATAGACGTCAAATGTCTTTTTCTCTTGTGTGTACGGCTTAAGCATAGATATTTCATAATTTATCTATATATATAAAGAAGGATGTTTGTATATATGAAATCGATGAACTCAGAAACTATTGAACCGATGATTATGAAAATTGGTATGTATATGTATTTTTCCACGGAGAAGGTTTATATGCTATGTCCATTGATGTAACTCGCCACCAGGCGGCGCTGTCAAATATCGACTTCCGCCCCGTTCAACCGATTGTCATAAAAATTGGTATGACCATGTATGTTTCCTCGAAGAAAACGAATATGCTATGCCCATTGATGTAACTCGCCACCAGGTAAAGTAAGGGTTAGCCCAGCGAAGCGGGCTTGGTTCGCTAGCATTAATATAGAATAAAAAATAAACTGATATGAGCGGTGGTGGTATCTATTAGGCTTCGTTCGGAAATCCTAACCAATGTTTCTAACCTTGCAGTGTAGACTAGGATTCGCCACAATGCGCTGCGGGAGTTGAGCTGAACGCCCTCCCCCATTTTTATGCTACTTAAGTTGGTCCATACCTTTTTTTTTTTTTTTTTTTTTAGCGTTGGAAAAATGCGTTACGCATTATCCCTGCGGCCAGGAAGGTGATGACCGAGGGGGTATGTGGGACTACCCGGCAGCATAGAAGACGCTGCCATTTTTAACGCTACCCACTAAAAAACCAACGGTTGACCTCATCGCCTTAGTGGGGCGCCACGGGATCGCTTTCGCATTCACCGTGACGCCTCGCCCAAGGTCTTCCAATGAAGTTGCTGGCACCGGAAAGGTTAACAATTGGCGAGCGCCGCAGATTCAGTTAAGCTTAAGTCTATGAAAGATTGAGTTTTTTGTCCATATCTTTAAATACGAAACAATATTTTTTTATATTGTTTTTTTAGAGTAAGCGCAATAAACAAGCGCAATAAACATTGATTTGGTTTATTTTTCATTCTACATTTATATAAATTTAAATAAACCTAACATGGCTATACATGTTTATAAATATTTTCCAATTTTAATTTCAGTAGTATCTTTTCAATGATTATCTTTACTGCAAAGTAAAAAATAATATTGAGCATTTTCGAAAGAAGCCTAATAGATGTCACCACTGTCCCGATAAAGACGATCACATATAGAATGCTTAATTCACCGAGACGGGCAGTGATACAGTAGTTTAATTTTAAGAGACACAGGACGGTTTCACAGAGGTCGCGGGTTCGAATCCCCGCTCGTATCGGTTTATTTTTCATTCTTTATTTATATAATTTTAAAAAGACTTAACATTGCTATACACGTTTAATGGTTTTTATCAATCTTTATATTTTATAATCCGAAGTTAAAGGTCGTCGCCATAGAATTCTATGCCACTTAACCCAAAAGTTTAACTTTTCTGTATTGCATAAATCTTCTCGTTTCGAACTAGAAGTAAAACACTATCGGAAGCTGAAGAAGTATCGGTGAAGACACATAACACAGATATACTTTTTGAAAAAAGCAAATCACATGGAATATAATAAAAATATTACTTTATTCATACTACTCATAGAAGAATTTATTTTATAATTTAAAAATCATTCTATGACTTTTTCTGAAGTTTGAAAAGTGCAGTTGTAGAAGAACACCTATGTTATATTAAAATTTAAATAAGCTTAACATGGTTATTCATGTTTATAGATAATAATATGATAGATAGATATTTTACTGAATCCAGTTGTCTATAATATTCCGTCTACAAATGTATGCCTATTGGAACTATTTGTTTTTTGATAGTACTAATCCTCAAGTACAACTATAAAAAATAGAAAAGTACTCGAAGGACTTTTAATATAAAAACAATCATTTCGAGTTTTTAATTTCAAACGCAACTGTTTTTTAAGCTTATCTTTTGTCAGCAGCGCGTTTTGCCAACACAGGAGTTGTCAATTTTACCGTGGTGGAATCCTAGCTTTATGAAAAATGGATTGACTTCAGAAGTTAGAAGAAGAAGTTTGACATATTTGACTTTGATAGGGAATACGAAACAAATTAAAAAATTGTGAAAGCCGAAATTCGTTTGATAATTCCTTTGTCTCTTATTAGTTATACTATTTCCTATTTTAGTTTTTGGTCCTTCTCGTTAACATTGTATATTATTAATAATAATTATTTCAAAAATGATTGGCCGCAATGCTACTTCTTTAATTATTCGAAACCCCTATTTTTGTAAACCATCTTGTTATTTTAGAAACTTGTCACTAACTGTGCCGAAGAATGATATCATAAAAATCCAAAGTACAGATGACTTTAAGGATAAAGTTATTAACAGCAAGGTGCCGGTTGTGGTTGATTTCTTCGCAACGTAAGTGTTAGGTTATTAACATGTACGCGAACATGATATTCTTTATTTTCGTTTCGGTAATTATCGACTTTTAAATAACATTAACTTCGTATTATCCTTAATCACTATATACACAAAAAATCATTGTAACTCTCATCTGGGATTTCTCTCATTTATAAACAGTTATAAAACTAGTTCTCAAATTTTCAAAGGATAGTATTGTATTTAATAAAAAAATATATGAATTGTGTCTGAGCTATTTATTGCATTGGCCTAAATTTGAACTTTCATTTCAGATGGTGTAATCCTTGCAAACTTCTCACCCCAAGACTAGAGTCTATAATTTCTGAGAACAAAGGAAAAGTGCTTTTAGCCAAAGTGGATATAGATGAACAAACTGATTTAGCTCTTGACTATGAAGTCAGCTCAGTACCAGTGTTAGTTGCTATAAAAAATGGTAAAGTGCAGCAAAGAATGGTTGGCTTACAAGATACTGACAAGTTGCGAAAATGGATTGAACAATTTGCATCTGAAGATTCTGAAGTCAAAATTAAGGCTTGATTTATTGTTATATAACTTATTTGACTTAAATTATTGTTATTTATACCAATTATGCAACATAGATGGAATAAATGTTAGAAATTAAACACAGGTATTATTCTTCTAAACATTGTATTAAACTTCTAGCTCGATTATACACTGAAATATCGGGTTTGGTGGTTTCAGCTGTTGTTTCAGAATCTTCTTTTTCAATGTTATCAACATTTTCTTGAGATTCTGTCCATTCATCCATTTCCTTAATTATCTTGTGAGCATCAGCAAGAAGCATGGTCCTTATATTGCCCTTTGCGGATTCGAAGTATTCCAGCAGGATGGGCCAGGAATCTTCTGGGACAAGCTGGGAAGAAAATTTATTTTTGTATAGCCACACTTGTTTAGCCTTCATAAATTTCCAGTTTTGTTTATCATGTTTCCACTGTGACAGATAGGTGATGCACTGAGATTTAAGCTGATCCTTGGCTACAGACTGTGCTTCTGCCTGACGCTGAGCATGTTTTTCTTTTTTAATCTGCCGTATTGATTTCTTCCCTTTTTTTTCTGTGGATTCTGTACCCACCAGCTGTTTTTTTTTCTTTTTAGACTTTTTCGGTTTTTCTTCTGTTTCAGATTCTATGTTATCATCACCATCATCAGAGTGTAATCTTTTAGTGCCTCTACTATCTTTGAATACATTTTCACTGTCGTTTTCTTCATAAGCCGGGTCCTTTTCTATGTCCTCATTATTTTGATTTTCAAGTTCATTTGTAATTTGTTTATTTTTGTTTTTCCCTTTTTTGTTATTACCCATATCAATTATTAAAATTCAGTGGCTTGTTATGTTAAAATGGATAAGTCTATTTTGTCATAAAATGAATAACTTTATTTCTATAAGGTTAATATATTAAACATAACCTGAAAAATATATTATTAGCGTGAGTCAATGACGTAAAATCTAGGACAGAGTCAGAACTCAGAAGTCAAAACTCAGGTCTCAGAATAATTAACTGTTTACTGTCGTCTGTCAACAGCATGACGCAAGTTAAGTGTTATCAACTGTTAATGGTCTGATAATATAAAACATTACATGATCTGTGGCAGAAAAAACCTTTTTTAATATAATTTTCTCTGCTTTAAAAATATCATCAAAAATAAAAATATATTAACAATTTTTAATAATTAAAATATGTGTATGTACTTTTTTAACAAATATATTTTTTTAATAATTAAGACAATACGTTTGATGGTGTAATATATTAATTATTAAATCTTATAAATCAATATGTGTACTGAATGAGTGTTTCGTTTTATTGTAATAAAATAAGACCTTGATAGCTTGTATTATTTAGAAATAAATAATATTAACAATTAAGAGTTTTTTTTAACATTTAAAAGGTAATACAGGTTACTTTAGACCACAGTTATTTTTATTTGTCCTATGATGGCACATTCAAAAATATTTAAGAGTACATTTCATATCATATTTTGCCGCATAAAATAATACTCTAAAAAAGATTGAATTAGAATGTTTACAATTGTTCTAAAGTTAAATAAATTATGTTACAACATGACGTTAGTTTTGACACAGCATTGCGTTTAAAAAATATATATTTGAATTTTGTAGTATAATAAGGTTCTTTTGCAAAATATTTGTAGGTATCTTGTATAATGAGCAAAAACATTATTTTTATAAAATATGAATATTCTTATAATGTGGTCACACTGACAGGTTGCAATTTTTGGCACGTCACAGCCGCGTCATCATGTCTCCGTGTCTGCGTTTATCGCTTTGAAATTAATTTATTCGACATTATCATACCTTATCGAAACGTTTTTATGTGGACTGTAAAGTAAAGACTGTTCTGAAATTATTTTTTAAAATGGAATTGTTACGGCAAGTGTCTCATACACAGTTTTTATTTCCTGTGGCAGCAGTAGCAGTTGTTTTAATATGTGCTACACTTGTATTTATATTCGGGTTCCACACCGCAGAGCAGCCGCAATTCGACAAGTTACCTTTGGTTCTTGATGACAGGAAATCTTCTAATAAGAAAAGGAAAAACAAGGAAAAGGTAGGCAACAACAACGTAAATAGTATTGTTCTGAACGTCAAGCGACCAGGTCAAACTAGCTCATTTTATTTTTAACCTTTTAACATATGCTGAATGTTTAAAGAAACATTCCGAAACTTATCTTTTTGTCTACAAGAGTTTTTATTGAATTTTATGCGAAGTCTTGTTAATGATTTGTTATAGTCATCAAATTATAATTGTATTTTCGTTTTCTAACATTTTATAGAAATCCTCTCCCATTCGAACATCAACTGATGACTCTAAGTCAAAGGTTGAAACTTCGAAAAAATCTCCATCAAAGGAGAAAAAGGAGGAGAAAGTGAAGGAAATTGAGAAGCCCAAGCCAAAAGAAAAGGTTGAAGTCAAAATTGTGAAAAAAGAAGGAGTTGCTGAGGTTAAAAAAGGCAAGAAGTCTAAATCTGCAGAAACTGAGAAGCCTGCAGATTTTGATGATGGTGTGTGGGAGGAGGTGCCAAAAAAGAGTGACAAGAAAAAAGTGAAGGGTCCTGAAGAAAAAGAGAAAAAAGAAAGCCCTTCTAAGAAAAACAAGAAAAAGGTCAAAGAAGTGGATGTTGAAGCTCATCAGCCCACCAGGGAACCAGCTGCAGTGAAAGAGTCTTGTGATGTTATCAAAGTTTTAAGTGCAGAGGGTCCAGATGTTGATGAAGATGTAGCTCGAGCTCTTCAGGCACAAGTCGAGGAGTTGCAAAGAGTCCTTAAAGAGGTGAGGATTTTAATCATTGTTTGTGCTTATATTTTTAAGATTTATTAAAATTTGTCAATACCAGCAATATGTGAATTATTTCTGCAAATATTTTCATATCAGAAATTTTTTATGATTCTCAGGCAGAGCGTCGGGACCAAGTAGCTTCTGGAGAAATTGAAGAGGATGATGTTCCAGAAAATGAGTTGACTGAGGTCAAGGATCTCAGGAGCAACAAAAAGAAGGAGAACAAAGAGAAACAGATTAAGAAGAAGGCCAGTGAGGTATAATCAATGTTTGTTTATATCAATTTATATTCAAATTATTAATTTACTACTTAAGTGATAATAATGGAGAAAATGATTGTTATTTTTATATTATTGTAATGATTATTTGGAAATATGTATTTGTTTTAGGCTACGGTAGTAGCTAAGGCACAGAAGGTAGAGGAAGACAATGTGGAATCATCTGACCAACAAGAAGATAAACCAGCAGGCCCAGTGTTTGATGAGCTTGGAGGTATATTTTGGCACTTATAAAAATATTAATTTAATCATAGATCAGCCACAACTCACTTATAGTTAGAAAGTGATGGAAAGCTTATACAACTCATGACATCATTCTTAAATTTTCTTTCTATTTATTTCAGATACTTGGACAGATGCTAAAGTGTCCAAAAAGGGTAAAAAGAAGGCCCGCAAAGACCAGTGAAAAATATAAGATGAAGGGAGTCTTATCCTTAGCTCAATGTCTCACACTAATAAAACTACTCCTAATTTTTTAACAGATTATATGACTTACAGTCTTTAAGCAATAAGATATCAAAAAATAGAATGTTTCAATAATAATAATGCAGATGACATTTAATTTTGTAGTTTTATAAAGTGTGATTTTAATTTATATTTCAATCTACACATTCAGTTTGATTACGTCCATGTTTTAGTTGCATATTTTATGTTATGACTTGACTTTTATGCTATGAATTTAATATTGTTTTCGTTGATAATAGAAATTGTTTTTATATATTTTAGAAGAGTCATTATATTTTTATGAGAGAACTTTCGGAATCTGCAATATTTTTTGGTGTTAAGGCTTTATATGTTGGTGTTGTGACTATGTTTGATTTGACATAATATTATGGAAAAGCCAATGTATAAAGTGTCTTTATTATGTAGGTTTCCTAATGTAGCATTTACGTAGTGAATAAATGTTTTGAAAATAACTTCTGGTGCTTGTAGTAATAAGTGTCTTGACTCCATTCCATTTGTGTGTTATTATTATTTGATTGACCTCTCACATAATGTATTTTTCATTGTGATTATATTTACGAAATACTAACAATATATTCAAGGTACAAAATAACTATAAATTTGGACCAATATCATATTTCTGTGTACAAAATACATAATTTTTTTATTTATATGTCATCTCTTATAATTTTTTTCATCTTGTGGATTTTCCGTCCATCATTCTATGATCCTTTTGTGCTGAAAAATTGTATAAATCTATAATAATTTTATAGAAAACCTTGCTAGCTCAGATGAACATCGATCTTTTATTGCAGATTCCTATTTTGTATATTAGATATAAGAATAACAAGTACTTGGAAAATTTAAAAATTTGAATCATAGATAATTTTTTGGGTATAACGAACTAACATATTATTATTTATAAATAGGATAAGTTTGGGAGCATCTACAAGTCACGTGGAAATAATCAACATTGTAACACTTTGAGTTTTAAATAGATTGTTGAATATAATAATGGGGTTTATCGGCTGTGTAAGGTTTGTTTACAGTTTTTGATTTATAAAGCATAATGCAGGGCGGTATTTTAATATCGTCGTCATGTTGGGACCTTACGCCCGAATTGTTTTCTACTTTTCTTTTTTTTTTACTTTCTTCTCTATCTTGTGATATCGGTATGTGTCGGAGGATAATTTGTAGAAATATTTTTGTTGCAATAGTAATAATATTATGTGTAAGTCATTAAGAATTTATTATAAAGCAAAATTCCTCTGTACGCACTTGTGGTATTTTGACTACAATAATTTATATTGTTAATTCTATTTCTATAGGTGAGTTTGTTGTAAGGAAGAGATTTGAAGAGTTTTATTTTCAGTTGTTTGTGTTTCTTTTTGTGCTCAGTTATTTATTATTAGACATCTGTACTTAGGGCCTAAAGAATCCAAGTCAGTCTCGAAAGTAAATCGTATTCAATAATAAATACATATATTTTTTCTTTAACTGAATAAAATATATTTTTGGCTTCATATTGTTAGCAATAAACATCGGTTGTAGGCCAGCGGTCTGATGCGACAGTCTTATCAGAATCGTATTGATAAGAATAGTATCTTTTGAGTATGTTAGGCTCTAAAACATAATGAATATGTAATATAAATATTTTTTTAAAATCAATAAAGAGTGATATTAATGTCCTTGTTCTTATTTAACACCTATCACGTATTTAATTAAGTATATAATATAAAAAAAAAACAATCTTTTGCATGCCGGGAATATTGTTGAAAGATTTTGTAACAACCATAAACTTATTATTAATAAAAAATATACATCATATGTAATAATATTCAAAACATGAACATAACAAGCGGTCTATATCTACAATAAATTCACGCTGGGTTCTCCACAACTAGCGATTCTTAGAAGCAGGCGTGCGTGGAATGGCGCCACGTAACATAACATGTGATCAAATTTTTTTATCAACATGCCAGTTCATAGTATTGCTGTTTTAAAACGAATCAACGCCTACAAAAGTGAAAAGAAAGGAAATTCTGGAATATTATTGATCACCCGTTTCAAGCATTAATCCCTTAAATGAGATACCAAAGTTGCATACACGAAAAACATTAATGTTGCTTTCAATTCAATTTTATCAACAAGTTTTTCTGCTGCGACCAACATGATACTTTTGGTCCTTTTGGTCCACTACGACACTGCTTGCTAATTTTGAATTTGGTACTAATTATGAGTTAGATACTAATTTTGAATTAGGTATTCTAATTTTGAGTTAGGTACTAATAATGAGTTAGGTACTAATAATGAGTTAGGTACTAATTATGAGTTTGGTACTAATTGTTTGAAAATATCTATAAACATGTATAGCCATGTTAAACTTATTTAAATATATATAAATATAGAATGAAAAATAAACCGATACGGGCAGGTATTCGAACCCGCGACTACTGGGAAACCGTCCCGTCGCGGTTTATTTTTCATTCTATATTTATATAAATTTAAATAAGCGTCATCCCTGCCCGTATCGGTTTATTTTTCATTCTATATTTATATAAATTTAAATAAGCTTAACATGGCTATAGATGTTTATAGATATTTTCAAACATTAATTTCGGTAGTGGCATCTTTTCAATATTTATCTATACTGCAAAGTTAGAAACATTGGTTAGGATTTTCGAAAGAAACCTAATAGATGTCACCGTTGCATCGTCCCGATAAAGACGATCACATAGGGTAAGGATGCCTATAATGAGATACCATTTCTATTTTTGACTATAAAAACAATATTGTTACATTTGAAACTTTCTTAGATATCATTTTAGATAGTAAATTTAATGTACTTGAAATGTGTAATAGCTATTTAGTGCTAAATACAATATATTTCTGGCTGTGTTGTAAAAAGTGAAAAATAACAGAAAAATAGTTTAAGGCAAAGGGTATCTTATTATGAGATATTAGGGGTTCTTAATATAAAATAGTATCTCATATTAAGTTCCTTAAAATTTTGGGGTAAACAAACACTTGCCATTTTAATCACTTGTTTATTTAACTCACATATTTAACTTTTTAATTAAACAAACATCAGTCTCAATATTTTGGTACTTTAATTATTAAATTATAGACTAGATTCAGCATCCAAAACAGGTTGGCGACTGCAGCTGGATTAAATCCTTTTACTCTGGCGACAGAAACTGCTTCAGGTGTCCTAATTGTCAATATATTATGTCTCTTCAAAAATCCGCGTAACCATTTCTTACCAGCAGAGGCATTAGTCACACTGAAAGGATGCCTTAGATTGATTCTAATAGCCAACTGAAACGCCATGTATTTGATATCCTGCAGACGTAAGCCATCAAATCGTCTATCCATTTCTTTGCAATAACTTTCCAGCTCGGCTTCTAAATCGATGGGTAAGGCTGGTCGCCCCCCATACGAACCTGGACAAGATATTCTGCATGGACATCTTTTTTCACATAGCGCTCAAGGGTACCCTTAGGAACACCAAATCGTTTGGCTGCTTTTAAGTAGCCCATTTCGTTTCTTCGTACTGCATTCACAGCCTGTATCATGGCAGCGTGGTCCCAGGTCTTCCTTTTAATTCGAGGCATCTAAAATAAAAAATATAGGGTTTAACCCATCACCTATAAATATTGCCCTTCTTGTGTACCACAATATGAGATATCCCATTTTAGGAACCCCAACATATCTCATATTAGGAAAATAAAAAATTTGCCAAATGGATACCTTTTTTTTTGTTTCAAAAAGAAAACACAATCAAACTTTAATGGCATCTTAAAATTGATTATATAAGTTACAAATAAAATATATATTAAGAGTTTTTATCGTAATAATAAAGTTGTTACATACCTTATAAATATTGGATGAAAATATTTGGTTTTACGATATTGTATTAACCTGCATGCCCTCATCCACAGATCGCGCGTTGGCGGCGCACACTAACAGACGTTTTGCACTGTTGCTGTGTCGATTCGCGAGACACTAGCGCCAAATGGCTAACATTATTAGTTTGACCAATACCTAGCTATCTTATATTTGGCGCCTATCTCATAATAGGCATCCTTACCCTATAGAATGCTTAAGTTGTAGCAGTTGGTAGAGTGACGGAACGGTTTCCCAGTAGTCGCGGGTTCAAATCCCTGCCCGTATCGGTTTATTTTTCATTCTATATTTATATAAATTTAGGTACTAATTTTGAGGTAGGTACCATTTTTGAGTTAGGTACTAATTTTGAGTTAGGTACTAATTATGAGTTAGGTAGGTACTAAATTTAAGTTAGGTATTAATTAGTTTTGAGTTCGGTACTAATTTTAAGATGAAATAATAATAAAAATAGCAAATATAAAAACAATAGCAAAGCTTTTATTTTAATAAGTCGAAATAGATACAACTAACAGATTGTATAAATGAGATTCAATGTTACACTTAAATATTATATCGACCAGACATTGTTAGTATTTGAACATATTGTTTTAATATTAGCTTAGACCTTGGGAATTAATGTATGTAATATTAATGAAATGTTAAGTGTACAGCAATGATTAATGATTATAGAAATCATTAATTATAATAAACGAGTAGATTGACAAAAAGACTTTTATATAATTATTTTAAATAATATTTAGTCTGTTTAAAGACTATGATCATTTATCACAAAAAACAGTGAATTTACAAAAAACCTAATATCATGGATTACTTAAATATCATGTATAAATGTTCGCTAACAACTAAATATCACATAACCCACAGACAAAAACAACGAAATAAATGAACAACATACGTTAAGGACGGATTAAAGTTCAGTATCACTCTTGGCTCCAGATTTAGAGCGTATGTTCCTGTGGAAGGCCGGCGCGGCGCTCTTACTGCGCTTGCGTCGCGTCCGTCGTTTTACGCGCCGCATCTTACTCAGCTGAGCGGGAGGTGCTTGAGTACGACTCTTTGTCTCCACTTCTAGTTTCAGCCGCGCGAACATGTCATAGTTTGTTATCATGCACATTTTACCTAAAAGAAATTATACTTTCCTAATAATATATATGATAATATTCCTGAGGTTTTTAAAATATCGATTTAATTTTTTGGTTGACTATGATATGGATGTTATAATAGGTATAGGTATATATTTTCCTGTATTGGTTTAGGAATAAGTAACAGTATATTTACCATTGCAGTATTCTTCACCGCACTCTGAACACGACACGATGCGTGTCTCCGTTACACCTGAGCGGGTTTTTGTTTTTCTAATCATGTTATTTTTTGCGTATTCTCTTTTGTCCCTCGCTTTGGTTTTTAGTTCAGATTTTCCAAGTTCTATTAACCTGTAATATATTATGTCGACATTTATCATCTTATTTATATTATGACATAAAATTCAATCAGTACCTGTTAAAATACTCTTCATCGAGTTTAGATTTCGGTCTAATAGACGTCAGCATTCGCCATTCAATTGGTACAGCGCAGAGTTCTACGAATTTCAATCCCCGCATTTCCACCGGTATCGGGTCCATAAATGTAAAGTGCTTTTCTTCGTAACCTCGTGTCCCTAATTTTTCATAAGCCCGAATTTCTTTTTTTGGAGTCTTAGTTTTTTGATCTTCCGGTTTATCTCTTATTTTTACGTCTTCGGGTCTTACCTTTAAAATAATTGAAAATAATATGATATTTTTAGGATAAACATTAAATGTTTTTAATGTCTGAAACTTAGACAGCAAACCTTTTCCGGTCTTGTCTTAAATTCCGGAACTTTGTCTAAAACCGCACGGTATTCTTCAGCAGTATTTATTATAACTTTGGATAAATCTAGCATTGGGGCTTCATCTTTTTTTTTATCAAACAAATCATCCAATTTTGATGACATGGTCTTCTGGGATTAGACAAATTGTATATCTTTACAGGACAAGTTCTGCACGAGACCTAGTAAAGTACACAGCAACTACACGCAGACTACAAGTATCGATTTAACAAACTTGTTTGTATCTTAGATGCCAACTTTTGGATCAATAAAAGTTATGTGGGTTACTAAAATGTCAACTATGTGGTATTGCACGCAATATCCTTATCGGTAAGTTTCTTATTGTAAATAATCTAACCTATTTCCTTTAAGCATTCCTGTTTACATTTTTGATATTTAATTGTCTGATTGGTCTAGTTTATCTTTGACACTATTTCTGATGAAACTTTTATCAGTTTCCCTTCTCGGATTGTCTAAATCACTTAAGCTATATTTTGTATTGCGCTCATTGACATCATCAACCCATAACTTTCGGCTGCCATACTTATCATTAATAAATTTTTGAGACAGTGTAACTCGTTTTAAGGGCTTAACTTTCGGAGACTTCTTTTCGTAATTCTTTTCATTCCCTGTTATCTGACTAAGGGACGTGAATTCAGGAACCCCATTGCTTGCAACTTTGTATGTACTTGTTAAGGTGAAGTCTTGAATGGCTCGCTTATTTTTCCAATGTGACTGGCTCAACGAATTTCGCTGTTTGAGGTTAACAGGTAAGTTACTGTCACTCCTCGTTGGGGGACTTGGAGACCGACTGTCTTCACTTGACTGTGACGCATATTGCCTCATTTGTGGTCGATGTTTTTGACGAACTTTTCTCTTCTGTGAATAAAAAGGATCCTTTTCACTTTGTTTTTTGTACTGCGCTATCGGTTTATTAGCTCCCCATTTTGGACGAGTTTCTATATCTTTTTTGTACCTCTCTTCCGATCTCAGACGTCTTTCTTTTTTGGTTGAGTTGCGATGAAATTCTTGAGGCGCATTTTCATCGATTTTAGGATAAACTTTATCTATGCTAGTTTCAATATCTTGGTCCAATTTGTTATAATTAGATGATGAGCACATATTGATATGTTCAGTTTGTGTATAAGCATCTCGAGTTTTAAGTGTTCGATACTTTCTGGGCGTCAGGATTTTTTTTATTTCACTTAAATCGCTAATGTGATTCATGGAGTTCAATGACATAGGGCAAATATTTTTATTCTGAGGTACTAAAACGGCTAGTTGTATATTATTAGTTTGGCAATTAACGATATCGGCAGCATTTGTAACACCAATTGGCACAATATTGAATTGATTTTCTGTTAGAGATAGAGGTGGCACATTGTGAATAAATAAATTTAAGTTGCTTGCTGTTACTGATCTGGGAGAGTTAAATGTTGAAGTTTGCTGTGAGTTGTTTTCCTTCTTTTGACTTGTAGCTGATTGCACGTTATACGTCCTATGAGTTTTAACAGGACTGCTGTTGTTGGTCAGACTCGGCAACTCGACTGATGGTAGAATTTCGCTGTCTTTATCTTTTAAATCATCTAAGTTATTTAAATTAATCATTTTTCTATGGTAGTTAAGCCTTTTTTCTTTTTCTTGCCTTGCCTTCAATTCTGCATCTTCGAGAGCTTTTTTAAGTGTTTCTAATTTACGTTGTTCTAAAAGTTGTTTCTCTATATTTCGCCTTTTTTCCGCTTCTAATCTTAACCTATCTTCTTCCTGCTGTTTCTGAATTCTCAACTCTTCCAATCGCTCCTCTTGTAATCTTCTTTCTCGTTCTTGTTGTCTTTGTTTTTCTCGTTCTTCAAGTTGATTAAGTATTGCAGATTGTAATTCTAGTGCTTTAATACGTTTATTCTCTCTTTGAGCTTTTATTTCTGGTTCCAGTGGTACATTTTGCCCCCTCAGAAATGATCTGAAATAAATAAAAATGGGTTTAATTTCAAAACCTTGTTTTGATAAAAATATATATATTTTTGTAAATCAACTTTACCTTCCTTCATCGCTGCCGTGTAATGAAAACCGATCACAGTCTAAGCCTGAATTAGTGGAACTTTGATCGATAACAAGGACATCTGATGCGCTTTCGATCATATTCAAACCACGCTCTACCCACGAGGGGGTACCTTTGTTCTGATTCGGCATCTAAAAAGTTTAATCAGTAATTTATCCGATAATTGAGAATTTAGAAACCGAAGTAACCGATGTTATTATTGATCCATAACAAATAATGTTATTTTGGTTATGACTAAAATTTAAGTCTAATTTACCTAAAAGCCATACCTTAAAGTCTTCCAAACCCAACACCGCATTCAAATCTATATATTTGTAGTACTAAGTTGTCTTAAAAAATAATTTTAGGACATTTTTTATTAAAATTATTTAAAAGGAGGATTCTATGTCTATAAATTATCGCAGAATAACTTAGTATAATAATAAATAGGCCAAGATTCCTTTAAATCAAATAGACAATCTTTTTTGACAAAGAGCTCTTTCTCCTTGGACTACAGTGGGAAGCTAGGAGCTCTGGATTGAGTCCGGTACTAACGAGTTCTCGACGAATTACATAGTCCGCAAAATCTTCGTGGATTACCTTAGTAGGCTCTTTGATCAAAAAGGTAAAATGAAAGTATGAATAGTACTATATAATCCACGCGATAAATAATAAATACGTACAGTTAATAGTTCGTAGGCATATTAATGTAGAATATGTGACCTGAGGTAATCTAGCTGTGGGGGCCGTGGGTTCCCAAAGACGACCGGTGGCGACGCCTCTATCCCCCCATCGAGGCCGACCCTCTTCGGCGCCGGAGGTGCTCCGCGCTGACAGACCGCCGTCCGTCATACCCGACCGACCGCTAGAAGGCTGCTTCCTAACACAAACAATTCTGACCTTAATAAAAATAAATAAATAAATGTTTTCCTTATGACCACGTCATCACATTGTTACATATGGACTGTAGAATTCCTCAGTCATTTTTGAGAATAAACTGAATTAAGGTTATCGGTGGCAATTGTTAGAAAACAATGACCGGGTAAGGTTTAATAGCCGTCTACGTCGGCGGCCTGCGTGTAGAAAATTCAATCCAAGACGCCCTCGATTCAAAAAAGAAAATAGGTTTTCGGACACGCCCACATTAAAATTTGCTAATTAGAATAAAGAATAAATATGTTATTTAATTGGAATTGTCGACCCATATAACTTAACGTCGAAATAACATATTTATTTTGTTTTTTTTTTTAGATGTCATGTAAAAAATAACTACATATTACCTTTTGTCCTTCTCCTCTTGCTGCCACGCAACAACGGGGTTATTGTTCCCAGCGTCATAAAATGTTCCGCAGTGGTTCATGATGTTCATATGGTTAATAGTTTCACTGCCATAGCCCGACGTATCACCTTCAGCATCATCGTCATAAAATGCAAATCTTTTAGCTCCAGAAATGTTTCGATTTAATGTCTCTTTTTGCCTCCTATTTTCATCTAATGCGTTTTTAACTTGAATACTATGAATCGGTGGTAAACTAGGACTTCTTTGGCGTTGATTGGGTTGTTGATATTCGTATGACGATTGTTTGTGTAGCTCCAAGGAACTCGCAAATTGGTTTCGTATTTGCAACCTATTTGTATATCGCTCACCCGAACCCCAGGGAAGGTAAAGGTGTGACATCTCTTCTGAAATTATATTATTATTAAAATATTCTTATATTTTAATGCTAAAATTAAATATAACTTTTTGAAGATACTTTTCGTGCCACAAGTCGCTTTGGAATGAGGACTTTCTTTAAGCAGTAAAGAATGCATATGAGGTGCCCCCTTTGACTACTAACTTAAGGGTTTGGAAGTTTTGTCGATAAAATATAAAAAGTAGGACAAAAGAAGGAATGTATTCGAACTATAATAAGCAGCCTTATTCGAGTTATTAGTCTAATTGCGTTTTCTACGTAATCGGATTTAACAAAGATATTATTATACTCGCTGGGTTTTAAAAATATCATACGTAATAATTAGTTTTACATTTATATATTTTATTTTCTCTAATTTGAACTTATTTCAAATTTTTATTAAAATCATAGACACTATAATAATAATAAATTTTCATAAATTTAATAACAATGAATATTTTGTAAAAAAAAGCAACTCGCGTCTTCGCTCTAATTAGCAGACAAATTAAAAACACCAAAAGATCATCTCGATAGCAAGAAGCATATTTATTATTTAGTTAGCCGCTACGCTTTCATGCGCAATAAATTCACGAGTGGGGGTGTTTTTGTTTTATTGTTTTAATGCTTTGTCAAGATTTATATAATCGTCATGAAACCTCTGTTTATTCAAGATATGAATAAATAAGATAAATACCAACTGATGTAACATCTGAATAGATATAATAATTTATGATTTTATATCTAATAAACATTACTGTCTAAGATCACCGTATTAAGTAGTTTGTTGTGTCTTTATTACGTAATAATACAGACACAGTTTTCATTTTAATCAGAAACAGATTTAATTCGATACAGAAAATTATTACATGACAGAACACGATTTTAATATTGTTCTGTATATTATTACGCAAAAACATCACATGTAAGCTATTCTGAAGTGTTTTCATTTTAAAACCTTTTTTTTAAATTTTCAGCTTTCATTTGCAATAAATATTTAGAATAAATATTTGGTTTTTAACATTGATAAGTAAAATATGTATTAATAATTAATTAGGCAAGTTTTACATAATCCTCTATTAAGATGTTTATGTGTACTAAGTATATAAAATCAATCATGCGATGGGGATTCTCTTAATTTTGTGATAAATATTCGTTTAACCAATCTAACTAACGTTTGTATTTTTTTATTATGATTCTCTGATTGTCCGTATATTCTTACATAATTCAAAAACGGCTTGAGCAATCTTAATAGTCATTAGTATAGTAAGAACAGGCGTTTGTTAAAAACTATGCTAGTAAATTATATCAGTAAAACTTCCGTAACATTATCTAACCTACAGTAGGTACTGCGCGGGCGAAACCATAGACAAAAGCTAGTAGTAATATGTAAATATATTAACAGAAGCTATTTCGTAAACGAAATTAAAATTTAAAAAGATTATATTGTGACTGTGTTGGGGCAACCTGTTAGCCATTAAAGAGTCTTTAATGTACAGTTCGTTGACATTAGGTTCATCAATATTCAAAACAACTTTATGAACCTTGAACTTTGTTAATGACAGCTCTTTCGTTAATATATTTTGTATATATTAGTGTATGAGTCATTACATTACATAGTATAGAGCAAACTCACTTTTCGCGTCTGTCCCTGTCTGTATGTATGCTTAGATCTTTAAATCTACACAACGGATTTTGATGCAGTTTTTTTTAATAGATAGAGTGATTCAAAAGGAAGGTTTATATGTATAATAACATGCTTAATATATTAGAGAATCACTGATAATTTTAAGATTTCTAATGCGAAGTCTTAAACAAACACATTGTTTTGCGCTTACATTGTAAACGCTGGCTGAACTCTACGAGATAGATCAAAATAATGTACTAAGTATTTTATACCTTAAAAAGTTCTACAAGAAAATCCGCGATGGTACATGTTTATCTCTTAGGAATAACTCACAATAGCCAATTTTTATCTTTTTTTTTACGAGAAATAATGGCTTATTTACGAAGCGATTTTAAGCAATACAGCATTAATCCTTATCTAATTAAGTACCTTAAATACATTTTATATTTAATATGAAACAATATAGCTCTTTACAGCATGTAATTTAAATGAATATTTTCGAAGATATTACAGATATAAAATATGGGGACACCGCGTTTCCTTAATACCTTATTAAAAACTTTACACAGATTTTTGACAGTGAGCGATGTCTGCCGATGTCGTCATTTTGATTGTATCACTTAAAACAAGTCACACAGAAGTCAATACAAACAAAAATGGTAAGGGGAATTGTTTTATTACGAATTTAAGGCGTGCGAAGCCGCGGGCAAAAGCAAGTAACTTATAAAAACAAAGTCAGAATCCATTTATTAACCTTATAACAATTTTATCTATATTTAAGATCTATACCAACTTAAACTAGTAATGAGGCCAAATATATTCATATTTATGTTTATAATTTTGCATTGCTTTCGTTTAAAGTATCAACATGACAACAAGAAAATCTGTTTGTTCAATCAAAAACAACTTCACAGATTTTTTTGAGTCAGCATAGGTATCTATTATATGCTAAATACTTATTTTCTATTATATGCTAAGTGCTTCTTTTCTATTATATGCTAAATGCTTCTTTTTACCCCAGAGTTTTAGTAATTTTCCCAAATAGAAAAAAAATGGAGTAACGAATATAATTACAATAAGAAATGCAAGGATATTGTATTAAGATAGATGTCTTATTGGAATTAGATAAATCGTATTAGATTAAGTAAATTAAAATTATATAGCTGGGTCGTAGAGATGATTCATGAAAGACCAGGCAATGCCCAGAGATACAAGTGAAGCTGTGAAGTCTATTTACATCAAATAATTTTAATCATCGTAAATTATAGCAATTACCACGTATTTATGGTAAATATGATAAAATTCTGACTATTTCAAATTCTACCAAAGATATAACTATAAAACTTTTTTAAAACAACACCTTTTTTATTCATGTTTATTGAATATGGATTATTGTACATTATCTATTTCAGAATAAATTAAAAACAGTCCGTATTTAAAATATTAGACCCTACTGTCATGTCTAAATTGTTGTGTCTCAGTGAATGGTTTTTATTGAATAGGTTGTCAGCCATCCCGGAAGTAAGTACTGGCCATTTGTATTTTAACGGGACCGGCAATTACATAATCGCTTTTTGTTCCCGTTAATAAACTTTTCCCTAAAATTGTCCATATGACTATTATCTATTTTATAGAATGTTGTGGTTTTATACAACTTGCAAATAATTTTGTAAGAGATTGAAACCATTTTATTACAACTTTCTAATCACAAAGCATTTTACGAAGTCCATGCGTGATCATACAATTAGTCATATCTTATACCAGAAAATTGTATTCGAGATCAAAATAGTTTAGATTTTTAAACTGCGTTTCGAAGTTTAATTGCTTGTAGTTAATATATATTTTGGCCATTTATTTTTATTTACGTTATATTTATTGAACATTATTTATCTAATATCAATTTAACATTCTATGTTTTCTGTCAATCTTTTAAATATTTTGTATTAACATGTTATAGACAACTATACAAATAATCAAGCATATTATGAACAATGTAAATATATCTTAAAAAGATCGATCGTTGCATTGTACCTTAATTCATAAGCAAATAGATATTTCTATAAGTAGCCACAGATTTATTCTCGGTCAGTATATAATTGAAGTATCACATCTGTGCCTATATGCAAATCTGAGGTAAATAAAAATTGGTTCTTATATTAAATTATGTAGGGTAAGTTTTCAATAGGAATATTCTTTTGAACTTGGCATACAAATTCAATCGATCTTACAGACATTTGTATAGTCATCGTATCCATATAGACCATAATTAACTTAATTTTTTTTTGTATAATATATGTAGTGAGGTCTTTGTACATACCGTTGGAAATTAAAAACAAAACAATCCTTGGTTAGTTTTTCGTAAAAACAGTAACGTGTTAAGTCACTACAATTCTTGATAATAGCTCTACACGACTGCGAGTTGTTGCTAAATAATGCAAAACGAGCGCGGTAAAGCACACGCGTGCATCGATCCACCACGCAATTAAGTTTGCAGCGATGAGTGATCGTCCAGAAGTGAGATACGCACCTCTCTCCTGCGCCCACTGCTGTTTCTTTTGCTGAACTAGTGATACGGACTTGCCCACGGATAGCATTGCACCGCAATATGCATTCCACTTTCTAATACCCCGTATTGCACACGGTGCGTTTCCTCCCAACCGCAGTTACGGTGCACCGGCTAATGAGTGCTCCGGAGTGCTTTTTAAAAGGCTAAAAGCAGACGCTCGCGCATAGGTGGCTGAGCGTCGCGGTTCGATTCACTCGCATTCGTCATTTAGCGGCATCAGCTTGCTCGATGCACACAAAAAATATTGTAACTCTGTTACAAACGCCGCCGAACGACAACCGCCCGCCCCTACTACTATGTCTAGACGTTTTCAGCCATTACTGTTTCAGCGGTTAACACGCAATATGAATACTTCAGACGAAAGCCTCGGAAAGGCCCGGGGTCGATATCGTCATAGTAACGTGGTTTGTTTTAGGTATAAGAAAGGAAACGTTGCTTTTTCTCATTTACATCTAGGCCACCAGTCTGACACAAATTAATGGTATGAATTATTGTTTTTCTAAGCAATAATATTACTGTTTAGTTTATGGTAGTTGAATATATGTAGAACAAATACGGTCAAAGGTTTTAGGTAAATGTAAGTTTTAGATAAGGAATACAAAGTATGTTTGTGGAACAGACGAAAGTAGTTATTAAACTTTCTTAACTATTTATTTATTACCTACTTATCATCGCGATAAACTTCACAGCCTATGTTTATTAGAACTATCAATTATTCTTCCATCAATACATTTTTATCTAACTTTTAATACTAGTAAATTTAAGTATACTTCCAAGTACGTATTATAAATCAAGTCTTTTGTACTTGTCTATTTACTCTTTTACAAACATTGTACAGATTCTTATTAAATATAAAATATTTCAAATATCTTTATATTTATTTATGCTTTTGTAGAGGTGTCTGCATCAACATGCGCTAAGATCAATTTAGGCGTTGTTTGTTTGGTTCTCGATGGAATTATTGGGGGAATGTAAGGATTTTATACAGCATTCTTACATTAAAATTTTTGCTAAATATAGATCCTTCGAATAAAATAACAAATAGGACTATAGAGAAAGAGTTTTATTTTAAAATTATACAATCAATACATTCAGAAACATCCTTAAAACGCATATCTCGTTCTTATATCTTCTAGTTTTTTTGAGACTTCCGCCGGAGTTCGTTCCAAGTCGCCGGCGATGGATTTCTGTTTCGCGGGCTCCAAGGAGTTGAACTGCTCGCAGAGGTCACCATCTATTACATTCTGCAAATAATATATTGGTTAAGTTTCCGCTTGGAGAATTCTAAAATCCAAAATACATCCTAATACAGCATGGACAACTCATGAAGATTATAATACAAAAATTCTTGAATATTTATTATAAGACTACATATAGGCAAGTATGTCCGTTCCTAACACTACGGCGGCGACATGGCCGCGGCCGACTCTCAGGAACGTGCGCGAGGCCGCGTGCGTCCGCGACAGAACGACGCGCGACGTCCGCGGGGGACTCGCTACTTCATCTACCAACGTTGTAACACACGCGCCTTGCACAGACACGTGCTGACTGCAACTTTGGACTTACAATTTTGTTTCTAAATTTAAAAACAAAATCTCACCTTGACCGGATAGTAGTAGCTCCTGAACGACAGGTGATCCCGTCCGCATAATGGAGAGTTTTCGCTTCTCATGTGCATTTCCAGGTGTTGGAAAAAGTCGTGGTCTTCCCTGGAGGTGAACGGTAGGAGCACTCCCAGCGCGCCGCTGACGGTAGCGTACAGGAGCGCCTCCGAGCCGCCCGGGATCAATGTAGCCCTCTGTAACGACGTCACCGTTTCTCCTACGTGGAAGTTAACGGTGATGTCTCCTTTTTGAGAAGCTCCATTTAACAAACCTGGAAAAATATACTCGTCAAATAAAGGCGGACGATACATTCTAACAAGTGTGAACTATGTCATTTCAGAATAGGAATACATAAATCAAATGTTTTCATAAGTCTAGCATGTGATTTTTTATTCATTTCATCATTGAAAAATAATTTGTATTCTGTTAGAAATATTCAGATTTAATAATATACCATTAAACTAACCTCTATCCCACAGAGCCTTGTTTCCGGTAGGGTCTTCATCCACATCGTCACTAACGGATTGTGGCAATCTTATCACAGCTATGTTGCCAAACTTATCGGCCATCGCTACAGTATCGTAATCTAATATACAACTATTGGTTATCCATCTCGGATTTGTATCGTCGGCAAAAATTATCAGCTGGTTTTCTCTCTTCTTGTATTTAACACAGAAAATAGATTCCTGCACGTCAGATACGAAAATTCTTTGACGGATCGTTTTAATGTCCGCTATGAGGTTTGGTATATGTCTGTTTTCGCATTTACGCAACAACTTTCTCCTGCCAATGTCGTACAGTCTCAACATGCGGCCGACCCCGGCCAGCAGCTTGCCATTGAACGCCGCCAGCGCGCCGGGATACTCGTCCACGGCGGTTTTGTGGACCAGCTCCAACTTCCCAGTATTGTAAATCTAAAATCAACATTTCCACATTATACATCTGCATGTTACTTGTCAATTTCCATAAAAAATAATATATTATGCATTTCCGGGCCACCAATAGAAGTATTCTTAAATTGGTACAACACTAAAGTACACGACACGAAAGATTTACATTATCAGGACGGCCCGGCCGTACTAGCAAATGTGTCCAGTGACCTTATAGACGTGCAGACTGCCGTCGGTGCAGGTCCTGGGCGACAGCAGCGCTTCCCTGGCCACGCCCACTACGAGGTGCGGTGCGCCGTCGGCCAGCGCGGACCAGCGCACCACGCACACCGACACCGCCGCCTCGTTCTGCTCCAGGCACAGGCGAGACACCGTGCCGCCCGCCCCGCTCATGTCCAACACGCGGATCTGGGAGGCCCACATGCCTGCAAGGAGGGACCATCGATATTACTCTTACAGTTACGAGGAGTCTCACAAGAGAAAGATTCCAATCATTGTTTATTATTAAATTGTTTCCGATGCTTGAATCAAACGACTCACGGGAGCCGTCTGGGATTAACGCACGGAATCGATCTAGCCACAGTCGATTAGAGTCGGATAGTACGGAGACTTCTCCGCTCTTGCCCAGAGAATGTGGCCACGAGGTATGAGAGAAGACTCACCGGCACCGGCTTTCGGAGAGGAAAATATATTTTCAGGCAAAACGTCGGACAGGAAGGCGTCGGCCATTTCGTTTGCAAGTTGTTGTTCCTCCGGTGTGCCGCCGGCTGCGGCTTCTCGCATCTCTTGTGCCATTTGTACCCTTAATATACAAAGAGTGCGATTATATATTTGTTTGTAAAAAGTAATACATCTATTTAGTAGGTGAAAGTAATCAGTACTGCAGGTATTTCGACATTTAATTCAGTATTTTGTGTAAAAATGTCATCATTTTAATAAATTAAAATATTTTAGTTTTTTTTTTTTTTTTTTTTAATAAAATTTAATTATACCTTCTTTGCTTTTTCATTTCTTCAGTGTATGCATTGTGATCCGTTTCCAATATAATTATTTGGTTATTGTCACTGTTAATAACAAATTTCCTTGGAGTATAATCTAATGGTTGGAATGTTTGGTTGAATACTGCACCCAGTTTTTCTAAAGCTAAAATTCTTAATGTGTTTGAAGATATAGCTACTATTCCCTCAGTACATTGCTCTGAAAAAGAAAAAGTATATTAATGGTACATTCTGTAAAAGGTCACTTCTAATGTGGTAATATTAATGGTTTGTCCACAGCATGGTTTTGCCACCTTCATAGTCTGAATGACTCCAGTTTGGCTATGGAATATGCCGAGTGCCGACCTCTACCACAAGTGGAAGGCCGACGTGCTCTACGACATTGTGGGCCCGTCACTGCATAGTTACAGCTACACACCACTATTAACAAAGAATAACCCGAAAGCTACGCTTTGAAAATACGTCGAATGTATAAAAAAATAATTAATGAATTGGAAATAAAAATTTTGAACATTTCAGAACTATTTAAAATGTTTTACTTTTGATACTCACCAGAGCTAAATCCTGCAGCATATTCTAGACATTCATATGATAATGGTGTTAAATGAAATCTGTTCTGGTATTGGTACCCAAGCCACGTTCTAGATGACACAGCTAAGACTGCTTCTGCCGATTGCACTCTTACTTTGAACAGTTTGACAGGCCGAGACCCTAAGTACCTTAAAAAGATAAAATTGTGGTTAGAATAAAATAAATTGATGTCATCACAAGATATGTTGCAAGGAAATTTTCTCAGATCTGGTTAATGGGTCGTCATAGCATCTCAGATGAAACACGGAGCGAAATTGTTTACATCATTGAAAAAATCGTAGGTAAATATATATTATAATTCTTATATAAATGTTTTGACTTTATTTACCTAGTTCTTGTATCTGCTAAATCACCACTAACGGAGTCCAAAGTGGTTCGTAATAATACTCCATTACTTAAACCGATGTTGAGGTGTAGGGCAGACTTTGCACCAGATTCAAAGGGCTGGTCAACAATACATAATGATTCAGGACTAGCAGGCAGTGCTTGCATTGAGCGAGGAGCTAAACAATCCTGTAATTTTTACCAAATTAGTATATTGAAGTGTTAAATTTAGGTGATCAAGAAAATATTTAATGTTTTCAGTTGTTTAAGAATAACGCATTTTAGGTTGTTGTAATCACAGAATTCAGGGGTGTCCTTTTATCATCATTAAATTAGGTTAAGTAAAACTTTTATATGATCTATATATTTTAACTTACAGCAGGATCCAAAGAAATGACCCTGACAGTGTTATCAACAAGGCCAACAGCTAAGAACCAGGCTCGCTGTTCCCCAGTAGCCACTGATCCTAATGCCATGCACGATACATCAGATGACAACTTTTTTCTTTCAGTGTACTCATTTAGTTGACCAGTCTGCAAATAATGTTGACTATTAATATTTGTTTAGTAACTTGTCTAACTAGATTTTATTTTATATCACATAATAATTTAATTGTTTGTTTGTCCATGGCATGGTTTTGCCACCTTCATAGTCTGAATGACTCCAGTTTGACTATGGAATATGCCAAGTACCGACCTCTACCACAAGTAGAAGGGCGATATGTTCTACGACGTTGTGGGCCTGTCACTGCATAGTACAGCTACACTCCACTCTCGTAAGACACGGCCCGAAAGCCACGCCTTACAAAACGTCGGTTCAAGAAACTTTAATGAACAAAAATACTTGGAAGAATAATAGTTACTTACAGGGTCCATTTCAAAGTAAACCAGTTCACCACCAGTAAGTGCTATGACAACTTGTCTTTGATTGACGGCACATTTAACTATAGACTTTTTTCCCGGTGCCTTCCATTCATTGACTCTCTTGTCTGCGCGGATGTGTCTTATACCATCTGGATATACTTGCACCAGAGCATCACTGCCGAGGGCGTGGCAGCTGAGCGTCGGTGTGGTGCCCAGAAATCCAGAGTCAGTTACTTCCTCGACTGTCTCACCAATAGAGAGCACCAATGTAGCATTTACGAAACTTACTATGATGTAAGAATCATAGTCATCTGTAACCAAAAGAAAACAATATGATAAAATATTGTCTCTTAGGTCTGTATATATAAAGTTTTTTTCTGTTGATGGCAGCCTCCACTGATTTTCGTTTCTTCAATGCCTACCTGTTTTATTGAAGGTCTCTTCTCATGTACAACGCCAAGTAGATTCTGAAAAGAAAAACCACTGGTGTTTATGTATGACAAACAACCAGGGTTTTATTAGTAAGTTGTTGACAATGAGGAGCTTTCATAAGTGGTTATTTGGATAGCGTCACGGTATATCAGTAACACGGACCAATGATTCTAATCATTAAGCTCCAAAAGTTTTCAAGAGTTGACTATCTAATTTGGCTACTATAAATTTAAAAACTTTATATTGAAAACTTCTGTATAGAAAGATTATTAAACTCACCATCTTTGTGGCGGCGCACTGTCCACACGGCATTAGGAGATCCAGGCAGTTCTGAAACAGCCATCTCTGCGACTTCCAAACCGTGTCTTAACGCTCTTAGAGATGACCTTGGTCCTCTACCACATGCCAAATACACTTGAGGTGTGTCTTCTCCAGTTAAGTCAGCGACGTGACATGCTAAAATGATATAATACAAATATTAAAAATGATTTAAAATTATATTGCACCAATTTTTTCTATACATTATAAATAGATAGGTTACCTAATATAGGGGAGAGGGAATCTAACTCATCCACAAGCACTAAGTTTCTAAGAGGTCTGGGAGCAAAGAAGAATGTGTCTCCTTCCTCTAATGGCATAGCAGAACTGAATTCTGGTTCATCATCTTCATCACCTAAGTGAGCAATTTGGTACAAGTAGCTGCAATGAAAAATAACTGTTACATATTTGTGTTATATGAATATTGAGTGAAATATGAATTAATCTAAAGCCAAAGATGTGCTTGTTCGTCTCATATCAGTGTGCACTCATCCCATGTTAAAAGAGAGGACCTTGGTTCAGAGATGTATGTTCTAGCATTTCTTATAAGTGTTTTAAGAATAGTCTAATAAACACATTTGTCCATGCATAGATATACACATCCAATAAAAAAGTAATATTAATAAATAATGTAAAAATCATACTTACTGGTTGCCAAATTCGCAAGCTACAAACAAGAAACCAGTTTTTAAAACGCACATAGCTGTTGCTACAGGGACAGTATCAAAGTATTTCAGCTTAATTTCTGTTACCATGTCTTCATCAGTTTCTATTGTAATTTTAAATATATCTCCCTGTTCAGTTTGTGCCAAAAAAAAGAACATCGATTTAGTTTTGTGAGTTGCAGAACAAACAAAGATCATCCCCCTCTCAGGGTCATCAAGATCATTTCTTCGTCTAGGAATAGGACATCTTATGTCATGTTGGTCTCCCAAATTTTTATATGTTAGATAATTCTCAGAACAAATAAGTACTCCTGAGGGCCCATCATTACCACCGGGCACAGTTATGAGGAAGTTTGCATGTTCTTCAAGTGGTTCTGAATATTTTCTGACTACATGGTTTAAACCCAAGTCCAGTTCATAAAATGTTAAGGTTTGTTGTGTCTTCTGTGCAGCTTCACCTGTGCAAATTAAAATATATTAAAACATTTTACAAAATAGTGATAGAAATATTGAAAGCTTTTGATCAAGTCATAAAGAAGGAGGGTTTGTAGAGTCACTGCCAGTCATAAACACGGACCTCAAATAATCATTAACATTTACAATCATTTAATGTACTAAATGCACATACTATTTCCCCTATTATTTTTTGGCCAATTTTCACTAGCATTTCCCCTCTTTTCTTGTATCTTAATTAAATATAGTAATAAGTGTCCATAAAATAAATATACCAGTAGGGTCAGAGTCGGCTTCCTCATAGTCTATTTCTAAGCAAGCAAACATGGGGTTTTCAAAGCCAACATCAACACCAACCATGTGATAAACTAATGTGTTTGACTTGTGAGCTTCCAATGGAGATGAGATAGTCAATCTGGCTTCAGCATCTCTGTTCAAAATGTACACCAATTTTTGTTTTTCAATTGCACCTAGAATGATGGTCACATTATAGTTTTTACTTTAAAAAAATTGTATCTATATAACCTTAAAATCTATTTACAATAAATTTACCTATCATAACAGCTCTCCCTTTAGGATCAATAGCCAAGTACTGTCCTGGAACTATTCTTCTGCATCCCGATTTCCCAAATGTTTCTTGGTGTACCTTTTCTAGAATGTTCTTAGCTGGAATGTACTCCAATATAACAATACGGCCAGAGTCTGAACCGACAACTATGTAATCTGTAATAAATAAGAATATTAGCCTCGAAATTATGTTGGCAAATTAATTACATGTAGAAATATTTTAATGAATATGGGTATAATGAAGTGTACCAAGACGAGATACATCCCAGCAATCACTATAATTACCAAGTGCGACGCGTTGGTCTCACTCTATGCATCTAGTTATCCCATACACCTTCTCAAAGGCTATGGAGCAAGACAATGCAAGAATAAAGTTGTACCGTCTCCGGCTCAAGTTCAGTTTTGTAACCACGTGGTTGAAATGTATATCGGTTAATTACCTTTAGTGCCACCGGTGAGCCGAAATGACATCATAGAGCGAACTACGCCGAATATTTCTACTTTCATCAATGTATGAACCTTGCCGGTATTCGGGTCTGGTCTAAGCAATTCCAATGTTTTACCACGAGATATAATTATTTCTTGCTGTTTCGTGCCTGAAAAATTACCATGCACAGCGTGTGTAATGGCCGTAGAGCCTTGAAGAGTTAGGTTGTAAAGATACATTTTGAACCGGTCTTATTCACTCTGAAACAATGATAAATTCATATTACTACAGTAGATTTTAAAAGCACGTGTGTCGAGTCATACAACAAGAATAATTTCATTTGTTAAGCTCGTAACTGACGAAAACAGAATTAGATTGTGCTTTCGAATGGGTGAGCTTGATCGATGTAGCACCTTAAAAACGACCACTAAAGATATATAACCTATCGTGGAGATACCTAGTGCAAATAAATATAATAGAATGTAATTTCTTATAAAATATTTAGTATGAACACTTACTTGCAATGAATAAGAAGCCGATTGCCGCACTGCGGCTGGATATATTGCTTTGATTCTGCGAACAACACCGTAAGCCGGTAAAATGGCCGACACCGCCTCGTCAGATGCTAATGCACACATCTTTGATTCACGAATAGTTGAAGAGCGCCAACTGCGATGACCAATCAAAATAGAGAGAATTTGGTCATGGCGGCCTACTATATAGGCATGGTGTTGCTATTAGCAGAAATTATTTTAATATCGTCACTCATAGATACATTGATAAGACTATTTGACAATAGATGGCGTTATGTAAAGTATGTTAGCTACTTAACAATAGATGGAACTAAAAAAGGGATTCAACGTCATCTTTTGCTTTTATTAGATTCATTGGTAATAAATATAACATAGATGACACTAGTCGTAGCGGTGTTACAGTTGGTTATACTGAAAGAATAAAATAGAATTGGTAAAGTCAAGCAAGCCCCTTAGCAGTTAGTTTCTAATAAAATATGTAATAAATGTGAAAATCATAAGTACTTAAAAATTATTACTTCCTACTACGATATTATACGCAAAATATATATTTTACTAATAATACATAATGTTATATGGATTAGACAATGATTGAATGCAAATACCAGAAGGTAGGTATTGTAGAAATTTTTGAAAAAAAATTATTTAGATACCTGTTTATTTTTTTTATTATTATGAAACAGGTTTTTAAAGATTTTTTGAAATATTTTGTAGTTAAAGAAAGTGCTTGGATAAAAATCGTGTGAATGTTTTTGTCAATTATTTTAGAGCTTCACCTTTTTTCTTATCTAGGTAGGTATATAATATAATTATTTATAAAGCATCTTTTTAAATTTTATTTAATTAAGACACAAATTAGATTTTAACAACTTAGTTACAAATGTGTTTTTTATAATGTAAAATATTCTCTAATTATAGTCCTAAAAACAAGGATCAATTTTATTGTCTGTGAAGCAACCTTGGCATTAACCACGAACACCTGAAACATTTCGGTGGGATTTAACTCCGTATTTGTACGCGCATTGTAAGGGCCGGTCCATTCTTCTTTTAATTCTATTTTGCTGCGCGCGGCATCACAATGTATCATCGCTGCGCGAGCGCACCTGAGTATTCGGACCCATTTCACTTTGAAACGCCGCGTTCTTTATTGGATGATCAGTACAATTTTATGTATTTTTAGAGTTTCGTATCTTGAATATATTATGTTTATATTAGATTATTTTGAACTGAAGGTAATACCGCAAAATACAAGTAGGTAATACTGCGAAATGTTTTTTTTCTAACGGAATAAGAGAAATAGTATAATTAGTATATCTTAATATTTTATTTAACGTTTAGACCACGTTGTTATTACTCGTAGAAAATAAAACCGAACCAATATAACTCAAGAAAATCGAGACTGTGACTAGAGTTTAAAATGACTAATTCGAGTGTAACAAAGTTTACAGAAGCTATCCACTACTACCCACTAGTATCATTTAAGTTGCATACGTATAAATACGATTTAATATAAAAGCAAAACCACATAAAAGCTAGCTGGCAGTCGTTTTCATTGTGTACCTGTGTGTTGTGTGCATGAATCACGAAGTAAAGCCGACGACCCTGCAACCTGCACGTGTGCGACTCGAAAACGGGAAAAATCTCACAATTACAAAGACGTACAAATTATTATAATAAATATTTAAAGTGAAATATTGTGTAATTGGCTTTAAAATCCTTATGTAATGTGTTATTCAAGTATATATACTAAGTAAAATGTAATACGTTATAAATTTTAAGATAATTGTATATTCAGTAACGTGGCCTTGAAACGAAGAGTTAGACACAAGAACGATCTATGATATAGAAATATCACAGTATTATTATTAGTAATATGTGTATTAAAATAATGTGTAGGAATAAAGGTCTGTGATGGTTCCAATGACTCTCACTCATGTTAAATTTTCTACACTATCTCCAAACCAGTTGCAGTGGTAAAGTTTCAATTAGGTAATATATGTCGAGAAAACATTGTTAATTATGTTTAAAAGAAGTCATGTCAATCAGAACACTGGGAATTAGCATTTATCTATCAGGAGTTTGTTACTTGTCCCTTACCTATTTCCAGTAGCACATAGCGTTTTTTACATAAAAATAGTACAACTAATGTTACAGAATAAAATACAAATAAATAAGTACCAGACCATTGTCATTAGTATTCTTAGGTTTGGGTGCTCGCTGCTTTATAGTTTTATTAGCGAGCGTGTTTAAATCAGCATCAGCACAGCTAATTAAGCGCCTCTCTCTTATCGCGGCTGCGATCTTGATTACACTAATTAGTTCTCATCGGGGCTTGAGCTTAGTATCCATAAATACTGACTGCTGGTAGACCACCAGGGAGACCGCTCAATAATAGACAAAATTGATTAAACTACCTATATTATTATTGTGTGTAAGTTTATATTTCATCTGAAGTTCTAGATTTATTTTACGCCATTTTTAAATAATATTTTTATTATACATGATTGCTGTCTTATGTTCATGATTCTGATAATCAGAATATTTAAGTAACTAATATTATTTCGGATTCTGTTAATGACGCAGTAATTAGTTATTCAAAGTATGAATTAGTTTTCCAAAGTTTAATTCTCCTGAGTTCCTAATTCTATAATATAATATCAGTTTGTATATATTGTACCTATATATTATTGTTAATAACATATTGAAATATATACCGATATAATAAACATTGTGGTCAATCATCGTGTTGAAACGAACAGTGATTTGTTTTGTTTTGGCGCGTGGCATTGTCTATAATGTTTTGTAAAACAGTTTCGTAGAAATTTACCTACAACAAACGTAATAACAGTAGGTGTTTAATGTAACCTCATGTCCTGTTTTGATAGACGGCGTTACATGCCGTAACCGAGGTACATGCAGACATAACAAATAATACGTTTTAGTATTTAACTTACGTGTTTCGTGGTAAGTATTATTTACAATCAGCGGACTGTAAGTAACTCTTTTATCGGTAATTTGCTGGACTAGTTTCGAACCCAGTCGCGTTCCCTAATCTGGAACCCATCTAAATGGAACGGTAACTATGAACTCAGTGAAAGTAAGGACTTTGAATGGTTTCGAAAATAATCGGATCAATACCGAATAAATTAACGTAAGTAAAGCGGTTCAACATACAAAATATATAAAGCTTCATACTTGTTTGTTCAAGTTCTTAATTATTTATACTTTTCAAAATATTTTTTCTAGAGTTTTTATTTTTGGCTGGCTGTATATTCTTTATGACTGTAAGATTGCAATGACTTGTTGTGTAGAGGAATGCAATTTACGAAGCCCTAAATCCCAGTGTAAACATTCCACCCCGTCTCATCTAGCGGGTAACTCAATATTTGGTGGCTGATCCATTATAGGGTTGCTTAATTATGTATTTAAGTTTAAATATTATATACGATAAAATAGCATGAAAATCTCATTACTTGATCATACAATTATTTAAGTATTTTTTATAAGCCTATCAATTTTCATTAATTAGTTTAGCGTAAATATTTAAATTCAGCTGTTCATTAGATTTTTCGTAACTTATTGAAGCTCAGAACAAGATAAACTATAACATAATTAGGTATATAATATAATTTTCTTTTACAGTCTCATTTTCTGTTATATTAATTTTCACGAATCGACAACCCTTATTTCCCCCAACGCAGCCCACACCCTGCCCTTCTTTAATAAAACATCTCGATAATGAAAAGTCAGACAGTCATGGAGGGTGGAATTTAACCCTCAATCGGAGATGCACCCTGTTACAGGGAAATTGTCTTTTATGGACCTGACCCGAACAGAGAAAATAAAACGATCGCACGCGCACCATTCGCAATAAATATCCTAATGACATGGAATCAGAAAGTATCTTTTACCTCTCCTTCATAAAAGGATATATGTGTCAGGGACGGATACTTTAAAATTGATCGCTATACTTTATATATTAAGATTCATAACAGTTTAATTTAATTCAAAGGGTGTATGCACATTCGCGAGTTCGTTTGACATTCATTGCGTTTTGTTGAAGTCGGCACGTGCGCAGCCACCTGTCGTTGATTCTGCACTTATAAGTTTGTTCCTTTAATGAGTACAAGCAAATCCTAATTGCAATATTGTAGGGAGGGGTTGGACATTGTGAGAAATTTATGTTTATTGATAAAAGCGTGCAGTCCTACACCAAGAAGTTTACATTAAAGATATTGATTACAATTCAAAATGTCTAAAGTGTATTGCAAACGTGTTCAACTGCAAGAAATCATGAAAAATGTGGCTTAATTATATTTTAGTGTACAAGATAAGTCAGTTTATAACTAGAAATTATAAAGCAACGTTAACTAATCTGTTTAGATTACGTTGAAAGGTAAGTTGAAACCAATATAAAGTGATTACCTAGTATGGTTAGAAATCGAGACAGAGTCGCTAGCGTCACCACTAATGGGTACAAATTAATTCTAAGCAAATAATCGATTCGAGTCGCGCTCGATGCAAATGGCCGGCGCCGGATACAGACCTCCCAGTGACAATACGATTGCTTTGGCGTCAATATGAATTCAAAATGGCGCCTCCTTGCTTTATAGCCTCCCGCCATTGTACCCGAGGTTTTATTTCAACTACTTCCCGTTGGTTACGTGGTTCGATTAACATTTGATCACGATAAACATTATTGTTAACTTGGAAATTCAAATTCAGTTTATGCTTAACCTCTAACATTAGAATTTATTCAATTAAACAAACCGTTGGAATACCCAATCAGTTTATGAATCAAGCTGTGTAACATACGTAATAACTTGTAAAAGAACAAAGATAAAGAAATGTTAATAATTCTAGAGGATCTTCAGACTTCCATGAGCTAACAGTAGGAACACAGTACAGTCGCACTCAGTACTTTACTCATTGTTAATTAGACCAATGATAGACAACGCAACACCGTAACAAACAAATTGCGAAATTAGAACACTGTTTGACCTCTCTAAAAATAAGTGCTCATTAGTTCATTGTTACCAATGTGTAGAATAAAAATAGTCTATTAGTGTGTGTACGTGAACCTTGGTCGTGGGTCCATGACCGATCCGACCAGTGATTGATAATGATTAACCCTAAAGCAATATCGAATATAAAAATCAGGTCGAATATTTATTGCCTTTGTATTGTTCACGTCATACTACAGTTAAGTTCACGCCGGAGATGATGCTATAGTGTTGATATTGAAGATTGTTTATAAATAAACATGATTAAACCTGTATAAATCTGTAAATATATGTATAAGACTACTCATTCATTTACCTACGCCTAGTCATATAGCATCTAAAGAGCTATAAATTGGCATACAAGTGTCTCTTTATGTAGTAGGTAAATAGCGAATGAAGTAGGGTTTATAAATGCGGCTAAAAGTTTGTGTAAAAATAGGTTTTTGTTCAGTAAATTGTATGAACATTATTACATACTTAGATTTTGATTAGAAATAAAGAAAACCTGTTTTAACGTTTTAAGAAAATATACATTAAGATATAGCACTTTGTTTGTTTGGCAAAAGCTATACCTATTCAATATCTTGAAGAAGTCACTAAAAGCTTGAATGTAATTTTTGACACAATTTCATTACAGATATTGTACTCAAAACAGGCTCTAACTAGGTTAGAATTGACATCAGATAATCAAATAACAGTAAAGTAGCAATTCCATAATTCGATGTTATCGCGACAACAATTGATCAGAGGCATGAAGATAAAGTTTGGTCACGAACTCTTATTCGCTAGATCTTCGCTGTAGCTGCGATGTCCCTTCCTGCGGCTTGGACTAAATTAGTTATCCGGATTTGCGATTATCCGGACTACTGAATGTTTATGTTAAGGGCGAGGATAATTAAAAATTGCCGCCCTTTTTACGATTTATTATTGCCTAGCGTGTATTCGAATATCCTCAGCCTCATATTAAATGTCTACAAGTAAATTTTCGTCAATATGTATTTGTTTTTTTTTATAAGCTTATACCATTATGTACTATAAATGCACAAACCTGTTTTTCTACATATATTCGATTATCCGGATTTTGGATTGTCCGAAGGCCTTACAATAATTAGCCCGGGTAATCGAGTTTCTACTGTAGATTGATCGTTCTTAGGCTGCTTACAAACTGCACAAACTCGAAAGTAATGTCTGACAATATTTAACTATCAATTTGTAGTAATATATTACTAAATGTCGAGTCTTGTAAATGTTTAATCCTACATTTTGTAACATATATAATTATTAGGTTGCATTATTTATATTGATAATTACTGATTTCAACAGAGTCGCACTAGTTTATGATACTACATTTATTTTATTAACTAGATTAAATTGTTTTAGTAGGTACTATTCGTCTTATTTATAATTCTAATTTTACTTTTAATGGCAATACATGGAATAATGTTAATACATGGAAGTGTTAAAGGATTTCCAACGTATCATGTTAAACAGAAAATCTCTTTACAATATATTTAATTTGAAATGCTTTGTAATCACATTATACATCATTATAATTATTACAACGCTTTGTTCTCTAAAATAAAAACGAGATAACGAAATACAATCACGAACTCTAAAGCTACAAAGACTATTAAATCTCTCCGTTCCATGGCTGTACCGTATCGGGAATAGTATATTAGGCGACTGGCGCACCTGTGTGGGCCCTGTCTTCAAAAAAAGTGTGGGCGCAACTTCGACTAAACGAATTATTCACCACTACCTGCGACTTCCTTTAGGTGACGATCTCTGCAGTCGATATTATTATCATATTTCGTAACCATTGACGGTTCTATACGTAATACTTGTATGGTTATTTTCAATGGTTCAGTAATGGATGTTACAAATACTTGTTCTTTCTCTTACTTTTGATTTACAATAATCGAAATATTAGTCAAGTGGCCCGCCTTCATTCTCAGGTGCATTTTTGTATTGAGTGTGTTTTTTTTATTGTGTTTTAAAAGCCTTCACAATGTCAAGAAGTTTCCCAAGATTTGTTAATAAGTCACTGTAGGGTTCCCTTTTGAAGGATTATTAGTACGATAATATTCAAGCTGTTGTGACTAATTCATCTTATATCTTTTCTATATAACATTTTGTGTATATTTAATAAAATATAAATGTATTAGATTATTTGCTTTTAATTGCTAGACTTGTTTGTAAAAGAGATTCTTTCGATCTTACGTAGGTACTATAATCTTCCAATGTTTAACATGTGTCAATTAGCTTAATAAAAGTAAACCTTTGTTCATCCATAAATAGGTACAGAACCAATTCATATTTATCGGCACTTCTTTTATATTTTGATTAGTCATTTAAGTCGTTATAATTTTCTGGGTTGTTTTGGAATTTAAATTGGGTTGGGAATTTCTACAGTGACCAGCGGATTTAAAAAGACGGTTGAATCATATTAGTAATGATTTAACAGGTATGTCATTTATCAATCATGTCAAAATTAAATCAAATCAAAAAGAATTGTCATCTAATTTACACCCGTGAAATTATTTATTATACTACAGGGGAAGATAATATTATTTTTAAATTTGAGTTTTTCAAAACATTGATGAATATTTCTGAATAATAATGTAGAATATATATATATTTTTTAATGTAGTATTACATTTATTATATAAATATGTTAATAAACAGAAAATGTAATTACCCTACAGTTAGTATTTACGGAATATAATCGGTTCGTTTAATTATTACTTCTTTAACAAAGTTTTAACATAGCTTATTGCCTCAAGATTTAAATTCCATACAAAATGTTATACTATTAAAGACAATTACTGAATATCTTTTAATAATAAATTGATAATTAAGTAATAGTTTCCAGAGTCCAAACGAGGTAAAAATACACTAAAATTAAAAAATATATATATTATATACCATGTACAGACGCAACTTCGTTTCAGATAAAAACCTATGGTGTATGCAATACAATTAAAGATTAACTAAACAAGGCTACAACTAGAACGCATGTTTTCTACATGCAAGTTAATAAGCGTTCTCTAATTGCCTTTAATTTTATGCGTGCTCGGAATGTATGATGTCAGCGCGACAAATAGCTACTCTATTGACAGGACTCTGAGTAATGGTCAGGCACTCAGGTTGATAATACGAGTCTGAGTAATGGTCAGGCGCTCAGGTTGATAATACGGCGCCGCTCTGACGCCTCGATAACCTGTGACCACTGAACTACCTTTCTATTAGTTTTGAAATATTGTCTTTGTTATTGCAGAATTTGATTGATTTGATGTCTGCTAGTTTGTTAGTTACGGATTCTTTAAGGTGTAAGAATATTGTGACGATTTATAATATATTATCTGTGATTGTCATCTTTATTTTATATCACTGATTTTCATTGACATTTCATAGAAATGACATGTGTATGATAATGTACACAGTGCATTCTATTTGATATATCGAGTACATGTTCGTGGAAAATCTTTGTAACATAAGTTTTTGTAGTTACGTGTTACGTGAGTGTGACATTAAATCTTCATTTGCCATAGTTTTAAACAAACTTTAGCTTGTTAGAGTGATTTGATTTAATTTTATTAATAAAAATGCTTATTCTTCTCCATAAAGGTAAATTAAAAAAAATATAAGTTACGGAAATAAGAAATGGGTATAATTTAAAAGCTATTCGTTCTTCCTTTAATTGGAAGTTACAACATTTTTTGAGACGGATTCATAAAATTTTATCATTAAACGTTCCAGTACACCTGCAGTGAGGAACATGTCTGAATATTTAGGACCTAATATGGTTGACAATATACGAGCATGCAGTGATTTCTTACAAGTGGAGTTGCATAACCTCATACCCTGACTCTGCTTTTAAAATAGATATAATAAAACACACAAACACACAAATAACAGAAGTGTTTTTTTAATTTATTCGGAACTTAAGTTAAAGATCAATTAACTTATCTTACCTTCAATCAATTGATCTTATTTTACTTGATTCGTCCCATAAATTTATTTAATAAATTTAAAGTAATAAATGCATTTCAATAGTTATTATCATTTGAAAATCAATATAATTATTTAAAAATAAAAAAATATTAAAGGAAATTTTTCAATAAACACTCAGACATTATGAAAAAAATATATTATTTGATTGAGTTAAGGCAAAGTCAACTTTCCTTGCAGAGTTAGATATAAAAAGAGTTCCTTTATAAGACACCACTCTATATGGTAAGTCGAAATGCACGAAAGTTGAACGTGAGGTCTAGTGAAGGGGCTTCATAAACATTTTTTAAACCTTAGTCAATAATTTGAAGTCCTTTAAAGGTTCGAATATTTTAAGGATTTGTACTTATGAGGAAGATATTTTAAACAAAACTATCCATTTAAGATTCTTTATTCTTTAATATTTAATTGTAATTAATTATAATTAATAACGGTACTAGTTGTTTATTCAATAAGAATATTTTTTTATTGAAAATAATCTTAAGCTCAAAATGGGTTTTTAGAAACTTTTTTATTTTTATTATCTTGGTGTTATTTAAGGATCTTAACATTATGCCTCTAATTTATTTAGGGACACCATTTATGCTAATGTGTAGATCTATATCACCACACACAAACATATAAATATATACATTATAAAATTGTCGCTTCTTAAAGTTCCTTGACTGACATTGACATTGTTATGTTTTTGTTGTTAATAAATAGTCTTTTAAAATTGTAATAAGATAGTTGTGGAATAATTGTGTTAACATTTTACTATTGTAACATAAAATGTTGCCTCATTAAATTCAAATTGACATAGCGTTTACTTTATATGGAGCTAGCAACGTAAATCAAAGCGTAGAGCGCATTGTTGCCGGCGCCGGCCGCATAAGGGCGTATACATAATAGTGTTACTTGTATAGACTTTCCAATGACATCTAGTTTAAGCTTGTTTTAACAATTCGCAGATAACTTTATTACATTTCTCTATTTTAATCACTTTATTACAGCAAACACTATTTTAAAACATGCTTTAAATATTATTTAGGAATCGTATATGTGTACCAATATATTGGTTCAATATATGAAATACACCACAGATATTTTGGTCCATAAATCTGTATATGTAATATATTTTATCTATATTGTTATTTAAATATCTTACCCTGATTTCTTTGTGTGCACGCCTTTAAGACGCGAAGGCAACGCTCGGTGACGTCAGCGCGGGATGCGACACCTGCAGAGTCAATGATCTCGTGTGGGCAGAGCCCTAACGATAACACCGCACTTGGGTCAGGGTGAAACGCATCCAATTATTAATAGAAACTTACTCATTTATATACATATCTATATTGTAACTTACTCATAAATAAAAATTACAAAGTTACAAGAATTTTTTAAATATTCAGTAAGTGTAATTTCTAAAATCATAATTAACATTTATCTCTTGTTGAAGATAAGACTAAGTCAAATTTTGAATAAATGATTAAAATTAGTTTAGTAGTTATTTATAAATCGAAACTGCATTAAATTCTCGTCTTAAAAGAAACTTCATCTTAAAAATATTTGTGCTAACAAGGAGGTCCTAACCACAATTACTTATAAATAAATATTATTATAAATCTTATTATTATTGTGTTAATATGATCAATTTCTAAGTTCTTATAGTAATAGTTACTACATTTGTGATGAAGAGATACTTGATTTGTAAGGTACGTAATTGCTCTAATTGTTTTTAAAAAACATTAATAATATTGTGACATCTCTGGTCATTAGCTGCGTTTATAAATTTAAATTTAATCTGAATGCTCATAAAAAGTATACATTTACATATTAACTTTATTCGATGAAGTTGATTTTGTAGTTATTTAAAATTAACTGTTTACTGATAATAGTAATGGTTGTCTGCTGTAGGTCTTCGGATGATTGGAATTGCTGTCGTTACGTATCATTACAGGTTAATGTCGATGTTATGTTTATTCTTAACGAAAACATTCAAAATATCCGAGATAGCGGCATCAGGTAAAACGCGGCAACAAATCATTCAATGGAAATCGAATGGAAGTCGATTTAAAAAATGTGATAAGACTGATAATACGTTTACTATAAGACAGTTGCAACACATGTGATTTAATGGTATCATTTCAAAATAGCGTTGTTTTTCATATACCAAAATACCAAAGAATGGTAAAGTGTATAATATAACAGTACATCAAGGCGTTAGTTGTCAACAGTCTTATTGTCTATTGTTGAAGAACAAACACAGGAAATTGTCGTTGTTGGAGATTTCGCTTTACACACAGGTAGGTCGTGTTTTGCAGGTGTTTGTTCATCGCTAGAAATATTCACTGGAGTAGTAAATAAGGATACAGATAATAAAGATATCTCATAAAAGACTACAGAGATGCGGTTGCGACTAAAGAAAGACGAGGAAGTTGTTCATGCTGTTGAAATTTAGTTGAGTATAAAGGTATTAGCATGACGCTGGCATTGTACTTTAAGCGTCGGTGTTGGCTGTTGGCTAAACATCACAATGCAATGCGTGCTCTTAGAATTGAGTTGATTTACAAATATATGAGGGAAATTCTACTGCTATTCTTAAGAAGTTCTCATAATATAATAAGGCTTTTGTGAGAATTCAAGGATTTTGTTCGTTTGCGAGTGGACATTTTACGCTTGCACTTTTGAACGTAAAATTAAAGAATGGTGTATTGTTATAAGACGGTAGAGTTGGCGTGTTCACTTACAAGCGTAATTTAAATATTTAATATTTCTTAATAACGGCATCCATATGCAATACATATATAATAGATAGGTATTTTTATAGTAATATTATATTTTGTAACATGTAAACATGTAGTAATAGCAATTTTATAATAGGTTTTGTTGAATTATTTGGTACGGTTGGTTTATGATTAACTAACTTTTGCTCGCGGCTTCGCACGCCTTAATTTCGTAATAAAACAATTCCCCTTTCCGTTTTTTTTTGTATTGACTTCTATATGACTTGTTTTAAGGGATACAATCAAAATTACGAAATCTGCAGACATCGCTCACTGTCAAAAAATTTATTTAAATGAGTTGTTATTAAGCCTTTTAAAAGTTCAAATTATTTTAATTTACAGATTCATTTAATTAACATATTATACTTGAACATATATTATGTATATTGTCATTACATTAATAATTACATTTGATTTAATTATGAATGTGTTATAAAAGTGATCTTAAGAGCTTTTGAATGATGTCTTGATTGGCTTCTACCCAGCAATGCAATTACTATCAAAGAAAGAAACAGCTGTAACAAATAAATTATTCATTAATATGTATAATCGTAAAGTGACTTATTATGGTTTATGGTTACAGGTGCATTTGTAATAAAATCTTATTCATAATGCTAACTATCTTATCTTTTTAGTATCACAAGTTTCTTTTTGTTATAATAACTTGTTATTTAAAATTATTATAGTTCTTAGTAATATCCCTAAGAGTACGTTATCGAAGTGTTTTATACATAGAACTGACGCTGTATGTATAAGTAGAAAGTATGTAGACATAAAACGATAACAAACGGCTATACAGCCTTCATGGCACTTTCCCCTTCAGGCAGTCAAGTGGCGTCGGGTTTCCATAGCAACGGCTTTCCATGGCTACGCGCATTGGTCGGAAAATTCAAAATGGCTACCGCTATCGATCGCTAGGGGAGGTAAAGGGGGATCAAGGCGTGCTAAATTTATGCTTACCCCAAGCATATTAAATGTTCAAAGTAAAATTACTGATACATATAGCCATAGCTTTTTATACGTCACTTTGTATCATATCTGATAATTGATATATTTTAGTTTTAACATTAAATAAACTATATCTTTAAAAAGTACTTATTTCGTAGTTACTATTTATTTTATCTATATTATAGTTATTATAAATTCCATAACCAAATTCATGTTGATCTAAGAACTTACACAAGATATTTTATTTATATTAAATATCATATTTTTTTTATTTATTGTATAAAAATATATAATAATATACAATAGGTAATCCTAAAGAAAATATATTTCAATTATATTTGTGTTTTTGAGACTTAATAGAAAATTGCTATTAATATTACAATTTTCCACGTATTTTTCTTTCTTAATTTGTAACTTGAAATAACTTATTTGTAATAATAATGAAGTAGGTAAGTTAAAGATTAATACTATCTTTTACATAATATTAACAATGTATACATGTAGTGTCCTTGTATTTCCCGGATTTCCTCTTTCCCGGTCAATCAATATTTCACTTCCAGATTTCTTCAAATGGGGAAGTAAGAGGCTCAAGAGAACTTAACATTAATTTAGCATTTTGCTGCGGAAGTAAGCTCAATTGTCTTTGTGTTTCCTTTTTAAGAGGGGACATCGTTCGCACGTCTTGTATCTTAGAATAGTACATGTACAAGATTAAGATAATTCCCTAAATAATATTATTAATCTATTTTGCTATGTAAGGTTAACCATTTTATTGTCGAGGAAATGTGCTCAATGAAAACAGTTTCATTACATCTGGTGCGGTGTTTTTTCCTGTTTTTAGCTCCACGTTGAAGCCATGTCTAAACATTTGATCAATAAAAAGGATGAAATAAAAATTACGAAACCCAACATGCAGGTGGTGTAACGGATTTGGTTATATAAACTCTGGATTTACAGCTTAGCGTTTGATGTGGTGTTTTATCTGGTTGGTGGGCGTGTCCACGATAGTCGAGACAATGATCTATTTTTACGTGTGTAAGAGGCGGCCACGTGGCGGGCAGCTGCGCGGGCGCACGTGGCGAGTATTTATACTGCGCCGCCCGCCCTGCGTCAGGATACTTGCTACTTTTTCTTGATGGCAATATGTATGTGATTTAAGGTAGTATAATTAGATCGAAGCTAACAGATTTGCTTTTTAGTAATGTTCCCTTATATTTTTATTTAGAAAAAAGTAAAAACAATGGTTTTTAATGTCTTTAATGATAAAAACAATACAATATAAATAAAATAGTATTGATAATATCCCAAAAACAGAATCTTAAATATAAATATTAAGTTTCTTTTATAATTGCCTCGACGTTTATAAGATATTAGTAAATACATTGCTTCAGAGAGATTACAGGTCGTTTAGCTTTCAATATAACACATATTTAACGATGCCTTTAATGTGAGAGTAGTAATTAATGAGCATAAATATTCATATAAGATTATATGAGAAAGCGATGATGAAAGTTTAACTTCAGTCATTATAAAGTACGTAATACATACATACATTATTACTAAATTTGTTTATCTAGAACCATCAATATGTAAACTGTTTGTATTTTATATTATTGGTATTATGTAATTTGTTTTAACATTTAAGAGATTGTAATATGAATTTTGTAATAATAAATAAATGATGACTAAGTGATACAAATACTCGTCTGGGTGTAGGTGGATAAGTTATTTTGTGTTAATTTAAACTTTATTCGACCTTTTTGACTCAATACTAGTCATATTTTGGTTTGATTATCTTTGTAATATATGTCATATGTGACACATAAACAGATAGGTATATGTATCTGTTTATGTGATATTAAAGAAATGAACAGTAAACAACTTTAATAATAGTAGTTTGGTAACAATTTGATATTGTAATGAGGTTGGTAATTTATTAAAAAGCCGTAGGCATGGATAGCTGGCGGAAGAAGACGACAGACGTCGGACGGCGAAATATGAACACCCTGAGGGGTTATTAATCTGCTCAATTATTATGAAACTGACGCACACCAACATGTCTTCTTTGTCGCATCCGTTGCACAGGGTTGTGCACACAACAATCTGTCTAACAGTGTTTTTTATAGTATTTATATATTTTTTACCAATAACATTTGTAACTATATTTTTTAAATACAACTATGTGAACCATGAAGCAGTATTGGTTATCAGCTTATCTTGGTAATTATAATTGTACATTGATATTAAAAAATATAAAGTAAAGCCAGTGGTCCTGATGGTATACCAGCCATTCTGCTCAAGACATGCGCAGCTGAGTTGTCTCCTGTACTGACACGTCTGTATCGCCTCTCTTTCATGACTGGAATAGTGCCGAAATCCTGGAAGCTTGCTAATGTGCAACCCGTGCCCAAAAAAGGCAGCCGTGCCGACCCTGTCAATTACAGACCGATTTCAATCACCTCCATACTCTGCAAGATTATGGAGCGTGTATTGAACTCGCGCCTACTAGCATACCTAGAAGGTAACGATCTCCTCAGTGACCGACAGTACGGGTTTCGCCGTAATAGGTCTACTGGGGACCTCCTAGTGTATGCTACTCACATTTTAGGCGAGGCAATCGAGAAGAACGGAGAAGCGGTCGCCGTCTCTCTGGACGTCTCGAGGGCATTTGACAGGGTCTGGCATGCGAGCCTTATATGCAAGCTTTCAGCGTACGGTATATCTCCTGGTCTGATCGGCTGGGTAACGGACTTTCTGAGCCACAGATCTCTCCGAGTAGTTGTCGACGGGTGTTCCTCGGAACCCTTGACAATAAATGCCGGAGTGCCTCAGGGGTCCGTTCTTTCTGCAACTCTGTTTCTGCTGCACATTAATGATCTGTTGAAGCCCGGTATCTATGGGTATGCAGACGACAGCACAGTTGTAGAAAGATATCTGCCGAGTACTCGGGCTATTCGAGATCAAGTACAGTCTGAAAGAGAAGCCATGGTGCAACGTTTGAATGACAAACTTCAGGCAGTCTCCGCATGGAGCAATGCCAATCTTGTCAAGTTCAACGCCACCAAAACGCAGACGTCTATTCACCGCCAAAAGGAGCCCTTTCACCTTGGCTCCTACTTTCCAGAATGTATCCTTGGAATACAGTGACCGGCTTCAGTTGTTAGGCTTAGAGATTTCCTCGAACCTCAACTTTGGTCGGTTCATTGAGTCCAGAGCAAGAGCAGCAGCAGCAAAGCTTGCCGTTCTTGCGAAGGTTCGGCAGTACTTTACACCGGGACAGCTTCTTGTTTTATACAAAGCACAGATCCGGTCGTGTGTAGAGTACTGTGGCCACATATTTGCTGGTGCCGCAAAGTCTCATCTTGCGGTTCTGGACTCAATTGAGAGGCGAGCAAAGAGGCTTATAGGCGATCCCGAATTGGTCGAAGCCGACCTCCAAAGCCTTGAACATAGGCGTAAAATTGCTAGCCTCTCAGTATTCTATAGGATACATTTTGGTGAGTGTGCGCAGGAATTGCACGACCTAATTCCCCCGTCCCCCTTCCATCACCGGACGTCCCGACGCACGGCAGGTATCCATCCTTTTGTTGTGGACATTCCACCTGTCCGAACGAAGCGCTTTGCTTCCTCATTTTTAGTGCGTACAGCGAAGGAGTGGAACAAATTGCCTGCGTCGGTATTTCCGGCCAAATATAATGTGGGTGTCTTCAAGAGAAGAGTGAATAGGTTGCTAGGGCAATGCGACTTACCATCTAAGACTACATTCCACTTACCATCAGGTGGAATGTAGTCAAGCATTGCACTAGAACATATAAAAAAAAAAAAAAAAAAAAAAGTAGGTCACTATGTACCATATTCTAAATATATTATTTTATAGCATTTGCAAAAAATGAAAATATAATTAATATGTTTCAATGAATAAATTTCGTAACATTCCATAAAAATACAACCTTGTATATCAACAAGTTAAATTAATGACAACAAGTTAAATTAATGAATCCGAATGGTACACCCAATCAGTCAATATTTAGAACAATACAAAATATATTTCATAGTTATAATAAAAGTAGGTATTTGCTATTTATTTCAATTAGATGAGCCAGCCCTATCTAAGCTTTGCCTATCCAAAGCGCGCGGACAGGTGTGAGCGGCTGCCGTGCGTTTTCATACAAAACCAACGTTTCACATATAAAAGGCACTTCCTTTCATCCCACAACCTACCGTCGAGAATGCCCATTAATTTGCCAACACAATATTTTTAGTGAGCAGCTCGCGTGTAATATATCGCGCCCACGTGTCCCCGTATGTCGCCGAACGGCTGCGTCAAATTATTTTCGTTCATGTCACAAGATACAGCGCTCATCTGGACATTTTCCTTTAAAAATCATGGCAGTTGTTGGCTTAATCACGAGGGCATATAGCGCGCTTCCGCTGGAAAAATTACTCCTATTTCAGAGAATACGGTTTTAAATATATCTAATATAGCCGATATTTTATATTACAGTAGGTTTTATTACTTGAAAACTTTGTTTTATGTTTCTATATCGAATAATTTTTAAGAATTCATCTTAGTTAAGGTTATTCTATTCATATTAGCTATGGTTATTCCAGTATTCTATTATAATTACTAATCATCGATTAGGTACGAAATGTTAGCTTTTCGGGTATATCAAAAGTTAATACATTATATAAATTGTAGACTGCATAAACGACGTTACACATGAACAGTTTGTGGTCAAAACGTTACTGTAACGACTCTTACCATATACATAAATGGATGTCAACTAGATATAATTCTAGAAAGTCTTCGTCGCTTAGAGGCAATCATAGCACAGTATGTGCTTTTTGAACATATTTTCCCAAAATTTTGCACAAATGATATTTATGTATAAACATTTGCTAGTAGATGAATAAACACCATGTTCCAAAAGAATGGAAATAAATATATTGTGTAATTCTTAGACTTAGAAATATGCATATACGTATAACATCAAATACCACGTTCCTCTTCAATCACCTGAATGGCCATAGCTTAGTAGTTTGATCATCTTTAGTTCGATCACCTTATAAAATTATTATCATATTTCACAATTTTTTAAACTATTCGGTACTCACAGTTGTAAAATGCCACAATAATCTTTTATTTTACCAATAAATAACGCTCCCCGAAATAAACAAATTTCCTCTGACTTGTCTCAAAATCTGAAAACATGAATCATATTTATCAAAAGTACTAAAAAACTGAAATTATCAATAAAATACTAACATCCATATAATAGCTAAGTAACCAGTTAATGTACGAGAATAAAGTAGAACATAAATATTAATTGCTACTAAAGTAGTACTGCTATCTAATAGCATTAGTTGTCAAAGCAAATAGTATACAAATAATAGAGAAGTACAATAAAGTTCCAATAATTTAATTTATAACAATAATAACGATTATCAAAATCGAATAAACTTAATATCTATTATTCAGACCTCAAGTCATAATATGTATTTCAAGATTTCTTTGAAGTAATAACGAAGACGAAACTATTATAGAAACTAACAACTTCATATATAACAATGTGCTTTATTGTCTTATTTATGTAGAAATATATTTACATTCAGTTTGTAAAATAAATATCGTTAACATAATAAATAACACTTGGTCAGGTCTAACTCGTTGAGGACATTAATAATAATTAACTACAGGAAAACGATAATATTATATTCAGTTATGGGACTGGTTTGTGATATAATGGCGAAGCAAATTAAAATAATATTAGTTTTGTTTTGTAAAATATTATACGAGGAAATTTGCTCTATATACATAATAATAAATTACTAGGCAATGAATATTTAAAATAAATCTGTAAAGTATTTGTAGATATTAGAAATTTGAACTGGAATAGACCTACTATTCAGGCTATTTCTGTGGGATTGGTTGGCAAAAGAATAGATTGTCCACCTGCTAGTGAATAGGACCATCATCCGTGGACTTGTGCAAATGCCTGGCCAATTCATAAAAGATTAACCCTTAAGATAAGGCATCTAGGAAAATAGGACACATGGCCAGGAAGGCAGTGGTTAGTATTCCAACTTTCAGTCACAATACCAAACGCAGTTAAAACAGCTACTTCATACATTTTCTGTAAGACAGGTGACTGACCACCCCAGTCTGTCCAGCATAAGATACGATACCACGGGCTGCTATCAAATATTATCTAGACTCTATTAATAATATTAAATGTATACATTAACTGTCAAATATCCGATCATTTTATGTAAAGAACTACGGAAATTGACAGTTATAAAATAATAATATATGTGAATGAAAGGTAGTAAGATGAAGACATTTATAGATCTTGTATGTATTAGTTTCGAACTCAACGTATTAAAATCTGTTAAGAAAAATGAACTTCCTAAGCTTCAGATGTTTAATATTGATATTTTACGAGTGACAGTCATAGACGAGAATATGCGGGGATAATCTGGTAACATCGATCATATTTGTTGTAGCTTATCGTACCACTCTATTACATTTGTTTGGCGTGTAAGTGTGACAAGGACTAGATTTTCAATTAATAAGGCTAAACTGAACCAAAGTATTTAGTAGGGCTGCCACAGTTACGTTTTTTTGTAAATCAAAATTACTAAATGACACAGCTATTTACAATCTTATCAAATATGTTACAGCTATAATTAATGTAATGGAATCCTAATTAATTGGAGAAAAGTATGTTTCAGAAGACGAAAACGCTCATAATGGTAAGTGGCCACAATGGATTTGTAATTTTGTAATACCAAATATATTTAAGTAAGTAAAAAGATCCGTCCCATATTTTCTTCAAACATAGTAAACCTACCCATGAGTAATCGGGCGGTAATAAAAAATAGTGGACAATAAATCTGTGTGCGGTTAATGCGTTGCGCACTCGCAGAACCCGTCAAGTCGCACTTCGTCGACAACTGTTGTCTCTCGTCGCGACAGCTGCGGTCCACTTGTGCTAACCACACTTAGATTTGAACCCTATCACCAACGCTTACACGAATTTAAAATCTAAATTTACATTTGTAATTAAAGACGTTCAAGTCGTTCGTTATTTGTCATGAAAATTTCGTATCTGTAGTTATGATACGATATAACTGACAAGTGTAATTGTTGGTCTAATGTGGTTAGCGTTTTATCAATGTTCAGTTATAGCAGTGCCAATAGTTATGGGATGGCGGGCTGAATATGATTTAATGAAACTGACGAAGATCGTAAAATTTAAGTATAACTTTTAAATTGAAATGTATTATTGATACATTGAGTGATTACCATGCAGTATCTTTTGAGATGATGTAAACAAAGGCTTATTTACGCATATATATAAAAATGATAATTTAAAAAGTAGTATGTATATGTAAAGGTATATAATTTACGATTATATCTTACAGATTTCTAAATTTATTGCTTGCAAAACAATGTGTTCGAGCACCAGGGCGCTGTAAAGATAATTAATTTTTAAACAGAAGAAAATACGCAACTACATAAACAAGATCTTCAAATAAATATAATAATAAACTGAGAAACTTCAGTGAGAATGAGTCATTAGGCGGGCGCTGTCAAGCGGCGTCGCGCGTCGTCATAGTCAGCGAGCGACGCCTGCGCGTACGCCGGTGATTTATAGCATTCGTGTTGTCTTTTATCTCCTTGCTAAGTTTGTTTGTATCGATTTTACATTTAAAAACAATCAGTGTTGTTAAACTACATTGTTTTAGGTTAAAACTTCTTATAGATGAAAAATATTTTTATATAAGTATTTGAAGTTATGTATGTATGTATGGTAAACGTTATGTTTTATTTTTGTAAAACATAATTGTTATAAATATCTATTTCTTTTAGTCATATTAGTATTGATTTTAATAATGGATTGTTTCAGTTCAAAAGATATTAATAAAATAATTTCCTACTCTAATTTATATAATTTAGGGTTCTTATGTATTTAATTTATACCTTAAATTCTTAAAATTAGTAATTTCAGCCTTCAGCAAACGACTGCAATGATTCCTTTCCGCGCAGACCGTCGCACGCGCATTGAGCTAGTTCATTATTAATCACGCCGATCATAATCTCTTCGGCGTCGGCGCCGCCCTCTGTTTGTATAACTGAGTGGTACAAGTTTAATTATGTTTTTCATAATTTTCGCATTATATAAATATTAACACACTAGTTTAATTTCAATTGTACAATAGAATTTGTGTTGAAAAATTATTAAATTTAGCTGCTAGTTAAAAAAATGTGTTATTATATGAATTATATTAATATGTTTATAATTAATGTTCAGGTCATTCTTATATCAAATTGGTTTGATGGGAGATAGAGCGTGTTTCATACATTCTTATTATAAGAAACACAATCCACATATTTACATAGAGTTCGTTAATTTTATATTACAAAATAAACAATACTTTAGCCACGCAACTCTCTGCACGTGCGCGTATTTTCTTAACAAGTCAAATTATTCGCCTCGTTTGCTGACTCTACAGCATAGAGTATAGACTATATGATGTGTTAAAAAATACCATGTTATTGTTTATGGTAGGAAGTGTATAAGTGGGCTAGAGCCGATGAGAGAAGCTTTTAGTTTGGCTCATGAACGCTCATTGAAATTATAAGAAACCATCTTGTAAACAAATCTTTTATACATAATACGTTAATGTAAAATATTGTTGTTTATTTCTTCCGTTTAAATTTATTAGCTTAAATTTTATTTACTACATCAAGTAGACGTAACGAAAGTAAAAGTTCGAGAACATCTGTGTACTCTATTTTTACTATAAACAAGAGCTATTTAATTATAGCTAACATAATTAGACTGACGAAGTATTCTGTACTTTGAAGGGGAACTGTGATACAAATTGGCGAGCGCATGTCAAGTAATTCAATCATCTCCCTTCTCTATGAGGTATCGTGTGAACATGTATTGAGTAAATACATACATATATAACCGATACCCGGCATATTGCAAAAAATACTCGAATTACTATAGATTTTTAGAATATTTTTTATATGTATCACTTTAACATCGTTTTTTCTTTCGTGATATGTTTTATTCCGATTACTAAATATTCCTAATCCGTATAGCTTCGGAAGTATAAATCGATTCAACCTTGGAATATTGCAGATTTATTCCATCATTTCAATTTAATTATAGTTAATACATAATAAAACTGAATATAAAGTAACGTAACATAATTATATTGGAATATTATTTGATATTAATATTCTTAATACCATTTAATACCGGTATAAGGAAAAAATATATACGGCTTCTTAATGACTTATTTAGTAGTTCAAAGATGTTTTTACACATATGCTTTCAAACCGAGATATTCAATAAGCTTTAGACTTGAGATATTACTATAAAAGTTCATAGTTATTGACTCATCACTTAATTTCAATCAATACTAATAACAAACGAAGCACGCGTACAGTTTTAATTATATAGAGTAGGTATGAATAGGAAACCTTTTTATAAAATTGGTGAGGGCGTCCCTACAGCTGGCAGACTTGTACGGGCTCGCCCGTATGATTTATACAAGTCGATTTACTTAAATTAGATTAATTTGCTCAATTGTACCAGCCGCCTTGCAATGATTTACAAAATTGGAAGTAATGAATAAGATAACGACAATAAACAGGATTTTAAGTATTCTACAATTTAACCTATTTAAATATAATTTAATTTATGTAGACAATAAAATAGAGATTTATTTGTTATATTTATAGATCTTATTTTAAAAGCGGGTTTTTAAATAACTTATTACGCTATGCTAATGTTTTGTTATCGCATATTATGTATGTGTGCGTGTGTGTGTGTATAATTGGTAAAGATATGTGCGAGCCCCTGAAGGGAAGCGGATATTTGTGAATTGTGAACACGTTTATCGTAATTTCGCTGGCTCTGAATGTAGAGTGGAAAACGGTGTAAGTATCTCTCGAGGCCATAGCGCACGCATTACGCCTTATGCGATACTTGTTTGAGAGTTCGTTTATCTTAATATATATTATCACCCGCGGGTTTAGTTACCATGTTACTTCTGGACGATTTATATATTAAAAGTTTTACATGATTTGTACATAACTATGTTAGGATTAAATAAAAGGCGTCGTGGTTTTGTTTTTAATAATATATTTTACTGCGTGTCAAACTATAAACAATAGCTGGTAGTATATATAGTGATGTAAGTAACCGGTGATTTTCTATCCTGAGTCAAACTTAAGTTTTTAAGTCATTAAATTTAACAATTGACTTTTAAAATAGTCTATTCAAACCTCTATACCAATATCCTAACATATATATGTTATTTATTTGTCTGTTTGCAAAATATTTTTGAACATAAATAGTTTTATAGCTCAGTAAAAAAAACTAAACATAGTCCATTATCTAACGTTTCAAATGTAATTAAAAAGTTATCTCCATATAAATAGCATCTACATAAAGATATCTCCTTAGCAATAAAAGTAACAATTGTTTTAATGGCAGTACATAAAATTGTTAGGTTTTGTGTAAAACAAAAAATAAATTAAAGGTTCTGTATTCATTATAAAACATGGAGTAAATAACATTAAGTTAGCATTTCTATGAGTGTGTTGTATCAAATAACTGTGTATACGTCACACAATTAAAGGAAAATTTGCTGACTAACTTGTAATTAGCTTGATCTGAATAATTGTCGTGAACCGGATGTTCATAAAGATATAAATTATGTTAGTACTTTTAAGTAGGATTTTCTAAGCACTAATTGGACTTTAAATATTTAGACTAGTTAATCATAGGACGTTATTATATGCCTTAAACGTATTTAATTAAAAAGGTATTTAGTTTTACGTCATTTAATTGATATTATGCATATTTAGTATTGTAGGTATTTCTTTGTAGTAAGTTAGGTCAATGGGAATTTGAATACTGCAATTATTCAAATCAAATATGGTATTTAAGTCAATGTTAAATATTATTTTTTTAATGTACGTTGATGTTTTTTCTACATTACTATCATAAGAATAAAATCGTAAGGGTAATTTTTATACCAGTAATTACTATAACAAATAATATTAAATGATATAGACTTTATTATTATATATGTTTTTTCCAGTAGTTCTCGCTTTAATTAAATGGGATTTTGCTCTTATCATTTAATCAGCGATTTAATTAAATTACAGCTAATTAAATATATATAAAATAGGAAATACGAATCACAAAAGTTCAAATAAAAAAGTTGCACTTATTATTTAGTTAAAAAATCAATACATTTTTCCCACATTTCAGTCAGAGCGCCATATTTGAGCGGAAATGGGCTCACGTGCCGTACCGGAAGTCAAGTTTTCGTTGACTCATATAGAAAATATATTTTATCTTATATAGTTTTATTATTATGGGGTACATAATAATGTACATTTTGGTTTATACTTCTCATAATAATTTGAATATTGTTTTTTTTTTCTATTTTAATACCCAAGCTCAAAGTTTTTGGTATTCAATTCTTGATTTCTTCTCTGTGGATCAGTAATAATTAGTTCGTTTTTGGTATTGCTTTGTATATAATAAAAATAGATAATCTGATATAAGCTGTATTAGTAAACGGTTCGTTTCTAATGGGATTAATATAGAACTAAATATTGAGGTATCTGAGAAATGTTTTTGTTAGACTGGCTTTACATATCTGATGTAAAATATCTTGAGCTTCCCCCACACAGACACCCCACTGATTTATAATCGAGTGCGTTTTATCAGCGTGACAGATCGTCGAGCATCACAAAAGATATTACGATTACCATGTATCTTGAATTATCTTTATATATTTCCTTTTGAACATATATAAAGATAAGATATTCAATTTTATATGTAATATATTTTGTCACAATAAAGCAGCGAAAATATGTATTTAGAGTTGTTCTGATCACAGTTAATTAGTATTGAGTTATGTATATATGAAGCTTTTAGAGCTATATTATTGGCATTAAAAAGGCATATTTTGTATAATAGACATAACAAAGTATTATATTTGAGAAAAAAATATACATATATAGAATAATTAAATATCGATATTTAGGAATTAGCACCAAAAAATAAACCATTTTAATAAGATATTTTGTGATTAATAAAACAAAATCGTAATACTCTATTTAAACTATATCTGTTATTTGCAAAAACTGAATAACATTTAAAAACATAATAAACATCTATACATATAAACTTGAAATGTATTCAATTATTTCGTCACGGTGGGAAGCGCTAGTATAATCAAATGATTCGCGGCTCAGAGCACATTGTCAAAAGAATGCTCACCCGAACACTTGTAATAGCAGAAATATATGTATGTATGTACTTTTATAAAAACATACATATTGACTGACAAGGCAAGCAAATCAAAATTTAAATTCTTGATTTCAAAGTAAACAAATTCATAATGGGAATTTTAATGGGAAAAGAAAAATTATTCAAACGGGCAAGATTTAAACTTGCGATCTCGATCAAAATTAATCCGTTTTCGAGACCATGTCTAAACATGTTAACAAACAGTTTCAATCATAACAAGATTTAAATTATACAATCTGTGTGAAGTTTTAACAAAATAACCTGTGATGACTTATGTGATTAGACGAAACAAAAAACACGTCATGATAAGAAAGGTTTAAAGAAAGTCATAATGATAAGTTTACACGAGATAGGCGTTTAGCATGTGTCCGTGACGTCCGGCCATCTCGCAGACAGACCAATATTTGTCCGTGCAGGATGTTTGTCCTACGAATAACGCTGAGGGGTCTAAAAGTTAAGATAATATTTAAAATAAATCACAATTTCAATGAAAACTTCGACAAATCTCGAAGATACACTATTTATAAATTCTAATAAATATTTGTATGTATATATTAGATTATATATAGTAATTTAATCGCAATAAAATTACAGAATTGGTTGGAAACAGTTAGATAAAAATGGGCACGGGAATATTTTTTACGAGGCATCAATATTTTTAATAGGTTTTTCATCTGCCGATAGCCTTATCTGAACCGCGTCTTATCAATGCAGCGAATACCACAAAAACCCTGACATGGCAGTGTTATCAGTGGTTTTTATTGTATCGAACTTTCAGTATATTTATAGTTTGGAGGATGCTGTGCTTTGACTGGTGTAGTTATCGGGCGGAAGCCGCGCTCTTGACCTCCAGTTACTGATAACAAAACCATAAATAATAAAACAGCTGGCTCTTAAAATGACAATACATTTTGAATATACATAATATTTTTTTACGAAGATAATGTTTGTATATAAATTTATTCTTAATCTATAGTTTGTAACTTTTAAGATGATGTTATATCTTTTAAAACGTTTTTGCATAAGCATAAAAGAAAGATCTATATTACCTACCTATAACTTAAGTTTTCTAAGTTTCTAACACTTTTAAACATTTACGATAGCATCTGTAAAAAACTTTTTTTTAAGTACCGTTGAAGTTTTATAATGAATATTTTTGGTTAGAGATAAGATAATGAAGAAATATTTTACTAAACAAAATATTGCATAAGTGTTGACACTTCAGTTGGGTATTTGTCATTTGAATTATCTCACTACGAGTCAGACTAATATAAGAAATAGCACCTATCTTAAGCAAAAAACATCCCTTATCAGTGATTTGGCATAACATATTACTGTAGAAAAAATATAAAAAAGTATAAAAATATACATAATCCAAAAAAGTTATACTGCGACCCTGCCAGGATTCGAACCTGGAATCTTCTGATCCGTAGTCAGACGCGTTATCCGTTGCGCCACAGGGCCTGTGGTAAGCGTTCTGAAAATGTGCAACTATATACTTCTGCTTCCATTATTACAGACTATATACTTTTTATGTTACGTAATACATTTTATAATCTTTATTAAGGTAAAAAGCATTACTAATAGTTAGTAATAGAATACATTTTTCAAGTTTCTGTTATTTGTGTGGAATTACTAATTCAAATTCTCGCTTATCATCAGGTCATAATACTTAATATGCTTTTATGATATACATATATCTACATAGTATGACATATTACATTTTACCATCGTTGTTACTTCTAGCGAATTATAAAATGAGAAAGAAAAAAGAAAGTAGAAATAATAAATAAATAAATGATATATGTTTCCTGTACAATGCGATATTTCTTTATTGTAATATTCCTTGTACAATAAATTATTGAAGTGTGCGAGGCGCGTGTCTTCGTTAGAGCACATTGTGTCGCACGCGGGCTACTAAGCATGTACCTACTGTATGTAGTTTATCCCTTACTTTGTACTTTTTATATTAATTAACTGTCCCTTAATTTCTCTTATTTTTTTAACGTTTTACATCGAAGAAGTAAAGATAATTCTTAATAAATAAATAACATTTTTAAAATAAAAATGATCTTTTATTTCGACGTTCGTGTTTACGATTGTTGTAACATTGTGGTTATTTTTCAAGCTATAAAACATATCATGGAAGTCATTATGTGTCTTAAAATATGAATATTAGTGCGACATGGTTCTGTAAGCTATCAACCTGTCGACGGTGTTCTATCTTACAAGTCTACACTTTCGCCACTTCCCTCGTAAAAATATATTTTTATGAAATCTTACAATAGAATAGATAGAAAAATAAGTTAAATATATATTTAAATAATACGTAATTTACATAGTTCATCACTATATCATTTTCAGTTACTGTATTAGTAACCTATTTATTATTTTGGTTTAGTAGGAAAATTAACTATTTTTTATTTGTGATACGTCATATTATCAACATTCATGAACTAGGTGCTAATTGTGAGGTGAGTAGGCGTCCGGTCCGTGTGAACCGCAAACAAAGGTCTACACTTAAAACGTTTATTCAAGTAAAAATAATATCTCAAGTGTCTAAGGTTGATTATAACTTATAAAATGCATTATATATTCATTCTGATTCTATGATTTATATATATTTATATGAGATTTCCACCTATGTACTGACTCATCACGAAATCTGGTACCATAAGGCCTAGAGACTTCAAATTTTGTAAGAATATTATTGTTGCCTATTGTTTAACGGGGACTTTAATACAAAAAACATATTTTCAAAATATGTCTGCTATAGGTATAAAGTTTGGTGTCTTCTTTCCGGCATATTTTTCCCACAGACAAATAAACAATATAAATTATTTATTTATTTAATTCTTTTTTGCAAAAAAAAAACAAAATAATGTACAAAATGACCTTCTCTACCAGCCTGTCTTAGTATGTACCGGAGAGGATGTTGGTAGGCTTGCAAAAACAAAAAATAATAATAATAAAAACAACAGAAAAGCACAACAAAATTCTAAAAAAAATAGTAATAATAATCATAAAAAAATAGAAATTTTAATAAAAAAAAAATATAATTATTATAAAAGTACGGATACAAATAAATATAGGTACATAAATTAACACTTAAGGATAATATGTAATATGTACAGCATATAATACTTATGATAAATATTGTATAAATTATTAAGGTATTATATAAATATAAATATATAATACGGTATTATATAATTTAAGATAAATTATTATTATAATGCCTAATAGAATTGACAAATAGTTGCTATTATAAATTCCACTCCAGTCCAAATTAGAATTATAGCAACAACTTATGACTTCATTGTATATTAAATTGGATTTATTGTTACAAGGTAATGCATGTATGTATGTTAATGGATATGTGGTTATTAAACGTTGGTGACTGGGTGTCACCTAACTGGCGCCAGACTAGTTCTGTTGGAAATCCGAGATCGCCTGGAAAGAGGAATGTCACACCCAAGAATTTAATTCAATGTGTCATTGTTTATTATATTATATAAATCTTTTGTATAGAATTTAATATCTAATTAATGTGAGAGCGAGACGACATTCATATTTTGTTTCATACAATTATTCATGTCTTATTGCAACTGATTACACTAATACATGACAAATTCTTATGAATATGTATTTTACGAAACAACCGCTGATAACAGTGAATGTGACAACTGGTACCCAATGTACCCAGATAGTAAAAATACCATAATCTGATAAACTACTTGTAGCTTAAAACAGTGGCCAGTTGTACGAACTAATCTACTGGTGTCTGATTCTCTCATCGTCCCTAATGCATGCACATGGTATTGCATCAGTTTTTCCGCCCTTTCAATGCTATGAATATTGAACCATTATAAACTGACCCGCGTTATCTTCTTCTGTACTATACTCTATCATGCGTTTTATAAGTCCAGTTATGTTGGTTATTTATATTGTAGCGCCATATGGAGTATTAGCGGGACACTTGGGATTGGACAAGGATTGGTAGGAATGGGAACAACTGTCAACTTTTCCGTACTAACATTGTTTTAGTGCTTTGACTCTTTTTGTATGATTAATGTTTTGTTTTATGTACTCAAGGCTTTGTATATATATATTATAATTGAAATTAATATTTTTAGGGTTGACTTGGTTTTTGTCAGTCTTGGTTTTTTTAGATTTGCTTAGATTTTCTTTTGCCTGATATTATGTATTATTTCATCTTTGTGTTTTGTAGATACTTAAATATAATTTGTACAGGATTTTTTAATATATTTTTTTGGTGAAGTTATTGGGTACAAACTTTTTAAAAGATATATTACTACGAAAATTATATACCATGACGAAAAGCCATAAATGATCTAAGACATGCCCCTTCAAATTTGTGCCTCCATACATTTATATCAGCGACTTAATCAAACCGTGCACTTGTCTGGTCCTAGGGGAGGGGTCCAAAATATTCATTTCGTCCGCAATATTTGTACATTAGAGGTCTCGCCTCGTTTCTCTCCCCGTCCCTAACTTGACTTCTACTTTTTGCGAGGGAAGCTGCTACTATAAATTCTCGAATGGTTTTTTTTAAAGAAATTTATTTCACTTCTAAGATTTTTTATACATTATATCTTGTTTATTTTCAACAGATTTTTACAAAAATTGGCTTTTTTAATTAAATAATTATAAATAATGTATTGAGTTTTAAAAGACTTACTTTGTAAATCTATGGTTAAATCAGTGGGGAGAAGGGAGTTCACCACGCAGAGTAATGAAACCTTAAATCCCTGGTACAGACTCGTAATCCCATAGCGAAAGGTTATTTTGCACAGGGGTGGCAGTTGGCCGGAGCTAATGTGTTTTAGTATTTCATTTCAAGCGCAAATTGTGTTTTTATTCATGTTTGTGTTGTTTTCATCTAATCTTATTATAGAGTGTTTAAATTACATTAATTGGGGATACATTAGTAAATAAACGTTTATAATTATACAGTACCTAAGCTATTATTAACAGTTATTTCACTAAAGTTATCCAATAACTATTTGCAACTATGTTGTCAAATGTATATAGTTAGTGTTTATAAAGTCTTAAATAAAATTATAAATTCAAAAGAATTCAAATGATCGATGATTTCGGCATTAACTTTGTGTTTACTGATAATTTAATATGTATTATTATTATTGAGATTTTGTGCTTCAGTCGTGTCGCAACCCTGTCGTCTTCAATGCCGTAGGCGTCGCACGTGTACACTTAATGAGAGCCCGGACCGATCTTCCGACCGATCAATGAGTGGGAGTCTTGTTAGTTTTGTTGTTCTGACTTATGTTCGTGTAATGCGTTCGTGCAACTATTTTAATATCAAGGTAGACATGAGAAAGACATTTAAGTTGTAATTTTGTTACTTTACGTCCTTTATGGTGAGTACCAGTTTGAGACTGGCCATGATTTTATCGACCGTGAATAATTACCACTGCGGCATCCTTCTTTTTATTGATTGAAATAAATTGTGCGCTTTTAAAAATGAACGCTATGTTCCTTAACATATAAAAACTTTTACTTAAAGTATGTAAGCAAGTAAAGAAAGTAAAAGCAAGTAATTATTGGAAAACTGATGCATATCAATATTGTATTTGACGCCTAACGGTTGAATGTCTATGGATACTTGAATATTAATAATACTTACCTTGTACACCTACATTCAGAGCAAATAAATTATTATTATTATTATTAGTAATTTATTATGTATATTTCTGAAGTAAGTAATTGTGGAAAATAAACGTACACGATTATAGTAAAAAATACTAATAATAATAAAGTAAAACAAAAAAAGTAAGTTTCGCAGTCGGTAGGATTCGAACCTACGCTCCCAGAGGGAATCTGATTTCTAGTCAGACGCCTTAACCGCTCGGCCACGACTGCTACATATGAAGTGGCGAAATTATGGATTTGAAAGCAAAGGTACTCATTGAATGTAGAGATTGTAGAGAATATAAAAACATAATTATTGAACACTTGTTTTAATAAATATGTACATACGAAATTTTAATGCTATATAGTATAATAAATAAAGATATCCCCGGTCAGTAAAGCAACGAGGCGGGTATATACCTATCAATATGACGCATGTTTATTCAGACAAATTAATCATTTATGGGTACTTATCTATTTTAGTTGAAACCATGCACAAAGTGGGCTACTGTAAATTTTAGTACTGTCATAAGATTAAAACAGAATTTTCGGATGTTTGTTCATCAATACGTTAAAATATTTTTTATATATTGATTTAAGACTTGAGATTACTTAATTTTTTTTGTAAAAAAAATAGCCGTTTGTTTAAAAATGTTTACGTTCCATTATTATTTTTTACATATTTTATATATTTTAATAGGAGGTTGAAATCATCCTAACATTCTTCCTACAAATTTAATCAAAGGCCGGTATTGACATAATTAAATCATTCATTAATAGATTTCAATCCATAATATCAAAAGTTAGATCAGGATCAATTATTAATTTCGTGACAAATTACCTTACTACTTTAAGTGATTGTAAAGTACTTAATCTCTATATATATCACAACGTCTGTGTTTTTGTGTGACTCTATTTGTCAATTTAGTACGATTTAGTCAGCTTCTACATTTAGCTTTGATTTGTGACTCCGTTCCGTTGTATAATGATTACATAAACACTGGAGGAAATTATACAATTATTTAAGAGGAAAATATATAATTATATATCAAACAATAGAACAATCAAACAATAACTGAATATCATATTGAAATTATAATTCAATATGATATTCAGTTATTTTCAAAATATTATTAAAATTCTATTCTATTATTTCTATCAATATTTCGCTCAAGTATAATAGTCTTAATTTTAATTTTTATTGTAAAATGTAGTTCAAATTAAATTTATTTATTCGTGAAGACTGAAGTCATTGGTGCAATAGTACTGACAGGTATGTTGAGCAAGTAAGTAATTACAGATTAGATTAGTTTACAATACATGATTTCTACTATATATTGAAGTGGATACAATGAGTATATATTTTTCTTGACAAAACCAGATAAGTGAGTTGAAACTCACAATGAATTGTATATTTATTTTTATTATTTATACATGTATGTCATATCATAGATCTAGGTGTTAGTACTGGAAGTATTATGAGGGGCATCTATCAGACTACTAAGGTACCACAATTACCAAGCTTCCTAATTAAATTACCTTCCAGTTTATTGTATAATTGAATTATTATGTCTGTCCATGAATTAAAGTTATGTAACCATATCATGTGCCACATAAAGTAGCGGGAAAACTAAAAATAGAAGCATTATGATACCGGTAGGTATTTCATACACAATGCACGAGGTGACTAGGGCATCACTTCCGCTGCACCGAGGACACACATACTTACATATTCATATTTAATAACATATAAATAACACAAAAAAATTAGTACTAATCTCATTAGAGCATTATATGTACCCGAAGGTTTTATGTATCATTGCCCTTCTTATAATATGATTTATTACAATTTAATCACCGCAATGAGTTGCAAGAAAATAAAATTTAACACAATAGCGAGAAGAGAAATTCAAATTTTAATATATACAATTTAGAGAATGTTCCAAATCAATTAGAAATATTCAAACTTGAATTCTGTAAGTTGGTTCAGTGAGCGGCCAACATTGTTCGACACAGTAACAGTAAACACGAACAATACAACACACATACACACACATTATTACGACTGCTTCGGTAACTTTGTTTTATGTAATCCGAAAGCATCTAACTAAACGTTGTATGAAAATGTATTAAGTAATTTAAGAATTCTTTTAATATATGAATGATCTTTGCTCCTAAAAGTTATGTGGCTGCTTTGTTTTCCAGGTGATTCGTCAAGGTACAAAAATATCTTATAAAAACCTGCGTACTACAATAGCTTTATAGAAATACTGTAGTTACGTTCCTTATATTGGCGTTTCTTTACAAAATGTTTCTTTTAATACCTCAACATTGTTGTACCTGATAGTGCTGTACCTCAACACTAAACATTGCTGTACCTCAACACTCAACATTTTTTTCACTAATCTCAACTCAACAATATTGTACCCAAACACTAAATATTATGTATCACGCATTTCAAACAGGAAATGGTTAAACTCCATGAATATTTATTGAACTTAGATTTAAGCTTAATGTAATAAGACACATTTGGTCATTGAGTGTCGCTGTGAGTGTAGGTATCTACGAAATAAATAATTAAAGAGCCGACACAAGAAGTGTTTATTCTAAGTTGATTATAAGTGGACTTCCTTCATAACTCAGTACATCATCAATCCGAATATTTAAAAGTATGAAATATCATCAGGTTACATAAATATATCAGCAATGTAATACGCTTACAAAATGTATATCAAACATATAGACAATAATAAAATAGTTAACCAAAACTCCCTAAAGCCGTAAATGAAAAAAATACAACAGAAATTCGTGGTATATTTACTTAAGAGTAAATATGAACTGAAGGCAAACAGTGTCTCGAGGGAAATAAAGGCGAGGAAGCCCTTTACCCTTTGAATTTTTAAAATGTTTGTAACTATTCACTCTCCAACTCATAACCTTTGCCTGCGTAAATATAAAAGTAGGTTTTTGCTGAATATTTCTTATGGTTATTGAATATTAAACATCAAACGAGAGGGTGCATTTAGAATGTTCTGCTATTCTATAAGAAGCAAGGGACGGATCATTGATTTTATGTTTTTTACTTCCATCAAGCAAGATATTGTTCGAATATATTTTTTACTGGCAAAAAAAATATATATATATAATATATGAAATATGTGTATATTTTTTATTTGACTCTACAATATGAAATATTTATTTAATGTCAGTTTATCTATTCACTATATTGTACGCATATGTATAATATATAACAATATATAACACATACATATACACATGTATCTATATTTTCGAAATCTAAACGCCTCTAACTAAAACGTGTTCTATGAAAATGTAAAAGGTAATTTAATAATTCTATTAATATAATTATGATGATGATTCTTGCTCCAAAAAGTCATACATATATATTATAATACAACTTAAAGATATACATATAGTAATTATTTTGTATACACGAAGTTCACGCTTAACCCATTTAAGTATGAATAATAGAGAATAGAGTATCGTGAAAGGTTAACGAGTTTGACATACCCCCAGTGAAATCAACATTCAAACATTATTCTATAGAAAATGTTTCTAATTACTTGGCTGTGGGAATAAATAATAAGCTACAATACAACATTCGTTGATAAAATATCAATACACTTTAGTTTAATGTTTTATCTTTCTATTGATAATGTATAAGAGTCAACAGAAAGATAATTGAGTACATTTTGATGACTGTACCAAAAGTACTTACAGTGGTACGACCACCTGACAAATATCAATTTTATCTTAGATCTTAAGCTGGTGATTATGTATACATTAGCAATTATCTCAATTGTTTTATTAGACTGGTTATTTATTTTGTTATGGGTTTTAATGTTACATAATTATTATGATAAATATATATTAATTCTATGTGTAGTATATGAGTATATATGAGTTAAATAATACGTACATTGTTTTGTTTATACGAAGGTTAAATGCTTAGAATATTTATTTCCTCATATTCATGTATAATAAACGGGTATTATTTAATATCTATGTAAAGAGATGTTTAATTATATTTATATATAAATACATATATTTGTATTATTTTGCTTTATAGCTTGGTTTATGGCTAAAATAACCGAGTTCCCCAGTTACACCTTTTGTTGCAATCAGTCGCGGCAATCAGAGTAGCCAAAACTATATAACAAACTAAACTTTATCATAAGTGAAGTAAGGTTTATTTTGCTATAAATTGTCGTGAATGTAAGTAATTGTGGACATGCTTACCGACATGAGACGTCATCGTGTTGTCTTGTTTACACGGCTCCTTGCAATGTTCGCGTTTCACTTTGTAAGAAAATCAAAGACTACCCGTCATGCTACATTGGCAAAACATCAGCCTTACTACCAAATAAATACCATCCTATATATATTTATTACGGAACTGGTGACTAAATAATCACTACACAGACACACACATAGATTGGTGCTGACATATATGTTCGTGGAACGAGATATGATTAATAATTTGATTCAAGTAATAAATTGTAGTTAAAGAAATTATTTTATTCACACTTTATAATATGTAAGTTAAGGCGTGACTCTCATTGAATTTTAAATTAAACAATCATTTTTAAAATTATAACTGAGTTTTTTTCATTAATAAAAAATATTTACAGTATGTGGATTTTATCGTTTAAGCAAATTTTCTCCCATCTTAATAAATATACATAGGCCACTCAGAATGTTCGTCCAATAAGAGTTTTTATTTATGTGCGGAACGCCGACTGGTCATATTTAGGTATATGTGAAAAAATCGTATCAGTAAAACCGACAAAGAAGATTTAACCAGGATATTCAGCAGATAAGATCTAGTAGTGTTCATGAGTCATGCTATGATGTACAACCACCTTTTGTAAAGAAATTGCGGGCAACAAGTAATCTTACAGAGGACCGAGGTCCTTTGCTTTACCACGACAAAGCGGCTGGATACTCCGCGATATAGAGGTATGGATGAATTACATTAAATAATGTGGATCTCAATAGTTTACTGTCGCTGTATATTGTGACTTTTCAATAAATATGGTGTCTTACAAAAATTTTTCGTTTGTAACGATTAGAGAGAAGATTGTTTTTCAATTACAAACAACTTCTTGGAAACTTATCAACCTTTGGTAAATAAGTGTCCTTATATAAATATGTTAGGTTTAATCGTTACGATGGATTTTCCCTTATCAGTTCTTATCAGCTCGGTGCGCTCACACTTGCCGGTGCAAACACCTGCTGGACCCACCTGTACGCATGTGTCGCTATATCTTAAAATATACCAAGATATGATAAGAAAATAACAAATAAATATTTCCGTAATAACATTACATTAAGAAAAACAATATTATTTTCCTTATGGGCCTACAGCAATTCGTGGAAGAATTCAGATAGTAAAATGTAATGTATAAATATATACAGAAACATTTTAGAAAAATCTTTGAAAAAATAATTAATAAAACAATTTTAATTCTTTTGATAATGATTTTGATCATTCTTTTCATAAAAATAAATATCTAATATCATAAATATTTTACACCTTAATTGTTCTGACTATTTTATTCCATGGTATGTTTTATTAAACGAAATATTTGTCATATTTATTATATGTATATGATAAGTATTTGAATATAGTAGGGGAAACCGGGGACCCGGAATCGTGAATATATTAAAGTTAACTTCATTATTGTCGTTTAGTTAACTTACATAATGTTATAACAGTTATCTTTAATATTAATTAAACGTTTTGATATAAGTCCAGTTTTCAATAATGGCACGAATATCTACTTTGCGGTACGAGGGCAAAGCGAAAAACTACATTATTTGTAATGGAACTAAACATTAGAAATAAAACAACATTCGAAAATTAAATGAACATATTCAAGCAATACAATGATAATTATTGTAGTTATTATAAAGAAAACAATTAAACTTACAAATGAAATAGATCTCGAAAATTAAGAGAACATTAAAAAAGTAATGGTTGGAACAATACTAATTATTGCAGTTATTTTTAAAATTAACATAGAAATAAAAAAAACAAACATCCAGAACTATAGAAACGAAAAAAAAACTATAATACGAGTGCCTACAAGTACTAATCATTGCAGTTATCACAAACACTGTTTTCGAATGAATACTTTTCATGACACTACTCAGTATTTGTAATAAGACATCTTGTTTTTCGTTGGTATCTTTCATGATCATCTTCAACGTACATTTCACCTCAGAAAATACACCTTACTCATCAAACTTTCTTTATTTCCTTCTTCTTGTCATTCTCTTTTACAGTCTTAAGTTTTGTAGGAGACAAATTTGTATTAAAAGTATTTTTGTTTGAAGTCTTTCTAAATCTTCTGAGAAGCTTTAGTTAAAACATCATGTAGTGACTTCCATACAACTGTATAACTTATCATAACCGGGCAAAGTGAATACGGTATCCACTTTGAATAATCCGTTTTGCCTTTCAGGGACATTTATGAGGGTATTCCAAATTATTAAAAAATTAGAGCATCTATAATCTTTATTTACGGATAGTTGAAAGCAACATTATCATGCATTTAATCCTACTAATAACAAGGAACATGTCCCAAATAGTATTATAGTTAAAAACGAAACACTTATCTCTGTAACTAAATATTTTTTTACCAAAAACACACTGTGTTCGCTCACTAGCGCTGCGCGACGAGAACTCGCCCCGACATGTTTGCCGCGCATGGAGCAGTCAGAGGTGATCATTGCTATGACATAGCGGTTGCCAGCCAATAAACAATTTGAGAGTTATTTGCAATATTCACTTTGCCCGGGGCAACCACTTTGCCCAGATTTCCCCTAAGTACCTACGCTGTAAATTTATTTGTATTTTATTGTCATTGGGCCCTTACATTACCTTACAAACATTCGCTTATAATATTTACTCCTTTTAACTTGAATAACTTTTTTATTGCACATATAAATAAGCAAATAAAAAGTTCAGAAAAAAATCAGAGAAACAATAGGAACCTTATCAATAATGTGATCTCTTCCAGGTAGCTCTTTACGAATATAATGAAACTACAAAACAGGGAACAACAATACAAATATAAAAATAGTATAATAACATTATAAATACGTATATAAATAATAATCCTAAAAATAATATGTATAAGTCATTGTAATTAACAAGTGCTTAACAGCGACAGTTAATGATACTTAATTAAAAATATATTTAACAAATAATGTAACTTAATCAATAACTTGAATATTTATTCATATTTCTATAAATTATTATTATGTACAAAAAGACATTAAAATAAAAATAAATAAGAGTCAAAATTTTATTTGGATATTTTCAGTGCTATGGTTATCATTTAAAGTATATGTATATAAATCATCCACATAACGAAGAATTGAATGTAGAGCAAATAAAAAATAAGTAGAGTGAGGCATGTACCGACTGAAGGTCGTCTACGGACAGGTACACCTGAATAATCGCATTAGTCTTATCAGTGATAGCTTATCAGTATCACTCGACTGAAGATTCGGCTCGCTATAATATGATGGTATGTGGATAATTTCCACCACTATGAAAATGTATTTAAGTCATTTTAATTTTTTAAGTTATTGAATTTTTTTTTATTAATTTTGTTCGTTATTTATCTTTTATAAATATTTGTAGGTTCATTTTTGTTTGTTAAATACACAAGTTTTTTTGTGTTCTAAATGATAATAACGAAATTAAAATATTTTCAAATTAAGGTCCTAAATGCGTACTATTTGAAGAATTTGTTAATTTGCTCAATGGCCCTGTGGCGCAACGGATAACGCGTCTGACTACGGATCAGAAGATTCCAGGTTCGAATCCTGGCAGGGTCGCAAGATAACCTTTTTGCATTTTTCAAATTTTATTTACGTACTCAGTTACGTTTGCTTTGGTAATTACCCGTATTGTTTAATACTAGAACCACGGAGCAAAATTTTACAAACTTAGCAAATTGCTCACCTTTGATTTTAAAACTTATTCTCTAAACCATAAGGCACGAAGTTAGTTCCACGCAATATATTTAAAATATTTAATTCGAATTAAGCTTTACTGTATTGTAATAAAGTTTATATTAGAACAGTCAGGGCATATATAAAGTTTAACAAGCGCAGCTGATCAAATATTATAGCGGCGATAATTGGCCGTGATGCAATCGCGTGATGCTTGCAATACGTTTTCACGATTTTCTTACTTTCTCAATTTAAAATCATTATCTTATATGTCATTATAATTAATGATTTTTTTTATATTTTTATCAGAAATATAATATAAAAGTAACTAAGTTTTAAAATATGAGCAATCAAACTAGTATCAATATATTTTCTTTCATCATGACATATAATAAATTATTAATGATGTGACTTATATAATTAATTGTAATATGAAATATTTGAAGATCATGTATTTGTCATTATTTAATGAAGAACCTACTATACGAAGAACAAAATATGCTATTGTAACATAGTTTATTTAGTTTATTAATCAAACTGTAATCAGTGGAATATTTATAGAGTAAAAACTGAATAGTATATGTGTTTAATTTTTAAGTGTTGTTGTTTAAGTTGATGCGTTATGGAATAATGATAATTCCATCAAACTAGTAATTTGGTTATATAAACAAAATGTTTATTATCTACTTGTTATTTCTTACTATTGTTATACATATTGATTTCTATTATTCATTTAAATTGTTTATGTCATAAATAGGGTTGTACAATAAAATACATTAATATGTAATAATATTTTTTATTTACTGCTTTTCATGGATACACTTATACAAAATCAGTGCAGTTGTGAATACAGAGAAAAAGAGATGAATTGTACAATCTGTGAGTAAGAAGCAGTCAAACAATGTAATGCCCGAGTTGTAACTAGCTGCCAAACACGAGATTGATTAGCCAATCACGTGAGTTATGTAACATGTAACAATGCGTGGTCTGAAGAAGTCTTTCAGCACCTTGGGTTAGATTTGCCAAGTACCACGTACCGCGTATTGTTTAAAGGTCCAATGATATTTTTATATATAGTCCAGTTGTCTGTCCACTCGTGTCGCTACCATCATTAAAATTATAACAGTCTGTGTAAATCATAATACAGTAATAAGAATTATATAAGATAATTAAAGCGTCTTCACCTTATATTCAATATAAAATCATAAAGTGTCTCGAATTTGATAATTTTTGCTAAATTTTTATATAATATTTTAAATACACTATTTACATGTTTGTACTAAACGCAGTCTGATAAATTAGTAAAAAGAAATAATACGTTTAGTACATAAACATAATATTTTAATAATCTATAAGAGCAACAAAATCGCCATGCATAATCACACTCATGAAATTAACTTAAAATAAAGCTATATAGTTAAATCAACTTTAAATTGATTCACTTCTTTGATATAAATGGAAGCATCGTTTTAAAACTAAAAACCTAAAGCGAATAATAGAACAAAACCTTTGTTTTATGGAACATTTATGTTTATGAATATTTATTGCGTTTTATTCGAATTGTTCCACGTAGTTTTTTAATTATAAGAAATTTACGATGTCGCAAACCACTCAACATTATTTACAAACACGTTTACGTACATCCACCTATATTAATAACTAATAAAGCTTTATACATTCACATTGTTACAAGTCAACCAATTGCACCGCCATCGCCGCTGGCTCCTGGCTCTGGTCGATTGCATTTCAATGCTAAGTCTTCGCATAATGCCACCAAATAATTAAATAAACATATTGATCATAACGAGATCGTGCTTAGGATATCATCGTGAGATGAAGTTCACTGCGACTGAGGCAGAAGACCCGTATGGGGCGCTCTACCACAGTTAAACCCTCGGAACGGGGCCTTAACGGGGCATCTCGAGGTATATTTGACGTCCATCATTATTTAAAATGTCTTTAATCTACTAATCACTTAACACGACGTCGACCTGTCCGGTTGGTCTTGTTTCTCTGGTGTCTGTAACAAAAGAAAATTCTGGTTAGTCACACTATTAATATTACTACATTTTCGTAAGTGAATATTGGTATCATGTAAAATAATTATATTTATTGAGGACAGCCAATTAAAACCCTCGTCGCCATCATTACATCTAACAATTATTATAGTGATTATGACAACTAAACAGTATATCGGGTGTGGCATATGAGCATCCCGCCGGCGTCCGGCCATCTGTCACCAACATATGGGCTGTATTTCAACACTGTTTTAATTCATTAGCAGAGGTGAAAGGTCGCGACCGTAATATTGGCACAAAAATTGTAATGTACTATCAGCGCAGTGTTAATTACTACCTTTATTCATTGTTCTTAGTATCGGTAAGTGTTAGATTACTGTTTCCCGTCCGCGTACATCCGCGACCCAGCTGAACGGCCGCACGTGGCCATACCCTATTTACAGACATACCGAAGGGAGAGCGCACATGTCCCGAACGGATCGGGACTTTGCGAGACTGAACACGTGAAATCCCTTTATGAGAGAAGCATTGTCGGTTGGATAATGAATAGGTGCGTTGCATTTATTTAGCTATCGGCCACCGGCGCCGTCACGTGTGTTCATACGCAGCTGTGAAAGACCGTTACCCGCACAATGCCCTCGATCGATAGGCGATGGAATCTGAGCGAACGGCGAAATCATTGCACGTGTGCAGACCGATAGAGGTTGCCAAGACATCTTGCGGTAGAGTTGCATTGTCTACAGCCCGTAGTAGTCCGTTTATTAGTTTGGAGAGACGTAGAGGTAATCGTAAAACTTTCACATACGCGATTTATGAGTAACTTAGAGACAAATATATTCTGACGAGCTGGCGAGCGGTCAGCGTGGGCGCGGACACCTGGCGGCGCATTATTGAGCTTTAACGATAAAGTTAGGAGTACGTGGATAGTATCACCCATTCAGGGGCTAAGCTGGACGCATCATATATATAAAAAATGTCTTCCGAGCATTATATTGTCATTTTAGAAATCGGTAATTGTCTCTTTAACTTTATTCTAAAACCGAATGTGGTATGCGGGTTGACAATTGGATAAGTAAAATTAAATATTTAATTTTACTAAGATTAGTCGTAAACGTGAGCTGTTGCAGCTAATTGTGGGGTGTGTTTTTATATTTAATTGGAGGGGTAAAAAGATTACACGCTTATTTGTATTCATTGATAGTTATCTTCTCATTAGGTAGGTACTGCTAAAACAAAAAGTCAGAAGTTTTATCATCGTAAACATGTCCTCATTCGTAGTCATAAACAACGGCAAATATACAAAGACACACAACCTTGTAGCCAGGTTAGTTTTTGGGCTTTAAAGAGGCAATAAAACTTTTAGTTTGTGTATTTTCATTTTTTATTACTTGACACGTCGATAGGTCTAGCAGTCGTGAGGACCCGAGGGCACTCAGCTGCGAAGTACAATTTACTGCCGCGTATTTTGAATTGTGATAGTCGGCGTGGTGTATGTTCGTGACCGAGGTTTGTAGCACAGCGTTCGATGCCTCTCTCGATAGCGCCGTGAAATGCCGTCTCACGACCCGCGCTGGAACTGGGAATTCCAGCACCGGTCGTGATCGACCCGAGGCTGTTTATTATTTGTAATTTTTTATACGACCAATCCAATCAAAGCTTGCGAGACGAGTTAAGTATAGTATCGGTGTTGGATGTCCTTGTGAGTTTAATAATTCACATTTGTATTCAGGAATGCGGTTAAATTACACTACATTCCGATTGTTCCTGCATAACGTAGGCGGTATATCAGTAAATATCATGTTTTCAATATATAACCTTGCTGTGCTTGGCGTCATTGGTTAGGCAAAAGGCACAATACACTCCTACTGAAAGAAACAAGCAGTTACATGAACAAAACAAAACAATAAATAAAAAAATTAACAGATGCACCGAATATGTGACAGTATCATTACTGTAAATTTCACACAGCACCATTTGCCTCTTAAATCACGCCTGTTTAAACATTTCCCTCAGTTCTAACAACTGGCAGTGATTAAAATTTACGTGGCACGACCAAGTATTAACGAGCGGGCATTGCGCCGGTGGCTTGTAGACACAAGGCGCTCGAATAAATCCTGCGGGATGCACCTGCCGTGCGCTCAATATTACCGACCGACTCATCAATGCGATGCATTTATAGTCTAGGTAGTCTAATCCTAGCGGAAACGCAAAGGTAATTGTTGGATTACATGGAGATAGAGTAATAATACGCAGGTGTCAATCGGAATGCTAAGCGAGGCACAAATGTCTTGAATATTCAGATTATGTGTCAGTACACGGTCGTTTACGCGGCGCCGGCGCAGGTGGCCGCGCTTCAAGGCTGAAATTCAAAACAGCCGTCACGCATGCGTGAGTAGCGGTCTAGATTGTTACTTATTTACCTATTCGGTTATTCTTACTTAAAACGCATTTATCTAATGTTTGTCCACTTTCGACATTGGTTGGTTAAACATATTTCTTATACTTTTAAACCGGTAGCTCAATTGGAAATGGTAAAAGAAAAAAGTTAAGTATTTTAATAACATTTAAAAATATTGTGTACAAAGTGAATCGTGCGTCGACATAGATTGCGAAAACACCAGCATCTCCACTTTTACCTTCCCGCGCTTGCGAAACACGCAGGTGTGCGCCGCAAAAACACTGACACGAACGATTTCATTAACTTTTTATGCAATACTCTATTCGTATAGTGGTTATTGAGAATTTTAAGAGGCTTCATATTATTATAAAATATTGCAGAGTAGCAGAGCAGAAAACAAAAATTCTTGTTTTTATTTTAGACTAGTTTTTTTTGAGTTTATTTGACTTACCGTGTGATTGGGGTGATGTAAAGGGACAATTTTGTCAGCAGGAAGGATGGTGTTAGGTGCTGGGCGAGGTCCAAGAGGCCTGCGGCGCGGTTTCGGTGGTGATGTACACGCAGGCGCCAAAGCTGCTTCGGCTTCGAACTGTCCCACTGCGGGGTGATTTTCCAGAGCAGATTGTAGATCGCAAATATAGTCAATTACGTGCTGAATTACTTCTAGCTTAGAGATCCGCCTGTTCTTTGGCATGAAAGGCACAAGGTCCTGTAATTTCGAAAGATACATTTGTATCTCTGCATTCTCTCCATCCCGGTGTCTTTGCACCCGTCCGCTGGCGATCGCCGGTACAGACGCTCCGGTTGCGCACACCGCCGTTATGGCTTTCATCGTGAGAATCACAAAACACGAACACTGGTATAAATAACACGACACGACGCGTCAAGCGAGTAACGAGCGAGGAATGAGGAGATGCGCGGAGCGGCGTCGTATATATGGGCACGGGTGGGACGCGGGGCGGGCCGGGCGGACCAATGGGCGCGAGGAGGGGGCGGTAAAGCCTGATTTTCCCATGGCGGCGCTGCGTGGTGCGACGGTGGCGTCTGCCTAGCTCTGGGCGGCCCTGTCTAAGGCCGTTGCGCTTGTGACACGCAATCTGTCCTTTACTGTATTGTTTCGAAGGAACAATTATTCCATTAGTATCCTTGGTCTCCGTTAGATGAATTTCAGTAATATTTTTGTAGATCATACGTGAATTTTACACTAGAGGTGTGATATCCACTGTCAGGCCATTAAAACTTGTAACACGCTTTTAATTGTTAATATTGTTTGTTTAGAAGATACTAAATTCCATATTAATATCAATTCATCAATTGATATCACATAGACTACTGTGTTAATGAACTCATGAATATTTAATGAAATTACTTGGTGAGTGTGGTGGCGCTTGCAGTTGTTGTTATTTTAGTTGTATATAAATAGGTTATTTGGGTCCGAAAAGTTAGTAAAAGTATTATAATAAATACATTAGACAAAATGTAATTTAAAATACCTTATTATATATATTTTCTGTTACATTTGAGTTCACAATTAAATACCTACAGCTTAAATAAACACTGTACATTATAGAGCTCATAAAAAAATCTGAATAAATTGTATTTTAAGACGACATCAAAATAATTACCTATTAATGATAATTAAAAGGTAATTGTATAATATCAAATCTTTGCTTTTGTATCAGTTAAATTAAAATATAAAGCTCAGGTACGTATGTTAAGATATCAACAATGAACTCTATTTGAGACCAGTTTGTTTGATAACAAATCTGTTATAAAAAGATCATGAAGGTCCTATGGGAAAATGTGTATATGCATGTGTTTATGTGTACGTGTGTATGTGTGTGCGAGAGGGATAGAGGGGGGAGGGGGGTTGGGTTAACAATAACTGTACGTGACGGCATCCACTTGTCGTACCGACAGATTGCTTGTTAAATAAGAACATACGTAAACACAGGTATAAATGAATTGATTCGCATTAGTTAACTTGTGTGTGTATAAACTGTTAAATTTTTTATGTTTTATGTGGGTTATGAACATAATCTTTGAAACTCGTATTATTAATTATTTTAAATTAAAAAAAAAAAACATTCTTGGTACATAATACATCGATAACCGTGTATATAGAGTTGTTATAAGATATTGTTTATTGATATTAATAAAGGTACTTATACATCTCATAATTAATAATCATACTCATGTTATTATAACAGTATACTAATTGTTAATATATAAATTTGAAACTCTTTCTTTTCTTTGACGTTTAAGAAAAAAGATAGTAACGGCCTGTTATCTTTAGACTGACCGTGATCGGCCACACAAAGGTCCGGAGCGTAATAACTGTGATTGTAAAAAATATAAGCAAAAAGTCACCTTGGCCATCGGAGTGAGGAACTCAGGTAGTAAATTGCTTTATTTGAAAGGTGCAAGCTATTATTTAATAAATATACTATTAACGAAATTGTTTTATTAACGTTTATTGCGTTTTGATGTGATTTAATTATATGATAGTTTGTTAGACAAGACATTTATTTGAGGAAATTAGAAGAAAATCTTTTTAATAACAATATGTAAGTATAATTAATATATACCTATTTTAGAAGCCAATCATTGCTTAATTTATGGATTTTGATTGACCCAATGTTTTAATGATTTGAAAGTGTAGAAGGAATTTATCTTCATTCATTCAATATTTATATTATCCAGTTCCACTTGAATAATATGGAAATAAAATATTATGCGAAAAGCGTTATGGCGATAGAAAAAAAAAATTACGAGTAATAATTATTTGTACCTTGAGACGTGTTTACATGGCTACCTTAGAAATTAAAAAATATTTTAAAACTCATTGTCTACCCACGTACAGACATTTTTGTCGACACCTAATCTTCCATCTAAGCACCTTGCAGTCATGCAGTGCAATTTGTTACAGCATATTGTTTCAGATGAACAGGTAAAATCCTCAAGTAGAGACAATAAGTAAAAAAAAACATAAACACCTCTACAACTTCAGACGACATTTCGTAAGAAGTTTTTATGGGTAAGGGCAGTTATAAAAACACTTCCCATCGCATATTATTGTTCTCGCAGGTGTAAATTGTCTTTTATTTTCAAGTGTGAAATTTTTAAAATGGACAGGACGCCGTAATCACATTTTAGTCACGTATCCGTTTGTCTATTGACATAGAAATTAAGATTTTATGTAAATGGGATAACAGATACAAATATTGAAATCTTAAAATAAATATATTAAAAATAAACCGATTCGAATCTGGGACCTCTGGGAAAGCGTCCAGTCTGTATTGGTTTATTTTTTTTTCTAGAGTTATTTTAAAAATCAAATAAGCTTAACATAGCTATACATGTTTATAGATAGTTTCAGAAAATATTGATACAATAGTTGACCATTCACTGAATTGGTACTGTTATCATACTTATAAACTCCGTTCCAAATCATTCTCAATCTCTTACATACGTGATAAATGTACTGGCAGTCCATAAAATAGGTAATCATTTAAATCCTCTCTTTGTCCAGAATTCATTAAGGAGGGAATTCCATTAAGGTGCATGGAAGTAGGGCGGAGTGCTTACATACTTACCCCCTGTGTACCCTTGGTCGTGGGAGTGCCGCGCGCGTGCCGCTCCCATCGCGTGATACACCCTGATTGATTGGAACCCGATATTATTATATTGTATTTGTTTTTCAATTGAAGCAATGGATCTTTGCCTCCTATATGACGTAATTAGGGAAATGTATGACAGTTACGTAAAATCAATGTCTCAGCTAGTTATCATCGGATAGCTATTATTTTTTATGTTGATGATTTAATGTTCCCCAGAAATTAGGTTTTTAATGGTAGTATATTATTTTTATTAAAGAAATAATCATTGAAGTACTATAAAAATTAAATGTTGAGTTAATGTAATAAAACTTCTAATAACCTATATTCAAGTCTGTTGCAGTTATGGTTTTTTTATGTAAAAGAAGTGACAATAATAGAAAAAATAATTTGATAGCAGGCTAATAATATATTTATATCCATTACCGATATAGAGCTGTATAAAATGAGTACTCATATAAATAATGCACTGCCTTGGAGCTATAAAAGCTCTTATGTTATATTGGCAAACCGTTATTGCCCACGTCCTTATTGACAGGGCTAGCTTCGATTCGTGCGCCCTTCGCTCCCACGGGAGGGCGCGAGAAATCCCTTAATTCGTAACTTGCAGGTGCGGGCTCATTACTGGCTTTTCCGGCACGTGCCGGCGTGTGTACTTCATATCTACTTCATGTATGCGACGCTTTGAAATATAGAAATCCGACAAAAGAAATAAGCGTGTTATTTGATACATGGAACATATATAATATTAACATTTGTATGAATTTTCTTTATATAACTTTAACCAATTAAATTTTGTTTGTACCTAATACGTAATAAAGTTACAATCGATTAATTTAACTATAGCATAATTCATAACAACAATATTTTCTTATGGGAATGGTCATGATCTCGTGTGAATCTGAATCGGAGCTCGTGGGAAGAGGCGGCCGTGGGTCACAGGTCGCCGGGATAATTGCGATGGTCTGATCGTATGCGCACGCGCAGGGTGTAAAAAAAAGTATTGTCATTGAATATGGGATCTCTTTTTTAAAATATAAGAAAAAACTGAATACAGTTGTATTGTAAATAAATTATAAAAATACTACAGTATATATATAAATATATATATATATATATATATATATATATATATATATATATATATATATATATATATATATATATATATATATATATATATATATATATATTTATATATATTATTATTATTCGGACAGACATAATATTCGGTATGTTTACTTAGTATATATTTTTCTTGTATTAGTCAATTAGTTAAAATCATTTAAGATATCCATTTTCTTATGTACGGTAAATAAAATGATATTTATTTTGTTCTAACAAAAAAACCTTCATTAATAAGTACCTCTCATTAATAAAGTCTATTAATATCCCTATTTAAATTCTAGTAAGATCTATCTAATTATTGTGACAGTAAGATGTATCATAGAAATTGTAAAGAACAAATCTACATTTCATATAATTATAATACGATTTATGGTTAAAACATTTGATAAAAGCGTTTGATAACCGTGACTAGGTTTAATAACATGCTTACAATGTAGGCGGGGGGGATTAATTTGCAATAAGCGTAAAAGGCATTTAATAATGCAGACGTTCGCTCGCGTGCGCGTGCAATGAACAAATACCCAGCAATCGCGTAATGAATCCACGGGGTCGGGAGAGGGGGTAACACGTGGCGGTCACGTGACCAAGTTAAAATTTCCTTTTATGTGGGTGAGGGTTGTTTTAAAAGCTATTACATTAGGTAATATATTGAAGTCTTAGTCATCAAAAATCTTTTCATTTGTATTTATGTACGATAAGATATAAAAACGGAATCTATTTTTTATATCACTTTTCGTATGGATATAGTTCGACATTTAGTTGACAATTTTTCTTTATCTTTATAGAAATATAATAAAGAATTACTCTTTTTTATTATTGTCAAGTTTCATTATTATTATTAACGGTAACAAACCGTTCCAGAACAGACACATATGTATATCGATTTCAACATTTTTATAGATTGTTACGAATTCCTTCGTAATGGTTATTCTAAGTGTTTATTAAAGTATTTTACACAATCCTTTGAACAAAAGAGTTCTATTGCAAGAATAATACGAAACTCCCACAGATTTATTTATAAAAACTTTGCCGATTCTCCCACAATCGTTACAATAATGAATGCTGGGGATCAACACGGATTGAATCATTATTATAGCAGGGTACGTAACCCCGACTTACATACACAATATACTCTGGTCTCTGATAATTCTTCTAGGGGTGTATTTGGTTGACAAAATAATATTTTTATGGGTCTATGTAAATTGGTCACTGTGTTTAGGGTGTTGTGACATGGCGTGGGAGCTGATTCTTTTGTGGAGGCACTTAACTCGGCTCTGATAAAGGAACTATAGGGCTATTAGATGGATTCGTTTTGCTCATTCGTTGGCGGCTTGAATGGACATTGGATTATGATTCGTAAAGTGCTTTTAGATAAGGGGTCCGTGCTGGAACTAACGCATTACAATATGGTAATGAAAGAATAACAGCATCATATTAATAGCAATCTGAAATGTACATCTCTATTTAGATAAAAGTTTAATTTAAATGAAACTATTTTACTCATTCAACACTAGTATACCTATTATTCTTCTCTTACATTATCACGAGTGTTACACATTGAAATAAATCATTTTTCTACGGACGAGACACCTACATCTCGGGTCGGGTTAAATTTTAAATTAATTAAATAATTTAAGAATATAGTTTTATTTTAACCAGTATATTAGTTTATTTATAATGTGTCACCCATTTACCCAATATTATTTTTTTCTAGTCAAGATATGTGTGTATAAGTATTAAATTATTAATTATATTAAATAAACCATTGAATTCTAGTGAATATTATACCTACTTTTAGAAAAAAGATTGAAAGATTGTTGTGTTATGTTGACTAAGAACCAAGATTTAATGATTATTAACAGATGGCGAAATATGATTTTTCTACGCTATTATAAATATAATTTACCCGTATTAGTTAAATACAATGAAAGTAAATAAAAGCGACACAATAGCCGTATTCATAACTTATTGCAATATGCGGAACCAATAAGCCTTGGTAAGCGTCATTAATATTTTGAGTACTTCTTGAAATACAAAATACAAAGTCTAAGTGAAAGCCAGGTGCGGTAGTTGGGAACGATATCTTGATTCACTTTAAACTTATAAGGGTTTATAATGTTGGTTTTTTGGTGAAAGAAACGCCCTTAAAACCTTTAGCTTCAATTCATGACCCTAAGTAGATGATGCGATATGGTATTATTGTTATGCTATGGTTTATTTGCACTTTTTTCTTGCGGCAGTTAAATAAATCATTTGTTTGCTGTTTCGATGTTGTGTTTGTATTGTCGGTTACGATTGTGTTTCATTTCCTATTTAACTTATTTCTTTAAAAGAAAACTGTCATTCTAATTCATTAAATCATAAGTCAGTATATCATGACACTTTTAATTATTGTTAGAAATATTTTGGGTAGAAAAGTTCTAGAATTCTAGCGGTACACAAATTCTAAATAAAGGTGTTGGCTAGCTAGTACTCTAACCCCGTGACGTCTGTGAATCTGAGCGCTCGGCTTTTCACATACTCGCAGCTGCCACAGCTGCTTATGCAAACGCCCTTACTAACTAACTTTTTACTACCACTATCCACTAAATGCTCCCGTATTACAAACAAGGGCGTTTAATAACTAGAAGGTTATCACTTATAATAGGTATATTCCGCGCTTAAGACTACACAGACAGTTTTACAACTGGATTACAACATTAACAGGCAGTAAACACTAAACTCTACATTTTATATTACTCACATATTAACTTAGGATATCAGAATGAAAAGTTTTCCTTCTCTACTTCGAATAAAAAGTCGTATTTCGCCCGATCGAAGTCGGGATTAACTGTTTGATGAGTGACTTTCAATAATGTATGTACTGTACTGTATTATAACTTAAATCTGTTAACGGTAAAAAAACAGCTGTTCTTTCTACAAAATATTTGGTTAATTTGTCGTTGGAACACTGCAGAATGTTAAGTGATGATGTTCTCTTAGGATATACCTTTATTGGCTTATATCCTGTAGTAAATATCCATTGGAATATGATGTGGAAGCTTCAATTAGGTAAGCTGAAAATATAGGAATTGCAAAAGGATTTAAAAAATATTTTAATTGACATATGTTAAACATACCATAGCCTAATACTTTTATCAAATCAGATCCGATTCCAAGATTCTAAATACCTAAATGAACACGAATGGTACGTAAATAATAACTAACTTTAAATAAAGAGAGTTTTCGTTAACATTAAATAGCATTTCAGAAATCTGCAACACATATGCGTAGTTTATTTTTTACTGTCTCCGTTGGTAAATGTACAGTTGTAAGTAGTTTTCTTCGTCTTATCATCTCACAGGTGCCGGTACAAGTGCGAAGATTTGGAGATAATATCTGTCAAAATAATATGTCATGTGATAGAACCTAAAAATTGATTGTCTGTTATTGTATATCCGTTAGGATTATCGATTTGAATTATGATGTACGTGAATTTATTGATAGTTCTGACTTTTTGGTATAATAATTTGGTTATTTTGTTAATGTTCGTTTCTATACTTGTTTCTTATATTTTATAGGAAATTATTATCAGACGGTCTTTGTAAATAAAAATGTTGTGTGTAATATCATCTAAATTGGTATAACTTCGTTAAGGTTTTATAAATTAAAACCTAACAGGAATATTGACAAAAATAGTTTAAATTGAGGAAATAAAGTGTAATATATTTTACTTCCCTTAAAGAAAAACTATAATATATATAAATTCTATCTCTTATTATATTTGTAATATATATATGAAATGACAGTCGGTAAATATTTCTTTGTATATATTCTTGTTTTACATCTGGTCACATTGATTCCTCTCCCTCGTCATTTCGACTGATTAATGATTGCAACACTGTGTCAATATTTGCATAAGAAACGGACAAGAAAGGATCATATCGTCCTGTTAGTTCCATTATTTTGATGACTTTCGTCTTATTTGTATTTATAATTCACAGCCGATTTTAAACCTTATAAAGGAAGCATTAAAATTTAATTTTCTTGGACCCGGTTTCAGAAATACTAGTTGATGTGAAATAATTCTTAATGTTTAAAGAATATGGTTTAATTTCATTAAGCAAACGAAACAGGATCAAAGTCGCGTCGTAGTCCATCACAATCGTCGAGGACCCGTTGGACTCGATAAAAATATTCATTGACTCACGCTTTGGTTAATAGTATAAGTTTGAGACAATCCATATTAGGGATGTGTATTTAGGAAAAAATATATATCTAATAAATATAAAATTTAATGCACCGTTAGTCATTTACCAAAAAGTTTAAAATAATTTACAGGTGTTTACATTATATTTATATATGTCCATGAATACTTGATTGAATAAGGATATCTAAATCAGTGCTATATTCTTATTTTAAGATTCCAATAATTTATTAAAAAATAATAATCGTTAGCAGTTTTAATCGACTTTCAGGATCGATACATAATTTTTGTTAAGAGTAATAAATTACAACAGCGTCAGTTTCATACATGGGTAAATATTAAAAAAAATCATAAGGAAATTAAAAATTATATAACAATTAATAAATAGGCGAATGTATATGACACCCCTAAGTCAAACTTACTTGACGAAATAAAAAATGACAGACGACGTTTTGAAAAATTGCGTACTTAGCAAGGGTGACACGTAGAGACGATTTTTATTGCCGGCGTAATTTCAAATGCGTTGTACCGCAGAACCGGTAATGAAAAAAATCCGCGTACTGTTTTGTTCAGCACTTCACTATAAAAGATCAGTTTGATACTTTGTGACACCTCTTATCCGTTGAAAGATATCTGTGTCTTATTTTAAGGGGATTAAGAGGTCGTTTTTTTTATATAATTGGACTTATTTATGAATGTAATTATTTTTTATTTCTTTCTGCTTCTGTGTAAAAAATATTTATTATGTAGAGTAGATATTTAATAGTTTTCGAAAAACAAAAAATATGTAGTAGTGTTAAAGTATATAATAGCGAATATATTCCTTGTACTAATCAGTCTATGCATAGAGTATATTTATATATTATTATAATCTAAATATTGAATAAATGGCTCCTTATAGTAAAGAAAATGTGGACCGATATAAATTGGACGTGCGTATTATTATTGGTTATGTCTAGAAGCGGGAAAGCAGAAAACGAAGTCACTGACATTTAATAGTACTTTTATAATGATCCACAAATTAATGATGGGAGAAAAATAATCGTGTGACATAACAGATCATTAATTTTATATACAATATATAAAAAAATTATATCAGATGATTGTTAAGAAAAAAGTTGCAAATAATAATTAAATTTGATTATTTATATTGAAATTTGAATGTTTGATTTTAATGTGTTTATAAGACTGCGGAACTTATGACATAAATTTTAAAGTTAGTGATTAGCTTCGAAATTTAAATAAGCTTGCAGGTGTATACTTTAAATAGTGAAGTACATCTGCAATCGTAATTACATTTCCCATGACAAGGAAATGCAGTAATATTCTTTATTACTAGTTTACGATTACATCGTGCCTTAGTAGAACTACTGGCCGCCACATTTGGTGATCACCTTTCTTTAGAAAACTACGTTAGTTGTAAAACATTTCATAAAACGAATCTTTATCTCCGCCATGTGCGTCGCAACCGTTCCCACACCGGTGCACGTGTGAGGAAGCTTACATTTGTTGGCAAATCTGTACGGCAGATTGCTGGGCTGTTATCACACAGGAACCTTTTGAGCTTACGAGACTTCTATGTCACCTGGACATTTATTGTTTTGACACGAATGGAACGAATTCAACTGCCCCGTTGCAGTTGGTCGAGTGGTTAGCGCAGACGCCTATTCTCAGTATTTATAGTATGTATTTCTGAGTATTTGTATCTAATACCCTTAACGCATGCAAATAATTTGCTTACTTAGGGGTTAGATCAATTTGTGTAATTTGTCTTGTTATATTATGTTGTTATATCATATTATAACTATTGCGTCTTGCATGGCATATATTTATTATTTTTTACATAAATACGAAAAGGTAAAGAGTTCATAATGTTTTGAAATTTAAAATCATTCGGTAATTTTAAGGAATTACTTTTTTGCTTGGAGTGTCTCACCAAATAGCAGGATAAATTTTCATAACTATAGTTTTGTCTGTAAATATAGTAGAATGTATTTTTTTAATCTTTTGTATGTATGTTTTGTATGTATTCTTCTAATTTTTAATTATTATATTTATATAAGAATATAAAAAAGAAGATAGTGCAGTAATTACGAATTAAATAAGTAAGATAGTGCACTAGGTACGTAAATTAAAAGATGAAACGATATCGAGTATTATATATTCAATTCATTGTTTGAACTTGAAAAAGTGATTAATAAATTTGCACATTGCTTAAACCAAAAGAACATAACAAATATTCTATTTATTTGGATAAAATGTAATTTGTTTTAAGAAATAATATGTAGCATTAAATCTCTCTAAAAAAAATACAAATCACACCTAAGTTAAAATGTTAAAAATTATTATTTTTTTGTATCACTTTTTTTAAAGATGAAAACTTTTTGAATCAAAATTTTGAACATATTATGTTTAGTTTGCATCCTTCCTATACAACTCTGACCCCATATATATACTATAGATAACTTTATACGGTCATAGATAATGTAATGATGACAGATGTACGTGAAGTGTATCAGTAGCTATCTACGTAATGAGATTCACGGCGATACGATATTATCTTTCGGATCAATCGGCACTTCAGCTTCCAATCAGTGTTAGAGAATGTTGCAGGCTAACAAATAAGTACTAAGCTTAGCTAATCATAGAACAGTATGAATCATGACACTCGTAGATAGTTTAGCATAACCTTCAATCATCTATTTCTGTTTGCCTGTTTGTAAACTTTTTTTTCAGTTTTAAGGTCAAAAATTTTCCAGCCTTGCGCCCGTTTATTTTATTAGCACCTCATTGGTAAACAAGAAACCAATGTTAGTTAATAAATAAACAATACAAATTATCAAAGAATATAAACATAGAAATCTAGTCCTTCGATTTCTTACTTTTTTTTTTGTAAATGTGATCTAATCAAAACTAATTTTGTGATCGGATCTAATAAAAGTGCAAAATTGAATGTTGCAAAAGCAGAGATAAAAAACATTTTTAGTATGTTTAGTTTTATAATAAAAGCTACTGACACATGAGGTTCTCTCGACGGAGCTTCGTGCACGTGTGTCTATCGTTTCGGAATAACCAGGTAACCGGATGCGTTTGTTGTTTAAATTTAGGTTTTTATTGGTTGTTCTTTTAATCTTGAATAAAAATGGGTTTATAAGTATATTTTTATGTTTTTGGTTACGTTTAAACACTTCTGTAACAAACTATTTAGAGGGGACGACAATAAATAGCGTTCTCATTCTCACCTTCATCTGGTTTTGCAGTATTTTTGAGAATAGATCTTTATCTGCTATAACCCCATCTGGGGTTCCACTAAAGATAATATTTCAAATAATATTGTGTATTTTAATGTTATGAAAAAATATATATGTATATAATAATATTGTATGTAGTGATGTTTTTATAATTTTTAGTCATGAAGTGGTTACAATCAAAAAAATAAACTTCAACGAAATTAAATTATTCTTATACATATTGTTTTATTTTCACCTATCTTGATGGTTTCTGAGTAAATATTTGAGTTGATATTTTAAATAATTGCATAAATTATACGCGTGGTATAATTTATTACTTTCCAATATAAACTTATCTCGAAGATATCTTTTAATAAAAATAACTACAATCACATATTAAATTTATATCATTATTGAATATATTCATTATATATCAAAGGGGTGTCTTTTTATACGCCCATATGATATGCAATAAACATTATTTATTATTATTAGTATTAGTTCATACTAATACTAATAATATTTCATAATATTACCTTTAATTTAATTGAGCGTAATACGTAATAACGTTCTAAATCGAAATCAATTAGATCTCAATCCATCGGTAAGTTATTGGCATAACTCCATAAACAGAATAGAATTTTAGCAAAAATTGTATTATGATCTATTATTATTTTCTGCTATAATATTAATGTGCAGTTACGAATATTAATATAGTCCTAAAGCCTTCTTTTAAATAATCGTATACGTACGTATTATGGCATCCGGCGGACAGCGACAAACCGTGTTCCGTTTACATAATGAAGATTGCTTTGCAATATTATAATCATTGCTTACGAAATTCACGACAGTATTACTACTATCATAAATTATGTATTTGATTGTTATTATATTCATAACTTTTGTGTCAATTAAAGGAGCCTGTTATCATTTTATTTGGCACGTGCTCAAAAGGAAGTAATTGTTAATAAGCAAAATCTCAAAGTTTAAAGTATAGGTTCAAGAATATATAAACCTAGTAAATTGTCTTGTCATGTCTATTGCTAGCGGCGTTAGAACAACTTCATAGATGTGTTTACTAAAATATGTGATTCTAATACAAACCTATACAGATTTGGGTATATCACTCGCAAAACTGCTTATGTTTAGGCCATGTGCTAAGATAAGATGAGCATGTGCGTATCAAATGTTGAGTGAACAGGGCTTTCATTCAGCTCCAGCGACATCCAGGCTGCCACGTGCTGTCCAGATTGCTACCACGTGGCTGTTCGCTAATATACTAACGATATCTATACTAATGTTATAGAGAGGACGAGATTGTTTGTAACTAATTATTGTTGATTGTTACTAGTTGGTTAATGTTAATACTTATGTTTCTGATAGCCAGACCTTGTCAATCTGTAACTTTGGAGTAAAATTCAGAATGGAAAAAAAATCGAATGGAAAAGTCACAGGCTATAAGTATTATGCAATAAAAACCAAATCAGGTTCTAAGGTGGTATCTAATGTATACTTTTATAGAGTATCGGTAATGGAATTATTTGAAAAAAGCCGTCCCATCAGTTTGGGAAACAAAGCGTGATTACTTAGTTTCGATAATATCGAATTGTAGCTTTCAAACAATTGTTATGTTAGAAAAATATACACGCACTTAATAGCGGAGCACACTTCAAACACTTACAAAAGAAGCTGATGACATCCTAGCAACCGTAAAATGAGACCTGTTTCACAAAAATAAGTTCTTCTATTATCGTAAAAATATTCAATTTCTTTTAAACGAAAATATTCAAATTCAATTTCTCTTAAACGAAACCACACACTAATATTAGTTAAAATAATAACACAAACTGTTCAACAGATTTCCACATGGCCCTTCTATATAAATTAATAATTCACCTTATCGTTAATACGCCCCCTTTTTCCACAGTTTAAAATTTGTTACCATTTACTAGTATCTCGTTGCAGTTTGAATATCAAGCGCGGTTTGAGTAGACGATGTCCACCTTACATGGACGATTGTCGTATGTGTTATTGTTGTGGATTATTGTCATTACAAATTGTGAAGTGTACAATGAACGCCCCAAAATTAAAACTGAAAACGGTGACCTTATTCTTGAACCAGCGTTCGACAAAAGTATTTTTTTCAAAGGGAATGGTCCTAAGTCCAGTGTATATTTTGATGATATAAATATTTCTATTTCTATGTTACAAAATTTTACTAAAAACAGTGCTTCCTTTTTAACAAAAGATAATGTCATGAAACAAAATGATTTAACCCAACAAAATGATTTACAGAACAGAGTAGAGAGGCTGGAGAGTTCAATTAACGATTTGAATAAATTGCACACAAACATATCCTTTTTGGTTCGACGATTTACCAAGTTGAGGACCAGGTTACGGGCTTTGGAGCTCTTAGTAAATAGTAAAGATATAAACGAATGTCAATCACAACCTTGTGAAAATGGTGGCACATGCTTAAATTTATTAAACGGGTATTACTGTCTATGTCCATCAAACTGGAAGGGAACTGATTGTAATGAAGACGTTAACGAATGTCGTAATTATGCAGGAACGGACTTGGGTTGTCAAAATGGTGCAACGTGTATTAACAGACCAGGATCATATGAGTGTCTCTGCAAAGCTGGCTGGTTTGGAATTGACTGTACCAGAAAAGCTAAGGATTGTACTGGAGGTGATTATGAAATGTGTGGACATGGTACTTGTATACCCGTTACCACGGGGGAAGGTATCAAATGTTTTTGTAATCAAGGTTGGACCACAAACGGCACTGATGTGGCATGCCTCAGCGACGTAAACGAATGCGTCTCCGGTCAAACGGCTCATTGTTCTACAAATCCAAGGGTGGATTGTATCAATTTACCTGGTTCATTTAAGTGTGGACAGTGTCCAGTTGGTTATGAAGGAGACGGCTATGTTTGTCATGATATCGATGAATGCTTAACGCTTAACGGTGGATGTAGTACCAGTCCCATGGTGGCATGTCATAACATTATAGGTTCCCGCATTTGTGGGTCGTGTCCACCTGGTTTTCAAGGGGATGGAGTGACGTGCTTATGGAGAGGATCGTGTTCAATAAATCATGGCGGTTGCCATCCATCTGCTCAATGTGTTGAAGATTCTAGTTCGCAAAATGCTCAGTGTGTATGTCCTTACGGAATGGATGGAGACGGTGTTGGTCTACAAGGATGTTACATGGCAACCGTTGACAACAGAACTCATAATTGTGGAAATAATCCTTGTGGTGCACATGGACACTGCCATCCGTTAGATCAAGGTTATACTTGTATTTGTTTCCAAGGATATGGTGGAGCTCACTGCGAAGATCTCAGTAATTTATGTTCGAGTAGTCCGTGCCTTAATGGAGGTACTTGCAAACCAGATTCCAAGATACCTAAGGGATATAGATGTGAGTGCTCTGCTTTATATTCTGGTGAATTTTGTCATATTCACTCCCAGCCCTGTGGTGGAGTTCTTGATTCCGAAGAAGGTAGTATTGTGTATCCTTTATCTAATACAACATACAGGCATAACGAACGGTGTGCGTGGGTTATTCACACCTCATCAGACAAAGTAATTAATGTTACTTTTAGTAAATTTGATGTAGAAGCAGACTCGGAATGTTACTTTGATTTTGTACAAATTCACGACGGCAGGAGTTCGGCTAGTCAATTAATTGGACGATTTTGTGGAAATAATTTTCCAAATGGTGGTAACATTATATCGAGTCATAATAATTTATACTTTTGGTTTCGATCCGATCATTCTGTAGCTAAAGGTGGATTTGCTTTGCATTGGATAAGTATACCACCTTTGTGCGGAGGAGAGGTAGATGCAAGTAAGCACGGACGAATAAGTTCACCCGGTTCACCTGGTAAATACCCACCTAACCGTGACTGTTTTTGGCATTTACAAACGACATTTGGTAAAAGAATTCAATTACATTTTTTCCAACTGGAAATAGAAGCACATGCCAATTGTAGTTTTGATTATGTAGCTATATATGACGGCGAACATACCAGCGATCCACTTATTAATAAGTATTGTAATACAACTCAACCAGCTCCGATACAATCCTCTAGTTCAGAAATCCTAATACATTTTCATTCTGATGCCACGAGTAATGGTAAGGGTTTCCAAATAGTTTACGCACCGATTGAAGGTATTCCTGGGTGTGGAGGTTACTACAGTAGTGATAGGGGAGAAATCGTTTCACCGTCTTACAATGGTGCATACCTTAATAATTTATTGTGCGAATACAGAATAAAAACTAGACAAGATACTAAAATTCGACTACAATTTCAAACATTTAACTTAGAAAGATCATCTATGTGTAGGTATGATTTTCTGAAAGTGTTCGATGGTTCATCATCTGACGCACGTCTTGTGGGAAAATTTTGTGGAACAATTTATCCAAAAGCCTACACTTCTTCAACAAATGAATTGTTTTTTATATTTAAAAGTGATCACACTACGTCATCCGAAGGATTTAAGATTATATATGAAGCAGTATGCGCGAAATCCATTAGCGGGGATAGTGGAATAGTGAAGTCCCCGGGATATCCATTTAACTATCCCAAGCAAATTGAATGTGAATATATCATTAACACGTCCCCGGGAAAAGCGATCATATTAACATTTCAAGACTTTGATTTGGAAGATAATCGATATTACCATTGTCAGTATGATCATGTTGAAATAAGAGATGGACCTTCTATTAATTCTACCTTACTGGGCCGATATTGTGGTGGAAACAAATCAAAACCACCTGTAAAGACGTCTACTTATAATTACATGAACATTAAATTTAAATCGGATATGAGTGTAACAGGTAGAGGTTTTTATGCTAATTTCACTACTGTAAATACGGAATGTGGAGGTATTCACAACGAAGATACTGGTGTTATAAATCATCCAGCAGATAGTAGCCTTTTTTACTCCAACAATCAATCATGTTCGTGGCTGTTGATTGCTCCTGAAGGAAAGCATATTAAATTAACTTGGAATAGATTTGATCTCGAAAGTCTTAGGAATTGTGAAGCCGATTATGTGCAGCTCATTGAACTCGATGAAAGTAATGAAAATAATACTTTAGGTAAGTACTGCGGGGATACACTTCCTCCAGCCTTGACGACTTCATCGAATCGTCTTCAGATTCAACTTTTTTCCGACGCTACAGTTCAGGGTACAGGATTTTCACTGTCGTATACTTTTATAGATGATAAATTATATTGTGGTGGATTGTATGTGAAATCTCACGGTATTATATATTCACCCGGTTGGCCAAAAAGCTATGAACCTAATCGTGATTGTACGTGGAAAATAACCGCACCAGTAGGTCAGCAAGTTTTACTTAATATTACTGATTTTGACCTGGAACGACCTATACGTGATAGTTGTAATTTAGGCGATTATGTAACTATTAGGGATGGTTCTTCTGAAAGCTCTCCGTTAATTGGTACATTTTGTGGATATTTCAAATCTAAGCGCATTGTCTCTACAGCAAATACAATTTATATTAATTTTCATTCCGATTTTTATTTAACTGGCAAGGGCTTTAAAATTGAATGGGATGGAACTATAACAGGTTGTGGGGGAACATTGACAAGCGTACAAGGCTCCATCTCTTCTCCTAATTACCCTGAAAATTATAACGAAAATGCTGAATGTTTTTACCGCATCGTGGCAGCCAGTGGGTCCCGTATTGTAATTAGTTTTACAGATTTGGACTTAGAACGTACTAGAGATTGTAAAGATGATTACGTAGAGTTATTTGATGGTCGCGACAGTAATTCTCATAGTTTTGGCAAATTCTGTTATAAATCTTCTGAGTTAAAAGATATACAGACCACTAGTAACTTTGCTTTCATAAAATTTAGATCCGACATATATATTAATGGAAAAGGTTTCTTATTAAATTATAATACCATTTGTTATAATAATATCAGTGGCCATTATGGTGTCATCGAGAGTCCAGGCTATCCTGATAAATATCCTACAAATTCTAATTGTTTTTGGACAATCACGGTTCCAAAAGGTAATAAAATCAATGTAACTTTTACAAATTTTGAGCTGTATAATTCGATTTCCCGGCCTGCTTTTGGAGTCTTACGTATTTATCATACTCATCGTATGCGTGGAATGGAACCATGTTACATGGATTATGTTCAGATAAAGGAAACACAAGACGAAAAATTTGGTCAAAAAGCATGCGGAACCAAGCCGCAACCTATTAGTACCAAAAAAAACTCTTTGCAAATCAAATTTGTTTCTAGTTCACCTTTTCCACGAAAGGGATTTCGTTTGGAGTGGGTAAGTTACGGTTGTGGTGGACATATTCAAAAACCCTATGGTTCCTTGATATTTGACAAATCTTTAAGTTCTGCAGGGGAGTTAGAATGCGAATGGATAATAGAAACTCCGTTAGGAACAGCAGTATCGATAACATTTTCTGATTTGTATATAATGGAATCTCGTAACTGTACCGAAGATGCTATAGAAGTATATAATGGACAGAGCATGGCTTTTCCCTTACTGTCAAGGTTTTGTAATAGACATAAAACTACAATACAAGCAAGTTCAAACTTCATGTACGTTCGATTATTAAAGCATTCTACATTGCGTGATGTTAATTTTCAGACACGTTTTAATTCATTTGCTGAAGGCTGTGGTGGAGGCATAGTTTCCTCATCAGGATTAATTCATTCTAAGAACTATCCCAAAAATTATGATAATAATTTGGATTGTCTATGGATAATATCAGTACCGAAATATCACAGGGTAAAACTGGAATTTCTTGATTTTGATTTATACTCTAATACAAATGAACAAATGGTGGAAAAAAGTGATAACAACTGTGGCGATATGATAAAAATTTATGAAAGCGAGAATATATTCAATACAAATTACTCGCACCTTCTTTGTCCTGATTGGAATCGTACTATAATTTACTCAAAGCAGTCTTCCCTAATAGTACAATTCACAACTGATTCTCTCGGTTCGGCTAAAGGATTTAAAGCTAATTTCACAATGACCTGTGGAGCGACCATTGTAGCGACTTCAGATGGTGTAATTACAAATAACAACTATATCAGTCATAATAACCAGAACTGCACATGGACTATACTCGCCACGCAGTCAAATGAAAAGGTCAAATTAATGATACAACATATTTCGTTGCCAAAAGACCCTGACATTGTTACAACTAGAAATTGTCCATCATCCTACCTACGAGTTTTTGATGGAAATGACGACGATGCACCACTTATAGGTGAGTTCTGTGGCACCAAGGTGCCTTCGACAATCGTTAGTCACGGGAATGCTCTAACAGTTCAGCTTGGAACATACAGTGAAACTATCGTTGGTAGGTTTTCGGCACACTACTCTTCACTATCGTCCTTATGTGGAGGTAAATTAACTTCGGAAGAAGGTTCCATTGCCTCACCGAATTATCCGCAATCATATCCAAATAATGCAGATTGTGAATGGACATTAAGTACATCAGCCGGCAACAGGGTATACATAACATTTGAAAAATTTGACTTAGTTTATTCTGAAGGATGCAATGTAGATTACTTGGAGATAAGAGAAAATGATAGCGCAGGAAAGCTTTTGGCTGTTTACTGTGGAAGTGAAATTCCAACCAATACAACTACGGGCACGATAATTTACCTCAAATTTCGTAGTAGCAGTAAAAAACCCGGACAAGGATTTATTCTACATTATGGATTTCTTCATGGTAATGAAATAACCGGTTTACATGGAGGTGAAATAGCTTCACCTCTTTATCCTATACCTTTCGAGGGAGTAGGGGAATTTAGTTGGCGTATCATTACGGATACTTCTGCTACAATATCGCTAAATACTGATCATTTAGAAATTGTACGGCATAATGAGACGTGTGGGAGTCAATTACGTATATACGATGGGTACGATGAAGAAGCTCCATTAATAAATGTATTGTGTGGTATGTTTAAAAATGAAAACAACAATGTACAAACAAGTTCTAATGTAGCATATATAAAACTGATACTAGACAGCTCCAGTCGTGGGGCCTTATTTCATATTCAGTGGACACAATCTGATAAAAGTTTATTTCCATCTAATTTAAGCAATAACAAAAATTGTGGTTCAAATCACACTCAAATTGTACTACCACAAAGTAATTTGATTATAAGTTCTCCTAATTATCCTGATCCATACGGTCCGGATTTAAAATGTGAATGGGTTTTTCATGCTACTTCTGGATATCATTTAAGTTTATCTTTTAATGAGATTAAATTAGAAGAGCTGAACAGCTGCTTTGCCGATTATCTTTCAATATTTTCTTCCAACAAAGGACTTCAATGGCAACCTCTTAAAGAAAATATATGTCTTTCTGAGTTTGAGAATAATAAAATTGAATCTACGTCTTATATGAAGGTATTATTTATAAGTGATGGATATATTTCGCAAAAAGGTTTCCAAGCAACGATAAAATCTGTATGTGGCGGTCTGGTGGAGAGTACATCAGGTTTCATTGAAGTTAGTTGGTTTGATTACAGTTCCATACAGTTCAATACCCAATCTAAGCGTATGTGTAATTGGACGGTGAAAGTGCGTCCAGGGAGGACAATTAAGTCTACTTTTGTTCATTTTAACATAACTAATACGAATGAGTGTAAGACATACATTTTAATACGGAACGGAGAGAGTGTGGAATCGCCAATTCTAGGAAAATATTGTGGTTATGAACACGAAAATATGAATGAAATTATTACTTCTACTAATGCCATGTATATAAGTTATAATACTGCAAAAACAATTATGCCACTAAAAGGAGTGTTCCAAAATTTTAAACTGCGTTATGAGGAAACGAATATTGAATGTGGGGCAACATCTACATTGGACATGGATCATTCGTGGGAAATAATTAACTCTCCGAATTATCCTTCGATACCCGTGCCTTACACTGAATGTGTTTGGACTTTTACTGGACCCCCAGGAGAGATATTGAGAATAGATTTCTTGGACAGATTTGACTTAGAAAGTTCTAAGCAATGCGAGGCGGAATTTATTGAAGTCAAAGATGGGTCTTCTGAACTGTCTGTGCCTAAAAGATATTTTTGTACGGAACCTGGTACTGTGAAAGCAAGTAGTAATACTATGTTCATAAAATATTCAACACAAATACCGGAACCTAGAAATGGGTTTAAAGCTAATATTTCAATTGACGTGTGTGGAGGTAGCATCGTTGCTGAATCCGGACAAATAATATCCCCGGGATATCCTCATATGTCAGTGCTTCCTCCTGGTTCAGTGTGTCAGTGGCATATAACATCGAACGTCAGACATGTTATACTGTTAGAGTTCAAAGACTTCGATCTTCCTGAATCTGAAAAATCATGTGGTTTTAAGGTATCCATTGAGGAACCAATTTCTTATAACGGATCGACGGGAATAACTATACTTAAAGAATTTTGCAACGATAAATTAGAAATATCAAAAAAAATAGAATCATTAAGTAATAAAGTAATAGTTAAATTATATATCGATAAACCTAGCCACTGGACCCATTCTTCTGAAAGTAGAGGGTTCAAACTAATATTCAACTCATCAAGGCCTTCTTGTGGAGGTAGCGTAACAGCATCCGATGGGTACATTATGACCCCAGGCTATCCGAGAGAAACTTCCTTACTTTATTGTCAATGGGATATTACGACGCCAAATGAAAACCGAAGAATACGCTTGGAACTTATGGATTTTGACATCAATCACAATTTAGGAATTTTAAATGACGTATCCTTTACGCATTCTTTAGAAGATTATATTGTTTCTAATAATTTATCTCGATCGGCTCCAGTATTTGAATCTACTGGAAATAGAGTTTCATTTTACCTGTGGATGGGTCGAATTAGCAAGACAAAACATCGATTTAAGGCCAGATACAGTTCCGATGAACCAGCTCTATGCGGTGGAAATTTGAAAGGTATTAAAGGACACGTGAGATCGCCAAATCTAGAAAGATCTTATGTTTGTCAATGGAATTATAATAATTTTGACCAACCTTTTAACACTTTAAATTCATATGGAAGTATGTATGTTATTATTAATATAACATCATCGGGTGGAACAAGTTGCCGTTACTCAGATTCCAGGCTTATCTTTTCTTCTAATATTTTGGATTCAAAACCATTAGGTTCATTTTTTATTCGGAATGTTTGTGGAAATCATTCTAATTTAATCTATAGAATACCCTCAATCAATGTTAAAATTAAAGCTACACAATACTCGCGTTATCCCATTATCTTTGACGTTGACTGGAAATTGCAACAATGTGGAGGCTTAATAAATTCAGGTCAAACAAGAGACAGTATTTTAAATATCCCAATAGCCCATAATGAAACAATAAATTGTGCCTGGATTATAAGATCGCCGCCAGGAGTTCGAATCAAACTACAATTAGCAGGAACATTTAATTTAGATTGTTCTGAAGAATACTTGCTAATCAGTGAAAAAACTACTGAAACTTCTCTTGTTATTGGAGATTATTGTAAAACCAAGAGTCAGACAGATCCACTCTTGTCTTCGCTTTCACAGTTGTATGTACAATACCATTCAAAACCACAAAATAGTACAAATATAAAACTTGCATTGCAGGTTGTTACTACTCTTTGTGGAGGTCTTCTGACACAATTTGATAGGGTTTTCAATTCTCCAAACTATCCCAAAAGCTATCGTGAAAACCAAGAATGTGTCTGGAAAATCGAAACAAAAGTGGGATATCGAGTATCACTTCAATTTATAGAACGATTTTCGGTCGAAACTTCCACCAATTGTACCAAGGATGCTATTATCATTTACGATTGGATAGAAAATGAATATGAAGAAGTGGACAGACTTTGCGGTCGTCAATTACCACCTATTTTTAATTCAACAAACAATCGTATGAAAGTTGTTTTTCGTACAAATGCAGAAATTAACTTAGACGGATTTAAAGCATTGTGGACTCCTATTTGTGGAGGCACGTATAATGCAAAGTTTCAGGAACAATTTTTGTATAGCCCTGGTTATTCTAATAACTATTATCCATCTTTAAACTGCGTTTATGAAATAAAAGCTCCCTCTGAGCAAATAAGTTTAAAATTTTTAGATTTTGAACTCGAAGGGTCTTATCCAGAATGTGAATATGATAATTTAACTATCAATCATCAAAGCGATACTAATTACTTTTATGGTGTGTATTGTGGAAAAGAAATACCTCCTCCGACTCAAATTTACAATAGCATTAAAATTACTTTTAGAACAGACTTCGTTGGACAAAGAAGAGGGTTTAAGTTATCATATCTATTATACAATTGCGGGGGCATCATCCGAAACCAGACCGTCTTAACATCCGGAATCTTTGATACATACAGTGATAATAGTAATTGTACCTGGTTGATTGAAGCTCCTGCCAACAAAATTGTAATACTTAAATTTCAATACATAGATTTAGAAAGCTCTTACGAATGTTATAGTGATTTTGTAGCAGTTTATAATGGATTGCAATTAGATTCTGGTGAAAGATTAGCATTGTTATGCGGCCATCAAAATTCAACTACGGTAATTAGGAGCAAAGCAAATAATATGATATTACAATTTGTTTCTGATAGTTATTTGAATTATAAGGGTTTCAAAGCTGAAGTACTTTTTACGTATTCTGAAGCAGTAGGATGCGGTGGTATAATTAACTTAAATTCTTCACGAAAATACCAATTGATATCTCCTCGTTTTAATAATAGTCCGGTCTATGAAAATTACTTAGACTGCCATTGGACTATAAAAGCTCCCGTTGATAAGATAGTTAAGGTAGAATTTACAGCTTTTCACATAGCGTCCTGTTTCAATGTTAATCAAACGGAATTGGGTTACGATAAATGCGATTGTGATCTCGTAGAATTCAAAGATGGCTTAAATCCGACAAGTTTGGTAATAGGTAAATATTGTGGACATAATATTCCACCACCAATATTGTCGTCCAACAATGTAATGAGCATAAGGTTTTCTACTGACGGGGAAATACAAAGTTCCGGATTCGAAATTACATTAACTTCTCAAAATTCCGTCTGTGGACAATCCGTCTTTACTGTTTCTCAGACAATTCAAACCGTCAGATCGCCAGCCTACGAAACGGGATCAATTCCTCGAGGAATACATTGCAATTACTTTCTTGGTACCAGCATGGACTCGTACGGACCCGTCCACGTAAGAATAAACTACTTAGATCTTGAGGCTGGTAATGCAGATGCTGGTTGCAACAAAGATAAAATGATTATAACCAGTTATTCACATCATCCTAATGCAAGTTTCGGGAAAGATTTAATAATCAATGTAGGAAATGATCACTTATTCTCTAATGCTTATTTATATGAATCTACTTTAAACTTTCCTAAGCATATTACACTATGCGGAACCCAAAAATCCATTGACTATTACTTTACCTCAAGCTTATATATAGATTTACAAACTTCGGCTGACTCTAGTGCTCTACATCGAGGTGTAGAGTTAGAAGTGTCGTACTCAGGTCTATGTGGTAGAAACTATACGGAACTTCAGGGAAGGATATATTCATATAATTTCTATGGTGCGGATGGATCCTCCAATATCGACTGTTATACCTTAATAACAGTCCCAGAAAATTATACAATATCCGTTTATTTTATATTAATATCTCCAAGTTATATAAATGAAAATGTCCATTTGGATATTATTGATGGCAATGAAACGAGCTCATCTCTTCTTTATAGAGTATCAACAGAATATTCCGATGTTACACAACTGTTTTCTAAAGGAAGATATTTACTTTTACATAATCATATGATAGACAACGAAGCTGTGACGTATGATTTAATATTTGTTGCAACTAATAAAGGTCGAGGATGTGGGGGTTATATTCATAATGAGTTAGGAAAAGTAACTAGTCCGCTTTATCCTTTGGAATATAGAAAAAAAACTACATGTGAATGGGAACTTGAAACACCAACGAATACTCGCTTGTTTTTACATTTTACGGTATTTGATTTAGGTAGAGCATGCGATCAGAACTACTTACGACTCGTAGATAAAGACGGTAATACCATATCCACATATTGTTCAGAAACGCCCGCTGATTATACAAGCGATAATAATTACGTAAAAATAGTATTTACAACCAATATGAATAATGGTGGAACTGGATGGGTCGCAGATTTTATCGGTGTCGTGTAGCTCAGTACAGTTGTTATAAGTTACTTTTTAAAAGATTAGTGAAAGCTCTCCTTTCTTAATTATATATTATGTATTTATTTTCTTTGGCTATAAAACTTATAAATGGTGTTATGAAAATATTGTTTTTATAATAAGAATATTGATATGTAAAATACTAAAAAATTTTATTGTATATTTTTATGCTAAAATTTCTATTACATTAATTTAGTTTCATACGACTTTCGTAAGAATTATGGATGTTGTTTAGTTATTATGTAATATTTTTATATAAAGTAACAGTATAAATACATGTAAAAAACATGTATTAATGTTTCGTTAATGATGCACATGACGGCCTGAATTTGTAACTGTGACGCTTTGTAGTCGTCTATTTTAAATTGCAAATGAATGTTTGAATTGACTAATAAATATAGAATATTACAATATATTAAATATAAAAATTATTAATATTTGTTTTATTTTGCCATTAATCATCATAATCCTAATTCGAAAGCTATTTGTTACATTTTTGGTAGAAAGGGATCTCTTTTGTTTATGGTTTACATTAAAGATATATTAAGTTTTATGATAGATTAGATTTTTAATAATCGAGAGCACATGTATCTTATAAAAGCGTAAATAGTTATATATTTTTTTTGCACTCATTATATAAATTAAATTATATAAATACATTTACATTGGAAGCAATAGTAGGAGACGTAATTGTATTTACGAGAGCTGAAAATTAAACAAAGGTACAGCTATTGAGACAACGATCGAATTATTGTCTTATAAGCATTAAGACACTTGCCTTTTGGTGGTAAGATTTGGGTATGAAGAGTTCTATGTACTTGTTGTAAAACAACTAAGAAGAAATTCCGTTGTCACTAAAATAATTGAGGTTTATATTAAGTTGATTTACTATGTTTAATAACAATTAACCTATATATAGGAAGATGAACTAGAAATAGAAAGAGTGCTTTTTAAGTAAATCTCTTTGAATGTTCTGGGTGATCGTCTGTATCCTCTATACTCTAATTTGATTTTCTACTACACATTACTACAGTTTGACATATTCAATATATTGTCATATCCTTATTATAACATAAATATTTTTCTCAATTCTATTTTATATTTATTTCATCTAAGACTAAGAACACAAACTTGACATCAAAAATTAAAACATTCAAATTCAAAATCATGTATCATACAAATTTACAAATATTAAATTTTAGAAAATAAGTCTCGTGTTTTTCATTCTATATTTATTTAATTTAGATTTTTTTTTCATGCAATATTTATTTAAATTTAAGTCTTGTATAGTTATGATATTATCCCAATTTATATAGTATCGAAAATACTACATCAATTGTGTATTTATTGTGTAATTATGTTGCGTAACTACTATTAGTTATTTCGAAAAGGAACTTTAAATTTTTAACTTTAAAAATTGTTACTTAACCCGTCGATAAAATTCTTTTATCTTTTTTATTCCTTCTTTATAGTATTTGTCGCTGAACTTAAACGACAGAATAGATACAAGTTTTAGTGGTTTTTGATTTTATTAATTAACACTATATAACACAAGTTATTCAAATACAATATTTATACGAAATATACGAAATTTTCGAAACTAATAAATGAAGGCTATACAATTTGATATTGTTATTTCGTCTTTGTCCTTGGTAACTTAATTGCATTTTCATTTCTTCCTTTATATACAGGTTCTTCTACGCAACGACTTCAATAAGTACATATTAATATTATTATTATCCTTCTTAGACGTCTTTTTGTATCTGGTTAATTTTATTTTTCATTTATTGTAATAAATGAGTTATTATATAACATATTATACCAGAGCAGATAGGAAATTAAACCTATTACTTAACTGTTTGTATCTCTCCGTTGGTTTCCTGATCCTAATAGAATGATTTCTAGTTTTCGATTGATTTGCTTTATATTTAAATTTTAATCGACCAATATGTCTTCTCTCTGTGCTATCTAATTACCTTATATGATAATGGGCGCGTTGGCATCTTGCCTCTTATGAGACGGTTTCAACCGATTTGAAAGGGTTCTTTATGTACTACCTTGTAGTACCTATTTGAGACGGAGTGTCCTTGGTGGAGTAGTGTTTGGTGATTCTATAAACCAATCACTATAGAGCAAGTTCAACATCTATATTTTCATAATATTTTTTTTATAACCCTTTTGCATTGTTTAACCATCTTCTCTGCAAACACATTAGAGATATCAAATAAATACCAATATCAAATAGAGACCAAATTTCAAAAGTGCTACAACGATTGCTTATGGAAGTAACTCAACATGATTCGATCCAGCTTGAAGTAGTGTCCATCATAACTAAGTATTTGTATCCATGTATAGGTCCTAAAAATCGACTTGTAACTTAGACCAAAGAGGAGAGAACCTAGACCATAGAGTCCATGGTTTAAGAGTGTGGTGTACCGGCACCTCAGCTTCGGCCTCAGCCAGCATAGATTACACTGCCATTTCTAGGGCTACCCACTAAAATCTAAAGGTTGCACTCATCGCCTTTTTTTTTTTATAACGTCAGAAATCCTCATGGATACACACCTCCATCCAGGGGATGATGGAGGTGGTTATGTGAGACTCCTACTCACTAAACCTGAGGGTTGCCGCCGCCGTCATAATGGGACACGACGGGATCGCTTTCGCACTCACCGCGATGCCCCGACGTGATCCACGGAGAGGGCACCCCGCAACGAGGAGCACCCATCTTTTTTGCGCAGGCTTGATAGATTGTGGAGGGATCCCCTTCCCCACACCCAAGCCTGCTTCGTCTGAAGGGGGCCGAGACCCCTTCTGGCCGGACTCAGTCTCAGGAAATCAGGTAAACCCAACTCGACCATCATTGACCTCGATCAGCTTCGCCGTGGTAGTCTCCCCGAGAGGAGACCACCGGTCAGACCCCCAGGATACCTACACGACCCAGCGGATGTACACCCCACAGCTGTCGCTCACGACCCAGCGGATGCAATAGCACCCCACAGCTGCCGCGAGCGACCCGGCGGATGGACACCCCACAGCTGCCGCGCAGGAAATCCACAAGGAGGTCCCACCCACGAACCCGACATGCCTTTACTGCCGGCCACGGTGGACAGCCGAGGCCGGTAAGAGAAGGCATAAGTCAGGGACCCACCACGCCTAGACCAACCATCGCCAAGCGCAACCGTGGCGTTGCACTCGGCAACGATCAGTCCAGGCAATGTCCCGGACCCTCTCCCCACCAAGCACTCTTCTATACAGTGCTTGGTAGAAAGAGGTCCAGAACCTAATCGCCGCAGACGGTCTCTTCCTCAGCAAGAAAGAAACCGCCGCGCCCCCCCTCCCCACACAGCTACGGAACCACTCCACAGTTCACTCTGCTCTCAGAGAAGTACCAGGAGCGATCCCGCAGCCGACCCCGGCAAAGAGGGTCTGCGCCCTCCCACCCTCGACGTCCAGGCCAACTTTCCAACGCGATCCACGATGGAAAGAAGCCCGAGCCCCCTCCACGGGGCAGGCCACTCCGAAAGGTTATTCATCGCCTTTTTTTTTTTTTTTTATCGTTGGAAAAATGCGTTTTCGCATAGTCACCCAGGCCAGGAAGGCGATGGCCGCGCGGTATATGCGGCACCCGGCGACTGCCATTTTTAAGGCACCCCACTAAAAAACCAACGGCTGCCCTCATCGCTACAATGGGACGCCACGGGATCGCTTTCGCACTCACCGTGGCACCCCGGCGGAACCCCCCCTCTGATAAGGGTACCCCGGGCAACCAGTGTACCCCTACGTCATAGACCTAGTGCAATGGCAAGAGAGGTCGCCCCCCCTCTATTACTACTTATATTACTCATCGCCTAACCTAACTCACTTTCACAAGAGCAATACGGAAAAGGTCATGCGCCATCATAATAACACTAGTTATGTTTGAAAATGTTTTTAAACATGTGTTGTCATGTTGAGCTTATTTAGATTTGAAATAAATATAGAATGAAAAATAAAAAGCTGCGGGTAGGGATTCAAAACCGCGACCTCTGTGAAACCGTCCCGTGTTAAGCTTAACATGGCTATACATGTATAAAGATATTTTCAAACATTAATTTCGGTAGTGGCATCTTTTCAATGTTTATCTATACTGCAAAGTTAGAAACATTGGTTAGGATTTTCGAAAGAAACCTAATAGATGTCACCACCGTCCCGATAAAGACGATCACATATAACATGCTTAATTCACCGAGACGGACAGCGATACGGTAGCTCAGTTGGTAGAGCGACGGGACGGTTTCCCAGTAGTCGCGGGTTCGAATCCCTGCCCGTATCGGTTTATTTGTCATTCTATATTTATATAAATTTAAATAAGCTTAACATGGCTATACATGTTTAAAGATATTTTCAAACATTATATTCACATTATTTATTTTTATATTGCAACACAAACATTTACTTCAATAGTGCTAACAACAACTATTGCCTTCCAATTAGTGTGGTACTAGCCGTCTTAAATACATATAAGACTGACTTTATCTTATATTTATAGGGAACAATCACTTTTTGGTATCCCGCCAGTTGTATTTTGCTCCTGTTACTGCTTTACTTACACGGTATTATTGGTACACTAGAAAAATATTACAAATAAGTTTAGTTAGAGATACAAGACAACGGATACCCCGTGTCTATTTTCCTGGGCGAACAAACATCGGTTAGTAAAATATTAATGATTACCGGCCTGTACACTGGCCTACGTTTGTTGTATGGGGCTCCCATACAATATTTTTTTTATTGTATTTTTGATGTTTGTTGTTATAGCGACAAATAAAAAACATCATCTATGAAAATTTTAACTGTCTAGCTATCACGGTTCATGAGATACAGCCTGGAGACAGACATGCGAACAGACGGACAGTGAAGTCTTATATATAGTGTTTTCAAACTTTAGGTGCGGAATCTTAAAAAATAAAGTTCCAATTTATTTTTTTTCTAAAGAGAGAGAGAGAGAGAGAAAGTTCCAATTTATTTATTTCGGAATTTAACAAGGTAACAATTGTTTTATTTGAATAATACACGTTGCTAAACGACACAAAAAACATATCGATATTCATGGACTTCCTTTATTTTACGGTAAAACAAATTCTAATTTCTCTGGAATGAAACCACAAACTTGTATTAGTTATATTTAATACACACTTTTAAACAGACGTCCACATGGCCCTTCGATATGAGCTAATAATCCAACTTATCGATAATACGCCCCCATTTGTATGGTGCAAATTTAACTTCTACTAATCTCTTGATGCAGTTCGAATATCAAGCGCGGTGAGTAGACAATGTCTACCTTATATGTACAATCCTCGTATGTGTTATGGTTGTGCATTATTGTCATTACAAACTGTGAAGCGTACAATGAACGCCCCAAAATTAAAACCGAAAACGGTGACCTTATACTTGAACCAGCGTTCGACAAAAGTATTTTTTTCAAAAGGAATGGTCCTAAGTCCAGTGTATATTTTGATGATATAAATATTTCTATGCTACAAAATTTTACTAAAAACAGTGCTTCCTTTTTAACAAAAGATAACTTCAAGAAGCAAAATGATTTAACCCATCAAAATGATTTACAGAACAGAGTAGAGAGACTGGACAGTTCAATTAACGATTTTAATAAATTGCACACAAACATATCCTTTTTGGTTCGACGATTTACCAAGTTGAGCACCAGGTTACGGGCTTTGGAGCTCTTAGTAAACAGTAAAAATATAAACGAATGTCAATCGCAACCTTGTGAAAATGGTGGCACATGCTTAAATTTATTAAACGGGTATTACTGTCTATGTCCATCAAACTGGAAGGGAACTGATTGTAATGAAGACGTTAACGAATGTCGTAATTATGCAGGAACAGACTTGGGTTGTCAAAATGGTGCAACGTGTATTAACAGACCAGGATCATATGAGTGTCTCTGCAAAGCTGGCTGGTTTGGAATTGACTGTACCAGAAAAACTAAGGATTGTACTGGAGGTGATTATGAAATGTGTGGACATGGTACTTGTATACCCGTTACCACAGGGGAAGGTATCAAATGTTTTTGTAATCAAGGTTGGACCACAAACGGCACTGATGTGGCATGCCTCAGCGACGTAAACGAATGCGCCTCCGGTCAAACGGCTCATTGTTCAACAAATCCAAGGGTGGATTGTATCAATTTACCTGGTTCATTTAAGTGTGGACAGTGTCCAGTTGGTTATGAAGGAGACGGCTATGTTTGTCATGATATCGATGAATGCTTAACGCTTAACGGTGGATGTAGTACCAGTCCCATGGTGGCATGTCATAACATTATAGGTTCCCGCATTTGTGGTTCGTGTCCACCTGGTTTTCAAGGGGATGGAGTGACGTGCTTATGGAGAGGATCGTGTGCAATAAATCATGGTGGTTGCCATCCATCTGCTCAATGTATTGAAGATTCCAGTTCGCAAATTGCTCAGTGTGTTTGTCCTTACGGAATGGATGGAGACGGTGTTGGTCTACAAGGATGTTACATGGCAACCGTTGACAACAGAACCCATAATTGTGGAAATAATCCGTGTGGTGAACATGGACACTGCCATCCGTTAGATCAAGGTTATACTTGTATTTGTTTCCAAGGATATGGTGGAGCTCACTGCGAAGGTCTCAGTAATTTATGTTCGAGTAGTCCGTGCCTTAATGGAGGTACTTGCAAACCAGATTCCAAGATACCTAAGGGATATAGATGTGAGTGCTCTGCTTTATATTCTGGTGAATTTTGTCATATTCACTCCCAGCCCTGTGGTGGAGTTCTTGATTCCGAAGAAGGTAGTATTGTGTATCCTTTATCTAATACAACATACAGGCATAACGAACGGTGTGCGTGGGTTATTCACACCTCATCAGACAAAGTAATTAATGTTACTTTTAGTAAATTTGATGTAGAAGCAGACTCGGAATGCTACTTTGATTTTGTACAAATTCACGACGGCCGAAGTTCAGCTAGTCAACTAATTGGACGATTTTGTGGAAATAATTTTCCAAATGGTGGTAACATTATATCGAGTCATAATAATTTATACTTTTGGTTTCGATCCGATCATTCGGTAGCTAAAGGTGGATTTGCTTTGCATTGGATAAGTATACCACCTTTGTGCGGAGGAGAGGTAGACGCAAGTAAGCACGGAAGAATAAGTTCACCCGGTTCACCTGGTAAATACCCACCTAACCGTGACTGTTTTTGGCATTTACAAACGACATTTGGTAAAAGAATTCAATTACATTTTTTCCAACTGGAAATAGAAGCACATGCCAATTGTAGTTTTGATTATGTAGCTATATATGACGGCGAACATACCAGCGATCCACTTATTAATAAATATTGTAATACAACTCAACCAGCTCCGATACAATCCTCTAGTTCAGAAATCCTAATACATTTTCATTCGGATGCTACGAGTAATGGTAAGGGATTCCAAATAGTTTACGCACCGATTGAAGGTATTCCTGGGTGTGGAGGTTACTACAGTAGTGATAGGGGAGAAATCGTTTCACCGTCTTACAATGGTGCATATCTTAATAATTTATTGTGCGAGTACAGAATAAAAACTAGACAAGATACTAAAATTCGACTAACATTTCAAACATTTAACTTAGAAAGATCATCTATGTGCAGGTATGATTTTCTGAAAGTGTTCGATGGTTCATCATCTGACGCACGTCTTGTGGGAAAATTTTGTGGTAACATCTATCCAAAAGCCTACACTTCTTCAACAAATGAACTGTTTTTTATATTTAAAAGTGATCACACTACGTCATCCGAAGGATTTAAGATTATATATGAAGCAGTATGCGCGAAATCCATTAGCGGGGATAGTGGAATAGTGAAGTCCCCGGGATATCCATTTAACTATCCCAAGCAAATTGAATGCGAATATATCATTAACACGTCCCCGGGAAAAGCGATAATATTAACATTTCAAGACTTTGATTTGGAAGATATTCGAATCGATCCGAATTACCATTGTCAGTATGATCATGTTGAAATAAGAGATGGACCTTCTATTAATTCTACCTTACTGGGCCGATATTGTGGTGGTTACAAATCGACACCCCCTGTAAAGACGTCTACTTATAATTACATGTACATTAAATTTATATCGGATATGAGTATAACAGGCAGAGGTTTTTATGCTAATTTCACTACTGTAACTACAGAATGTGGAGGTATTTATAACAAAAAGACTGGTGTTATAAATCATCCAGCAGATAATATCCTTTTTTATTCCGACAATCAATCATGTTCGTGGATGTTGATTGCTCCTGAAGGAATGCATATTAAATTAGCTTGGAATAGATTTAATCTCGAAAGAGTTAGGAATTGTGCTGCCGATTATGTGCAGCTCATTGAATTCGATGAAAGTAATGAAAATAATACTTTAGGTAAGTACTGCGGGGATTCACTTCCTCCAGCCTTGACGACTTCATCGAATCGTCTTCAGATTCAACTCTTTTCCGATGCTACAGTTCAGGGTACAGGATTTTCACTGTCGTATAATTTTATAGATGATAAAATGAATTGTGGTGGATTGTATGTGAAATCTCATGGTATTATATATTCACCCGGTTGGCCAAAAAGCTATGAACCTAATCGTGATTGTACATGGAAAATAACAGCACCAGTAGGTCAGCAAGTTTTACTTAATATTACTGATTTTGACCTGGAACGATCTATACGTGGTAATTGCGACTTAGGGGATTTTATAACTATTAGGGATGGTTCTTCTGAAATATCTCCGTTAATTGGTAAATTTTGTGGATATTTCAAATCAAAGCGTATTGTCTCAACAGCAAATAATATTTATATCCATTTTCATTCTGATTTTTATTTAACTGGCAAGGGCTTTAAAATTGAATGGGATGGAACTATAACAGGTTGTGGGGGAACATTGACAAGCGAACAAGGGTCGATCTCTTCTCCTAATTACCCTGAAAATTATAACGATAATGCTGAATGTTTCTACCGCATCGTGACAGCTACTGGGTCTCGTATTGCAATTAGATTTATAGATTTGGACTTAGAACGTACTAGAGATTGTAAAGATGATTACGTAGAGTTATTTGATGGTCGCGACAGTAATTCTCATAGTTTTGGAAAATTCTGTTATAAATCTTCTGAGTTAAAAGATATACAGACCACTAGTAATTATGCTTTTTTAAAATTTAGATCCGACATTTTTAACACTGGAAAAGGTTTTTTATTGTATTATAATACCATTTGTAATAATAATATCAGTGGCCATTATGGTGTCATCGAGAGTCCAGGCTATCCTGATAAATATCCTACAATTTCTAATTGTCTTTGGACAATCACGGTTCCAAAAGGTAATAAAATCAATGTAACTTTTACAAATTTTGAGCTGTACAATTCAATTTTACGGCCTGTTAATCCATTCATACGTCCTTATCCTGGTATGCCTAGAATGGAACCATGTTATATGGCCTTTGTGCAGATAAAGGAAACATCAGACGAAAAATTTGGTCATAAAGCGTGCGGAACCAAGCCACAACCTATTAGTACCAAAAAAAACTCTTTGCAAATCAAATTTGTTTCTAGTTCACCATTTTCACGAAAGGGATTTCGTTTGGAGTGGGTAAGTTACGGTTGTGGTGGACATATTCAAAAACCCCATGGTTCCTTGATATTTGACAAATCTTTAAGTTCTGCAAGGGAGTTAGAATGCGAGTGGATAATAGAAACTCCGTTAGGAACAGCAGTATCGATAACATTTTCTGATTTGTATATGATGGAATCTCGTAACTGTATCGAAGATGCTATAGAAGTATATAATGGACAGAGCAACGTTTTTCCTTTACTATCAAGGTTTTGTAATAGACATAAAACTACAATACAAGCAAGTTCAAACTTCATGTACGTTCGATTATTAAAACATTCTACATTACGTGATGTTAATTTTCAGTCTCTATTTAATTCATCTGCTGAAGGTTGTGGTGGAGGCATAGTTTCCTCATCGGGATTAATTCATTCTAAGAACTATCCCAAAAATTATGATAATAATTTGGATTGTTTATGGATAATATCAGTACCGAAATATCACAGGGTAAAACTGGAATTTCTTGATTTTGATTTATACTCTAATACAAATGAACAAATGGTAGAAAAAAGTGATAACAACTGTGGCGATATGATAAAAATTTATGAGAGCGAGAATATATTCAACACAAATTACTCGCACCTTCTTTGTCCTGATTGGAATCGTACTATAATTTACTCAAAACAGTCTTCCCTAATAGTACAATTCACAACTGATTCTCTCGGTTCAGCTAAAGGATTTAAAGCTAATTTCACAATGACCTGTGGAGCGACCATTGTAGCGAATTCAGATGGTGTAATTACAAATAACAACTATATCAGTCATAATAACCAGAACTGCACATGGACTATACTCGCCACGCAGTCAAATGAAAAGGTCAAATTAACGATACAGCATATTTCGTTGCCAAAAGACCCTGACATTGTTACAATTAGAAACTGTCCATCATCCTACCTACGAGTTTTTGATGGAAATGACGACGATGCACCACTTATAGGTGAGTTCTGTGGCACCAAGGTGCCTTCTACAATTGTTAGTCATGGTTATGCTCTAACAGTTCAGCTTGGAACTTACAGTGAAACTATCGTTGGTAGGTTTTCGGCACACTACTCTTCACTTTCGTCCTTATGTGGAGGTAAATTAACTTCGGAAGAAGGTTCCATTGCCTCACCGAATTATCCGCAATCATATCCAAATAATGCAGATTGTGAATGGACATTAAGTACATCAGCCGGCAACAGGGTATACATAACATTTGAAAAATTTAATTTAGTATATTCTGAAGGATGCAATGTAGATTACTTGGAGATAAGAGAAAATGATAGCGCAGGAAAACTTTTGGCAGTTTACTGTGGAAGTGAAATTCCAACCAATACAACTACGGGCACGAGAATTTACCTCAAATTTCGTAGTAGCAGTATAAAACCCGGACAAGGATTTATCCTCCATTATGGATTTCTTCATGGTAATGAAATAACCGGCTTACATGGAGGTGAAATAGCTTCACCTCTTTACCCTATACCTTTCGAGGGAGTAGGAGAATTTAGTTGGCGTATCATTACGGATACTTCTGCTACAATATTGCTAAGTACTGATCATTTAGAAATTGTACGGCATAATGAGACGTGTAGGAGTCAATTACGTATATACGATGGGTACGATGAAGAAGCTCCATTATTAAATGTATTGTGTGGTATGTTTAAAAATGAAAACAACAATGTACAAACAAGTTCTAATGTAGCATATATAAAACTGATACTAGACAGCTCCAGTGGTGGGGCATTATTTCATATTCAGTGGACACAGTCTGATAAAAATCTATTTACATCTGATTTAAGCAATAACAAAAAATGTGGTTTTAATCACACTCAAATTGTATTTCCACAAAGTAATTTGATTATTAGTTCTCCTAATTATCCTGATCCATACGGTCCAGATTTAAATTGTGAATGGGTATTTCACGCTACTCCTGGATATCATTTAAGTTTATCTTTTAATGAGATTAAATTAGAAGAGCTAAACAACTGCTTTGCCGATTATCTTTCAATATTTTCTTCCAACAAAGGACTTAAATGGCTACCTTTAAAAGAAAATATATGTCTTTCTGAGTTTGAGAATAATAAAATTGAATCTACGTCTTATATGATGGTAATATTTATAAGTGATGGATATATATCGCGAAAAGGTTTCCAAGCAACAATAAGATCTGTATGTGGCGGTTTGTTGGAAAGTACATCAGGTGTCGTTGAAATGACTTGGTTTGATTACAGTTCCATACAGTTCAGTACCCAACCTAATATAATATGTAATTGGACGGTGAAAGTGCGTCCAGGGCGGACGATTAAGTCTACTTTTACTCATTTTAACTTAACTAATACTAATGAGTGTAAGACATACATTTTAATAAGGAACGGAGAGAGTGTGGAATCGCCAATTCTAGGAAAATATTGTGGTTATGAACACGAAAATATGAATGAAATTATTACTTCTACTAATGCCATGTATATAAGTTATAATACTGCAAAAACAATTATGCCACTAAAAGGAGTGTTCCAAAATTTTAAACTGCGTTATGAGGAAACGAATATTGAATGTGGGGCAACATCTACATTGGACATGGATCATTCGTGGGAAATAATTAACTCTCCGAATTATCCTTCGATACCCGTGCCTTACACTGAATGTGTTTGGACTTTTACTGGACCCCCAGGAGAGATATTGAGAATAGATTTCTTGGACAGATTTGACTTAGAAAGTTCTAAGCAATGCGAGGCGGAATTTATTGAAGTCAAAGATGGGTCTTCTGAACTGTCTGTGCCTAAAAGACATTTTTGTACGGAACCTGGTACTGTGAAAGCAAGTAGTAATACTATGTTCATAAAATATTCAACACAAATACCGGAACCTAGAAATGGGTTTAAAGCTAATATTTCAATTGACGTGTGTGGAGGTAGCATTGTTGCCGAATCCGGACAAATAATATCCCCGGGATATCCTCATATGTCAGTGCTTCCTCCTGGTTCAGTGTGTCAGTGGCATATAACATCGAACGTCGGACATGTTATACTGTTAGAGTTCAAAGACTTCGATCTTCCCGAATCAGAAAAATCATGTGGTTTTAAGGTATCCATTGAGGACCCAGTTTCTTATAATGGATCCTCAGGGATCACTATACTAAAAGAAATTTGCTACGAAAATTCAGTAATTTCGAAAAAAATTGAATCATTAAGCAATAAAGTAATAGTTAAATTACATATCGATAAACCTAGCCATTGGACTGATTCTTCTGAAAGAAGAGGGTTTAAACTAATATTCAATTCATCCAGGCCTTCTTGTGGAGACAGCGTAACAGCATCCGATGGGTACATTATGACCCCAGGCTATCCGAGAGAAACTTCTTTACTTTTTTGTCTATGGGATATTACGACTCCAAATGAAAATCGGAGAATACGCTTGGAAGTCATGGATTATAATATCAAGGACAATTTCGGAATTTTAAATGATAGAACTTTCAGTTATCCTTTGGAAGAAAAAATTATCTCCAATAATTTATCTCGATCGGCTCCAATATTTGAATCAACTGGAAACACAGTTTCATTTTACCTATGGATGGGACCAAATAGCAAGACAAAACATCGTTTTAAGGCCAGATACAGCTCCGACGAACCAGCTCTATGCGGTGGAAATTTGAAAGGTGTAAAGGGTCATGTGACATCCCTAAATCTAAAAAGATCTTACGTTTGTCAATGGGAATATAATAGTTTTGACCAACTTTCCAACTATTCACCTTCATATCATAGTATGTATGTTGTTATTAATATAACATCATCAGGTGGAAAAAGTTGCAGTTACTCAAATTCCAAGCTTATTTTTTCT